>JAHSUZ010000011.1:0-600000 GCA_021527575.1 Ensete glaucum
CGGCTTTCGATGACCTCAGTCTTTTTGCCTTTCTTTGGCTTTCGCCTTGCCCGGGTGCCTTAGTTTACAATTCACCCTTGTTCTTTCTTATTTAGCTAAGGAATGCCAGCTACCAGACTGAGCCACCCTGGCAACAATAGATGCAATAGCCACAAGCCGAGCTGCCCTACCAGAAAAGCTAGCTGATCCGGTTAGCAACTAGGGACTATATGCAACCCATACCCTTTATCTATTAAAGCTTATTTATTTCAAAAAAGGAAGCTAACTGGTTTGGCCGAACTTAGCCGCAAGACAAGACAGAGATGGGAGTGTAGCATCTTAAACCGACAGGGTTAGTCAAAAGCGCTATTTACTAGCCACTTGCTAGGCCACGGAACCTGCTAACAAAAACAACGTTAGCCACGTGAAGTGGAGTACTAATCAGATTTATTTCACGCCACCAGCTCGCCCTTATTGATTGCGCAATTAGACTCTCGTCTTTCTTATTGTGTTTCGGCATTCACTCGAGCTAGGAAGCCCGCTAGTCGTACTAATTTAAGTCGTGTCTTGAAGGCGTGCCCCCGTCCGCCCCCAACCTAGGAACACCACTAAGACGTTGCGTTTCCATTTTTTTTGTTAAAAAGCACAGTGTAGTGAGGTCCACAGGAGTCTGCCTTCCCTTGAAAAACACCACACAGGGGAAAGGATTGTAGTACAGATGCTAAGTCATATTATTAGTAAGACATACGTAGACGCATATCATATTGTATTCCCTATTGCTTTGCTGCAAAAGAAAAGAGATCCTTGTTCGAGTGTGATTATGGCTGTCTGGTCTACTATCGTCTTTTCACTGTCGCTATAAATACTTTTGCCCATCAAATGGCACAACCACTGTAGCTGGCTTTACTATCTCTTGCTCTGGTCTACGCTCCCCTTGTGAGTCGCCACCCTCATGTACTATACTCGAAATAAACAGAACCCACTAAGATAGACTCGAAGGTTGATTATGGCAAACCATGAATTCGATTGAATGCAATCAATGTATACAATATGAAAATCAAATGTATACAATATATGGTAATACAGCTAGAGTCTTTGAAAAGCATCTGCAAAATCAACAACGGGCACAGTCGATCGTAGATCCCCACATGATGCCTTGTACCTTCACCCAACCGTGTCTCCCGCTTATAAACTTGCTTTGAGTTGAGTAGAGCTAACTTTCAATCGAGCCCTGTATTGCTATTTGAGATTTGAGAAAATGAAATCCCCTGCCTGCCCGTCGGGAGTAATCTTGATAGTAATCATCATAGTTCCCATCTTTCGACACTTGGGATCATATTCTTCAGAAATAAACACGTTGGACTCCTCCTGGGTTGCTACGCGCGCCCAGCTGCTCATTATGCTACCAGAGCATCCATATCCCTGAGATCTTTCAAAGTGGCCTGTAATAGGTTGATCATTAAAGGTTGGGCTATAGGAGTTCGAGCAATGGTGCTACAGGAGGTCAACAGTGAAGATAGACTAGCCGAATAAGCGCTTCCTTTTTCGTTTTTCCTTCGGTGGGGGCATATGCATTTTCTGGATTTTGTTTGGGAGTCCAAGCAGTGGTTGGTGAGACTGTGTCTGGTAAGCTTACGAGCTCGACTATGGGACGGGAAGAAGAACAAGCTGGATAATAGTAGATAATAGTAATAGTATAGAAAAATAGTGTAGAAAAAATATTGGTAATTACAGAGGAAGAGGTTAAGGTGATACAAAGGTAATAATTGGTTTTCTATAAAATCAAATAAGAAGGGCTCACGGGTCCCCCCCAAAAGAGCAAGGTTCTATTTCCATGGGTTTTTACCAGAAGGAAGGGGCGTTTCATACCCACCGTCGTATATTCAACCAAGTGATAACCGCGGAATCATACTTAGATTAGAAATGTCGACTTATTTTCATGGATTTTAAGCTTTTTACTAGGTTGGGCAAGCTTGGAACCGCTGCTAGATATGCGCCCCCCCTCCTTATAGATCTTTTCTTTCGACTGACTTTGTTTGCTACAGGGAAAGAACAGGAAAGAGGGACAGGTGCAAGCAGCTACTACTACAACAAACTAATTGAGGGAATTTACAACAAACTAATTGAGGTTTAATGATGAGGGAATTTACAACAAACTAATTGAGGTTTAATGAATTGAATGAAATCCAGAGGGAGGTTCGAGGACCCCGTTGATCAAAGGAAAGTAGAGGAGAGTCAAAGTTTAAGGAGAGTTGAGTAAAGTGTTGCAGAAAGATCGGAGTCGAAGCATAATTAGGTTAGGTAAAGCTTAGGAACAAAAGAAAAGGGTGTTTAGTGTAATAGGTAATCTTTAATTACATTATTTTTGCTTCAAAGGCAAGACAAACAAACAAGCTTTTAGGGAATGCAGTTCAGGCAAGCCGTTGCGCCAGAGATTGTCCTGGGGAGTCAGCGCTGCTATAAGGTATAGAGCAAGGGAAGGTTAATATGAAAAACTATTCAAAAAGTAAGTCCTGCCAATAAAAGAATAAGTATGGGTAAGCCCTTGTAGTTGTAGTGCGGAGGTATTAGGACAATTCCAGTGATAGCTCCAGTGATAGTTGAAAGTAAAGGTTTCAAGTCCAGCTCAACAACTAAGATCAAGCGCCAATCAATCACCACTCTTTACCTATTCCTGTCTATGATACTTCTCTTTATTTTTATCTCAACTCGAGCTCAACTTCACTTGCATAACCGAAGAAAAGTCGTAAACTAATTAACCTTGCGCTTCAACGCCTATACTATATTCCTTTTTCCAGAGCAATACTTTCTGCTTGCAGTTGACTTCAAAACTCCACTTTAAGTTCATAATGTCATTTAATCATCTATCTCCGTCTCTTATTACCAGCCTTCCATAATACCTTATTGCATCTTTTACTTGCGCTAACGTGAGCGGGCTCCTCTCTTTACTCTCCACTCTAAAGTCATCATTGAACTGACAAAGAAGTCAGAATGGAATTGCACCGCTTAACCTCTGATTCTCCAATTACCCACCTTTCTTATACAAGGGCTCGCTAACGTGCCTCCACCCACCCTTGCTTTCGAACTACCTACCCCTTTTGCGAATAAGCACATTGTATTAATATGGGAGAAGATTCAACTTATTAATAATATGGGGCACTGAAGAATTATGGAATTAAGTAAGAATGCTTTGGTGCAAGTAAGAGGTCCGCGGGGAGTTTAAACTACTGTCTGGGCAATCATAAGAAAAGTAAGGGCTGTAAAGCCGCTAAGCTGACTGGCTCTACGACCGACAAGACTATCACCCACTTCAATCAACTTCTACTTGACTTCAACCGGAACTCCACCTTTCCCCGAAAACCTTACTTTCAACTGTAACTGGTTGAATAAAAGAAGAAAAAGAGCTTACAAGAGAATCCAAGTTGTAAAGACTATAAGAAGAGGATGTCCTGGAGAGTTGTATTACCCAATTCTATACAATGTGTTACTCATTTTGTTACTTCTTTTTCTTTATTTCATTATCTTATTCAATTTATCTTACTTGTCCAATTTATCTTAATGACTTATTTCTCCCACTCCCACGGAGCGGTAGCAACACATCTTACAGCGCTTATTCATTCTTAAGCTTAAGGACACATCCCACGTAACTCCCGATATGATTAAGTAACTAGGAACTAACTCTCTAACGCGTAAACTTAGTATAATGTTGCTTGTGTCGGTAGCAAAATCTGATGACTGCGCTTAAGGGACATAGCGGTATTAGTAAAGTTTCTAGTATTAGATACCTCCCGGATAGGAATAGTGCTCCTAATGTGATGCTCAAATTCCTCAATCTCATTTATAAGGCTATTATGCTCTATATACCAGATTGGATTCAATCAAATATAGGAGAGAATACATATTCCATCGCTATACTATACTATATTAATTCGATTCTTAAGTCAATTCCTCACAGCCTCTATAGTGTATAGGGGTGGGTCGGTCTTCTCATCATGCGGGACTTAGCTTGTTTTTTTGTGATCACAAGCACTCGGGGGGTATGGTACTATTCGTTCTTCCGGGCCACCCTTTGCACTTACGCATAATTAGGGTCATTCGAGTAGAGGAATCAATCTGGATTCTTTTATATAGGTCTAGGAATGCCAACCAACCTCACAGTTCGCTCTCTGTTCCTGTAGTAGTAGTCAAGAGAAGGGCACTCTCTCTGTATGAGCAGCGACTGTCTAACCAACCTGCAAGCACTAAGATCAAAAGGCGGACTTCGCGAATGAGGATAGTCGACATCCTTTTTATTAGTGTTTCACTTGGATCCCGGATATATATATCTAAGCAAATAACTGGATATCACTACTGGATATCAATCACTATTTTCTTTTTCTTTCATGTCTCCATTTAGCAACTCCTCAAGACAGTGCTTTCTGCTCATGTCTCTATTTAGCAGCTCCTCAATTCTATTCTTTCTGCTCAAAGTAATTCAAAACTTTTCTATTAGGGTTTCTGCTGGGGGCTCGTAGCTCTGATACCTCTCTTCTTTGCTTGTAAGTGTTGGTGGCCATCTGCTCTCTCTCTTTTATTGTGGAAAATCATAGTAATACATCCCTTTCTTGACCGGATACCATCTCTGATAGTAAATACTTTGTCGCAAATAAAGGATTGAATGAAAGCACACTAAACTAAAAGAAAAGCTCTTATAAGGCAATGCATAATTGCACTATGGTTCGTTCTTTCTCATTCGCCGCCCACGCCCCCACCTACTACATTTTGGAAAAGAGCCGGATCGATCCCCTTATTAGCATTCAAGTGTTAGCTCTGCCGTAGTTACTGCTCTTCTAGTAAAGTAAGCTTCTTTGCAGCATCTGCATCCGGTAGTCAAAATCAAAGAGCGCTCTCTAGGATTTGTAGGATAGGACACCGGGGAGACCAGACCGACTCGACTGTTCTACCGAATTGAACTAAGAGCGCTATCTTACTACAGGATATGATACAAAGACAGACTTTTTGACACCCCCAAATAAAATAAATAGAGTCTCTTTTCACTAAGGATTTTGTGTCCAATCTCCATTGATCTAATTTGATCCTTCCCTTCGCCATATACTAATATGATTGGTATGATTTGACTGGAACCCGTAAACAAGCAACTAAGCAGCACTACATCCTTTTATCTACAGTCTCTTGTGGACATTTTCCTTCCCTTTTTTATACTCTTTTACTCTTTATTGTGCTTTCTTCCTAAATGAAACAATGTCTTCGATTTTGATTTCTGGATTTTTCATTATACAAGAGGAATTTGGAGAATCTCCTACCAACAATAAGGAGAATGGAACTATCTAATGGATATTATGTGAGAGAGATCGCCATTCAGTGTATCCGGTCAAGGCCCACCAACTCACATTCGACTCAGACAAGAGCACCTAGCACGATTTTGTTTGATTTTACTCACGATTTAGTTAGTTTGATTTGACTAAATGAAATGACGTTAGCGCTTTACCTTTCAATCCTTGAGCGGTCGAATAATCGATTCACGCCCTACTCTCTCGCGCATTCCTCTATTGCTTGCTTTCTATCTGTCTATAGAGGTGAAAATCCTCTTTCTTTTCTTTTGGCTGCCCTTTCTTTTTCGCCAGTCCACTACAGCCGGGACCTCCTGCTAAATTCTACAATTGGTGCGTCCCTTGGAACTAGGGTTGACTCTGAAGGGTACAACACCCAATTTCCTTCAGCCTTACTTATTGCTTGCCCTGCCTTCGATGATCAACCCCAGCCAGGCACATTTGATTTTGGATCTGCGGATACTCGTAGGACCCCGCCTTGTACTCTCTAAATCGTTACCAATATCCAGTGTCTTCCTTTATTGCCTAGGAGGCGCATATCATATCTGATAGAGCCATGAAGTACTTACTTTCGATTCAAAAAGAGGTAGCTTCGCTTCTAGAATGTCGACCAAAGAAGAAGCTCCTGATCATTCGCTAAAGCAAAACTCGAAAGTACTCGCTCTTGGCCTTGAAAGATGATTTCTATCTATTAACGAATCTGATTTGTTTGTCATGGGTGAAGAATCTTAGAGAGCAGCATCCAATCCAAATAAGCATACGATGATGAATAGAGAGGAAAGCATAGCTTCATCGATCATGCGAAAGTTGTCAAACCGGACCGGACTTCGTTCTTCCACTTGTTTGTTTGGGTACCTCTTATATTAAATTAAATGCAACCCAACCTATATCTCTATATCTTCCAAACCCTCGTAGGGCACACTCGTAGCAGCGTCTTTCTTTCCTATAATAATAGGCGAAATAAGCAAAAAGAAATCTAGATTTGCTCCATTGTCAAGCGTATGGATTTGGTGCCTCTTCCTACTTACTTATATTATAGTATAAATAGGTTTAGAATGGTTTATGGGTTCATTCCTACGTATAGGTTTATGGGTTCATTCCTACGTATAGGTTTAGGGGTTCATAATTCTAATGATTTCTATAACTGTTCATATCATTAACTTGGTTTCTATAACTGTTCTTATCATTAACTGTATATTGGGCGGCTGCCTTATAGTGTTTGTTTGGTGCGGGTTCCTATATTATCTTAAGGGTAAAGGTGCTCGAAAGTCTCTACTTTCCCGAGTAAGTATCCCTGCTACATCTGTTTTAGGGTCCAGTCGGAGATGCTTTACCGAGTCAAGTGTCTGAGGTAAAGAAAGTAAAGGGAAAGATGGATTGGTTGGTGGCTATAACACGCACACGGTCACAAGTAAGTAAGCGGGAAGGGCAAAGGCAAAACTCGGTCTTTACGAACTTTCATGTGCAGCCGTTTGTTTGATTATCGATCTACTTCAGTATCCCGCATGCAAGCGAACGTAGCGATCTACTCTTTCTCGACTTGGAGCACTCTGGGTACCATACCATGGACGAGGTAGTTCAACTGTTCTAATAGAGGCTAGTGTAAAATGGTATACCATTTCACGGAATGATAGAGCCTAGAAAGACCCGTTCATGTTCTAAAAAGCCCTATCTTTTCATTTTCTTCATAAAAGTAAGAAAAGAAACCACTCTCAACAACTGATTCAGAAAAAGATAGCTAGGGTAGAAAAGAAAGAGAATAAATCCATTGCGCCTAAAGCAAGCATCTCATCCCCATGATACCAATACAAAAGAGAAAGAAAAAGCAGATCCCGAGTGACACCAGCGAGAAACGGATGCAACAAAGCGAGAGAGTTGCTACACGCCTTACATTCTCATTTTCTTATTCAAACCTCAATTGGGAAGGCACGGAGCAGAAAGGTTACAAGTTGACTCGAGACGAGGCGAAGAACGTCGATAGCCAAAGGCAATACTCACCCCTCATCGGGAGGTGTCATGACAATTTATGATTACGATGACTCCCATCCATCCTATTTGATATTAGACAGACCCATCCTGTGTGATAGATATTAGATTATCCAATCTGGTAAAGGAAAGAGTTACGCTAAAAAGATCATCCGAAACAGACTTACTTTTCATGGAAACCCGGCAAAAAAGGTAGCGACTCAGTTTTCCTTCATTGCGAACCTAAAAGTCATTTATAATTTATGTTTTCCCGAGAAAAAAGGCAGCAAACGAGTTTTCCTTGATAGATCACCCCCCAGTCATTCCTTTTTTTCGTTTTACCGTGTTTTTTGATAGCAAATAGATTATAGCATTGTGACAATTGTCTATCTATCGCATTTATGCTTCAAGGAGCATCATGGGCTAACCATCGAGGTGAGTAGGGACCTAAAGTCAAGAAAGGATCGAATAGAGAAAAGATAGAAATGGGTTCCCAAGCTTAGAGACTGGAATCAGCCCTACCGCCTGAATATAAAGAGTGTCTTTGGCTTGCTCCTGTCATTGTCCCAACTCCTGAACTGTCTTGTCAATCAGTAGAGTAGAGTCTCTTTCTGTGTTCCGTGCGAGTTTATTCAAGGCTTGACCTTGGCGCAACTTATTTATATTAGCGGTATACGTTGCGGTTGCTTGTTTAGCTCGGAATTCTCTAACGCACCGAAACTAAGTACTTAGCGCAATAAGCACCCTACCACCCATACTATTTATTTATTATATTCCCTACCACCCATACTATTTATTTATTATATTATATTATTTATCGTTCCCGTAAGCTATCTATACTCTTGATTATATCGTTCCCGCGTAGTGGTCAATAGTACATGAATCCGCACCTTATATGATACAATGTAGCAACTTCCCTGCGGACTCAAATCAAGTAAACAAAACAAACTGCTGACACAACAAGTAACCTAGTGAGTTGCGCTAACGGAGCTAAAAGCAAAGCAAACTCAATCAGTATATTAGTAAATAAGCATTTGATAAGAGTTTCACAGAGGTGTTTACTTAGGGGAGGGTTACAGCCGTTAACTTATATAAATATGGGTTATTCAGCGCGTTGCTTGTTTAAGCGCTTACATAGTCATTTCTTATTTCCAATTCTCTATCTCGCTTATGATATTATTTAGTAACCTCTTACTTAGTAACCTCCCTACTCATTTCATGAATTTAGTAACCTCCCTACTCACTCTATAGTCATTTCTTAATATCACTGCTTGTGACAAAAGAACGAAAACGAAACAAATTGATGAACCGGACTGCTCACTCTTTAATCACGAATAGAGGCACTCCGAAACAAGAAATAGCGTAGCACGTTGCTTCTTCCCTCACTTATTTCCTTACTTATGGACTTTAGGCCTCTACTGCTTACTTGCATTCCTGCTTGTCCACTCTTTGCTTTCAACCTAAACTAATGCTAACTGGAATCCATTTCAATGCCTTATCGCTCTTCCCGGTATCCTGTATTATCCCATCCCCAATTCTGACTAATGCCTTATCGCTCTTCCCGGTATCCTGTATTATCCCATCCCCAATTCTTACTGCTGAGTTGGTTGGATTACTTAAGGAATAGTAGTTAGTAGGGGAGTAGTTCTATAGTGGCAACACTTTAGCTACGCTACACTCTTTTAGGCTACAAATGCATTAGAAACTTTATTGGGAATACTCAATGATCTATTTCCTGTAAACACCGGTTATGTTACATTGAATTTGTAACCAATATATTCGGGTAAAGCAATAATGTAATAGATGATTCAATAAGAAAATAGGTAATTCAAAGGTAACTACTACTTTGTAAGGGAACGAAACCTTATTATAATGCAAATAGGAATCCAGGATATAGACCAGAGCTCTAAGACAAGTAGCAGCCAGACTACAAATAAGGAGTCGGAGGCCAGCTACTACTACTAATACCCCACCCAGGAAATCAATCTACTAGTAATAGAATCGCACCGGGGGCTCGAATATAAGTATTACGGGATGATTCTACTTACGGCTTCGGAAACTTACCCTACTGCCGGGGAATCCAAACACGGGCAACAAACCTTGCTTTTGCTACCATTGGTGTGACTCTGAGTTTCCATATGAGGTCTTGTTAGCAGTCACACATATGGGCAGTAGCAACAAAATAGTACCCCTACCTACTCGAGCAACATCTTTCTTCTCTTCTGCGTTTCCGCCTGAGAAGTACCAGTGAAAGCCTCGGTTCCTAGCTAAATGAGTAGAAGCAGTAATTAGACTAAAACATGGGTATGGAAAGGTAGAGTAAAACTAGCAAGTAAGATCCAAAGGCAGCCTTAGATACAGGAAAGGTCAACTCCGGGTAGTAAGCTAGGTAGTCAATGTTGTCTTTACTAGATATGCCTTTGTCCTGATACGAGCTATAAGACATTGGCATGAAACACAGAAGTCAAGATACTAATGCTCACATAGAGAATAGCGAGAAGAGAAAAGAAAGTAGATCATCGAGAGTATTATAGGTCAAAAAAGTATTATACCTCTTTATACTTTCCGTTTTCCAACAGCAATTACAGGCCTCTGATTACAGTCGAAGTGCCATTGATCTAGATGAATAAACTCCCAGTTCTTTAATAATGTCTGCACCTTCCAATTATGACTTTCGGGCAGCTTGGAGATTAGTGTCTACCAAAACTATATGAAATGTTGGCAAACAGGGCCATAGTCGTGACCAACACCACTTTTTCCTGATCATCATTGCTATGGACTTTCGATGCGTTTGCTTGTCGAGCCTGATACAGCTTCTTTAGTTTTTTAAAGTGCCGGCTTGAACACTAGATTTCACTGATGGAACTTAAGCTCTATCCTTTATTTATGAATGCACCTATAGCTAGAAACTCATAACTAGCAAATGAATACTTCCGCACTTAGGATTACGCCACAGAAAGATTTATTCCCGTTAGCGGTTTAGCCACTTACTTACACTTTAACTGAATGTTGGCTTGGCAATGGTCTGCGACATTCCTATTTGCAGTGCTCTGTTATATTCCCATTAGATAGGCGCGTGAAGGAAGTGAGATGGATTCCATTAATGAGTTGCGCTACACGTAGGTATGGGTTTTTACAGGTCCGTTCGAGCGTAGCGTAAGAAGCCACAGCTTTCGAACAAGCAGTATCCTATCAAGTAGCAAGTCTAGTTTGATCGTTCTAAGTTACGCAAGCTTCATTCAAGACTGGACTTTTTGACAGGGTGAGTGCGGCTGCCTCTATTCTCTTATGCATGCTTATCTTATTAGTTCTTAAAGTAAGGAGTCAAAGAGTGCCTTTGGAGATATTATGGATGGGATGCTATTAAATCTAAATGCAAGGAATACGCTATGCTATCTTCAATTTCACAAGCGAGTTTAGGGCCTCAGTTAGTTTAGCAGTAAGGAGTCTTAAATGAGTTTTTGAAGCCTGTGTGTGTAGTTTAATGGATTCCGTGTCATGCGATAGCTAAATTCAACTAGGGCGCTATTAGTAGAGAAAGTATAGTACTGTTTGTTGTGCTTACGTGAGTGGTGCGTAAGTGAGTCTTTTATTGGATTTTGGACTTTGCTTTGCACTTCCTTTACACTTAAAACTGCCTACTATTACTTGTACTCGGATCGATCATATATATAGCATCTCCTCTTCTGAAAGTAATGCAGAGGTTGTTACTTAACTATGTGTTACACGCTCAATTCTATGCAATGAGCAAACAGGCAAGGGAACTTCAAACTAACTTCTGACGCAAGTTACACAAGACATTAGTTCGAGCAAACCATGTAGTTTCATTGTTGTCGTAAGCAGTTAGGTTCCATAGCCAACAAGTTAGTTTACAAGTGTAGTTCGGTTCGCCCGTTAACTTACTTCGGGAAGAAGCAACGACGGTGTTAGGGAGTTCTTAAGCGCATTATCTAAGGTTGTCTCTTTTCTTTCTCTCTCTATGACAACACAAGCACTGCGTTAGTTTATTAGAGCGGGCCTATGATTTTAGGAGTCATCTATCAGTCTTAAGGTTGGTTAGTAGAATCTATAAATGTATACGGATAGCTATCTTATTGGATTTGGATCTTGCTTGGTATCCTATGAAGGAATATGCTTAGCGCTTCTGGTCGTCAATGTGCCGCTAACGCACTCCGCTCAAAGTGGTTTCTCGGAAATATGGTTTCTAGTTGGCTTACATGAGTTGAACATATGGACTATGGCTAAGGAAAAGCTTACGATGGGGACGAGACCCAGGCACGGCACCCAGAGACAAAGAACAGCGCAAAGAGTCTAGTAGAAGGAGCAGGTCCATGTGTTATTGGGCTTAAATGCATTATCAGGGCCAGTTGCTAAGTGGAAATGTACTACACCGGAGTATAAATGTACTACCTGAGTGGAAATGCACTATACTGTATTATTACATTCATTGAGTTTACCATGGCTACTATACTATATGTCGGATAGCCCACTCAGCGGTCGGTATCCTCTAGCTTTAGTGGGTGTTCTTGTTTGTTCCTGATCTAAGCGGTAGTAGAGCTAACTAAGCTTACTCATCAAGGGCCGAACCGGTCGGTTCAATATACTCTTTCTTTAAAAGCGTCCTGAAGTTGAGTTGCTATGAGACCACGCAGAACTAATTGCTGCCCACCCAACCCACTACTAAATAACTCAACCCGCTAACGTGAAAACTTGAGCTATCATAATGGAAACTAATGCTAAACCTCACTAACACCACTCTTCCATATGATGTTACACGCTGGAATAGGGAGGAATTCACGTAAGCTCTTTGGAGAACTCACTAGTACATCTAATCTAGTACATATAAGTAATGTGAGCACCATTAGAATACTATCTTAGGGGCTTCCCGCTCCCCGGATTGGTAACTTTCATTGGTAACTTTCAGAGGAAGAGGAAAGAGTTAAGTTAATGAATTATATGTCACTTATAAAAGCAGAGAGAACAGGGCAACAAAAGCAGAGAGAACAAACTAAAAGCAAGCAAGCGGATTCTTATTGTTTCGAGGTACCATTTCTATTCGTTCTTCAAATAAGTCATTTGGTTTACTGGAATCTATTCAATAAGGGAGTGGAGCTGAGTTCCGTATATGAATTGGTAATAATCCGACTTTACATTAGATGTATGCTACTTAATATTCATCGAGAATAGCTTAAAGCCGGGAGTTTTGTTACTCTCTTCCCTATATCATACATATGAGAGTTACTTTCTGTGAAAAGAATTACCGTTAGTTTCTTGCGCCCCTGTTAGCCATAAACTGGAACTTGTGTTCCGTTGCTTTTTTCTTGCTTGCTTGCTTCCTAGCGCTTACACTTATTGTCTTTCTTTCATAGGGTTGTAACTCAAATGGATTGGTTTGTAGTCAAATTCTCAGTTGTAGTGCATATTTCTTAGAGCCGGGTTACACGTGAAGTGCTTTTACGCCATTCTTCTTCTTTATTCATCAAAGATATCTGATTGTTTGATATCTGATTGGGTAACACTAAATTCCTGAGTCCAAAATCCTATTTGAGAATGCTGCACACCCATTATAGAATATAGGAACGAAATACCTCTTTGATCTTCTTGCTTGTTAAAGATGGTTGGTGCAAAACAAGAAAGACCTCTCCTCTCTCCTCTCCTGCTTGTTAAAGATGGTTGGTGCAAAACCCCTCCTGACTAACTTGTTTTGTGTAACAATATAGGCTTGATGGGGTTCGATACAGTGAAGAACAGAGCCGGAGGTCTCGCAAGCAATGGCAATAACGGCAAGGATGAATGAATGACTATAGTAGTACTATCTCTTGTCTAGGGCCTAGGCGTACAATATTGTATTCTTTTACTTTAGTCTCTTATCTAACATGATGCCCACCTAAGTTCTTAAAGCAATGTTCGGCATTGTCCATCGGCACGGAAAGTGCTAAGGGTTTCATATGGGGTTACAACTCTGTACTATAGTTAAGAAAAGGAAGGTTTGTATCATATAAAGGGTTACTCTGACCTATTTAATATAGGGTTACTCTGACCTATAGTAGTTAAGAAAAGGTGCCTCCCTAGTAAATAGGGTTCCCTATAACTCCAAAACTCACTAAACCATTTATTATCATTGATTTAAGTGCATCATCTTCAACAAGCTGCTGCGAGTAGAGCGGATCGATAGAACTACTAATAGAGTCACGTCGGACTCACGTAAGCACTTGTTCGAAGCAATGCCTGTGTTTAGTATTAGCCACCAGGGTCTTTACTTTATAGACGAAAATGAATTAGAAGCACCAACAAGTCACTACTAGACAAGTAACTACCGGCTTGTTTACGCAACAACCAACTACTACAAAGGGATAGGAAGAAACTACAGAAATGTATTATATTATAGGAGAGTTATAAGCAAGTCGCCGAGTAACTACAGGGGAAAAATAAGTACTTGAAAGCTAGGGTCTTCTGTTGAGTAAGAAAACCATATATATATATACTTGACTTGGTATACCCGTAGGCTCATTGGAAGTAAAGCAAGAATAAGATGCGGGCAGCCTTTGGACCAGTAGCAACAGTCCTATCAGCAGTGGTTGTTGCCTTGGAAGCATTAGCTCAAGTCTTTTGCTAACTACTCCATTCCTTAAAGCGCTCATTGCATTCTTGGACTGCTCAGTTTTGTTCCCCGTCCTTCTTTCCTTACTTACATTATCAACAAAAAAAGCTCCCCATTATAAACAGGAAGTAAGATCTCTCTTAAACAGGAAGGGGGATGAGATGCTATAGGATTCTACGCGGAGTCCTGCTTGACAAAGGCGCTTACCGAGTTGGTAATTATTGATTTTCAAGCTTGCACTGATACCACACTGCTTCAGAAGCCATTCTTGTTTTTGAGTCCTGCTTTCGTCATGGCGTCAGTAGCGTTATGAGGAAGCAAAAGCACTTACACCAATAACGGAAGCAAAAGATCTAAAGGACCCTAACTCACTAAACATAGACCTGAACTCGAGCACCACTTTCAGTTTCTAATTTCATTGCACTTTCGCCCCTTATTTTATACTGCTTCAGATCTTTATCCAGCAGATTTTCTCTAGAACTAGAAGAGGATTTAGCTATGAAGGTAGAAAAAGGAATGACTTAGTACAATAATGGAAGAGGGTACTAACTAGTTTATTTAAGTAAAAGTAAGTAGAAGAAGAAGATTGAGCTCTGTATCATTTCTATGAGGCACTAACCGACCGAGGGTAAAGATAGAATGGAAGAAGAAGGTTTTAAACCGTAATGTATAATTCCAGAATATGGTTTACCTACCTACTTACGGCTACTCCGCATACAAATAATACTAACCGGATGCTTCGCCACCTAGCCTAATGCTCTTTATCGAAAGGAAGAATATCAGAATAGAGTTTTGTTTTCACTAAGCAAGAGAGGCGAGGTCGTAGCTTCCATTCTCATTATGAACTTAGAGTATAGGTCAGGTCGCCCAGCCCAAATGGGACGCAGCATCAAATCAAAGAGCAGCAGGTCATTATGGAAGGAGATTCAGTAGTTCGCTTGTCAGCTGCAAGACCCAGTGATAGGGTGCGAATTCTTACTCGGGAGTTGAGGAGTCGATAGATCTTAAAAGATCAGGTACTGCAGTGCAAGTAGAAAGCTTAGGAACAAGGATAAGGGGAAGCAGATAAAGAGAGTACAGGCGCAGGATCCTATTACAGTTAAGAGTGATAGTTTGAGGAAAGTATCTAATCCAACTAATAAAAATATACTGGATCCAGAGAATATAATGAATCAGAAGCAACTGTATGCCCGGAGTAGGTAAATAAACTAGATGCAATATGAGCTTTGTCTACATCCGCAAGAGAAGTGATTGTGCGAGTACTCAGTGGAGAATGTCTTTCCTTCATAAGCTTGACTTGGAAATCTCTTCAGCTTGCCTTTACTTAGAAAGATGCCTTCTTGCCCTTAAACGAGTCGAGATAGAGGTGTTGAGCCCGCCTCATTGTCTGTGATAAATATAAGTAATAGTCTTGGCTACTTTACTTTATTTAATCTTATAGAAGTTGGTACTAGTGTTCTCGACGAGAATGGATTGCCCCTTCCTTACCTTGATTATTACCTTCTTCAGCGTTAACAAGAGTTGTTTTGTTTACAATTAAATTCCTTTCTGCGCCAAGATCCTATGTTTCCGCGCTTCAATCTTTTCCTGTTTGATTCGGTGCTTAAGGAGTTTAGTATAGATCCCATCCCGGTAATAAGAGGTAAGAGATTGATTCTTTTCGGAACTTCAAGTTTAGTAGGTCGAGGAATAATCATACAATAAGCAACAGCAAAGTAATCTGATGCGTAAGGAACAGGATAATAAGCAATAGCAAAGCAATCTGATGCGTAAGGAACAGGATAATAAGCAATAGCAAAGCAATCTGATGCAGGTAATCCGAAGAACTTGTCTTCGGTGCTCGGCTCGAGAGTCAAATTGTAAGGCAAAACCGAGCGATGCTTGCTCGAAAGAATTAATACGATAGTAGCTTCACACTATCTTGACTGCGCTGACGGAGTTCTCTTTGGAATGTTTGACTTGCGCGTGAACTTATGGTTGGTTGGAGCGGGTGCTTCCGTGAGTTCGAATAAGAATATAGGGTAGCCGAAAACAGGCATGACTTAACGCTGAAGTAAACTCAAAATCGAATATATCAACATGAGATCCGACTCATGAGTAAAAGTATGACTGGAAACCAGGGCCGATATCCCTTCATTGGTCTTTCTACCACTAAGTTGAATTATCCCTTGAATCTTTGTTACCGAGCATTCCTATAATGATGAGATCAATTCTGTTATTTACTACTTTCAAGCAGGGGAATAGCAGTGGTTGGTTTGTTTTCTTATGCTCATATGTAGATAGGGCTGGCATACTTAAACCAAGGTCGAGAGCTAGTAAAATAAGATTAGGAATCCGACTACTGATAACAAGAATCCACCCTATTAATGATTAGACTCTAAATGCTACCAGAGAAGGCTGCCACTTGTGTGTTTCTAATAATTGAACTCGAAACCAACCAACCGGGAATTCATTTACTAACAAAAAAGGCTTTACTTACATTAAACATAAGAATCCGCTCCCCGCTATATCAGAATATGACTACTAACTACAAGAGCGCATATGAAGTATAGTATGGGGTATCCTCTTAGGGGAATTAAACAAAGAATAAGGAACGAGACCATAGCTGTAAGAGAATAATGAATTAATATAGAATAATGGATTCCAAAGCTTAGTAATAGAATAATAGGTAGGATCTAGAGCTCAGTAGTCGGGGGAATATCATACTTTTGCTTGTCCCCGTTCGATCCTGTTGCTCGCTAGTGGTATCGTGTATTCTGACTTTTATATTTCATTATTAAATCAACTTGTACAGCATTGGTATTGGTAACAGGTGCCTTATATCAGGTGTATGCCCCTTACTTAGAATAGGCTACTCTCACTTGAAAACAGAATGGAACTACTTACTTGCCAACCTTCTCCCCGAGGTCTTCTCTTACTATGTATCTCAGAAAACTGACCCCTCCCGACGGAACTAAAATCTTACCTTACTCCACAAGACCCAGCTCATGACTATGTTTATCACCTGAAAGTAGAATTCCCACTTATTAGTTGCACTCTGCTACTTCTGTCCGGCATTCCTTATTTCTATATTGACTCTTCTACTTATTATTCCCTTTATTCTATTTTATACGAGGGTTGACTCGGGTAGCCAAGAAATGATATACGAACAACGCATGCAAAACTAATTGCTACTGGAATTATAAACCATATTATAATGATAATTCATTCGAACAAGAAGAATAAGAGATGTAGTTCTGGAAGGTCAGTTGGGAAGTAGGGCTGACGCTGACTAGGTTGTCTGAGAGGGCTTACTATTCTTACAGGTGTTTTCGTTCAGATTAGTATTGGTTATGACGATTATGCCCTTACTTCACCTAGCATTCCATACAATGAAACGGGAGGATACGATGAAGACCCAGCCAAGTGCCCACGTGATCAGAGTTGTGCCACACGATCAGAGTTGAACTCATGAGTATGGTTACTCCCCGGAAGAAACCCCGAGCGTACGAGAATGTAAGGACCGAGTCTAAGTCAGAAGTTACACCACACACCCAGGGAACGAAACAAAGTAGTAAAAGAGTGGCTACGGGCACCAAGGCAGCAGGATAGAGCTCTGAGAGATAGGAATGACCCCGGACAAGTAATATTTGGTGCTCCGGGTTTCAGAATACAAAAAGGGATAAAAGACTAAGATGGTTAGTTAGGCAAGTAGGAAATAGATACAGGAGTGGAAGAGCTAAAGCCAGGGTTATGTCCCCTAGTGTTGAATAACTAAAGTTCAAGGTAGGGTAGTAAGAATGAGATAAGGTAGTGTCGGGTCGGGCTATGGCCTTGTCACCCGTAGTTGGCTTCCCATCAGCACTAGGTTGATTCGCATGGATTTCATTGTTTATGTTCGGGGCCATATTCTTTCTAGCACTAGGTTTATTCTAGCTTAATATAGATTGATCTTGTGACAAAACATATTCCGCATAAAACAGATTCTACTAATTGCTATTCATTACTTTACTAGCTGCTCCTTTAATTCACTAGCCATCTTATAACCAGCTAACGCTGTCCTTACTTATATTCTTAACGGCTGCTTCGCTGCCCTTGCTCCACCGCTTATTAGTCCTCCTTTTTGCTTGCTTGCTTTTGAGTCTGCATTGCCTGCCTGCCTATGAGCCTTTTACTACTCGCTCTCAAAGCTGCCCTTCCTGCCTCTGATTCTGTAGTTCGGGTCTTAGGCTTGTTACTCACATGCTAGTTTAAGTGTTCTACTACGTAGGGGAGTGGAATTCCATAATACTCCCCATTAGATTGAAATAATAAGTAGCAGATCGAACACTGTCTAACAAGACCGTAGCTGCTGAAAACAAGGCTCGAGCCGGCTACCATGAATAAGAGAATGGAGCTAATGGGCGGCTTGTCCTAATGCTTTTCATAATCCCACTCGAACCCGGGGATTTAGCTATTAACTAGAGAATTGGACTAGGGCATACAACAATGGAGCTTCGCCTAATGACTTGGACACTAGCTAATTAACTCCACTCAAACCAAGGATCCTATGCTTTTGGTGCCAACCTGTCCTTCCTGCCTACTAGCCTTCCTTTGCTTACTCTTATTCTTGTGAAACTGCATACATGGCAATACCCGAATTGAGCTACTGTTTCTAGGAACGTAGGTGGAATGAACTACTGTACGATAGGATTGGAACTATCAGCTACAAGAAGAAAACACTACTCCGATAGAGCCGCTACGTTCGCAATCCGGGGCAATTCTCGGTATCAGTGATTTAATTCCCAAGTTCTGACCCCGGATTCCCACTTACTATGGTATGATGAAAGTCCTATTATTACTAGCCAAATTCTTTTGTTATTAGTAGATTCTATAGGCAGCGAGGTTTAAACAAGCAGTTAGGTTGCTTCCTAAGAGTAAGTTTTAGAATTGTATTACTTTCTAATATCAGTAGTAACAATAGAATAGATTCATCAGTATTGGCAAGAGCGCATTTAACTAGTAGAGAAAAAGCTTTAGGCAAGAAGTAATTCCATTGTTTAGGGTAGAAAGTCAAGTCTCTGGGTTTTTTCACCCTTATAGTGTTAGTTAGTGGTTGGTATAGGCAAAGCAGTTTTGTGTTACTTTTTGCAATATATAAGTAATAAGTAAGGAGTTAGCTTCGGAGTGCTTACTCAACAAGAAAGGGGCAAGCGCTTTCGAACAAGCAAGGGTGCAAACAATCCTAAGTGCGTTAGTAGTGTTTCAGTGTTTTTACCATCCTTCCTATCTCCATATGGTATGCACCGGCAGAAGGAAGAACAAGCAAGTGTACGATCGAAAGCAAAGGGGTATCTAGATTCAATTAAACAAACGAGTTTTTAACTCCACTCCCCAAAACATGATTTTCAACGGGAATTGGCTTAATACTAGTCTCAAAGATAAGTGTTGGGTAATAAGATAAGAGGAGACCCATACTGCCCCAATCAACAGATATATCGTTCAATTCACTGGTTTTGATCAAAAAATGGATATAGAAGTAGCATATGAAGCGCATACTAACCATCGCAACATAGTTACTTTGACTTCCTAAATCAAGGATAGGAACATAGCTACCTACTCTGTACTGGGATTCTTGTTTGTTAGCTTTAGTATGCCCTTCCCTTCTATTAAGTCTGTTATTCCTTTGTTGAAGTCTCTAACAGTTTAACTGCATTCCGTATTGCTTTACAACAAGCACTGCCTTCTAATTTACTTTCAACTAGCACAGCACTGGTGCTTCTCATTCTTTACTTGTAGCACGGATTTGGGACTGGACTAATGCCAACTCGAATAGAACCTAGGCTTGAAAAAACAAAATGGGAATGTAATGGCTAGCTCAGGGAATGTAACGATACCCGGAATCACTGTTAAAAAGAATAGAATCGACGCTAGCAGGAATGGACTACTACCCTATTAAGTCAGAATGGGGTCTACTTGTCTTTGTTTTAAGTCCTACTCCACTGCATATTAGTCCTTCCTTTTTAACACTATCTGAAAGCTAATGCTAGTGCTGACAGGAAACTAACTACATACTAACACTTGTTACTGAGGCTTTCATTACTCACTTAAAAGCTGCTACACCGTACTTGCACTCCTCAGCTACTAACTATAATCATCGAGCAGGTGGGAACCAGACTCTTATTTTTCTGGGGGGAGGTCGTTCTTTTTCTTTAGCCTAACTACGTTGCTTGGCCCGGAAAAGACTAGTGCCGACAAGGCTTTGTTACTCTAGGGCTGAATCCAACCCGTTAAGTCAGAAGACTATTGCTGCTGCTTCAAGGGCTGTAACTCATAACTTAGGATCGAACTCGTACTGATGCATATAATAGGGATCTCACTACCGATACGGGGTCCTGTCGCCAATACCAATAAGCTCCATTCTGTCTGATTGACATATCATTCCATTATGTTACTACTGAATTGAGTTACGATACACTGAATGAGCTAGTGGTCTCCAACTCATGATGCAGAAAAAACTATGAATGGGCGCCAACAAATAAAGACGGATACTATAACCCCAGAATTAACCTAGCCTCTCAGCTTTGGGACTCAGAATCAAGGAGAATTAACCTAGCCTCTCAGCTTTGGGACTCAGAATCAAGGAAAACAGTCAAAGAATTGAACTAAGTACCAGTAAGATCTTAACTCAGAAATAGGACAGTGTTTGATTCCTGTTAGCGCAGTAGCTGGCTTCCTACTTTATGGGCCAATATGGCAGTGGCTCAATTGAGAGGCGCCATTTCTTTTATTTTGTGCATCAGTTTGGGATGGGAGCAAGGAAAGTAAACTTAGTTGTCCACGGATAAAAACCAATAGGCAGCAAAGTTTAACTCGCGCGCCTTCTCTCGGGACTCTAAGATCTTCTATTTCCCTCTGCGCCTTATTGACCGAATGAATAAATAGAGAAGTAAAGAAGGGATGGGAAGAAAGCAAATAAGGATGAACTTGATTCCTTGAACAAATCCAGATTAACTCACTGAAAGCACACTTTCAACTCTAAGGCGGGCCACTTATCACTTGCTTGGTTCAAAGTGGAAAGTTCGATCTACACACTCTTATATTCATTCTATTATACGAGATTGGCTCAACGCCTTTACTGCCCGAATCCAGTACTTTCCCATACACACTTACTCGTGAGAAGTGCCGTATTTTCCTTTATTTAGAAAGTTTGTTTCAAGCCGATAAGTTCGCTAGAGTAGAATGCAGAATGAATCTGCGCTACTAATTGTAAAACCTCGGCTCCTTTTCTTGCTTTATTTCGTGATTAAAAGGAGTTGACCGACTTACTTTCCTGATTTTGTTACTTGACTAATTTTCTTCGCTATACTCTTCCTGCTTGTAGAAATGGAATAAGCTGTAACAGACTTTGCAAGTTTTAAAGTATACTGACTCGGCTCTTTTAAGGACAACTTCCCTTGTTAATGTACGAGCTGGAGACTAGAATCAAGATGCCCACCATCCATCAGATGCTATAGGAACTGTCATGTCAATACGTATACAAATTGATTAAGTATGAAAGGGATCCCCCCTAATGCCTATATTGTAATAGCGAAATCCTACTCAATAGGAACTTTAGACTTGCCTCTATGTCTTCTATGTATGGCTTGCTTGTCTTTCTAGTGGACTGAGAGAGCGCTAAATGATGAATCAATACTCATAAAATCCATACTTAATTCTTACTTTATTGACATGGTACAGAGAATGTAAAGAATCCACGATAAGAAATGTCCCTTATACTCGCCGATTGGACTCGTCTTCTTTCGTTCTTCTTAAACGACAAAGGGATTATCTAATTCATTCTATTCGGATTCGGGGATCTTGAGTAAGGTAAACAAAAAGGGCTAAGGATAAGGACTGGAATAGGCTTGAAACCTACGACCGAAGTAAAGGCTTCATAAGTATAGCGCACTGATTGGATTGTTTTACTCGTAAGATTGGATTGTTTTACTCGTAAGAAGCAGGCATTCCATAATCCTACATAAAATTACCACTTTCACTCGCGTATATGAGACCAGTGAGTGGATTCAATACTTTATTCTTTTAGCTTGATTACTTACTTCCTTCTTTTATTCCCGCAACAGCTGATGCGGCTGCTGCGCTTTTCTTTTCTTATTTCTAAATAACCTCTGCAGTTACTGGATGGGGTGGTTTATTGGATTAAGACTTACCACCTTAGTAGGACGAAAAAGGTTATTGATTCAATAGACGGTTATCGAGTCTGCAAGATCTTTTCAATTGTTATCGATTCCTGCAACAATTTTATCTATTTGGTTCTTTCAGACCTAGTTCGAGTGGGCTATCGCTCCTCTCCTCTTATTTCTTATCTTCGTTCGAGCTGCTACGCTCCTCTTCTTCTCTTCGTTCGAGCTGCTACGCTCCTCTTCTCTTTTCTTTGGTTGGACATCTATTCCTCTCACGGTATCCGTTCAAGTGCTTCTGTTTCATCCCATCTTCTCCTATCCTGAGGGTCTGGGGCATCTTCCTATCCTCTTTCCATAGAAAAAGTCCTATCTCAAAAGCCTTAAGGCCCTAGCTGGGGTTCGGGGGAGAAGCACTAAAGATAAGTCTAATGGGACCCACACTACAGGAGCAAAGAATTAGAAGCTGTAGTTTTTGAGTTGCCTGCCCTCGGGCTGAATTGCTGACTCTATCAATTCCTTATCTATCAATTCCTTATTAAGTTAAGAGTAGCCTAGCAAGACTAAAAGATCTCGCCTAGCGGTAAGGATTGCTGCTATTATTCTATAACAACGGGAGCCATCAAAGAAGGAAAGTGGAATCGCAAAACGGTACGAAACATAGCTATGAAAAGAAATATTCCCTCAATCTCGCTGGCAGGTAAGGATAAAACAAACTACCAGACCCGCGTCTTTACACTTACCAACAGCCTCATTTTGGAACGAGTTACCTACTCTGGTATTCTTTCTGTTTCTTTTTACCTGAGCTAATTCTTTACTTGCTTTCGAGCTAACTTAACTTGGTGCCGGGAATGGAAGAACAGCAAGAGACAGACAGGTCTAATGGTCGGTTCTGTCTACTACAGGTCCAATGGTTGGTTCTGTCTACTACAGGTCTAATGGTTGGTTCTGTCTACTATATACTACATTTTGGATGATTGATAGGCGGACTTAACTCCCTTTGAGCTAACAGCCAAGAAGAGTTTACATTCCACTTCCTTACGTGCCCCCGATAGGAATCGTCGATTCTTATTTCATCATTCCCACTGATTTGCTCTAGTAGTCTAGTTCCATTCGTTCGCTTTAGAAGGGGTCTTGGTCTTTCTCACTTTGGGCCTGAGCCTGGTATTTCCTTATTATGTATAAAAGGGACGCACAGGTGATCTAATTAATAGACTAGCTTCACTGAGATATAAGACTAAGTCGATATTCTATAGCCACTGTCGGACCATTCCATTCATTGTAACACTTATTAACAATAATTCGATTAAAAAGAATAAATTGCTGCATCATTTCTTTGACCTCCGCCACTGGACTATAAAGTGCTTCTCGGAACCAACCTCACAATACGGAATGCAACCAGTGCTTTTAACATTTGATCTTTTGGTAAGAATAAAGAAATCAACCTAGCACGCCCTATTCTATTACTTGTGCTTAGAGAATAAAGAAAGACATTAGTGCTTCTCAGAATGTAGCTACTGCCTATGAAGCCTACTTGACTATTTACCATGATATAGAGCGTGTACAAGCCCTAGAATCGAACTGGTATATATCAGAATTTCACTAGCGCGCAGAGAGAATGGAGCCACCTATCAAACCCAACTCACAGTATGCTGACTTATATTCCGGAGCTGCTTTATCCCAGTTAGCCACTCCCTTGTAGAGTTTTATTCTCACTATCTGCCCCTTTAAAGAACACATAGAATAAGAATATGGGTATGCTCCAGCGCAGCGCCATACAAGAAAGAAGTTGAGTAATGTAAATCATAATGAAACTTGTTAGTAGAAGAGTAAACCTTACTATCTATTAGAACTACATATCTCCAACACCCTAAGTGAAAATATGAATGACCTAGATCATACTACTATTATATTGTTATTGGATGCACTAGCCTCGTCTACTAGGGAACCCTAACCCCATACATAGGTATTCTAGCTGTAATACAGGAGTGTCGGAGTGGAAGGCAGCCTTATAAGTAGAGGAATCATACTTGCTGTAAGGGTAGTAAGACCTATAAGTCAAGTAAGCCTATCATGCATGCATTAATGAAAGAAAGCAAGGTGAAAGGTTAATCCGTAGACTAGAGAATGCAAGTAATCAACTTAAGAATAAGAGATAAAGTAAGGTAAGACTCAAAGCGGAGGTAGGACAGGCTCGTTAGCAGCGGAGCGGGTTAAAGCCCCGTTAGTGCTAGTTGGCTGCCCCTGTTAGTAAAGTCAATCTTGTTGGACGTAAAGCTCCATTCTCTTATTAGTGATACGGCTCTTATAGTGCCCTGTCCCCTCGGGTACTATTCTATGTGTGGGCGGTGTCTCATTCTCATAAGCGCTAGTAAAACAGGTGGGGGTTGATTCAGTGGCGCGGTACTAGTAGTTGAACTCAACTTAAGTCTTAGAAACAACAAAGTTAGTCTAATAAACAGTGAGGGCAGGCTCAAGCTAAACCGTGTAAAGATCCGTATCAGTAGTTCGAGTTTGTGAACAAGGTAGGGCAGGCCGGGTTCGGAGACCAAAGTGAAGTATGAGTAACATCGGTTCAATTCCTTTTCTCGCGGTTGTTTTCCTCTTATCTAGTAGGGAGGTAGGGTTGTCAAGATCAGGACCATAGGCGGTAGTGTATAAGTACAAGTGGCACAAGTACAAGTAGAACAATTAAACAAGCGAGTCAGAAGTAAAGAAAGGCGAATAGTTATACATTACTTTGTGGCTAAGAGATAGGAGGGGCAGGCTCAGTAGTAACAGACACAACGAGATAAGGGAACATCCGTTTTAGAGTTATACGTTGCTTGGCGGAAGGTATAGTAAGAACGATAGTCGGGATGATAAGAATGCTGCTATAGAGCTAGGCACAAAAGTCACCCGTGTGTGAGTAAGGTAATGATACAAGGGGCGGTCTTCTTCCACTTTAGTCAGAGGTGGATTCCCCTGTTTCGAACTATAGCCTGTTAAGACAGTGGTGTATTCTATATTATGAGTCAAAGAACAAGTTAAGGAGGAGCTACCGCGCAACACAAATACCGAACACAGGGAACCGGTATATTACAATTCATTCTCCTATTACTGTAGTTGTTTTCTGAAAAGCACTAGTAAAATTCTGTAGTTACGCCCGCCATTCCAAACTACCTCCCCTAGCTTCGATCCTTTCACCGAAACTGACAATTACTTACTTGGTATTCTTTAGTTCTGTTAGGCTTACAAATCCACTTAGCTTCACTGCATCTGGGTTTCGGTCTGATCCACTGCCCGGGCATCTAAATCTTGTTCCTATGCTTATGAGAATGGAGCTGGTGACAAACAGGCTTAACCACGTAATACGCAAAAACGATAAGAACAATAGAAAGAGTTGACCGACCACTAACAAGATTGTGAAAAAAACAAAAACCTGGCTTTTAGTCTCCCGTTGCTCTATCTTATTCTCCAACCAGCATTTTGACTAATTTATCTTACAATACAATAAAGAAGTAAACTAGTCGGGATAGGTACCGGATCGTGGGGTGGGGAATCACACTCATAAGTAAGAGAACTCAATCACCACTAACAGGGATGCGACTACTACTAACAGGAATGGAACTTGGGAACACATAATTGAACTTTGACTAAGTAAACCAAACCTTACTTACTGTTAGACCCAGCAGCCCTTGTGAGCCCACTTATCCTGCCTTTAGCTACTGATGCGGATACACTATTCCACACCTTACTCGTTCCTGTCATTCTGACTATCTTTTGTATAAGTCTACCTATCGTATAGGGGCGGAGGAGCTTCAACACATAGGCATTTACTTAGCAGCTTCCATTACTTGCTTTTAGACTGAGACTGTTAATGAAAAGTTGAGCTTGAATCTTATGTGTCACCTTCGCTTCTTAGGCTCATGTCCGAAATTCTGTACTGTAGTTGGGGATCTGGCCTTACACCCACGCAGCTTCCTGCTTTAAACAAATTACTACTCGTATACTAGCATAGCAAGACCTTAGCCGTGCTTTTCGTCCTTTAAACAGTTTGACGGATCCTTATGCCCGGGTCTGTTACTACCGACTTAAATACTTTATCTTGTAATAAAGAAACCAACTACCCCAACTAGAGTACTGACAGGGCTTGAACGAGACTCAAAACAGGAGATTCCACTGGTACTGATGAGCAGGAGATTCCACTGGTACTGATGAGATTGATATCACCAACTAACAGGAATGCGGCTACTCCATTAGATTGAACCGGATGCTTCTAATGCTGTTACTACCGACTCTGATCCTCGCCCCCTGATATCTATTAAATTCAATAAATACCTATGTGCTAGTATACCTGGCTATAGGGCTTACTTGATCATCCTATGAGTCCATGTCATGTCCCCTGGTTATTATTAGTCCTAAAAAAACTTCTTCCATTGAGTTGTAGGGCTCCCACTCCTTAGCTCGAGATCTAGGCTTACTTTACTTTCTCTCAAACTGCAAGCAAATACTAACTAGAAGAATTAAGTTGGTACCTCTATGCTTCAACTAACAACGTGGAAATCAACTACTTGCATTGAGAATAAAAGGAAATTGAACCGGGCGCTACCTTCTGAAAAGAAAAATACGGATCTCATATCTTAACTCGAAACAGTGAATGAAGCTGGTGCTTTTGCTTCTGTAACTGCTGATCCCAATGCTTTAACCGATGTCGACAGGACCTTAACTGATAGCGCAAACTAGGGCAGGGCTACCAATACCTTAACTCCAAATGAGGAATTGAGCTGGTTAGTGTGGGAATGTTACTACTGCCATATAGAGTGCAGCTGCTAACTATGAGATTTACCCTCCTCTGGGGGATCCATTGGAATGCTACTCCAACCAAGTAATCCAACCAACTAGTATTTAGCGGACTTAAAACATAGGCCACCTTCCATCTCAGCGAAAGAGTGGGAAAGAGCGTAGCGGCCCTCCGCGCATCTCTAATCTTAAGAGCCCCATCTTCTACCAGCTCATTGCAGCTCAGCAGCTTCACTGCCCTTACCTCTTGAATAGAGGATAGCGCTACGTGGGCATTCAAAAGCTTCCACCACTTGTTGTGTTGTCCCGACGATGAAACTGATTGTTCCGCCTTTTATACGAGATCTCACTCTCCAGAAGCGCCCCGAAACTAACTCTTTACTTTAAGCAATTACTGAATTAAGCTGGAGGCAGCCCGAAGTCACCTGTATTCTGCAAAAGATTTGACTGAAATCTTATCTTCTGCACAAGCAACGACTACTACCAGCGCCGTATGGACAAGCAACGACTACTACCAGCGCCGTATGGACAAGCAACGTCTACTAGAAGAATGAACCGGACACCAATCGCAATTTCCCCCTGGACACTAACTCTCCCTTGCAGCATAGGATGTCTTTGTGCCCATGGAGGACACCAACTAAGCCCATATTTAGTAGCATCCAAAACCGGACTCTAGGCCACCCCATACTTGTAGCTATAGCACCGAGCCCTTACTTTCTTTCTGAAGCTAACTGCCTCTTTGACTCACCTTACTTAGGTTATTTACTCATATTTTTAGTATGATCTCTGACACGCGGCAATAGAATCCACCTACACCTAGTAAATACAAGAGAACAGCTATCAATAACAAACAAGAGAACAGGTGCTATGTGATAGAACCAAACAAACTGGACAAGCGATGGTGTAAGGGCAACACCACTAAAAGAAAGAGTCTTAGCATCCTCACTTACGTGCTTCAACTGCTAATCCAACTGTAATTCCATCACTGCTGGCACTGGTGTCCTAATACAACTAATCCTCTCCTCCTATTAGATTGAACCCACTACTATGAGAATTGAACCACTAACTTGAAGAACCAAAACCGCGAGACTGGCCGCGTAACTCTTTTGGGCTGAGCTGTCTGTTAGTTAATTATTGTTAGTATAGGTTGAAATCTTGCTTTTGCCCTTAGTTACGAGTTGTCGTCCTGCTAGTATTAGTTGGATTCTTGCTCAGTATGGCGCTTGTTGAGTCCGAAGCGTGAGTCTAATGATGATTTTGGTGCAACAGAGAACTAGTGGAGCGCAGTGAGTTCTGCCTACTAAGCTTATGGAGCAGTTAGCCTAAACAAAGAAGTAAGTCCGCCTCTCCCCTCCTAGCCTCAACTCCCCATCTTCCATTATGCATTTACTGTATGAGAGAACTAGGTCAGCAAACTCCATTATGAAAATAATACTTTTAAAAAAGAACACACCATAGGGTTGACAAGAGAGAGAACCATCTTGACTTGTATTCTGTATTCCGCCTATGAGCTTGCCCTACCTTGATATCATAGTAGAAGACCCTAGTAGAAGATCATAGTAGAAGCAATAATATACTATTCCGGGTGCTGATGGGCGTTAATCAAAGACTCATCGGGGATACCATAAAAATGAGTTGGGATTACTTTAAGAATTAGGTTATGACCCTACCTTGCTAAAGTCCGGTTGGTTATTCGCACTACCAACCTTGCTGAAAACTGAGCCTTTGCCCGCTATCTAGGAGCCTAATATCCTGCCTGCTAGCCTGTCCTTCTTTCTACTGAATCCAAATCATATGTTCGCCTTTGCTTCTTCTACTCATAGATATCAGACCGAAATCACTGCAAATAAGCATCTAGCTATGAATTAGGATTTCCACTAGTCATAATCATCATGGAACTGCGGGGGACAAAGATGAAATACCTGTCTTGTCTAGTCTAACAAGGCTTCCTTTACTACTAACATAACAAGGTCTCTACTTACTCTCTTTCTTTAGCTACTGACCTCGAAAGCGACTTTACCCACCTATGAGCCTGGCACTACTGCTTCCAAGCCTAAACCTAACTATGACGTCTCCAACTCTAAAACTCATGTTCCTAGTTCTTAAACGAAAAAACTCAATTACTCATTTATTGATTACAACTTCACCGGGCACTATCCAAGTCGACTGCTCCCAACCTAGAGTATGTCTCTACTGCATTTTATTCGAAAACTAATTGCTTGGGGCCTGGCGCACTTACACACACCTCAATCTGTCTTGTGAGTTTTAGTATCATTGAGTTAGCTTATGATCTAGCACGTATAAATAGAGGAATCGGTATCAGGTGCAAGAAACCTACTATGGAATAACTGGGCAGTAACCGAACCTTACTTGCTAGGTTCCAGCCTTTTAGTTGTCAACTCAACTCTCATTCTCTTAGCTTCAACAAGTAGACGTAGCGAATTGAATTCATTGATATCAGAGCTAAGCCCAGCGGAGCAGCGGTAGTCTTAAAGCCAGTAGCTGCAGACGCGGGTAGGCTGAATCTCTACCTAATACAGACTTCTAGGAGTGAGACAAAGCCAGGAGTTTACGAGGGGGAGAATTGGACATGATCTACGAATAGTTGACAAAACAAACCCTAATCAACAGTTCCGTGATGTTTATTACTATATACCAGTTGAAACCTTGATATCAATAGTAATACTACTTCCTTATTATTATCTAGGTGGGAAGTAAGTCAAGCTCTAATAGGCAGTAGAGCAAGGCTATTTAGTGTTTAAAGAGGGTTCCGTTCGTTAGGTGGTGTTCGATCCTATTAGCTGAATTTGAAGTCAGTGGAGCCGAGAGGTGGTACAAATTAATTGGAATGGAAGTCAGTGGAGCCGAGAGGTGGTACAAAGAGGTAAGATTAGAGTTGAGTATAGTAGTCGAAGTAGAGAGAATGCCATTAATTGGTCTTAGGCTTAATATCCTGTTTCCTAGGGGCGCCCCCGGGAATTGAAACAGCGCCGGCAACAATGAAAACGTAGCTAAAGAACTCAATCAATAAGCAACAGAACTAGATCCAGAAGTCGGAGCCTTACTAACACCACCGGACAGCAAGCCTTATTGACGTGCTTTCAAACCTACAATGAAAGATTATTTGCCTATTTCGATATTGGGCCCCCTCATAGTAAACAGCATCATCATTATTATGATTTGTAACATCAAACCTCTATTATTATGTAGCGTAACACATGCTATTACAGCTATTCCCTTACTAACGAACTAAACTCTACACCGGGGATTGAACTACTCATAACAGGAATTCACTACCGAACCAACACCCCTTACTATTTTCTTGAACTAATTAGACTATGAACCTGTCTTTACTGTCTTATATGCAATCAGAAGGATGGAACTGGAGAGGACACTAGTGAAACTCGCAACTCAGCAATTCCATAATAATAATAGGGATCCACACACTGATAGCAGGAATTATACGGAGAAGTATAAGAGTGAACCGACTCCTAGGACAGAATGGAACTCAGAATAGGAATTTGGAGTGGAACGTCAGTGTCTTAAGACAACAAACCTAAGGTGGGAATTGAGCTCATAGGTAAAAGAACTCGGCTACCGAGTAAGGATACTCAGGCTGGAAACTCGGTATTATAAGTATTATTGTATGAGTATGCAGCTGTTAACATAGGAGGCAAGCTACTACTTCTAAGCCGGGCCCCGCGAAATAATACTTTCACTACCACTATTTTGCTACTAATAGTAGAATGAGCAGCTATTCCATGAAGTAGGAACCGAACCCCCGAATTGGACTTGAAAATAGGACTTTCGCTGCTCTGAAGCTTCCTTTCCTGCCTATTTAGTCTTCAGGCTTTAAAGCTGTATTTCACGGCCCCTGGGCTTACTTTGCATTACTTGGTTCCAAACTGATACTAATGCCTATGAGCCTTGATTCAAATAGGATATCCATGGTTCCCGGGCTGTAGACCTAATCTAATGCATCTGCCTGCATCTTAGCCTACTAATCCGTACTTGAAGCCTTTGACTCGATTCTTTCACCCTGTCTTTCCTTGCTGTCGAACTGAATCCCAAATACTATACCTTCGGTCGAGCTCAACCCATCATAACCTATCGGGTTAGTTGAATTCCCTTCCTATTAACCTCTCGCTTCTAAGCTCTGCTCATTCTATTACTTGTCAACATCACTACGTCCATCCTTTGGTCAAGAGTACTTAGTTATTTTTTGTTTATCTCAGGCGATCGTCTTTTTCGACTAGCATTCCGGGAGGCTAATTCGAGATCAAATAAACATGTTTAGAGTTCCATAGCCTAGGTGCGTTCAAGAAAGAGAGTCCTATGCAAAGAAAGAAAGCATTGATTGAATTATTAGCTGGAGGACATTATGATTTGGATTCTAGGTCGATGTGGTCTAAATCACCAGGGAAAAGGAGGGGGTAGGGCATATTAAGTAAAGAGTAGCCTCCAATACTGACTACTAAACCAACTCGGTTTGACTCCTTTGCCAAGAAGGGATAATGGAAAAGAAGGGGGCAGGGCGGGTTTTAAGGCAACGAAGACGGCTTACAGGTTCTTTATTTAGCTATTCATTATTGTACCCTGGGCCAAGGGCTTAGCAAAGAAAATAGTTGTATACTTATGGGCTGCTTTCCTGCTATTCTAGTCTTTTATTTACAAAAGCTTCTCTCATACTATTTAAACATAGTTCTATAGTTGTTCATACTATTTAAACAGAATTCTATAGTTGTTTAGAATGCCTATAAGAATCCAGAAAAGAATAGATAATGTAACTGCTACTGTTGATATACTCGAGCTCAGAAAGAGTACTTTTATCCACTATACTAGGAAGAATCGAACTCGTTGGTAAATTACAGACCTTAGGGTAGGGTAGAATCCAACTCATAGGTGGTAGAACCAAACCCGGTATTATTAGGATAGAGGTATGATCCAGCACATCTCCTCCAATAAGGAAGAATAGCTCAAGTAAGTAAAGGAATAGGAGTGGTGGGGACAACTCTGTTATTATTAAATTTGCAAGTAAGGTTTGGAATACCAGGTGGATAGTAAGGCAAAAGAAAGGGACCAGAAGGGTAAGCCTCGTAGACAGGGCAGTTAGATTCGATCCCGAAGGAGCCCTCGACCAGAAAGAGTGGAGCGGAAGAGTAAAACAAAACAATTAGATTATCTTATGAAACAATTCATTCGATTATGAAACAATCTCTTCACTGAGTTAATTAATGAAACAATTCATTCTCTTATGAAACAATTAATTCGATAAATCATATTACTTAATGATAAAATCATAGAATAACATAATCATCATTCGAATGTAGGTTTGTATAATCATAAAAGATATGTCCTGTCCTATCTTATAAGCTTGAATTCTGATTTATCTTTTTGACTTAGGTAGCTTAGCTTCCCTTTGAAAGATGCTATGAGACTATTTCCAACCATTTTGTTTGTATGGCTAAGGTTCGATTCTCAAACTCTCTCCATTATCATTCTATATGTGGATATGTGGAGAAGCAACAATCTAATGACATATCTTCTCTCGTAATTCCGTAAATCTCTGTCTTCCCAACCCCGAGTGAAAGGACTGCTTAGTATAGTGGCTTTACGCTTCTTGGACAAAAGAAAGTGGATGATTTATCTTATATTGTATACCTAGGACTATGCTGACATTCTGCCTTTTAGAATAGAATAGTGCTTGCTTTCAGACAGCTTTATCAATCGTGCCCATAAGCTTAGTTGCACGGAAGTGGCAGATAATCGTTCATACTTTCATTCGGGTTCAGTGCGCTATCAGTCCAGCTTTGTAAGAGGTACAAAGCAATCTCTTCTCTGTATCACTCAGCCATATCTCAAAAAAGTTTCAAGGACCAGCGCGTCTTCACCTCTTACATACCAAAGGGTCTAAATAAATATTGGGGATGATCTGAGTATGAACTAGAGAGGTTATGAACTTTGCCTTGGGGAAAAAGATGACACCAGCAGGAATCTCTGATAAGGTTCGATCTAGTCGCTCCTAAACAGTGGAATGAAATTACCCAATCTGCCGTTACACAATGGCCGGCCCCATAAAGCCCATCAAAAGAATAATGGAAAGAAAAGACAAAAGAATAATGGAAAGAAAAGATCCGATGCACTTCCTGTTTAGAAAGCCTAAATGAAACTTCTACTTCATAAAAACTGGAACACTCGATTCAACAGATAAATATTAACAAGCACCTGTGAAAACAGGACTTTCACTTGCGCCAACTCTATTTATTCTATGAATTACCTATTACCTGCTTTGAGACTATTTCCTATATTAGTTATTACTGAAACAGGTCATTCTGCCAGCTTCTGATCTTCAACTACTCAAGATCATTCTTACGGTCCTCATTTTTCTTCTTATCTCTACTAAACTTGTTCTTTTGCCGACCTATCTTCTCCACTTAGTATTCTTGCCCAAACTTATATAACGGGAAAACTGTCATTGACACTTGTCCAAGCCTATATATCTGGTTTATTACTTTCGACTACACCTTCCCTTCCAGATCCAACAAGTAACTACCTTTTAGCGTTAGTTAGTAGAGGGGCTTCGTCAACACCATAACTTTTAGATGACTTTCGATCAGCAAAACCAACCGCTGATTCTCCTGTATAGATTGATTCGCCTTAAACTGAAAGTGAAGCACACCCGTAACGTAAAACACACCCGCCCCGACCTCAACTTGCTTCTTTCGAGAACTGCCTTCAGATCTTTATCCTTCATCTAATCCTCTTTGAATTTCATATCCATCTTATAGAGACAAAGTACAGAAATGAGTAAATACAAACTATCCGGACCTCTTGTTGTTCCTTGTCAACCAGGAAAAGATCTTTCTTATCGAGCTCCCTAAAAAGAAACCTGAGCCTAGCTTTCACTCTATTCTTCGCCGACCCGAACCCTGTTGTAAATGAAAATAAGGAGCCTTCTTTCTCGTCATGAAAGTACACCGCAAAAGAAAGACTATAGCGTTAGAGTGGTGATTCAGACTCACGCTTACGGCGGTAGTGGTGATTAATACTATAGCTTACATTGTGATTAAGTTCTTCAGGAGTAAGTCAGATTCCTATGCGCTTATAGGCGATGTGCTACTTCTATTCTCTTTTTCATTCAAAATGATTCACTGAAAGTATAGGTCGTGCGCTAAGCAAAAAAAAGGATTACTTATTGACTTGCTACCCCTTGCTCCAACTCAACTGATTGTTCCATCTTCTTATCTTATCCAACTGCTTAAACTAATTCAACAAGTTTAGGCGCAAGAAAGAGAAAATTCATCGTTTAGCCAGCAGTGCCGGAAGCGAAGCGTCTTTACTCATTCGTTACCATATGCGGAAAGGGATCTGCTCTGAAACAGGAACATAATCATCAGCCGAAGCTAGAGATATGAAGAAAGATATTAAGCTGTGCGAAAGTAATTGACTCAATAATCTGCTGGCTGTTCAAGTATCATCTGTCGATGAGGAGAGTATGGTTCCATAAGTGAGCGGGTCCTAAAGTTCCCTGTCTCCAAGATCAGTTACTGGCTGTGATGCGAGGTGTGGTCTACGTGCCTTACAATTGTGACAATATAATACAAAAAGGTATAACTGCATTGAGACAACGTGGATCATTCACCCATGCGTAGAAGGCAATTACCTCTCTGCGGTACCCCAGCATAGAAGATACATCGGGCATTCATAGGTCGGTCGTGCAACAACAACAATTTGTAGGAAACCTAATTCTTCAAGTGACATAGCCCAGCCTGAAGTAGCACTAAATGAGTCTGTAAATTAGTCAGTCTGTGGATGGTTGCACGGCCAAGTAACTTCCCGGTAGTAGCAAGGTCATCGGCTCATTCTCGTGGTAGCTAAGCGAATTCTCGTAGCTGAATGAAAGTGTCATCACACCGGCGTCGACACAACCAACGTGCATTGGGAAAACAAACATCCAGTGTCATCGCTCTCATTCTAAGAAGGTGCCCACCACCGCACCCGCGGCACGGAAGAAACAAATACATCTATATCGACCCTGAAACCAAAAGAGCTACGCGGCAGCTATTGACACCAACCACTATTTACAATACTGCTGAGAGAGGTATTTGACTAAGGTGATACGTTACAGATCTGGGCTGACTTTCTTTGCCACTGATACTGAGCCCAATACCATATCTTTCTAATAAATGATAGAACTGTTGCTTCTCATGCTTTTACTGGGAACTCTGATCCGGATCTCCTGACTTGTTTTACTTTAACCTTCATACTAACGTCGATCTAGGGTCATACGCCTGTGCTGCGTGGGGAAAGGATCAGAAGAAAACTTATATATATGAGTATAGGATCTCAATCCCGTAGTCAAAGAATAGAAATAAGGGCAGCTTTAGCTGGATGCTAAAAAGGCGGGCCAAGCAACGTGACAAGTAACTACTAATGTGTAGCGTCAGTCGTGTAGCGGCAGAAGTCAATCACGAGAACTCTTCCGCGTAACTCTTCTCTTTTACAACAAACCGGAATGATATTAACTTATAATAACCTACATTCTATGATTTTATACTTTCCTACATTATATATATATGATTATTTCCAACAAACCTACATGATATTCTTTTTGACTTTCCCGAATGATAATGATTTTATGATTTTATTATTATTATACTTTCAGGAATTCTATGATTTTATCATTAAGTAAGTAGTCTTTCCTACATGATATTCTTTTATTCTTTTTTCATATACTATATTATATGATTTTTTCATAACTTTCCTATCTCTTTTTGCGCTTGGCTGGCAAGCTGACCTGACCTTGTTGTGAGCGTCCGCATTAAAAGCACTTGTTTTAGATTTTAATGAAGTAGTTGGTTTCCCAGTTGAGAAGAGTGAAAAAGCGCCCCCCGAGTTTCTTTTTTTCTTATAAACATAAGTGGGGTGTTGGATTCCAGGGTTCTAGGTAAAGTTAGGTAGGCACTAGCATCAGAGAGGAACTACACCAGGTAAGTCGCTTCAGCTTCAAAGTGGGAATACCAGCTTTAGAATTGGTAGTGACAGACTCACAGTGGAAATACATAATTTCATACAGGAGCCTAAGAGCGAACCCTAGGCAAATAAATAAACAATAAATAGATACAAGGGAGAGGCAGGCTCGGTTGGTGGAGTAGGTCCTCTATAAGAAGTATTATTTGGATTTGCTAGTGTAGTAAACCTTCTTTTTCTCAGTGGATTTCTTATTGTTATCGGTAGCACCAGTTAAGTTAATAGCAAATACATATATCATATGCAAAATACATATCAATACAATCAATATAGGTCAACAGAATCATTATATAACAGCAAAAGCAGAATCAATAAGAACACATAATACCGGGAGCAAGTCTAGGCCTAAGGGGGCTGAACGAGGAATAAGGGCGAACTATAGAATGGAGTTAGGGCAGTTCAGTTGTAACCAAGGTATCTTGCATGCAGCTAGCTCGGGGCCCCACTACACTGGTCTACTACCCTACTGGTGAGTTCTTGAACCATGTTTTCGTTCTTTGACTGATGAGTTCGATAAAAGTCTCTCGTAGGTCACAATTCTCTGTCTTTTGCCCTCGCGAGAGGTGCCCCGCCGTTCGATTCTATTAATGTATACTATACGCTACATTTCTCGTATCCCATATCCACTGCTAAAGAAAGGAGTCTCAAAAGAAAACCTATGTTAACTAATAAAATGTGGTAATTTGATTGGTATTGGTCTTAAGTAGGAGTAAGTGGATAAAAATACTGGATAAAGATCAGATACAGGATCAGGTGAGGAATAAGGGCACAAAGGTAGTAGAGATAGATGGAAGGGTGGTATTTACTGGATTCTATAACTGCTGACAACAAATGCTACACCAAATTCTTAACTTAAGGTAGGGATTATAGAATAGGTAACCCAATTCTTACTTTTGTTGAGTTGAGAGCACATAAGTCAAGAATTGCACTTGTGCCGAGGAAACTAATACTTCTGTCTCTTGGATACTTTTATTGAACAGAAACACTTGCTTACTTTATACTTCTTTAAGCCAACAAACACCTTTCATTGCACCTGACCTTTACTTTCGCACTCAAAGCCTTAAACCTGCTGCTTTTTCTTGATACAATTACTTTTGCACTGCCTAAAAAGAGATAAATCTTTAGTTTCTTTTCAGATCCATCTGATTTCCCTTGCTGTTGCTGATCCACCTGTTGCTTCTGCTGAACCCTACTTTACAGGCTATTATCCACTTCACCTCGCTGAATAAAAGGAGTTTCAATTGCTTGGAGGAGTTTTCATCATTAAATCAACTGAGAGATAACATAAATTCCTTCATAGAAAGAAGCCCCTGCTTTACTATTAAACAGGACTTTCACTTGCGAATAACCCCTGTTGCTAATTGTGCGCCTGTTATTATTGGTAAAGGAAGGCGGAATAACCCCTATTTCTGATATCTAACCTTTACTTAATTTGCTTGTTCAAACATTATCTTATTATAATACAATAAAAAAATGAATGAACTGATATTCGAATTGGTTCTCTTATACAATCTTTCTCTTCTATTTCTTATTGGTTCTCTTATACAATCTTTCTCTTCTATTTCTTAGTGGTTGTTTGATCGATCCTACATCTCCTTAACTTCTATTCTTTTATTTGTTCCTGGCATTCTATATTTCCTGTTCTCTGTTTTATCATATCATATAATAATTGAATCCAATCGGGTGTGTTGTACCGTACTATGATTTCCAATCAATAGGTGTTTTGTGTGTCGCAAGATATAGGTTTTACACAAATCTGAATCAAAGGATACGTCGAAGAGGTTAATAATCATGGGTGTGCTAGCAAGGAAAGTTGAGCTCGGCTCGGGGCGGAGGCAGTCCGAAAGTAAGCTGTTAAAACAGTTTCAAGAGAAGCCTGGATCTTAGTAATCTGCAAGCGATTCTGAACGTGTAGTTCTTGGAAATGGAGATAAAAGTCTCGAGAGGTGCTTCTTCTTCTTAAACGCGTCAGGGAAGGGATTTCAATTAATGAGTTGTGCCTAAGCTTGTTTAGTCTTGTCTTGTATTGGTTGGCAAAGAAAGAAAGGTAAGATAGGGTTGACTCAGGTAGCCAAGAAATAATAGTTTTTATCCTTGGACAGAGACTGAGTTTAGCTGCTTCTTTGCCCACTCTCCATGTTAGACATGAGATCTTAAAGCAGAGGGCACGTATTTACTCTCCCTGGCCAGAGAGAGGCCGGAGACAGAGATGAGTCTAGTGCGCCTATTCCCTGACTAATGAGATAGCCCGTGCAAGCTTTTCGGCCTACCATATCCATTTGTCTTCCCCACTCTATTGATCCGGACTGGATAGACTACGGAACTAATCCTTTACTTGAAGACTTACTCCTATTCCGGATATTCCTACTTGGGGCGTGGGCAAGGGCAGAATGAACCTAATATTAGTACAAGAGTTTACATGTTTTTTTTGAGTATAGTCGCTGGGGTAGGCTGAGATACAGTAAAGAAATAGCTTGTGTGGCTCAGTAAGGGAATAGCTTAATTGGGGTCAGTATCCGTAAGAGGATAGCTCGTGTTACGTCTTTGGGTAAGTAAGGGAATAGCTTGTGTTAGGCGATTCGAGAGATGGTTTCTATATTCATAAGAGTCAAAGGTATAGTCAATATCATAGGCATGGAATAGTCAATATCATAGGTATGGAAAGGCAGGGTCAATCTACTCGGTATGGAAAGTTAGAGTGGAGCGCCCGTGCAGAAGAAATAGGACCTTACCCGGCCAAGGCAAGCAAGGGATAAATCCACTCATGTAGGAGAAATCAACTCATTAGTAGAAGCATGGGTGGACTAAAACGCAGGAGGGTAATTGAGCACAGAATGGTGGTACAGTGCCCAGGCAGGGAGAGTGGAGCTCAGCTCAATATATGAGTAATGATCTTATTGTGCGGATAACATGAATTGCACTGCACTCAGTAGTACAAACCTAACTTTGCCCATTGCTTCCTATAAGACTAAGGATTATATAAGACTAATTAATAGATTAGAGCTAGAGTCGCGCTCGGCAGCTTCACCCTTATTTGCCCTGCCCCTACCATTCCTATGTTGTAGTCTGCCTCTTATGCACTAGAGTCTGCGGCTCATCAACCGAAAGTAACTCTTAAAAACTCATAGCTCGTAGTCTGCCCTTAAGTTTGTATTTCACCTTGAAGTATTCGCTACTGAGGTAATTAATGTTAGAGAGATCAGGCCTGTCGCTACCTTATCTTATTCTCCGTAAAGCTCCTTGCAAACTTTAGTTTGAACTAGAGTCTCCTGATTGCCTATTGAATTGCATATCCCCTGGGGAAAGTAGTAAAGCCCCCGCCCCGGAAGAGAGTCTTGCTGTACTCGATCGAATTATCCCTTGAAAACGACACTTGTGAGAAGCTCTGTAATTATTGTAAGGGTACTTTACTCTTCCGCTCCTAACTCCAGGCATTCCCCCTTGCTTTACTACATCCTAGCCTATATCCCCTGTCTGCAAGTCCGCCTTTACTGTCGATTGGTATATGCCCGCCTCTTATTCTTTTACAACAAAGTAGTTGCCGCAGATGTGTTCGGTGTTTGTGTTACGCGGCAGTGTGCCCTGGACTAAGAGGGGGACTTAGAAGGTACCCGGCGGAATTAAACCCATGCTTACATGATTTTCACTCACTAAAATCCATCGAGCGGCTATCTCTAATATGATAACTCGGGATTCCACTACTACTAACTAAACTCGAGCTCAGGGCCATTCAGAAATGCATACAGGAGCGGCTGAGTTAGAAGCAACATAGTTTTCAATCCTCTATTTAGTAATTCGATTTTGGTAGTAAGTAGTTGGTTTCTGAGTTGTGAGTTCGATCCCTCCTTCGATTAATACAAAGATTATATAAACGCAGACAACAACACATTATTCCATTGTCAGGTGCACCAGCCCCGTACGCGACCTACTGTATTAGTACTAGATCTTAGCCTTATAGCTCAGCCATCTTTGAAGGAAAGACATACTTAAACGAAGGATAGGCGGCCTTGTCTGCGTAGTACAAATGATTTTCAGTAGCGGTGTAACTCTCTGCTTTGAGTTCAGGTCCGAGAAGCCCTAGTTCGATCTAGTTTCTCTAATCAACCACTAAGAAATAGAGTCTAAATAGCCATATGAGAAATGTAAGTCAATCAAATAATGAATACAATATAAGTTAACAGAAGAATTGGATGGATCAATGATAGTCTGAGCAGCAGTTTTAGACAAAAGGACAGCCGGTTTTAAGTCAATAGTTCAAGAGTGGGAGAGTTCGATGCCCCAGCTGCAAGTAAGGGTTTGGATGCTAATCATAAGGGTATAGCTCGCGGGTTGCTTCTTTCGTTATCTTATGAGTCTTTTACTGCTTAGTTTAGTGTAGTGGAATGGAATAAATGGAAGGGAAGTACGGAATTCTTACTTTTATAGGGTTGCTTCTTACACTGTACTGTACGAGTTGAGTTTGACTTCTTACCTATAAGTTTCAAGTATGATATAGTTTTGAATGCAATTCTAATCTAGTGGACCGAGGTCTACAATCTAATAGTGCGGGGGACCCATCTAATCTAATAGGGCAGGAAATCAGTCAGAAGTAAGGACAGGCATGTCAGTTTTGAAAGTACGGCAATAAGGCTGTAGCGTAAGAGCTAAGCTACAACTAGAGAATAAAGGTGTTGAAAGGAGAAGGTAGATAAAGTTTCACAGGAAGGAGCCGCCAAGGAACTCCTAATAAGTAAAAGAACGAAGACCGGGCAAGCTGAGCTACTAGTATTTCAATAATAGAATGGAACGCAGCCGCCCGAGCTCATGTAAAAAACCAAGCAAGCAAGCCGCTCACGCCAGGGGTCTTACTGCTCATATACATGCACGAGCCTAACTCTTTCTTGCCAACCGCATAAAAGCTCAATAAAGTAAGACTCATTCTATTCGATAAGGCGGAGGAATCAAAGTGAAAAGAAAATTGAAAATAAGAAAAGAAGGAAAAGAAAACTACTTTGCTATCAAAAAACCCGGGTTTCCATAACTTTTGAATTTCCATGAACCCGGCTATGAAGGAAAACTCGTTTGCAGCCTTTTTTACCGGGTTTCCATGAATTTAAAATTACTTTTAGGTTCGTTATGAAGGAAAACTCGTTTGCAGCCTTTTTTCTCGGGTTTCCATAACATAACTTTTATTTTCTTTAACTCTTCCGCTACACTCTTTTCTTTTTAGCTCCACTCTTTTGGTACAAGTTGGGGAATGGAGTAGCTGCTTAGAAGATGGGGAATGTAGTGCCTAGATGGTTGAGTAATTTCAAGTCGGGTGCACGTCAACTGATTGTCCCGCTTACGCACAACTTGCTAAGATACATATATGAGATTATTAAAGGGCTTCTGGCACAATAGCATTAGGGAGTTCCCCCCGTTAGCTTTGGATTGGAGCTTCCTGTGCCTCCCATTCTATATATGATTTAAGTTAAGCACCAACCTCTCGGGTGACTTTCGCCTCGAACTTCTACTGGACACTTTATGCCTTTGCTCATTTGTCAGAAGCAAGTACTTCTTTCGGCCTTACCTTACTTAGTTACGTTTTATTAAAGATCGGGGAATCTGTAAATGATGTTTCTGGGAAATCCAATGGGTATACTCGCAGCGGGAAGTAAAGGTGGACGCAGCTGAAAGCGCTAAGTCGACAAGATCTGATGGAGAAGAATAAGCATTGGGATATGGATTTTCTCAGTCTAAGAATAGCCTGTTCGTTCTACTTTAATCATATATATGTAGAGAGAGAGAGGCCGAATGCGAAGTGAGCGGTTAAGTATACTTACGAGTTCCTGTTTGTGGAGTGAAAGTTTCATCGCTCAGAGAACATCTTGGGGCGCAAAGGGACAAAGAGAGTGAGTGGGTTGACTCATTATGAGTTGTTTTACTTATTATGTTAGAGTAGGGACTTGAGCTTGACTTCGAGTGTGAGTCTCGTAAGTAAGGGAATCTCTACTGCTGCTGCTGATTATCTTTCTACTTATTTCTTATTTATGATTATTCCTCGAACCGTGTCGTGTACTCTTAATATAAATAAATTCAGTCCGCCTTATTGTCTGTTCCAACTTACTCTCAAAAAAGAAGAGCTCTGGAAATCCATCTTTCAAGTCGCCCAGGGTCAATATCCATTATGGCGAAATGACTCACTGGAAACCCTGTCTCTGTCTTTAGAATTCATTGACCCCTACCATGGACTGTATGAAAATCGACTCCGCTGGTTTGTTTTTCTTGCCCTTTTCATGTAGCTGGTACGGGGCTTTTTCTTTTGTATCAATTTCTATCTGTTTCAAATCCACCTATGCCCATTACCATCAAAAAGAAAGAAAGAAGACTATTCAATGCAACAAAGAGGCACAATAGCATCTTCTTTATAATAAATAAATATTCACCTGTTCTGGAGCAACTGCTTAATCTTAATCGAAGAGAGTCCCGGCTGTCCCTGTCCGGTCGAACAGAGTTGAGCATTCGCCTTTGACTCCCACTTAACACTTAATATTATTATTTCTGCACTTCAGTAAGTAACGCCGCCCCTCTGTTCTTTCTCTAATCTCGCCCTTCTATTGTCCCATCTAGATCGATTCATAACATCCCCGGATCAAAAAGGGACGCTACTCCTGCATTATACGATTTACTGTAAACAGGCATTCTGGACATACTCCCAGGAAGGCCGGGTGTTGTACTCAAAAGAAGGTAAAAAAGCCTTTCAATACAATAGTAGTGTAGTGGTCCGGCCGAGCATTAAGGTTCAGTGAGGATTAGGATCAAGGCATAAGTCAGAGGTCACTGATTGAATTCCTTCCTAAACTCGATAAAAAGAGGTGGAATCCGTTTAGAGTTGGTTTCACTCCCCTTAGGCTATTGTCTTCTCCTGTATTATCTTATATATATTGGCATTAGCATTAATTGTATTAGCAGACCTAGTTCAGCACGTCTAGTAGTTACTTGTTCCCACATCCACTAATGTTTCCTTTCCTTCTTATAGATAATGTTTCCTTCACGCCCTTCGTTTGCAGCTTCAGACTAAACCGCAACACACACCTATTATTCTCTCGTCGACTTAGCAAGAACGGCTAACCACTTTTTCACTTCAGATCCTTATCTAGTTTATGTTTTTGTTTGCTCTGGACTGTTTTAATCATTCCATTATTCTGACCGGAACCCTGCTTCACTGCTTAATTCAATTGCAACAAATAACAAATATGAATTTCACAGATGTGCATATAGGATATAGGATAGGAATTTCAAAGACAACTCTCATTGCAGCTTACAAACGCCCAATCGATACAACTTAACTCGCACCGCACCGCCCTCATTCCCGGAGACCAGAGCCCTTTTCACGTTAGTTAGTCTTAAACTCCATTCCGACTTTTTAAATTCAACAAGTCGACAAGCAACGGAACCATCAAAGATCAAGAAATGGAACTCTACGACAGGGAATAGCGAGCGGGACTATCCGGCAATTCTCTACTCACTGGGTCAACTCTAATTCCTATTCTCTTTCGTCGTTAACACCTAGATACTTAACTACAACAAACACACCTCTTCGATTTTCTATACCCTCTTTACAAGTCAATAAATGCATACTGCATTCTCCATCTTTCCACTTTCGAGCGCCATAGCTTTCATTCAAATCTCTTCGAAGTGATTCATGAGAAATTCATGGTTTTTGTTTTCCTTTACAATCATACGGGGCAGGTTCTTGTCTACTTTCAATCTGGCGTGAAAGCTGTTCGAGTCGAGAATAAGAATATGAATGAAGCAGGAACAAGTGAGGAAGCAATTGAAAGATCAGACTCCGTTACTGGCTTTTACGCTAAAGAGTGACAAGTCATAAGAGAGGATAGTAATGAAAGACCAGAGCCGGGAGCGGGCTTTGATGCATGGTCCAAGTCGAGTTCGGGAATCATCTATTTGGAATGCCTACTCAGCGGTTAATGCTTGACCGAGATACTAAGCGGATATAGACATAGACTAACATCACAAGGAAGGCCCCGAGCAGGTGTTTTAGTTTAAGGTTCGGTGGAAGTAAAGAGCATAGCAAGAGGAGTTCGAAAGCAAAACACGAGCAAAGGCTCAGTCAAGAGTTGAGCAAGAGCAAAAGTCGAGTAGAGCTCGGCTGAAAAGGAGGCTATTGGCGCCCTGGCCTATTATATTCTATTATTATTTGATCGATCTTTCTAGATAAGCACTGAGGCGAGCGCGAGCACTTCTGCGTTTTATTTTGTATTATCTAATTGCCTTATTAGATCAACGGTGTAGACACCGCGTCTTCCATTGCATTTCCTACTTTCTTTTTCCTTCTTTCACTTATTATGGATCTCATAGGGCGGGTGGACGTTCTCTAAAATAAAATAAAAGGCCCGTGTCCACATTATAAGCAGTATCCCGAATGAAGGCATAAGACAGAAGAGTGAGCCTTCCGAGTTCAATGGGCGCGGATGACCTTATTTCTCTTTAGTTTTTCGAATAAATTATACGCGAGATAGGCTGGACTGCGACACCGGCTATACAAACTCTATAACTTGCCAAGTCTTTACGTCGAGGTTTTAGTATAATGGATTATTTGTACACTCAGTATAGAGCAGAGCACTAATTGAGATCGAAGCTAGCAAATATTTAGATCGAAGGAAGCTAGCGAATAAAGTAAGTGTGTGTTCTCCTATGTCTAAAATAATATTGAGTAGCGCACCCCATTTTATCTTACCGGATGTAGAGATGGATCTCGAAGCCTTTCTTCTTTCTCCCCTGCAATTGATATGCGCGAAGACGGTAGATTTGACTGACTTTTGCCCACTGTAACCTAGGTAATCGAGGCTAGCTCTAGTACTCCCCTATTTCATTGCTGGGCGGGCAATCCGAATTACGGGCAATCAGAATTTAGTCAAGTAACTAGGGGGCGCCGTATCGCATAAAAAAGAAACTAACTCTATAAGCGGAGAGACCTTTGATCACGCAAGAAAGCAATCAATTGAGTTCTTTCACCGACCTTTGTTTGTCGCCCTTAGAATGGAGCAAGAGAAGCTACAATAGGAACCTTTACCGCGGCTTCTGCCCGGGCAACAGTAGCCCGTACAATGATCTAATCTGGAGAGAAAAGAAGCTCATATTGTACATTTTTAGTCATGTTACCGAACAGGAGGAAATGAACACAATTATTATTACCGAGGGTTTAGGGAGGCAGACACAGAGTTGCGGGGGAGAAAATGAGATATCTAGTATAGAGTACTCTGGCTTTGAAGCGCAAAGTTAATGAGTTGAATCGTAAAGTTAAAAACAGAATAGCTGCATAGGTCGCTGAACAAGAGTCTGCTCGAAAGCAAGTAGAAAGTGGAATTCCTGTTTTGAATTCGAGAGAGGTAATTTACTATAAGTCAGGAGATAGAGGTTCTAGTTTTGCAGCAACTTAATTAGCTGTTTCAAGGAAAGTTGAGTTCTTGTGTTGAAGGAGAAGTAGGTCATTGTGATTGATTTGCTTTCCCTTTGCTTTGCCTGAAGAAGCTGGCCCAACCAACCCTATAGATCGAATCGAATACCGTCCGGTACATAGACCTGAGCGCGATTAGTTTCTTCTTTTTTGTGAAAAAGCACTAGTACTTTTGTTGCAGTGAGTTTTGTTTGTGATAGAATGCCTGCCATTGCTGGCGTTTAATTCTCTAACTTAGTTTACCTTATTATTCGTTGCTCGATTGTTTGTTTTGGTTGCTTAATAGTTCGAACTCCCGCCTTTCGCCCTCGCCTTGTTCTTGCTCACTAAAGCTGGACTTTCTGATTGTTCTTTATGTTCTGTTCCAAAGAGCAGCTTACTAATGCCGTTGGTTGTATTACTTGTGTTAGGAGTTGACCGCGATAGGTTTAGTCGTCAGCAGCAATGACAGGACAGTAAAGTCGACAACATAATAAGAAGATCTCTTTGCGCACGAATACCTACTATACGCTTAAGCAGTGTAGGGAGAAGATACTCGAGAGTGATTGGCTTGTCGGGTATGAAAGGATAGGTTTTAGGTAAATTCCCCCCAGTGACCGTTGCCTTACGAATTTATCTACCATATGCCAAAGATAGAGATTCCATTACAGGTTGACAAGGTGCGAAAGTCAGAAGCAAAGACGGGAGCGGCTCACCTGACTTAGATAATTGCCTTCCTTCTTCCAGCCAAGTGGTTCTGCAGCAAATGAAGTTCTACTTTATATGTAGCGAGGAGCGGTTAAACAGTTTAGTCTGGGTTCGGTGATTGGCTTTACCTTAGTCAAAGTCGCGAGTGGAATTGTTGACTTACGTAAAGTCTCTCTTTCCAGTGTTGTCTACGATAGAAGCAGTTACGAGAAGAAGCAGTTTCATCAAATAGTACTGCTAGCAAGGAAGGGTAGCGCTAAGCATATTCCTTATGAAGTTTTAGGTTATCTTCCGCACTCGAAAGAACAGTAGATTCCATTTCCGTTTGTGAGGCCTATAATCAATTCATTGTTGATAGAGATAACAAGTGTCGAGCCGAGCCGGTCAGGTCATCTTTCATAGATAGGGAAGTTTGGGTGCTCTACTTTAATCCGTGTTAGTTGGCGACTCGAGAATCCGCTGTTTCAAGTCGAGAATCTCTTGGGGTGCTAAGTAAGCTTTGGAGTTTAGTAAGCTTCGGGGAGTTTCTCTTCAATAAGTTAGTGAAGGTGTTTTTTACTTTCTTCTAGCATGTGCGATTCAATGAGCAAGCAATGTAGTGGAATTTCCTTCTATATTGTGCAAGTGTGTAAGAAAGATGAGTTCTAGGGTTTCGTATCAGCTAACGTATGAGCTAGTTGATCGAATAAGTTCTGTCTTCATCGGCTTACATTCATTCGACAAGTAAAACAACTTAGGTTTGAAGCAAAAAGGGAAAGAAGCTAGTGCATTTTGTATGGAATAAGGTAAGGTAATTAGCGCGTTAAGGGAAGTTGCTTCTTCTATTATGGAAAAAGGTAAAGGAGAAGAATACAGATCCGGGCCGGGTATTTGATTTATTGGCTAAAAGAGTTACTGTTGCACCGAAGGAGTTCTTTGTTGAAAGGTTCCATTAGAGTCCTTGTCGGGGAGAGAAGGGAGCAGGTGGGAAGCTGTATGAGAATACGAATTAGAATAAAAGGAATATACAACTAAGGATAGGAATACGAATGGAGAAAGCAGCATCATCGGAAGTAGCTTAATTGTCTGAGAAAGCAGTTAGAGAAGGAAGGGGAGAAGGAACAGGATCTGTTGCGGGAAGGAAAGATAAAATAAGATGATTGTATAGATTACGGGCCGGGTGCTAAGGTGTTCTCTACGATATAGGTTCCAGTGTTGAAGTAAATGAATCTGATGCTCAAGCCCCTGAGTAGTGGTCAAAAGTGCAAGGGCAGTGAAGCTGCTGAGCTGCTAGTTGATTGAATAAGTTCTTTAGATCCTATGCTTCATAGCGAAAATCTTATCTTGCAATCTGATCTTATCTGATCTTCTGAACAAGCAACGCAACCGTGAGCTTTTCAAAGAAGATAGCTGCTATCCGCATATAGACATTCTAGTAAGCAATTAGGTTACCTGATTCATTAATGTGTCCCTAAGCGTCCCTAAGCAAGCAATATGTATGTTCCTAACCTAAGCTGCTTATATTAGTTGGCTGTCGTTCATTTCCATAATATTCCTTCTGCTTCAAAGTAAGTACTCTCTTCTGATCCAGCAGATTATCTCGCTTCACAGCTTCTTTCTTCTCCAGTAGACTACTTTAGAACAGGCACTCGCTGGAATAGAAACTCTGTTAGTGCACCACCTCTCCTTGAAGACGAAAGAAAATCAGAATTTATCTATCTTACCTAGCGCCCGACCTAAACTAGAAAGTATGAATGGAATGGAATATCAGCTGACCCGACTATAGCCTTAGCCTCTGACTCAGATTCTAACACCTCTGACTCAGATTCCGATCCAGCTTCAAAGCCAGCCCGTAGTAGCTTCTGATCTGAATGAGGCTCCTCTTGTTCTTTGAACTCAGTTAGTGCGTCTACTTACAACGTTGCTTGCCCTTACTTATATTCTTTCTCTTTGCTTGTTCCGTTGAGAGACCTTCTTGATACTTTACTTGCTACCCTCGCTGACTTATACTTCTTTTAGTTGCTGTTCCTTCTCAATGGGTGTTCCTGTTCCTTCTCATAAGGAATATGCTTACCCGACCCGACCTCAACAAATAAAGAATGAAACAATCAATAAAGAACATAAGAATACAGAATTACACTAAAAAGGAAGGAGCACTAGGGGAGGCTAGTTACCCGCAGCCAGCTACCATACATAGTATTCTACTTCTACTTACTATTCTATTACTGATTATACTATCAGATATTATTACTGCACTAGTAAGTTATGTATTCTGGCCCGCTAGATCTATCCCTCTTATCTAACCAGTTACTCAAATACTTACTTGTCTTATTCTTAGTAGTACCCTATTCTTATCTATTCTTTTATGCCCAGGAGTGAAAGGCAACCTTTATGTTTAGTTTTAGTAGGAGGGTGCGAAAGTCATTTATCTATAATAAGTAGTGCTTGTTAAGTAGACGAGATCATATGAGTCTCCTTATGGGTCAAGTAGAAAGGAAAGGTGTTGGCGAGGAAGTAGTTGAAAGAGTAAACTAATTATGATTTATTAACTGAAAGTCCAGTGTTCAAGAACGAGTACTAAAGGTCTGAAACTCACACTCACAACTAGGAGCTTGGCTCTTACCTTAGAGTGAACCCCTACTAGGCACCAGTGGATCTGAAGTAAACTTTGAATGAAAGAACCAAGGGAGTGAAAGAATTCCACTAGAAACTCAGAGGCAAGCATATACTAGATGCGGCATTGCGGTAAGTGAGATAAGAATAAGATCTAGATGCGCCAAGTAACGACTAGACAAGACACTGCTAATGGACAAGTCACCACTAATACCTTTTCTTAAAGAACTCAACTCTATAGAAAGTCAGAATTCCACTCTCAAGTAGGCAAGTAGGAAAGTCAGAATAATTATTGAATAAATACTAACCTAACTCAGGTGCCTGCTGTATTGAATGAAACTCCTCCTCTCCGGCTCCTCTCCTATACTTATTGCTACAAATACAGATTAAACAGGACCAATAATACTTTAAGGGGATTCCACTAACAACTACTGATTAAACAAGGGTCGATTACATTGAGCTAATTCCACTTCACGAAACCCGGGGCCAAGCAACTCCGGAGTTATTGTTGAATGAAAACACCACTAATCTATTGGATGCCCATATCTTATAGTAAAGTAAGAATTGGCTACACCAGGAAAAGAATGAAACTCACTAGTAGGAAAGTGAGAATCCAACAAGTAAGTAACAGCCTTAAAGCACCAAGTAGTAGCTTGTCTCTTGCCCCCACAGTATAGGAATTCAACAACTAAGTCAAAGAATTCAACTTGTAATTAAAGGAATGAAAACAAGCCTACCCGCCAAGTAAGTAAACAAAGTAAGTCCACCACCCTACCATAGTAAAGAAGGAGCACGTACCCGGCACCAGTTGATCTGAAGTAAACAAATCATTAAACTCTCGCTCGACAAACTAGAACAGCCCCGATTGCAGCTGGCAACTATGAACTTCATTCAACAATCAATAAAGAATACAGCTGGCAACTATGAGCTTAATGAGGCTCTCTTCTCTTCTTCTACTATACCTGTCCTATTCTATTCTATTGCTACTTTCTATCATACAGACAGAGCTAATTCTACAGTTCTCTTTCCACCGACAACACCGAGTTAAACTAGGGATGAAGACTATCACTTAACAATCACAGGAACAGGGGATGAAACTAGGGATTAAACTCTAACTAGAACAGGACTCCCGGGCTTGGCCTGTATTCAACTCAAACTCTCACAGGACTACTACTGATTCAACTGGACCAGACCACTAGACTACTATACTACTGGGGCATTTCTCACAGTTGCTCACAAGAACTCAACTTTCCACTTGATCTCTATCCTCTACCTATGGTTTTAGTCAACAGGTTCTCTTGACACTCTAGTAGTTGCGTGCCCCGAACCTACCTCGACTCTGGCTCTGTGACACTAATACTTTTCTTGCTCCTCTCATTCTATTCTACCTGCCTTAGTAGCTTGTCTCTTACTTTATACTAGAACTCCCGGCTCATCTAACTCAGGCAACAAATACAGATGAAACAGGCTCGGCTCTGTCAACTAATTACATTCTAAAGAATTCCACTAGCAACTCGAGACTACTGGCAAAGAATTCCACTAGCAACTATAAACTACTGGTAAAGAATTCCACTAGCAACTCGAGACTACTGGCAAAGAATCCAACTAGGAATAAAACTACTAAGTAACAGAATCCAACTAGGAATCCAACTATTCACTTTTATAATTCAACTGCATAGTGACATCGGATAATTTATACCTTTACTGGAGAAGTAGGCAAGTAGGAAAGTCAGAATTCAACCAGTACTATAGCTACTAAGAGCAGAATTTCACTCATATTTGTAACTGACTTCGGGCTTACTCATAACTCTAGCCTCTCCTTCTTACTTACTTAACTGCTTACTGCTTACTTAGCAGTTGAATTCCTTTACTTACTGGTTTCATTCTGGATTTCTTGACTTATTGCTTCCTCGCCTCCTACTAAGTCCTTTCGAGGGTTAGTTCCCTTCTTTTCTTCTCTTGTTCCTATTCCAACTTTCAGAATCACTGGTTGTTGTCTTCCTTGTTTAACTACTTACTTGTTTTCTTCCTTGTTGAATCCGTTCTCCTACTGGTGGTACTGCCCTGAAGTTAATTGTTTTAGTGGCATCCCTAGGATAGTCTTATACAAGTAGTGGTCAGTGGGTGCCGCCCCTCAGGGTGGTCTCATTATATTCTAATAGATGTAGTCGGGGTGCTCGCTTGAGTTCCGGTGGGCCAGTAAGATAGAGTGAGTTCGGGTCTCAAGTAATAATTAAGGTACAAGCTGGGAAGTGTAGTTAAGTTATTGGTTCAGTTGAAAGTGTGTGTAGTTTAGTAGGATAGAGATGAGGTTCAGTTGAAAGTGTCGTTTAGTAGGATAGGATTGAAGCCAAGCCAGCAGGTCAGTAAGATTTCCAAGAAAGGGCAGTTAGAGTTGGAGCAAAGTAAGGACAGGCTTGTTAGCTCGGGTGCAATTCTCTTTATAACCTTGATTCAAAGGCAAGTAAGAAGAATACCAGGACAATTAGTTCCATATCTAGCCCAGCCCAGAGGTGTGTTATCGACCCGAACTCTCCTTTCTTCATCGCCAGCACCTTTCCCCTGCCCTCGTCCTGAACTGAACCCAGCTTTCTTCTTATTCTTTACCTTATTATCTAACAGCTTCCTTACCATCCGATTCAGCATCCTATATTGAAACAGCAGATTATTGAGCCTCCTCCTTAACTGATCTAGCTTCTGCTGGAACTACACTTGAAGAACAAACTATCATAAACACGCGCACCCGAAACAAAACAATAAGTGACTTTACTTCCAGCTTCAGATCTTTGATACTTTTCTTGCCTCCAATTGCTGATTCTTAAGTATTCTTTTTTCCTTGCAATCGAACGTAACTTGCAGAAGCAAACGTTGCAGTGTACTTACTTTTATATCTATATCATGTGCTACAAAGTAATAATTGAATTGATTAACAAGTCCTTTCTTTTTTCGTTGTATCGGCGGTAGTGAGTTATGGAGTAAGCAGTGAGTTTGTGTCAACAAAGTAAGGAGTAAGCAGTAGATGAGCTCCGTTAGCTTTAAACTCCTAACGTTTCAAAGTAGCTCCGTTAGCGCCCAAAGAGACAGCTATCGTTTTTATTTTGAGTTTAGCTGTTTTGAAAGTTGGAAGTCACCCCCTCGGCTAATGATTATGCTTGAGTTGAAGTCTTATGCCACTTAACTATCTGCCACTCTCAACAGTACTTACAGTTAAGGCTCTGGACCACTACCTGGACTTTAGCCAACTCCTTTCATTGCTTCCCTTGCCTTACAAACAAACAGCATTGGTTCCTTTCTTTCTTTTAGTAATACATCTACTTTACCACAACTCCGATACATCTAGTTTCTTATTTCCTATTTCTTAACTCTCTAACTCCGATACATCTACTAGTACTAATACATACCTCTACTAATACACAAACTACATTTAACTAACCTCTTTCTTAACTCTTTAACTAAAAACTCCTAACTCAGGTGCCGGTATTTCATTCAACTCCTCCGGTCTGAAACTCAGGTATTCGTACAAATAAGAATAAGGGATACTAAAGAGAAGAGCAAGAGGGTAAATCTTATAGGCTAAAATGAACTATCACATAACTTCTTTTGTTTTATGGCAAATTACCTCTTACCCGTTCAAGAAAGGAATTTGTGGTGTATGAAACCAGGTCCGGTCCGTTGCTTGGCTCCTTGCTATGTGGTCCGTTGCTTGGCTCCTTGCTATGTGTTTGTAGTAGTGACTTGGTATCTTGTCGAACTATACTTTCCATCTGATTTCTATGATGATTTCGTTGACTTCACCATTAACTGTAGGGCTGGCACTTATGATTCAGCTTAGACAGTTTCTTCAAGTATAGAGATTAGTAAAGACACGTTCTTCTTATGAATATTACTTTCTATTACCGGCTTGGGCAAAAAAGAATCATCCAACTCCTATGTTAGCAAAGAGACTATCCTTTCTGAACCGATCACTCCAAAGCTAATTGCCACTACTTGTTGACTGGAGCTCAAATAACCCAGTTAGCGCATGACCTCTCTCTTTTTGGGCCTGGCAATACTTAACGCTTCAGAATTGATTGAATCCCTAGGCTCGTCTCTTGCTCCCGTTAGCGCATCCCTAACTCGACTTTCAATTACAGCTGAAGCGCCCTAATCTAGCTTATGATCTTGAAACTGAGTCTGATCCTTCTAAAGATACTAACTATAAGAATCGAGTTGCTGCCTTTTTTACCGGGGAAACGAAAAAAAGAATCGAAATATTTGGATCTATTAGCGAAAACAGGGTTGCTACCAAAAAACACGGGGGCAAGTAACTACTAGACAAGACGACAAGCTACTACTAATGTAGCGCGTCAGTGAAGTCATCTACTAGTGTCGCGGCTGTTGAGCGTCCTCCGCGCAACAGTAACCGTTGCTTGGTGTAGCGCCAGGAGTTCCATAATTTTCTAATTTATCTTAACCCGGCTATGAAGGAAAATCAGGTTGATGACTTTTTTCCCGGGGCCAAATAACTAGACAAGTAACTTCTAACGTTACGCGTCAGTTTGTTCCCGTTATGCGGCAGGAGTTTCATAAAAAGTAAGTCTGCTTTAGGTGATCTATCAAGGAAATTTACTTTGCGTTAAAAAAACCCGGGTTTCCATAACTACTAATGTGTAGCGGCGGAGTTCCTTTTACTCTTTAGCTACACGTATTCTTTTTTCCTACTCTTTTTGCGCTTGGCCTCTACGCTTATCTGCTTGCGATGCCCTTACTTTTTTTTGTTCTTACTTGTGATGGTAACTCTGCTACTCCTCTGTTTTGGCCCGATACTAACTTCTTTTTGTTTTAATATCCCTTTCCTAACTTGTAGTCTTGCCTTACTAAACTAAACCTGCTCTGCTGTTCATAGGCGGAGATCCAATCTGATTCTGCCCCTTTCCTGTGAATTAAGAGGGATTCTCGTGCCAACCAAAGAACAGAACTCGGTTACTCATCTTGGATCGTCGAACGAGCCAGCCTTCGATTGGATTTAGACTTATTCTTGTTTTCAATGTAAAGTAATAACCTCGGCGCTAACAGCAACAATGGATAAGGAGCTAAAGAGTTCAAGTCAAAGATAAAGCTAAAGAGTTCGCAGAGGCGGTTGAAATATAATAAGGAGCACAAGGCGCGGGTTCCTCATTTTCTTTTTCAATCCTATGGGCGCTGCGCTAGGTTTATTATTATAAGAGAAGCAGCAGCTCCCCCATCCTCATTTGTGTGGTTTAAGTTGAGTCTCGTGGTTGCCCTGGTTCTTATTGATGATGATTTTTTCTTATATGAATCATTTGATGCACTTACACTAGAGCTAACAAGACTCTTTGCTACCAATAGCAGACCTTAACTCAATGTAGTCAATTCAACTGGGACTGCTTCTACTACCTCAACTCAAAAGATATAAATAAACTGGTGCCTACAAAGTTGAAACAAGCAATCAGAAGTAATTATCAGATGCTGCATACGAAACTAGAGTTTAGTCTGCCTTTACTTTGTCTCAGTTCGGCACTCCGATCTCTCATTACTATGTTTTAATGTTACAATTGACTCTGTAATTCCGGAGTCGTAGCTGCTCGCTAATGATACGGATTCTCACTGCCCTGCTTTAACTACTAAGATCAATTGCTACCCTAGTTAAGTCCCCTTTCTTTGCCTGTCGACCCCTACTGCTTCATCTAAACCTTGCTTTCTTAGCTATAGGTCTTGCTTTGCTTGCTTTTAGGCTTGGCTTGGAGTTAGTCCTTTCACTCTGTATTTAGTGGGGCCTGGGCCTGTCTCTCCCACTCTTTATTCTTCTATTGCTGACTACCAGCATTACGTTATTGTACATTAGGTTGACTTCCCTGGCTATATTACCGCGCTACTTGACTTAGACCAATGAGTCCAATGCTATTATCACAACACAAGCATCATTCTTATTATCTGTAGTACCTTTCCGAGCGGAGAGACGGGTTTGGGCAAGTCAGAACGGAGCTAGTAAGCGACAGAGACAGGAAATCAACTACTAACTACCGGACTGGAAATACTATTGAGAAGAACCGACCCCGGAATAGGAATACGCAGATGCGCCCGCTACACTCAGACTTACTCTACTACAACTCAGCCTACCTTGAACCAGTAACAGCTTTTGTTCTCACTTCGCTACCTACGAGCCTTCCTATGAAGTGAAGTCTGTCACTCCCGGAACTATAGGGCTTTATCTACTACTATGTAAACCACTCACTCTTATTAGATAGAATGAGAAACCACTGACATCGACCCAAGCCCAACCTCCCCGTCAGTTATTCTTAGTCAAGGGGGGGTGAAGTATAGCGTATACAGGAATAGAATGGAGCCTACCATCACAAGAGTAGAGAGCTACCCCGCTTCTAATGCTTTCTCTTATCTTAATAAGGAATCCGGCCACCATTAATATAAGAGTGCGAACCAGAGCAGAGGAAGGCAGCTAAGGTGACCCGGTAGGATAGAATTGTAGCCATTATAGTAAGAATATGATTTAGTAGCGGTCGTTAGTTTACTGTTTGATCCACTAGGTAGTCGTGCGCATTCTATATGGTTAATAAGTCGTATCTGATAGTTAGTTGTACCAGAGTCATAGTTTGTTTGAAGCTAAGGCGATAAGATAAGAGAAATAAGGCGTGGGATACCTATGTAGGTAGTACTACTGACTAAACTGAAAACACCGCCCTAAAAGGAAAAAACAAACTGCTAACTAGAGTACAGCTACTACCAATAAGGGCCGGAAGGTAAGGACCCCGGGCATAACTCTAAGACATTTTCTACAATGATGCTATTACTTAGCTCTGGAAACAATGATGCTATTAATGACAATTGTTACACTCATTATTATACTAGATGTAATTAAAGGTTATATTATGACAATTATTCTCTGAACACACAGAACAGCTACGGCCCGCTACTATACCATACTTTCTTTTACCCGTCACTGGGGATTCCGCTTCTCCTAGCAATAATGCAACCACTAAACTTCCGCCCGCCTTTGCTGCTTTTCATTATTTGAATACCGACTTTTCTTCTCTACTGTGAGCTTTGGCCTGGTATTCCTTATTCTGATTTATATTACGCGTACTACGATGGACATTAGTACCAATACTCTATTACGTGAAAAGAATAATCATAATTGGAACAACAAAAGCTAGAATGAACCGGTAGAAGCGAAGGTGAAACAGAGAATTGAGGGTTAAGTCGCGTCGGTTCAATCCTGATGGCAACGGTAGCGGGATTCCGACTCCCTGTACAGAGGTCTGGTTCTCTATTAGCAGTTACATTCTGATTGGTATTACTTTGATTGATTCCCTTGCTCCTATTGGTTGGATTCCTCTAGTAGGTAGTTACAGTGCCTTGTTAGCGAGTAGAGATATATCTTGTAGCCAGTCCAATTCCCATTATTGGTAGTTGAGTCACCAGGTTCGAGTAAAAGCAGAAGTTGTGCAAGTCCGCATTTCCGCGCAGGGGGGAAGCCGAGCAGCGGGGGTTCGAGCCTGACTTTTGAGCTTCTAAGCCTCCATCTACAAGTTACCAAGCTTACATTGCCCATTGGAATCTCATTAAGTAGTAGCCCATTCCGCGACGACTTAGTTGTAGTATGCCGCCAATACCTTTTCTTCTTTGCTTTACTTCTCTATACTGCCCTTGCTTCTACTGGCTACCATTCTTTAGCTACTTAACTCAATTCCTATGTTGTAGTCCGCCTTTCCTTACTATTGGCCTGTAGCTCATACCTTTCGCTCTGCCCTTATCTTTGCTACATCAATCAATATTAATAATTTACCTAATCCTTTTACTTAGGATAAAAAAACCACCGCTACCAACCTTAGAATAATCAGTATTACTTTCCTTTCTTCTATTCCCTTAGAATAATCAGTATTACTTTCCTTTCTTCTATTCCCCCCAGGTCCTTACTTTTGAGTTGGGGAGTATGCCTGCCCTTCTTGAAAACTGTATTTCTACTACTAGACTGCTACCCGTAGCTACCAAGCTATAGCAACCCTCCCACTCGGTAGCTGTAACTACTGCTTATTACTTGAATTATTTAACTACATGCCGGCATCCTTACTACCTTATCCATTAGTCTGCCCCTTTTTGCTTTTCATTATGTAGCTGTCTCATACTATGAACTCTACATAATACAGAAGTGCACCAACCCGGGCGCTTTTCCTGTCATTTTCTGTATCGATAGGGTGGAGTCTGCCTTACTGGAGCACCTTATCCGCTCTTGCCTACCTTTTAGTGAAATCTGATTCCTTTATGATTCGCTCAATAAGAAAGCGTCTCTCGCTACTTACTTAAAAGATGCCCTTCTTTTCTTGTTGATGAGTCTTACTTTCCTTTATCTAAGCGGGGTTAAAGAAGTCAACTAGTAATACCGACTTGAACACCGCCCCCCTTCACATGCATAGCGGTTAGCCCTTTACATGTCGCGGGGTTAGTTTGATAATTGACTACCTCATTCTATTCTTTGTTTCCACTTCCACTCTTGGACTACTTCTGCAGATTCTAATTGGCTCTCCTCTCCAGGAGGTTAACAGGAATGAACTCTGACTTACTGACATCGACTATAATAAGGTAACTATAAACTAGGGGATCAAACCACCGATAACAAGAATGAGAAGGGTGAGCAAAAGAATGCAACTCGACCTCGCCCTCTCGAGTAGGAAAGTAATAACTTTCGTTGTGCGCTTCCCTCTAATGACTCACCTCTACCTCTAACCCGGGAGTTGAGCTACTGCTGTGCTGGTAAGGATAAGGATAGGATAGAATCACTGCTGACAAGTGGACTGCTGACGATTAGGCTTCACTGCTGGCCAACAAACCTTTCTTTTGCGTTTATAGGTCTTCCCTCCCTCGCTTTCAAGCTGCAAATTGCTACTATTGGAATGTCCCACTATTATACTTAAGCTTATACTGATAGAGCTTTCACCGGTGCCTTCTCTTACCTTATCATGTACAAATTGTTATAGTTTATTAGTCGTTTGCATTGAACGTTAGTAGTAATAAGGTACTGCCTGGCACAAACCTAGCCCACTTATCCATTCAACAGGGATTGAACAACCCCATAACTGCACTGCCGGCTTCTCATTCTCGAATCCATACTTTAACTCTGGAGTGAGATCCTTACTCATTGCCCCAACGAACTAAACTGCTAGGATCGATTGCTAGCCAGCCTGTCCTTCCTTGATGCTAGGCTACCTCTCAATTCTTTCTTTTCTTCTTGCCGCTATAGATAGGTACAATCTTTGTACGCGCTAGATCCTATGAGGAATATAAGTAATGACGTCACCAGCTAAGAATAAGGGACAGTCGGGGAAATCCTGTTTGTAAGTAAAAAAAAGCCCTTTATTAGCCATCTAAAGGCGAAAGAGTGAGTTTACAGTCCAATCTCTATAAGTGAAATAAAGGTTTCAAAAGATGGGCTATGGATTGAATAGTTAATATATGCTAATTGAATAAAAGGCATTGAAGAAGAAAAGTAGGGAAAGTAATAATTAGATAAAGTAGAGACATACTGATTGATGATGACCCAGGAAAAGTAAGCAGCGGCAGACTCACAATCGAGCTGTGCAGAATGTCGGGCAATATAGTAGTAGTGTTGGGTAGCTCTAAGCTAGCTCAACTCTTTCCAGCAGTTAGCTAAGTCCTATTTCCTCTGTCTGTCTAGTCTGTTAAGCAGTAGTTGGCGGTGCACAGCTCCATTCCTGTTAGTAAGTAGTTGATTTCCCATGGAGTAGATCCATTACAAGAAAGCGCCAACTATTATATAATAATAATAGATAGTATGTGAAAACAAGTAGAGGTAGTCTCACAAACTCATAAGCAAGAAAGTAAGTAAGGAAAGAGCCAGAGACAGGAGCCCCGCGCTACTGGACTAATAAACAAAACTGGAACATAGGAATAAGGGAGCAGAGTTTCATTATGGTGATGTGGTTGTTGTCCTATGCTACTTAGCTAACTGCTCTACTACAAACACTATAATAATAAGAAAGAGAGAGACTAGTAAGCAAGGCTCTAAGCGAGGAGAAGGTATAATCTTTTACTGTCTTATCCGTTTGCGAGGCAGTAAAGCTATAATAAAGTAATGAAAAGCTATAATATCTAGTGGATAAGTAAGGATGGTAAGTAAGGGCAGCTTTAGCTGGATGAGCTGCACTGGGCTGGCTTATGGGGGAATTAACGGCTGCTAAGATGGAAGATGGGGCTGTGTTTTTAATCCAAGAGTAAGTAGCTCATTTCTGATTTACGATAGTCTTTTCTTCTAGGTGCTAATGGGATCCCTTAAGTTATCTTATGTTACAATAAACGTATTCAAGTTGGTATTTGTATCCTTACAACATGGATTGGATCTTTATCTAGGACCACAGTCTTTTTAGCACTAGTTTTTCCAGTGTTTTATAGGGCGGCTGCCTTGTTACCAGTGGGTTCCGTCTTGCTTTTGCTTAGTGAATTCCTTATTTTTATTCCGGATTAGATGGAATTCCCTGTCTCCTTTTACATTATCATAAGTAGTAGGCCCTGTTAGCAGTAGTGCCTAGTCTGTCCTCTGAAGCGAGTCGAGTCTGCTTGCCATTCTCTATAGCATTGGCGTGATTCTTTATCTTATTAGTTCCACAGCGCCTTGTTACCATACGTTTGGTTCTGTTCTCCGCCCGACTACCTGTATCCCGTGTGCCTAGCGCAACTCCGTATTCTTGGATTTAGTCTTGTAGCCGGTTGTCTAAGAGTGAAAGAAAGGCCCCAAGCGGCAGACTTCTTTTTCGTGTGAGTCAGGTCAGTCCCATAGGTTCAATCAATAAATCAAGTCCGGGGCGGGGGGCTACCAATCAATAGCATAAGATCCATACATCAAGTTCAAGGCTTTATTGTTTCGCTTCCCTTCTGTAGTTCTTTTCGGGAAGCGGTGTATCGATTCTTTCTTCTAATCTGAATTGGCGGGGGAGCTTGCTAGTTTTCAACCAGAGATATGGAATGCAAGTGCAAGACAGTAGTGGAAGTTGCCTTAGGAGTAGAAGAAGCTGGTAGTTGGGAGTAGCATACCCGAACATAAGATCTGGGTGCCGAGTTCCATTATCATAAGTGGGAGTTCGATTACAGGTTTCGTGCTTCGTAGTTCGGGTGCATATATTCTAGCTCCTTTCTTATTAGTAGGGTAATAGAGGAATCAGATTTTAGGTAGTACCCAGTAGGCAGTAATGGTGGTTTGATACGGAATGCCAGGAACAAGTCTCAGAATATCAGTAGGTAGCCTATAGTACTTCACTTTAATAAAAGAAAGGCGGGCTCAGGGCAGGGAGGCAACTATCAATACAGCATGCAAGCAATATCAATAAAGGTTATCCGGTAGAGCAAGGTCAGCTAATTTCTTAGATGCGCTAAGATGGAAGATGGGCTGGTGTGGGGGGACGTGAATTAGAATAAGTAGTTGAGTTGAGGTTTGCATCAAGGTATAGAGGATGTCGGGCAGTAGGCTAGTAGTCGCTTGTCGAGTTCAATTCTTTAAGTCCAGATCCAGGTGAAGTCGGAGGGTAGTGGATTCCATATGTCAATGTTGTAAGTAGATTGGTTAATTACAGAGTTCAGGAAGGTAATTGAAGAATCGAAGGCAAGAGTCAAAGTCAGAAGCAAGATTGACTACCCGGATAGTAAGATTGGCTACTGGGCGAGTGAGATTTACTACCTCGCGAATAGGGCTTGGGCAACTGACAGTTAGTCGTGATAGGCAATGAGGGCATTCTCATATTTATCCCACTTATTCTTTGTTGCACCCTTTTTTGAGCTTCTTCGCCCGTTAGTACTAGTCTCTTGCTTCCCTTTTTCCTATTCCATTAATAGATGTGCTAGTCTCGTGCTACTACTACTGCTAGTCTAATAGCTCCGGTTTCATTCTCATTAATACTGATCCAGGTCTGTTCGCTAGGTCATAGGCTTCAATGTCTACTTGCCTACTTGGGGGCATCCATTATTATTCTACTGAGTTTGTTTTCTTCTTTTACTTACCACTCTTATCCTTAGATAACTTCTCCTTACCTTTGAGTTGGACTCCCTTTCTCTTTTTTATTCTTTGACTGACTTCTTCTCGATTCTGACTTCTGCAATTCATAGCTTAGAGTTGTTCTCTGTACTTGTTGTTTGATTCTGACTTAAGAACAGACGGAGCACCTAGGCCCTGCTACTTGATGTTTAAATTCTTTAAGTCGGTATTGATCCTTTTCTCGATGAGGATTCCCCAACTACTTATAGGCTTCTACTACAGCTCGAAACTAAGCAGCACCAGCTTCAGGCTTAGGCAATTCTTGTGCTTAACTGCTCCACTCTGCTACTACTTCAGTGAATTCTATCCTACCTTAGCGGGGTCCCCTAAAGAAGCGAGGTGTGATCCAACAAGCTAGATGAGGGTCCCATAGTTCATACTCAACAAACAGTAAAGGAAGGATATGCAACTGCCGAGCAAGGATACCGTGCTAAGGATACCCCGACCAATAACTCAACTCATCAGTCATAGGAGAAGGATGCACCTTGGGCTGCCAGCGCTCTCAAGTAGTATAACTAAAGAACTCAATCTTTTAGGTACAGAATTTCTAGTGGGCGTGCTGGTCTGCTTCCTGCGATCTCACATCTTTGCTTTGCTTGTTGGTTTTAATCCTACTTTCCCTTTTTTGATGCTGGTAGTTACTTGTCCGTTTGCCATTGCTTATTTGTTGGTATTTCTCCACTTGTCGATACTTGCTTTTGAGCAGAAATCATTGAATGATTGACTTTTGGTGCTTCTTTTCAAGTCGAATTGAATCCGTTGTTGACGTCGTTCTTCTATTCTATAAGAGGGAGGTGCTTCTTCAATGGGGTTTCCGGGCGCAGGCGCTTTCGAGTTCAGGGAATCATCTATTCCTTTCTGAAATGCTAATGAAGTTTCTGTTCGAGTTAAGTCGACGATAAAGAAGTATTTATTCTTTAGCCAATACCGATAAGTACTCTCAATCAGGTGTTCAAGCTGGATCATGAGAGTATACTAGTGGTTCCGAAAGTGTAGTTGAAGTATCCAGATAGGGGGGTCTCATAAAGAATTAGGTAAATCCTGCGAGATTAGAAGCAGTTCATTCAATAGTAAGTTGCAAACAGAAAGGGAGTCAGTCAGATAAGTCAGCTCGAAAGAATAAATGCAAATCATTTACTTAGCACAAGAGCAAGTAAGGGAACAAGGAAGGTATCAATTCTATTCAACTGGAAAAGGGTGCCTCCGCCTTATCAAATATAGTGGTGGGAACTGGTTTATGGTCATTTCTACGTTGAAATCCGTTCTTTCCCTAGTAATGCTATATAACGCAAGCAACCACTTTTTACCCTAAACTCTCACCTATTATTGCGGACATATTTCATCATTAACTAGAATGCTGATATACTTATTTATTAATTAGAATATAATAGGAGTTGGAGCTCCGGGCTGTAGTGAGCGGGCATAATACCTATACTTTTGCACTGCTTCAGGTCTTGTCGACTAGAATGACACAAGGGATGAAACTATGGATACAACTCGAAGTCGCATGAAACTATAGATGAAACTCGAAGTCGCTAAGGCTTCATTGCTTCTGCTTCAAAGCCAGTACTGACTTATTCTTGTTTGCGATCGAAAAAGTAAGAAGAGTAGAGCTCCAACTACAGAAGCATTCGGCGGTCTTCATAGGAAGAAATGGGGTATAGTCTAGTCTAATGGATTAGGGTAACCAACCGAGGGCTCTCCTTTATCTAAGAAAACTGGACGAAACTACATAACCCCAGCGAGTAAGAATTGAACTGATATAGAATAAATATCAGAATTCGGCTGATACATCTTAGTAACTAACAAACCTAGTGCCCCCGCATTTCATAATAGAATTCACTACGCCCCCGCAACTCCATATTAAGTATAAGAAAAATGTATAAGTAAATACAGAATTAAACTATACATAGAGATTCGTTCGCGTGTGGTTATACTAATACTTTGAATGGAGTTTTGTTTTTGACCCTCTGTGCACTATAATCAATTCAGTATTGACCCCGTTTTCCTTGACTCTGTGCTAAGATCTTCTCTTTCTGCGCAAGCAAGTGAAAGTTTATATGGCGCATAAGGCAGAGTAATTAATTTACAATGAAACAAGGCTCGAACTCAGGCATACGGGAGTAGAACCGTACATACAATCATGGAAGTAGTGCCTCTAATAATGGAACTGCGGGTAGTCAATCTTACTCATCAGATAGTGAATCTTGCTGCATTTAGCCCCCAAGAGCCCCACTTCTAAATCTGGTATTCCAAAGCCTTATTTCATAGCTTCCACGCCCCCTTTCTGAGCACCTAACGAGTAGAGCTACAGTTGACTTGACTCGACTTGCTCTCAAACACACCTATGATTCCCGACCTAAAGCCTTGCTCTTTCCAACTACCTACCCTTGGGCTGAATTCCCGTACTGCTTTCTTTTCTGCTGATTTGTAACATCCCATATCCATACTCACATCTACTAGGTTAGGTGTAAGACATAGGATTCACTGCCACCCGGTCCGATTCTGATTTATCTATCAATCTATCATGCAAAACATATATCTTATTCTTATTTCTCATACAAAAACTATATAAAATAAAGACTATAAACTTCTATTGAACGATACATCAGTTGTTTCGGTGTAAAGTAAAATCTTTATTCTTACAGGCAGTGGCTTTATTCTCATATTTCTGAGTTGTGAAATCCCTAGCTATTTTAATAAGTATTGGTATATCTCGTTAACTTCTTTATTCTTATTTATAGTATGCTTAGCCCGGATCCGCTCTTATAGCTCGTATCAAAAGAAAGGTACTCATAACTCGGAATTACACCGCTGACAATAAGGCTTTTACTCATAACTAAGGGCAGCGTTAGCTGCCAAATGTATGAGAATAGTTAATAGCTTGGCCTAGCACTGCTGCCCTGCTCCACATATGAGACTGGCATTACTGCTTTAGGAGCTCAACTCGAAAGGAGGATTCCAACAAACTAACAATAAGAATAGGATCTAGTGGGGGCAGTATAGACACTTGAGTAGCCAGTATCAGATTTGAACTATAGCAACAATAAGAATGGACATAATGGAATTAGTGCTAACAATACCTTACTCGGTCTTTGCTTTGCTTTGCCAGTAGTGTAACAGAGCTCAATCCGGTATTCCAAGCCCTATTCTTGTGGCCGCTATGAAAGCCTTAGTTCCTGCTCCGACGTCCCATACGACTCCTAGCTATAAGCCTTCTACTCCTTACTTTGGTTCTGACTACCCTTCCTGGCATCCGGTATTCCTTTCACTTAAAATAGAAACACTGCCAACAATGCTTCCCTACTAACAGGGCTTCCACTTACTTATTGAATTATGTAGTGCACCCTTGATCCTTCTACTGCGAACCGAACTCGTAGCCCTCCCTTCTTTGCCTTTAGTCGAGTTGTACTTGCTTGAAAACTAACAACGCTACTATTGATACGATAGCTCAAAACCAGTAAAGTAACTAATGCTTCTAATACATTAACCAATAACAGGGAATACAAATAAATACCTGCTGTGGAAACCTACCTATGATACCAAGAAGAATCCAGGTAGCACTGATTAGAATGAACGAACCCATCAATAACAAACAAACAAGGCTATAACATTGCACTAATGGCTTGAGCTAATAACTGGCAATCCAACTCTAGAGTTAAGAAGCCGGTAATCTAACTGCTAATACAACTACTAAAATCCATGACTATTATGAGAAAGCCTGCTACAAGGACTTTCCGCAGTAAGCATAAGAAAGGGACTGGGCACTATGGTAATGAAAAAGCAAACTAGCAATTTCACTTATGCTAGAAAGGATGTCTGCTACTTATAATACTTGAACTCGTAACTAACCCCTAGGGAACCAACGGCTTTTACTCCCTTCTCTTACTCCTGGGACGTTCTCTAGGTTGTTACATCTTTTTTGTTACTCTTGATTTGCTATGAGACTTTGGTTTGGATTTGTTTTGTTTGCAGACAAAAAGCAGAAATATTAGTAAATCAACCGAGTACAATAAAATAAGAGAGAATTGAAAGTTGGTCTGAAGTCAACAAATCATTCAACAACTCTCGCTTTAAGCCACTAAGTCTCCAGGCCTGTCTGGACTGTCTGAATAAGTTCTGTATTCTGTCCCTAACTCAACTCAACTTTCAGTTCCATTTCTTCCTTCTTCTAATCCTAACTATGCTTCAGATACAGATACATCTTCTTATAAGGTGTCTATTTTTTCTCTTGATACTGTCTCTTCTCTCTCTCGTCGACAAACAGATTCAGTTGCGACTTAAGTTAAGTTAAGCTAATGGTGATTTAACAGGGTTCCTCTATTCGTTCTTTCTTAAAGCAAGGATAGAAAGTATATATATATATGGGTATAGATATTGAAACCTTAAGTTAATCCGCAAGAAGGAATCCATTAAGTATTTGTGGAGCCAGCAGTGCTTTAAGAGTCAGCTTAAACTGTTAGAAAGTAAGCAGCAGAATGACCCGTTGAAGTAGCGGAATGACCGGTTGAAGTGATAGTTTCAAAAGCCAGGATCGGGCGGGATCAGATCAGGTTAAGAAAGTTGTGCTCTCGGGGCAGAATCTAGTACAGGCTCGGGCGCTAAGCAACTAGATTAAGTGCTAAGTTGAGTTGTGTGTTAGCTTCCCGACTATGAGTTTTAGGATTTACTTCAAACGGGCCGCCCAACAACAACAAGTCGTGCTAATACAAGTTTACCGCGAGGCGAGGTGGAAATAGATGTTTCAGTTTAGTTGACGGAATCTTTAGTTGTAGGTCTCAAGGAAGAGTTTCAAGCGCAAACAGCAAGTTAGCAGCAAGATATGTGGAAAGAGAGGTTGGGCTGGGCTTTGTTCTTTTACTGCTTAGTGAAATTCTGTCTGATAGCAATAGTGACTTGGCTGGGGCCGTCTAGTAGTGACTTGGCAGACTATAAGCCAGTAGCGTAAGAGACAACCTAGGCATTGAAGTTACAACTATAAGAATGAGATAAAGGATAATCAGGTTTAGAGCTCGGAGGTAAAGAAAGCAGAGACAGGGAATTCCACTGGTACTGGTGAGAACCCAACTAATAGATAACCCTACGAATAAGGAATTGTGCTACTACACATCAGAGTGAACCGGTGCCTTCTACCTTATACTATGATAACTAATAACTCAGCCTTACTGCCCCGGTAGCAAAGACCTACTCCATACTTGATTTCTTTCATTAATGATCTGGCTCAGTAGCTGCAGAAAGATAAGTAGTAAAGTAAGCCCTATAGTTATAAATATATATGCCTTAAGGGCAGTAGCGGAGGCCCAATACAGATTTGATACAAGCAATGGTAGACTTTACGCAAGCTTGGTCTGCATATTTCTATTCTCTTATTTAGTCGATTTATTCTTATCTTGTAAGCTTTGAAGTAGGGCGGCTACTGGCGAGTACGACTTTTGGCTTGGACTACAACGAGTAAGGCTCGGGTTACCTAGTTATCAATTCTATTAAGTAGTGGGTTCGGTCTTGTTAGCGCTAGTTAAATTAAATAAGAGGTAGGTTGGTTCTTATACTATCAGAATGTCACTAGGTTATACAGGAATCAATAAAAGAATATAGAACTAGTGTAGTGCTACCGATGAACTGGTAACTATAAGAATAATTATCTGGCAAAGCGCGGATAAAGAATTCGATTAGTCCGGAGAAGATCTTAACTCACAAATTCTACTTCGCTGTGGAGGCTTCAAGCTGTCTTTCCTTTCGGGCTCACCTGTATAAAAATGATTCCCCCCCGTATCCCCTTGCCTCTATTCTTTTTGACTTGATGCTTTTATCCTTGCTTCTTAGATTGAGACTACCTCCCCTAGCTATCAAACAATGCCTCTAACAATGCCAACTTGTGGTACCTCTAACAATGAAAACGCAGCTAAAGAACTCAATCAACAGAACTCGACCCAGTAGTAAAAGCCTTATTATAACCCCAGCAGATCAGCCCTACCCTAGATGTCCCCAGCAGCCCAAGCCCTCTTCCTCAGCTTTAGTCTGGTTGCCAGTAACTAAAGTCGGAGAAGCAGCGCGGACATCCTTTATTCCCAGCTCCACTCTTGTCGGCATCAGCATCAATTTTTAAGCAAGGACAGTAAGACGGTTCACGATAAAAAGAACAGAATTCGAGTAAGTAGAGAGTAGGGCTACTGGCTTAGTTCCAGTCGTCCGGGGCACTGTCGAAACTCGTTATCTCAGGCGGGAATCGAGGAATCAAACTAACAAGCAATAATTACAGGGGTCTGGTTTAGGGCAAATACGAAGAAAGCGCATAGGAGGGTGGAGCGGCACCACTCTTTTCTTTGCTCTATTGCCTCCCAGGATAACTACCCTATTCCCAGGATAACTCATTCGAAAAGTACCAACTAGAAGAATTGATATATCCACTAGGAGCTCTACTAGCGCTAATAGGAATTTGACTTCTACCGATGAGAGACAAGTAACTACTCACTCTTAAAATAATGCTAACAGGAATTGCCGAAATAAACCACTAATTAAGAGCCTCATATTGCTACCAATAATACTTCTCATGGGGACTGGGAAACCAACTCAGCATTAAGGCCCACTACTTTACTTATTATTATAATTCATTATTTGGGTTCGGAATCCAAGGTTCGAACACCCCGGCTAGAGCTAGCGTCGACGATACTGAAACTACAAACAAGAGATTTCGCTCCGCCGGCACACAATAAAAGAATGGCTTTCTCTGCTTGAAACCTATAATTGCTGCTCCGCTAACAAGGCTGTACTAGGCTTCGGCAATCCAATCCGCTAAGCAGGAAATCTACTATACTGACGAATTGGGCTATAGCGCCTCTCATACCCTCTTTTACTCCTTTATACAATCCTTAAACTACTAACTTTCAAACCATATCTCTTCTTCCACTCTATAACTAGGCCTGCCTTATCTTAAATAGAAAGAATTCTTATGCTCCTTGCCTCTCCCACTCCCTCTTCTTCCATTAGTCTGCCTTTCCTGTCCGAACGTCTTGCGCGAGCTCTTCCCCTACCTACAAAGTTTCCGCAGCTACTTATCCAGATCCTCACTTGCTAGCTGACATCACTGCTAATAATAAATTCACTGCTAGAAAACAAACTAATTCTAACAGGGTTTTCACTAAGAACCGGGAAATCAATTAGTGTAAACAAAGCCCGCCACTAACAAGGGTGGAGCTACCACTGATGAGACTTAGACTCTTTTCTCTCGGTCTCACTATCTTTTCTGCGAGTCTTACTTTCCTATCCCTTAGTTTACTACTTAGTAGAGTCCTTGCGCTACTTAGATCAATTCAAAGACCATAGTTTCAGCAGACCCCCGCATCAAAGCAAGAATAAAGTTGGTTGGCACTGAATCAACTATATTATAAGAGAATGGATAAGTGACAAAGCACATTATAAATATAAGTAAACATAATGATAATAATTAATATAGGTAAACGGAAGAGTAGCAAAGTAAAGCCTGATATCTACTAGGGAGCGCGTACAGACTTTTAGGGGAGTAGCTTCGGTTTGAAGTCAGAAATGGAGCACTTGGGTTGGTAAAGAAGGAGCACGTACGCAGAGACAATAGGAAGTGAGTAAGAAAGGTTTTATTACTCGCCGCTGCTCATCCCGTTGCTTGGTGAATTCAACAACTAAGTCCGTTTACCTTGATTATGGCCCAGAGCAGGCAGAGGTGTTATCGACCCCTAAAATAAGAATAAATACTAGTTTGTTTGCGGGAGGTGAGAGTGTCGGTTCAGAACTAACTTAAAGCGGTGGGCGGTCGGGTGTGAGTGAAAAGTGTACAGTGTTTGTTTGTTTTTTACCGCTAATGGGAGCCAAGGATATTAGGAAAAAATCAATAGTTGAGCCGATAAGTAGGTTAAATAGTTTCGCAAAATAGGAGTTACCCGCGATGCAAAAAAGGTATACTTTCTTTTCTGTTTATAGATGTAGATAGCCTTCAGAAAGATAAGTCCTTGTGCAAGGAAAGTCAACCAGATCAGATGACACAGCAATAGACCAATGCTTAGCATTAGTTCTGCTTTTTATGAGTATGGAGTTAGGTTAGCACCAGCATATTGTGTAAGTTTGCAAGATGGATGCTATTACTATTGGGGCTAGTGAAATAAATAAGTAAGAACAAGCTAGGTAAGAAGACATGGAACCTTAAATCGAAGCGGGAAGATCCAATTCATAACCATTGTATGCAGTGGAAAGCTTTAGTATGAATCGTGGAGATCAGTCCTAGCAAATGGAATCCTACTTCCAAAGTTTAAGAGGTTAATATTCCTATGTTCCTTCACACCACTCTTATTATTTAAGTAAAAGATAAGATCCTCAATTGATCAGATGCTTCTTTATTATTCAAGCTTTTAGGCATAAGAAAAGTGTCCCAATTCTTCAAACAAACAAAAACCATTATGGATATAACCGCTGAAAGAACATAAGTAACTACGGATCATAAATAGTCTTAGGGCCGTATTTGGATTTTGATCTTCTTTAAGAGGGCAACCCATAGGAAGATGGAGTTTAAGGGGGCAAATCCAGCTTTAATGAGGTGTAAGCTACTTTTTGGGGAATTCCTTTACCTTGGACTATACGAGTACAGTCATTATCATGATAGAGCTCTATTATCCCTCTACTATTAAATAAAAAACTCTATTAATCGTATACCGAAAGCAAAATTGTTTACTTCCCCCTTCCCTTAACCTTAAGTAAGAAAGAAAGACTGTTTTCTCCATTTTGGTCTTTCTTTTTCCTATTAGCGTCATTACATTACAGGCTTGAATGCGCATGCTCCAGCTCCAGTATGCAGTCTTTTAACTCAATTCAGTAGTTCGAGTCGAGAATATTCTATATTGTTGAAGACTACAGCAAGTACACGAATTATGATAGCCTCCAGCGTATAACCTAAAAAGAAAGAAAGAAGCTACAACTGGGATGGGGTTAAATCAGAATAGGCATGATGCCCTCTAAAGATATTCCTTCACGGAAAGATCATAAGGACCGGACCAGTCAATTGCTTAAACAGATTGTTATACATCACAGATTTTGATCATAGAAATCCGCTTCCTCTATTTGGATTTTTCTCTTTCCCTACCAAATACTTTTTCGTTGCATTCCCTTTTGACTCTTTAAGGTCTTCTAATTTAGTAATAGGTTGTTACAGAAACGGAATCAGTTGTTCAAGAAGGAGCTCTTAGTACGGTGGATGCATCGAATGAATAAGATAACAGGAGTCCGCCTACCCAACTCTACTCAATTAATAAGTTCCGATTGAGCAAAGGCATCAATCATAGTACGTTTGAGCGGGGCTAGAATGCTTCGATTCCATCTTGAGGGTCTTACTCTTACTCTTAGAGATTGAGATTGGCCTTGCTGTCTATATTTCGCTCCGAATGCTAAGAAATACAAATTGCTGGAATTGGAGATGGGAGCTTCAAGCGAAGGGAACGAACTTTCCATGAGTAAGAAATGCGCTATAAGAGTGACGATCCTTTGCTTTAGATGGTCGACGAACTCAACTCGGTATGCATCCTACCTTACATAACTCAAGGAAGACGTTACACACGAGAGGATAGACTTTCCTGTTAGGGTATCAAATATAAGATAAGGAGTCAGTCTGGTAGGCCCAAGCTACGTCGGAGGAAGGACGGATAGTTTTCCGGGTCTAGGCTAGTACGGATGGTGCGTTAAGTATCGGTGTAGGGTTTTTTGGAGATAGTATAACCTGAAATGACCACAACTAACCCACTCCGACGAACACCCGAGAGAAGGCTGCTGGAAAGGAAGGAGCAGTTTTCAGGTGGACCAATCTGCGGAAGCAAGTTCTCATCAGCGGTAGCCGAGCCTTGTTATCATTGCATTGTTTGAATGCCTTGCTCTGGGTAACAAGTATGAGTAGCATCAGATCAATTCTCTATTGGGGGAGTCTAGCTCAATTCTCAAAGTAGTGGAGCAGGGCCTTAGTTCCTAGTTCGAGCATTAGATATAGTAGCCGAGTTCCCGGTTTGGAGCTGTAGTCCTGTTAGCTGCCGGTAGTTCAAGCCTAGTAGTTAGCAATTTCATATACTATATTGTTTACTATATTGTTTGTATTAATATGAGTAGGGGCAGTGGAAGACCAGACAAGTAACTACTAGGACAAGTAACTACTAGGGGCAACCATAAGAGCTCGAGACAGGAATTACAGTTTCAAAGCAAAGGGCGGGAGCCTAAGTCTATGTGTGGGCTTATTCAGACTTTGTCTACTCAGTTTGCTTCCCTGTCATAAGAGAAAGTATTAAGTGTCAGCAAAGTAAAGATCCCGATCAGGAGTTTTAGCATGAAGAAGGGCCTTACTGCCTTTGTCCACTAGCTCTAAAGCTGTAATTGATCATTGGAATTCCGTTATTAAGCATAATAACCTGTTATTGGTAGTATTCGTCTGCTTGTCACCAGTTCGATTCGATCAGGCTAATAGGCAGGCTAGTATTAGATGCGTTCTCTTACCCATGAGTTAGATCGCCAGTTACTAGGTTGAGTTGAAGTATTTAAAGCGCTAGGCGAAGAGTAAAAGACAGGAAGCTAATGAAACCATTTACCTGTGTTGTACTCTATTGGCTATCAGAATTCTTTTGAGCCTGATAACTTAAACCCTTGGCTTGGCCCTGACTGACTCTACCTTCAAGCAATGCTCTGTTTGTTTACTTTTCTCTATATATTGTAGATAGCTTCATTCTCCTCTTTCTGCTCTAAAGCAAGTATCCTGTATCAAGAAGCTCTTCTCGTATAGAAACATGAAAAGGATCTGGGTCCGAATCTGAAGCTGGGGAGGGAAGGGAACTTTGAAGTGAATGAGTGATTATTGTTGGCGACGAAAGAGAATATGGAATTTCAGGAATATAAAGATAGAACAGGATTATAAACAACGGATGAAGCATAGGCTGTATCGAGGTAAGGAAGGTTCAATTCTTTATAAAGTGGAAGCATTGGGAGATGCGTATGCAGTTCTGTTTTCATTTCATTTACTTAATCTAATTTACTTAATAGGAATTAACAGGATCTGAATCCAATCTAGAGTCAGCATCAAGTGGTTAAGGTGAATCAAAGTTTCGGGTCATAAGTCGGGGAAGAATCTAAAATGCATGCCTTCTTTAGCGCTACTAAGTAAAGTAAAAGAAAGAGTTACGCGAAAGAGAGTTAAACAAAACAATGAATTATCTTATGAAACAATGAAAACAATTCTCTTATCTTATCTTATGTAATCCATGGTTATTTTATGTATGGAAATAGCATGTGTTACGCGACAGACAAGTAACTTCTAGACAAGACGACAAGCTACTACTAATGTAGCGCGTCAGTGAAGTCATCTACTAGTGTCGCGGCTGTTGAGCGTCCTCCTAGCAACAGTAATCTAAGCTTGGTGTATAGCGTCAGTCGTTACGCGTCAGATCCTTTAGACTGTTTGAACCTGTTTTAGCTGATAGAATAGAAGGAATCATACTATATAATAATAATAAAAGAATATCATTCCGGTTTGAAAGACTACATACACTACTACCGGTCTGAAACTAATTCAACAACACGAGAACTCCTTAGACAGGAAAACTAACCTTGGCGTTTTCCCGGGTTTTTTTGTTGTGAAGTCCTTTTCCTTCATAACGAGGTCAAGATAAATTAGATTTTATCGTTTTGCCGTGTTTTTTAATAGCAAAGGAATTTGCCTTGATAGATGACCTGAAACAGACTCAAAAGTTATGGAAACCCGTGTTTTTTCATAGCAACCCTGTTTTCCTTGATAGATCACCTATTGTTCATTTACTTTTTATGTTTTCCCGGGATTTTTGATAGCCAAGTCCTTACAAACCTACATTATATATATTTTTATGATGTAACCAAACCGTAATGAGAATTCTGTTATTCTATTTTTCTTAACTGTCTGTTCAGGAATGTTTTGATTCTTTTGACGCAGCTCTAGATCTATAAATAGTAATTCCACAGATGTACACATCATCAGATCCGGCAGGAATGTCACAGGCAATCATTCATTTCATCCTTCGCGCGGCAGGTCAAATCAGTATATCACTGGAATACTATAAAAAGAGTATGGATTCAGAAGTAATTGCTTTCTTAAGGATTCTGCCTCGCCCTTTATTTACTCTAAAAAGCAAAGCAATGGAAGGCTGGAGGGACTAAAGCACTGCGCTATCCAGCTAGCATAACACTGGTAAAAAGTATAGCGTCGGCTTTGTAAATAGGCTTGAAACTCGAAAAAGAATAGTAAGGGTTAGGGCTTGCAACCAACGGGCTAACAGACTCTCGCACTAAAGGGAATCATGCTTCCGGTGGAAACTTGAACCTGGAACCGAGCCGAGCATACTATACCATGCTATACTGTAACAAAAAGAAAGCGGCAGCTATCCCGTGGGTGTGTAAAACATGGCAATCCCCTTGCTACGACTGGGAAAGAAAAAGCAGAAAAACATAAATTGTTCGATAACGCCCTTAGACCTATAGGAGTAGGAGATACAGAAAAGCAGGACAGGAAGAACTACAGCTTCCTACTACTGTATTGGATATTGGCTTTCGTAATTACCGAAGATAGAAAATGCCTAACTCGATGGACCCTTTATTTCTCCTTTCCTTATGCTCCCCACACGCCCGATTCAGCGGTTAGTCTAAAGGTAAAGATAGCCTTCCCAGTACAAAAAGCCCTTTCTTTATTACGCAGGGAGGATGAACACTCGACACGCTCTCCTAATATGATGGTCTGAAGCCGCCTTTAATCTAATAGGAGTACATCAAATATCTAATAGGGGTACAGAAAAGATCGGACTATTGCCCCCTGCCAAATCATTCCTATCACTATACACAAAAGAAAGACGGGTTTGATGCAATTTGAGCTCAGGTAATCCTTCTCTTAGTACATGTGCCCGCTGGCCCTTTTTCGGTACTTGTGATAGGAGTAATAAAATGATGCAACATCAATTATTTGTTTTAGATTAATTATTTGTTTTAGAGCTAATAGGAGATGAGATCATGTTAGTCTTTTAACAACCCCCTCTCTCTGCCAAGGCTATCTATTTCCGTAAGTTCCAAGGCTATCTATTCCGGAAGTTCCAAGGTTTCCTACGTAGAAAAAAAGATATATTGTTTTTAGCGTCTGCTGTAGCTCTAGTTGTCGGGGGGCTAGCTGGCTTGCGGCTTTTTGATTTGCTTTTCCCTCCTTACCGCTCACGCTAGCCTATGTGTGTGTGTTTTGATGCTTGTTTAGGATTGGAGGGGAGCGTTCATTATTTTATGTATAAGCATGTAACAACGCATAACAAGCAGAATAATAAGTTCCGTTTGCGAGTTCAGTTCACCCTTTTGTTGAATCCAACTCAAAAGCCATCCATCCATTGGCATCCTACATGCGGCGGCCCTTGAATTTACTCCGCTCTCTTTCCCAGCCAGCATTCATCATAATGAGTGAGCGAGAGACTTTTCGTTCCTGTGGTCTACTGCGGGGGGAGGGAAAGCGTGATACAAATGTGTTTATCTTTGCGAGCAATGATTCCTTCTTCCCGGATACCATCGCTGAACAAATGAAATGATGGGTTTCGCACTTATTGATTGAGAATTACCTCCTACCAGATCACATAGAAAGGAAGATGGATCACTTCTGTCTCGGTCGCCCTTTGCTCCCCCCTTTTTTACTTCTGTTGTTGGACTACACACACAGGATCGGTTGAAATAATAGATGGATCATTCTGCCGCTGAAAGATCACTTAATCACACACAAGCAAGATGGAAGTTCTATTACACCGGTGAGAAGAGAAGAACTGGGACTTTATGCTAATATTTGAAGAAGCGAGAACACACTCGTGATAAGGGCGGAGGCTCTATTCTTATAACGGAGTGTTTGAATTGTAAGAGTGTTTTTTTAGGGTTGTGTTTATCCCTTCCAGTTCCGAGTGTCATTGTAGCAAGTGTAATCATATATATATAAGTATATTAAGCCGAATCCATTTTCTCATGCCCACTGTAGCTCTTAACGTACTTTTTCTTTCCCTGCTGTGGGCTGGAGGTTTTGCTTTTGCTTGGTATACTTAATGTTCTCTAGTCCAGGTTGTTCTATCTTCCCACAGACAAGACAATTTCTTTTTCACAATTGCAATTGTTTAGTTTCGGGGCGGTCTGATCCACGTTGGTTTATGCTAGTGTATGTGCTGTCGATCGCTATTTTCTTTGTTCTTGCTGCTATTGATTTACATACTTATTATTATGATTTACATACTCATTATTATGTAAGGGAACTTCAATTGTGTGTTGCATCCATCGGAAAAACTTGGTGGTTACAACTTTGCTTTTTCTCCTAATATAGATAAATTGATAGGATTTTATTGAGAATGCTGGATTTTTAGATCATGGTTGTTTTTTAGGTACTATATACACATGGTTCACAATGTTACACGTGGTTAACAATAGGACTGGTGGGGCTAACATTTTAGTTCGCTTTGACCGTGCCTTCTCAAATGCTACTTGGCTTTATTTGGTCACTCGACTGTTAAACAGCTTACTTTACATGCTTCGGATCACAGTCCCCTCCTATCGGCTGTTTCCCTTAAAAAACCCTTGGAATCTCTGTCTCTGTTGGTATTATTATTATATTATATTACACATACATATGTTAGAGAGTTTCTCCATAACATAAATCTGATACTTTCAACTTGATGTCGCACTGTTTCTTCTCTTGTTTAATTCTCGAACAATCACATCTTAGTCGGGGGACCTTAGCTTATTGGAAGAAGTATGGCCTTGGGAATATTGAAGAGCATCCAAAACCTAACCGCTTTTCTCTTTCTTTAAAATAATAAGGAGTCTTTAAGTTAATAAGGAGTCTGTCTTATGTCGGGGGATTTGAACATCCGGAAAAAGTTGTGTCTCCATAATCCGCCTTGTTAAGGCAAATTAATAATAAATTGTGGTCTAAGGCCAAGACCCAGTGGATCCGGAAGGCCAACTCCCGATATGAAAATGCCTCCAATCTCCGAAAAAAGCACTTGATCCAGCGAGTGGGGAACTCGGCCTTTTCTGACCAGTCTAGTCTGCCTGTCTCTATTTCACAATGCCTCGACCTTTTCTGACCAATCCTTCACAATCATATTTACTTTCATTTATATCACAATCATATTTACTTTCATTTATATTAATCTCGGGTGGTTGATAGTGAAACCAATGGGAAGGAAGAATGGCATCTGATTGGCCTCATTTGGCTGGGTGGGGTATATTTGAACAGGATTTCTTTTTCCGCCTTAACTGCTCTCTTCTGAGGATTTGTCTGCAGTATAGCGTCTTCTATTAGTGAGGTTGTTAAATGGTTGGGTCTAGGAAAAAGCCCAGGTCCAGATGGATACACAGCTGAGCTCAATAGAGGATGGATACAAAACTTAGTTCAATAGAGGGGGCTCCTTCAACAATGTAGTGAGGGCAAGGCTTGTAGTTATCCCATAAGTAGTGTATATTAGCTCTTGTCTCATTTAGGATGTTTGTAATCGGCGCCTAATCATCCCTTTCTTTTCTCTTTGATTTACTTATTTTCTTTTGTAAACTGAGCGCCATTTGCTTTATGCAGATTACATCCTTCCCTGTTTTAGGGCGAATCAAATAATCAATCCAGGCTTACTACTCACTAAATCAAAGAGCATACGCATTTTTCTTCAAAAAACACTTATACTAACCTATGAAGTAAATGTGCATTCATCTTAAATATTCTTTCCTAAGTGTGTCTACTAGCAGAAATGTTAGGAATTCTATTTGTCTTGTCACAGATTTCCCATTAGAGGCGGCTATTTCTTATTTGGAATCTTTGATTGCACCTAGACAACCGTATCCTCTGTGATTATAGCCCTATTCAAAATGGATTGGGTTAGGGAAATATAGAAGGGAACATATACCTCTCGGTAGAGTTGTGCTGATTATTGCCTTTAAATACTCTTTGTGTCTCTCTTTGCTACCTAATTCTATTATTCTTAAATACATATTTTGGTTATTCTCTCTTTCTCTTTATAAAGGGGATTCGTTTAATAATCAATGATGTTGTCTTCAAAATCCTCCACTAGCTTCTTTCAAACCAAACAAACCCACTTATAAAATCCATTAAATGCTTTCTTGATATTAGAAATCTATGGTTTCTTTCCACGGTTCAGCGACTGTGGATGAAAGACCATACGTAATAGTGGGTTACATATGTGTGATCCAATTTGTCGAAATAGATATTCCCTTAGAGCCTAACGATAGAACTTACTTTGATTTAGAAACCGGATGGCATTAGAGCCTAACGATAGAACTTACTTTGATTTAGAAACCGGATGGCAAAGGGGTTGGTTTCCACCATGTCTCCTGATACTAAAACTCCTTTCCCAGCTTAGAGGCCCTAGTAGTCTTGGGGATCAATGGCGTTGTTTGTAGAAGCTCACAAGAATTCCTCTAAGTCATGAGGATAGATGCTTTTGCACCGCCGCCTCGCCTCCACCCTTGTCTTACTTTACTGATTGTGGGATAGGATGGATGATGCTTTTGCACCTGTCTTACAGGATTGGCTTCTATGGTGATTTTGGAAGCTGCTGCAGTGATAGCTAGATTGTTGGCTGCCTTGGACAAAGGTGTGCATTCAGATTGTAATCAGATTCCGAATGCTTAATACAGCTTTAAAAGAAAGAAATGGTCCTTCTCTGGAGAGCCTCCTTATTAAGTAAGGAAATTCGAACTATACGTACTCTTTATTAGGATATCCACTATCTTATACTAAAAATGCTACCCATTGGGAATTCTACTAATAATAATGCCTATTGAGAGGGTCAAATACCGGTAACGGGTTAGCAACATCAGCTATAAGCACCAATTCTTTTGTGTCGTATGGCGGCTTCATTATTATGCGAAGATATAAGGTCGTTTTTGCAATTAATATAGAGTAGTGGTGCCTTGTTAGTAAAAACAACTTCGAAATGGTAAGTAAGAGGATCTAATATCATTTACTATTGACATAAATACATTAAGATAAGATAATAAAGTGGAAGTAAACATAAGCAGTGTAAACGGTTGACCCCAACATTGATATTTTTTCATTAGTCATCATATCTTGAAGCGGGTGTAAAAGAGCAACTGTATGGGGGATTTACTACTTCATTATTTGTTACCATGCCTGACCTGCCTTAGATCAATCAATAATCTGTGGACGAACACCAAAGTTCACTAAGTAATGGAGAGATAATGTATGGTAAGGCGAGATATATTTCTGCCGAATCCAAATAGGGACTTTAAGTTGGTAGACATGATCAAGCTCCCTACGCTGGAGATCGGGAGTATGCTACTATTCACTGATGAAAGAAATATTACTATCCAGGAGAATCAACCTTTTTATTTATTCAAAGTTACCTACCTCCTCTGAGATAGAAAGGTAATCAATAATCGAATGAGCCCCCCCATCCATATATATTCCATTTTTATCACGATTCAGGAACGAATTAATTGCCATTTTTTGCTTTTGTTGTTTTGTTGTTATTATATTTAAGAAGGATGTTTCATTAAGGTATATTAGATATGCTTATCAAAGAAATAGAATGGTTCCGTTCTGACCAAACAAATCCAAATCCAAGTTGATTAGTTGGGGGGCGGCCGAAGCACTTATAATTAAGATTCTAGCGCCATTGATGGAATTGGGGACTCTCTTACTTCTATCTACACCAAACAAAAGAAAGTGATAATACCGCCCAACCATTTATTTGTGGCCATAGAAGAGCCGTATGAAGCTGAGGTCTAATCCACGGGAATAGCGATGACAAAAGAAACAGTTATTTTCCTCTCGACTACAAAATTGTAACAAAAAGTTAAAGTACAGTTGATATAGTTGAAGCACAGTCCTTTTATTGCTTTTGGGGAAGGCACAGTCCCAATATGGCTTTGGGGTAGAATCTTTGGCGTCAACCCGAATGAGAGTTTTAATTCTGTTATCTCTAGCTGCATTTTATGGATTTCCCTTTGATTTACCAGAAGCTGAGGAGGAATTAGTCACAGGTTATCAAACCGAGAAGGTATATCTGATTAGGTTTCTTTTCTCCTGCTTCTTATCTTACTTCTTACCTTAATAGAATCTTTTCTAATTCAAAGTGAGGGTTCTTTACTTTTTGGGTTGAATTTATCTATTCCGCGGACATATCTATTCCTTAGCTTTTCGGAATCCCCCAGTCTTTCTTTGCTTTTGAATGACAATTGGTATCCTTATTGTATTAGCGAAAGCTTCTTTGTATCAGGTTAATTCCATCATAACAAGATAGACTACTTTACCTAGGATGAGAATGTACCCGCTATTTCATCTTGGATGGAAATTTCTGTTATCTATTTCTTTTGGTAAGATCTTACTTACAACTTTCTCACTATACCCTATGAAATATACAATGCATACGAACACTATATTCTATCTTCATAACCTCCTTCTAGAAAGATAAAACAATTGATTCATGGATATCCACAACAAGATGTTCCCATGGTTACAGGGTTCATTCATTATGATCAACAAACTCTACTAGCTGCAAGGTACATTGGTCAAAGATAATTATCCCCTCCCATACAAACCGTTTACCTGTGTAACTATTCAATATCCTTATTCAATATCTTTTTTTTATTCAAAAGGTCGAATTCACTTATTATTTGCATTTGAAAGATGTATTGCTTGCGAAGTGTTAGTCCCAATATATCTACCCTGATTGTATAAACTACTTTGTTTAAGTTTGTATCTCTTTTCTATCGGTCATACGGATTAATCACAAGTCGGGGTTAGAGCACTTAATGTTTCTTTTTCTTTTATACTAGATTCGGGGTTAATATCAATCTGGTAACATTGTTCTGAAGAAATATTTGATAGTCGCCAACATACATAAAAGGACAAATTAGTCGCCAACATACATAAAAGGAAACGATAAAATGGTTATGATCTTGCCTATCCAATAACAACTAGAAAGCTTTCATCATAGGAAGAGCACGAGCGGAAGGAGCGAGCTACCGAATAGCAAACCCTCATAGGAGCAGGCGCTGCACTAAACTCAAAAGGTAAACTGCAGACCTAAAGCTCTGTACCCTCTCCTACCACTATATCTCCTATGCCGGAACTTTCACAGAGATAGCAGTGAGCGTAGTCTTAGGAACGAACCTGGGATTGCTCAGCTCATGGGAGGGCTTTCATTCAATTCCGGATGTCCCACCATCTGACTTATAGGTGTGTTGCGGTGCACTAAACTATGGTTTCAAGAAATGGGGTTGTGTATCAGGGTATGTGCCAGTACAGTATGGGTTGTCCCACTCATTGGTGTATACTCATTCATTGGTGTACCTACTGATTGGTGTATTGGTTTACTGCAGAAGTTATAATAACAATAAACAGAAGAATAGAAGGTCGGATTGCCTGTGAAGGATACACTTGTAGTCGTTACTTGGTGGCTGGCACTACTACTATTTAGACTTAAGCCGCTATACTGATGGGAGTTAGTTAGTACACCACCTTCTTAGACTGATGCTGCTATTAACAACAATGTCATTGGGTCCGTAGGGACTTACACCGCTCCTAACGACTGAAATCGATGCTAAAAGGAATTACGACCCCGCCTAGAAGAATGGCACCTATGGGCCTCTACCCTCATTCTGACTGTCCCCGCTACAAAGCTTACACCTATTAACTTTATTCTTTAGCTCCACTCTTCTTCTTACTACCTTGGCACCATCAGATCAGTATCACTTTCCTTTCCTCTATTCTTGCTTTACTTACATTGATAACTTCAACAAAAACTGGTAAATGCAACTACGCACTATCATCATAGAATAGGGCCCTACTGGACTAGGCTTACTATCCTAACCTTGATTCCTTAGCTACTGATCCGGCCAATAGCAATAATCGAGGCTACTGCGGATGATACTTTGTACTGCGGATTCGGAGCCTTACTTCATAGCTTCCGTGCTAAACTCCAACTCCTGACCCCTATACCTTTTCCGACACTGCCTACCCGCATTTTGTAACTACAGGTTTGGATGCTTGCTTGCTTGGTCCATTAGTAGCTTGGTTACTCTAGATCGAACTACAGAATTCACATCGAGCATAGGAATCATCGTGATAGGGCCATAGGACTCGGGCCTGAGGGAAGCACACTCACTAGTCCACGCAAAGGATCTAATCGGAGCATACGAGTCTGCTCGAAGCCACAATAAGTCTCTCTTTCTTTTCCATTGATTGTGTAATGGTTGAATTCCGCATTTACTTTCTGTCTGTCTATCCTTTCTTTCAAAAGCCAGTCAGTAGAGGAGGTCGGCTCATTGTCTCAGTTAAGCTCCTATTTCATTAAAAGAAAATGGACTCATACGTTGCTCGGGAATTTTGTACCATGAAACCATGTAGGAGAGTTTGTAAACAATAGTCCCAGATTGCCATAAAATAGGCGGCTCAACTCACTGTCACTATACAAAATACTAAGTGTTTTTTCTTTTCCTCCAATGCTCCCTACGGATGTACACCCCTAAACTAGCTTGCAACCATATTAGTACCACACCGGGGAAGCTTTATCTTAGCTCTCAGACATATAGGCTTGCTCGCGAGCTTCTCTACTAATCAGAGACTAGTAGGTGGCTCCTCATGCCTTCTAGGTACAAGACAAATCCCAGCGGCTTCCTCACCTCATCCACATAGATCCGTAAAGGGCAACGAAACCAGTGCACCTCAACCTTAGATAGGTTGATTACAGGTTTCATTATCTGCTAATACTGTCTGACTCTTCCAAATGAGTACATATCCCTTCCCTTTGACAGCAAGCACACAATTACTTTATTAAAGAGAGGATAGAGAGGTGTTTATTAAAGGCCGGCCGGATAGCTGTTTATTAAAGAGAGGGCCTATATAGGTGCGCATCAGCATATTCACGGGTCTAGACCTACAGGCGGCGGTGGGCTTTTTCATCCTAAACCTTGCCTAGTACCATCTAAGTTAAGGGAAAGCGGACTACAGCAAATTCCAGAACAGAGAGCACATCCGCTCTTACGTCTGCTTGCTAATAGAATACAAGACAAAGAAGGCCTCCATGACATCAAGCCGCTCTCCGTACAGTCTTGGAAGATATCTTACCAAAGTATGTAGCTAGGGGGGTGTTGCGAAAGAAGCAAGCAATAGTATGGAAGAGTTGGGGCGAAGCCCTTGTGCTAACGCTTATTGTTGTTGAGGAGTGCATTAGCTAGTTTTAGGGGCACACACTTAAGTTAGAAGTCCGGGATACGGGTAGTTCAATTCACTTATATGCCATTACTTTATTAATTAGGCGGTCAGTCACTAATAATACTTTGGATTTCGTTAGGGTAAGCGGTGGGAAGGGAATGCAATCAGAAACCGGTGCCTCTTCCTGTGAGTTAAGCGTGGGGCAAAAGTCGTCTATGGGGAGAACTGTACCTCTAGCCCAGCCAAGCTAGCTCCTAGTTGAAAGAGGGGGATCGGCTCTAATCGAGTGTAAGCTGGAGCTGACTATGGTAATACAATCTATATATATACATACTGTGGGGCTCGATAAGATATATATTCCAATTTAGGGTGTAACAAAACAAGCTTAGACTTAAGTAAAGTAGACTTAGAGCCAATAACATCATAATACTTTGTTGTAAACTCATGAACTTCCCGCGGACCTATTACTTGCGCCTGTTCTTTCATACGATGAAACTATCACAGAACTACTTGCAGATGACGTTGCTCTTAACTCACCAGACGTGTAGTGTAGCACTTGCTCTTGCACCGCCATACTTTTTGATACTATAACTATCTATCCGGATTGAGCTCCCCTTTCCATTGCTTGTTCCCTAGCTTTAAGAAGAGAAGATAGGCATAGATAGATAGTATACTTTTGAGCTTGTTTGTTAAAGATACTTTTAGGAGCTGGACTTGAAACAGGACAGGGGATTTTGTACTTAGAGCAGTAGGGCCAGTCCGTAACCCGAATACTGAATTGATTCTTACTCAACTGCACAAGGTTTGAAAGGGGCTGTGGTCAATCAGGTTCTTCTCGTTGCTTAACCTCTGTTCCACTCATATTCTGTGGGGAATATCTTGCCTTACTAGAGTAGAGGTAGACATTTGAGTCTTAAAAACTCAACACCACACTTGTTTCTTGCGCCGAATCCAAAAAGAATGAATTGCCCTCTTCACGACCAATGTAAAAGCCTGTTTCTGTTCTCAAGTAAGCAGCAATAGGTAGAGTTACATAGTAGTCTGTTTGCCGCAGTAGCTCTTCCATGATTGTTGTTACTATAGCTTAATTCTTGATCAACCCCTTGATTCTTATACTTACTAGCGGTTCCACTCCTGTTAGCCAGCCCAGTGTTTCTATTATTTATTATATTTATTATAGATAGGATCGAACTAGTTAGTGAAAACAAACAAGACCTGAGCTGAGCTACTAACTTGTATTATATCAATGACCCGGATCTTTGCCTTGAAACTAAGATTCCTCCATCTGATCTCATTCTTTGTCCGGCCTTTCCGCCTTAGAAGTAGTAGTCCCGTTCTTATGTATTGGGGAAGCTAGTAAGCCGCGGGTCTCTCTCTTTCCCAATCCAATACTGTTATTAGTGAAAAATGCACCCCTCTAGACAACCTAGTGCTATCAAACTCAGCTCTTCAAATAATACTTTTGAGAACCTAGGAGCACTAGATCATACCCTACCCTATTCTTATGACCCTGAACTCACATCCTCATACCTCTAATTGAAAACCCTTTCCACCCTGGTATTGGTACCCGAACCTAGATTCTAGCAGTGCACCCACACTCGCTCAGACTATACTACTATACAAAAGGACTGACACAAGAAACGATGATTTGAACACTGCCTAATGAATTGAACCAATAGTAATAGGACTTATACTCATAACTAGGGCTTTTACTTGTGTTTCTAATACTATGGGGGCCTCTCGCTACTTTCATTGCTCCTAAAAAGGATTGAGCTAGGCCAAGCAGCGGTGTAAGGGCAACAGTCCATGACTACTGCTTTTCACAACCCGCAACTCGCACTAAAAGGAATGGAACCGTTGACAACAAAGCAAAGCCTTCACTTGCAAATGGAGGACTCCCTTACTGTATATTAAACTAATACTAATGCCCGGCAGTCGCAGCTCACTTGTTTTAGTGTGTCACCGCTGTATCTAATTCCCCTTGTCTTTAAGCTGATACTGATCTTGATAGAAACAATACTTCGACTCTTAGTTAGGGAGGTGATACCCATATTTGAACTGGGAACCAGGCTCTCCCTGGGGCGCTAAGAGACTTCACCCGGGAAATCCGGCTTGGCTTGCTCTACTGCTTTCACTACTATACTACAATAATAAGAGAACAGCTCATAGGGTAATGAATCGGGCGGGATACTACCTCAGAGACTTTACCGTGCCACTAAGAGCCTAGGCTTATAGATCAAGCAACGTAGGGGGAATCCAACTTATAAGTGGAAGAAGGAACCAATTAAGATAAATAGGGAGGCTATCAATACCTTAACTCACAACCCGCAACTAGCACTAAAAGGAATGGAACTGCCGGATGCTTACTACTATTGATCTACTACTTAGATTGTATCACTGCCACTTACAGGAATGCTGCTGGCAAAAGCGAGACCGAAACAATGGCACACCAGATACTACTTTAACCTTCGACTCTTCCGTCTTGGGGCACTTAGTTGGGCTCTTCTGCCTACTAATAGAATATATAAGAACAAAGTCGAAATCTGGGAATTCACCTACTACTAACAAGGTTCGAACCACTCGCCTAAAGCCTGTGAGACGACTAACTGGCTCTTAAACCGATATTGCTTACTTTTTTGTTGAACCGCATTCTCTAGCTAACGATCCCTTTGTTACATCTTAGCTTTTATCCCCCTGCTGGTATTCTTACTTATCTACCTTTATTATTGGATTCAACAGTCTGTTTATCTTATATATTAGAGTAGAGTCGAACTAGTGCTTTTTAAGAATAAACCTAAGCAATTTGGATATTTGTAAGTCTGATCTAGGCGCGGACCCACTACTTACTTTCTTTCTGGAGCTACCGACCTGGAAAACCTTACTTAGGAGCTTCCTAGCCTGCTAGCCCTTTCTCTTATTCTTCAATTGATCACTTTAGTTCTGTAGTTCGCCTCCTAAACTCTACCTCCCTGGGCGCTTAACTACTATGATGTTTAGCCTACCACCAACTTTCATCTAATTCTCCCTCTCCTTAAGTCTGGGCCCTGCCGCTATTTACCTCTATTACTTAATTGACTAGCAAACAAACTACTTTACTGTTTTATCAAACAAACGGATACTGATTTATGCTTTTAATGCTTGGACCAGCAAATTGGAATCAATACAGGACATGGGAATCCACTTATGAGTAAGGATACTAAACATAGGTACGCCCTAGCGCATGTAGCATACAAAAGAAAAGAGTTAGGTTACGATCAATAGTCAATAGGGGTATCAAATGAGTAAGAACTATCATATGAGTTTACATGCTAGTTGAAGTATCTATCACTCCTGCCTACGAGTCTCACACATTCTCTAGTTCGAGAGTGAGCCTGCCCCTCTATTCTTTGTTGAACTACTCTAGAATTATTCCTCTGTTCGAAAGTCAATAAGCAACTACAGCGAGGGTCGGGTACTGGCGAAGTTAAGGACAAGAATAAAAGTACTGATTTAAAGAACCACTATTGGAATACGGGCTTTAAGTCGGGGAAGCAATTTCATAATTCATAATTATTTGGCAACACTGGAGTCTAATACTCCTGATACGGGGCCTTTACTTCACCTATGAGCCCGCCTACCCGGACGCTGAGTCTGACTCCTCTACTTAGAAGAATTGAACTTCTAGAAGCGAGGATCAATACATCAATCAGTACAAGAGTAAAGAATTGAGCAGAAAGCTATAGCACCAAACTCCATCTTGTATTCCTCAGATCTACTATTGGTCTACCATTCCCCGCTCATAGGCCTACTTCACTGTGTCTCAGGGCTTTGCAACCTAACTTCTATTCCTTTTGTACCGCCTGCTTACTCAATTGCTTACTGTGCTCTTTCTTTTTTACGAGATTCTATCTAATGTGAGTAAATAACCATTCTAGTCTCTTTGGCGTGCTTCTGTATAGCTCACAGGTTTTAGTGCTTTTGCCGATTATAGCCATTCGAGTCGTTTCGCATAGGTAATAATCTGGGTTGACAGCGTTCTTTTCGAGAGTACAAAATAGGGGTTGTTTGCTTCGGTAAACTTACTAACATAAGGGCTTGGGCTTGTTCCAGTTTCATAACTACTCGCTGCTAACGAACTTAATAACTATTGATTTGATTCCATTGGGGCGCTAACGGGAACAAAAGAAAAGGGTGTTGGCGAGACCAGAGAGAGAGGAAATCAATAAATAGGGGTTTGTTACGCAAGTACAGAGTTTTATAAACCAAAATAGTATAGTAAAACCCATGTGTTACTACGCCTATAAGGTTAGAACAAGCAACCAGGGAATTGAGCTCATTACTATAGGAATTGACACCGGATCATGGGAAATCAACTACTAACTATGAGACTTACCTTTGCTCTTCCGCTCCTCAGATGCTTTCTTTAACCATATTTCTTACCTACAGGCCGCCGCTACTTAGTCTAAATCTTGATGTGACACTAACATCCTTACTATCTTAACTCTCCGCCTTTGTACCTAGGTTATGACTTTTGCTTGACTCCATCAGTCTATTGCTTATGAGTCAGATTCCCACTTATTCATTAATGTCCTGTTATTTCTACTGGATGCGTGGGGCGGATCGTATTCTCTATTCCTAATCCCATTCCACTCATTTTTTACTAGCTCCAATCTTCTACTCGCTACTCATATCTTTACTTTTTAATGCAAATACAAATACATAAATTCATAAGCACTTTATCATTTTACCATAGCGCCTACCACTACGCGTAGGAACGAACATGCAGGGAAGCTTGCTTATAAGTTGGTTGGGGTTTTCCTATTATTTAGATTAGAGCGGGATGGAAATAAGTTAGACTATAGCCGGATGGAAATGAGTCTTTCTCTTAGGATTTCGTAACTCCTCTGTTCCCGAGCCCTGTTGCATTGATGGACGGACCGGACCACTCATTCATTCTGTCTTTGTCCGGTCGGTGGTGCAGCGCAGAGGTGCATTGGTTGGTTAACTGAACCACCGGCATAGACATTGGCATAGACATTGGTTGGTCGATTGAACTACACCGACATAGAGAAACCGACATAGGTAAAAACAAATAAAAACAAACTCATGACTATTTGATGATACAATTTATGATACAAAAACGGAAAAGAAAGAATGAGGCGGCAGGGATCCTAAGAGCGAATCTCCCGGGCAAGTACGATTTTGTACTTTGAGTTAATATACAGTAAGTCAGGATTTAGTCCTGTAGTCAAAGAATGGGGTAGTGCCCGCACAGATCAAACTATGAAAAGTAGGGGTATACCAGGGACCTCCCCCCTTGCTTACTTTACTTCTTTAGAGACTCGTTCAAACTAACGACGCCTTTATCTAAGCTAAGCGTGCCTTCCCTTACTCTTAGTCCATCTTTTTCAGCTATGAAACCTGCCCCCCTACTTATAACCTTGCACCAACGTCTCTTAGCTTCTATCCTAAGCCTAGATCCCTTTGTTCCAAATCCACCGTCTAAGCCGGGAGCTGCTACCTCTAAAACTTACATGCCTGTCTTTACTTCTGACATTTTCCCACTTGTACGAGGGTACTGATTTATGGATTGAATTCTTTTACTAATGGATTTACTTCTTACTCATTAGTGGTTGTCTGACTTCTGTTGGGGATGTTATTTAACTAAGAAAAGAATAGGGATGGGTACCTGACAGAGGGAATCAAACAAAGACGGTAAAGCAAAGCTCGAAGTAATTGGTGGAAGGATCCGGTAGTTCATTTATTATTGGCGGATATAACTAACTGCAAGAAATCCACTCCACGCAATACAATAAATTAGCTGGCGCCTATGAGATTGAAACAGTGAACTCTGAGACTTGACCCTAGAATAAGGAATTGACTCATACTAGCAAGACTCGAGTCGGAGACAGGGAATCAAACTCGCGCTACTAACTCGGGAAGAGAAAACCCACACATATAAGCCTATGTCCCACGGCTTTGACTCTGACACTCCCTATTTTCAAACTCTCTCTTGTCTTACTCACCTTTTTAACAAACAAACTTATACTTGTTTCTAACACCCTTGACTTAAGGAATTGACATTGAAAACTACCTGTAATTCTTAATTGCCTTATTTTTGTTGACCTTGCAAGAATGCTTATAAGTAGGAGTCCGCCACTCCGGGCTTTAGTCTCTGATGACTAACTAAAAGACTAATTGGTTATAGTAGCGATAAGAAGATAGCTTACAGTAATAGACTTATAATAGTAAGCATAAGAGCCAACTCAAAAGTCAGATACATGGGACTGGGAACTTCTAATTTTACCAATAAGTCTCAGAAACACGGCAACTACTAAACCTAACCCTACCTCTCCCGCCTCGCAAACTAACTTAATTGGCTTACTTGCATTCTGTATTGCTGTTTCATGCTTTAACGATTTATACCAATTGCCCTCCTTACTCGCTCACTTTAGCTCGAGATCTAGTCTGACTTACTTTACTATCGGTCTGTTATACTCTTTCTCTTAAGCCTACTGCTGCTTGCTTCTCATACTTTATCTTAGAATAAGGGCATCGGGGGCGCCGGAATCAAACTCGAAACAGAGATCTGACCTACCCTAGCGGACTTAACCACATAACTAGGCTTAACCACACAACCCGGGCTTCACTATTAACTAAAAGATTCAACTTGAAACACAGAAGTTCACTTACTTGTTTTAGTCTACCTTACCCGGCTATCGCTCTTAAGCTTAGTCTGACCTTCCGTGCTTTGACCTAGTATATGAGTAAGTGAGTTTAACTCTCCTTAGGCGAAATAGCTTATTCACTTAAAATAGCATACCTAGCTCATGACTCTGGTTCTTACCTCACCTTTATAGCTCAATCCTATTAAGCTAAAGTGGACCCTCCGATCCGAGTAAGATTAGCGGACTTTCCGAGTGTACTCTTTCTTCTCTTACTTGTAAATTCTATACGTTGCTCTTTCTTACTATTTATTGGCAGCCTCACCCTTTGTTGTTTGCCTCTGCCTTTAGTTAGTCTTCTGCCTCCGACTCCGCCTTAGCTAATAATTTCATGCTTGGACTAGACCACCCCACTACTCGGTATGTAACCCCTATTTCTCTAATTATGTGTTTTAGTAATGGTTTTTACAGGAAACTCTGATTATGGGGAAAACTCATTTCCACTCAGAAACCTTCCTTCAAAATGCATGCATTTGATGCCTATAAGATTGTTTGGCCTACAATCTTTTTTTGTGTTTTCTTTTATTGGAGCGAGATGACCTATCACCCTAGAAAGAAATTGTGTTACCACCTTCAGAATGCGCTTAGTTAGTCACTTGACGAGTTAGTCCCCGGTCGCTCTCATAGGTCCTCAAAGACTATGTTGTGTTACTTTCTGAATGGGTTCGTGGTCGATGGGGTCCGTGCTCGTTTCGGTTGACCCTAATCAACATCAAAGGGTTCGCTCATAGAATGAGTTATGCGTTACTTATATACAGAAGAAAGAAGTTTGTGCCTACTTATACAATATTAAAGAATTCGCGGAGCTGTGCTACTTAAAGACGTAGTTTGTTTTAGTTGTTCTTTTCAGACTGAGCTAGGGCAATGGAAGAATGCGGTTTCCAACTAAAAGCTTTTGGCACGACCGACCAATGAATGAGCAATGAACGAGTGAATGACCGATCAAAGAATTCGTCGATGGTAGCGACTGTGCGCTTAGTTGTGTTACTCGGCCGCGCCAGGGTAAGTTGAAGAAAAAAGGGGCCATCTAATAAGCAAGGGGCAGCTTTTTTATGAGCTGGGTGCCAGCAGTAACAGAGGAAAGTCAGCTCCGGGTTCATTAGCGAAAGTATCAGTTCCAAGTGATAGTCTTGTTAGCCCTAAGTTTCATTAATGGTTTCGAGTTTTCTTCTTCCGGACTTCTAGTTTTATTGTTTTGTTGGCTGTTCCAATCTTGTTAGTGGGAGTATAAGTCTTGCCGGCGCTAGCTCAATTCTTTCCCGTAGTCGTCCCAGGCTCTTGGTGGGTGCCTAGGGAGCATGCGCTAATACAATAGAAGTACTCGTTATGGGGTTGATTCTTTCTACTGGCAGCTCAACTCTGATATACTGGGTGGTTCTATTCTAGCAGGCAGCAATTCCCACCAAGCCGGCAGACAAGACTACACTACTTACATTTATCCTATAATAAGATAAATATTTGATGCAATTAGTCTATTGGTAATCTGGCTCGTCGACAACTTCACTTAGGCACCACAACTCACTCGTATACTCGGTTAAGCCAATCACTGAACATCATTATAACTCCTTTGTTACAAGTGATGTTTTTGAGATGCTACTCGGGATTCAACTGGAACATAGGAATGTAGGGCAGTAGGCCTATAAGCCAAGAAAGTGGAATAAAGAATACAAATAAATAAGTAGTCGAAGAAGAATAGTAAGGAAAGACATACGGATATGGAGTTTATTTGGAATCAATGCCATGGAAGGCAGACTTTGCGGCACAACGCGGTGAGAATGAGATAAAGCAATGTTAGGTTAAGTTTAGAGCTAGGGCTTGGTGGATCCGAATCCGTAGTAAAAGAATAAAGACGAGTAGCTCGGGGCTAAGGTGCAGTAGAGCGAGTTTCTAGTTCAAAGGTAGTAGTTGGTTTCTACCCTCTTTGTTTCATTCGGTAGGCAGTGTTGGCTTCCCCGTGCCGAGTATAAACATGAGAAGCGCAGGTTCAAGCCTGTTATAGTGGGTTCACAATCTGATGTATGTAGTAGCAAAATTCTTCCTATTTGTCTCGTAGGTTAGTCCGGTATCCTGAAATCCCTACTTATTTCTTAGTTTTCTTCTTTTATCGGTATTGGTTTGGCCCTGGACACATGTTTAGCCTGTCCTCTCCTGCCTTCCAATCTGATGTTGCTGCCAACAATGCTATAGCTCTTAATGCGGAACTAAACTCAAAACCGGGACACCCGCCCACTAGATTAGAGTAATCGGAAAACAAGGTCTTCGCTTCTAATAGAAAGAATGGAACTGGTGCTGTGCTAACCAAAATGTCATTCATAACCGCTGCTAACTATTGGTCTGGCACTACTGCCTTCGAACTTTGCTTTACTTTATCTTATCTAAGGCTGCCACTCAATATTCTTCTATTATACATCGGATAAAACAAGGTCAGCGTTTAAGCGCCTGCTGCCTGCCGATGTTGGAGCTCTAACAGAAAGATATTCGTATTCAGTACTTACAGTAAAGGCAATAAATCAAGCTATTTACCTCTCTCGAGTCGCCAACGTGGATTAAGGGTCTGGTCTGTCTCTACTTTCCTTCCCACTTACTGATAATGACTTAACAGCGGATTCCAACAATTACTTTTTCTGACTTTGGACCACAATGTGCCGCTGTAGCTTAAAGTATTCAATTTCATAAAAGTGCCTCTGCTCTGAATAAAAGTAAAAGGAAGGGGCACAACAATCTTGGTTGTGGCTGAAGAATAGGGTCGACTTGCAGTTAAGAACCACTCGCTCCTGACTTTCCACTTGAATGAAGAACTACTTGCAGTTATCACTTGCAGCAGATTTCTCACTCGCTGCAGACTTTCGCACAGCTTCCTCTTTTGGGGCAATAAATACTTAACGCCTCAGTAAACAAATCATCATCCACTATTATACTGTCTCATTTATTATGCCGAGTCTACTTTTGCTTTTCTTTATTCTTTTGGGCGCAACCCATTCATTTCAATGTTACTCTCTCGCATAGTAGTATACAACTTCTCTTATGATTGTTGATTGTAAAGAATCCATCCTCGGAATCCGACCTGAACCCTGCTTGAACAAAGTTATTCCCTGAACGAACTGCTGCTCGAAAGTACTATTTCGGAATCCATCTCTTGCATTGCACCAACAAGCAACGTATACAAAAGACAGAATCTTCACTTCCGGAGGCGAGCAACATAGAAATAAGTTTGTTTGACTATGCAGCAAAAGAATGATGAAAAACAGTAGTGCCAGGAACAAGTCCAAGAACTCAATCAGACAACAATAGGATGTGACTAGTGCTTGCTTATAGTACTTTTATTAAGAAGTAGGAATCAGACTACCACCCGTAAGAGTTTCACCTAATAAGTAAGCAAGGGCAGGCCTAAAAGCAATAGAATAAGAGAAGAGTGTAGCGGCAGTGTAGTTTAATCTAGACAAGCAACAGCGCTAAGCAAACAAACAAAGCCCAGCGCCCTCAGTGTCAATGATGTATTCTAATAGGAGAGTTAGTTCCCTCAGTAGTCAATTATTTTCTATTCTCTTATTTAGTAGCATAGTTGATTCCGTGTAAATTCCATTTTCTCTTTTATATGGGCCGTGTAGTAATTTTCAGACTTGGAGTCCCGGTAGTAAGAATCAAAACAAGCAATGTCGACTTGCAAATGAGGTAGCCCGCAGGGTATTCTTAGGTTGAACCAAGAGCACGGGAATACGTTCCACCGACTATAAAGACCAAAAGTCGTATTTGGTTCATGGGGGATCCGATCAGGCTGCTCGCCCGCGATTAGAGTCTTAGCGGCCTAGTCTCAATTCCGGTTACCAGCAGCTTGGTTCTATCATATTACCTGTTCGGTCCTTGCCAGCAGTAGCTCAGCTCAATTATTCGAGTTCGGCAGTACTGTGGTTCTCTATTTACTAACTCAATTCTTTCCAGTAGTGATTCCAGTCTCGTGAGTCTGGTAGTTTTTGAATGATATGTAGTAGAGACATACTCTGAGTTCGGAGCAGCATACCTCGGAACATGGGCATTTCAGTCAGTAGGTGAGGTGGTAGCGTAGGTCGTTAGGTAGTTTTGTAAGAGACTAATAGTAAAGGGAGTTAGTTTGAGATAAGAGGCAATAAGACCGAAGCTGGTAGGAGTTGCATAGTTCTCTTCTGGCCTAGGCATGGAAGGGAAGGGGCTAGTAGTTTCAGCAACAGACTGATCTACAGGGTAGCAATCATAGGAGTCAAAGGTTCAAGAAAGGGCAGCGAACGATGGGGACTAGGTAATTAATAAGAGTAATCAACGGGAATCAGAGGTTGGTGCTCTAGTTCAGGGTAAGACAGAGGTTTCCATGATAAATAATATATATAGGTCTAATAGTTCGGTAAGGTAAGTTTATAGATATAGTGCCGGGCGAAGTCAGGCTTGGGTTACTGAGTGGAATTGCCTGTTTGTGAGTTCCGCCCGTCTGATCAGTAGTAGCCGCATTCTTGTCAGCACTAGTTGAAATCTTGCATAGTCGCCTTGGTATCAAGCCATTGTCTCCCTAGTTACATTATTGTATGCCCGAGCTCAAGTACCATTTTATGGCTAATAAAGTAAGTAGTACCTGTCCCTGTCAGTAGTACCTGTTCTATCATCTACCTATTCTTTTACTAATTGGTTGGGCAAGAAGGAGGGAAGCTCTTATCCATGTGTTCAATCCCCTGTTCCTTTACACACAATCCAGTCTACCGGGTACGCTAGTAATTACTTTTTCTGAACGATATTCTTGTTAGCAGTGGTTGGATTCCAGCTTTAGAGTTTCATCTAATACGGTAGTAGCTCACTCGTGGAAGCACTAGATCCAGGTTGAAAGCAAAGAGAGGTAGGTTGAAAAGAGAGCTCGAGAACCTTTGTAAGGTCAGTCAGCCTTAACGCTCCGCTTTTCCCACTCTTTTGGTTAGATTAGATGCGCTTACGGCCAAGCAACTACGTTAGGCCAAGCTTAGAGCGCCAAGACATGGGCTGTGCAAGGTTTTCTTTAGTATTGGTAGGCTCAGATCGAGGTAGGGCGGACTAATGTATAGGCTAGCAAATAATCCGGACCACCGGGAGTCGGAATACAAGATTTGCATCAAGGGAAGGCAGGCTGATAGATGGGATAGTCAGAATAGGCTCAGAGAATATAGTAGATGCCTAAAGCCTATAAGAGAATATAGTAGATGCCTAAAGCCTATAAGAGAAGAGAGTAGATGCCTAAAGCCTATATAAGCTTAGATCAGATTCCGTAGTGGCACAGGCCCCACAAACTGGAATTCCCATGTTTGTAGTGTCAGTTTGCAGCTATAACTATAGAATCAAGGCGGGCGAGGACAGGCTATCACTGCTAGCAAGGAGTACAGGAATGCTAGTAAGTAAGTAAGGTCAGCCTTGTCGGCACCAGTGCATTTCTCAGGTATGATTCTGAGTTTTGGTTTCTCTAATTCTCCAAATGCTGCTATTGGACTTTACTATAATACAAGACTAAATCAGAAAACTCATAAGTAAAGTAAGCAAGGAACAAGCAAACATAAGTAAGCAAGGGAGCGTTAGGCATAAAATATGCATTAGGGCTCGCTAACGCCATAAAGACAGGAGGACTCGCTAATGAAATAAAGACCCTTAGTATCCTACTTTGAATTAGTAAACCTCAACTTAACCTCCTATAACCACCAAGTACTAAAACACAATAGAATCAAATATCATATGAGAAAACCAATTCCTATGTAAGTGAACTAAATCCTAAATGGAAGAATTCAATCCAAAAGTCAGAATGTCGGGTCTAGTTCGGAAAGAGAAAGCTTACTCCAACTATATATTCACTACATTCACTATATATTCGCCGGAACCCATGGGGAACATAGCGAACTGGAACTTCTCTTCTGTGTCATATCGCTTGAAATGTCCCCTGAAACCTATAAGAAAGTTCAAAGTTGATGCCATAAGTACGGGCAGTTTCAACCTCTTTTTTTACAGTTGACCTCAGACCTATTCCCGATTGCTAAAGGGTACAGTTGAGACTGGTGAGACAGTTAGACATATGACCGAGGAGTTGCTAACAATAACATACAATAATATAGATCATTTCATTGGATTAATGGAAATAATTAAAGGGAATGCAATGTGAGATGCAGGGGATGGGAAACTGTTCATACATAACCCTTGAAGAGAAGTAACCTCTAGTCTGTGGTGAGTACTCATTAGACCAAGTCCTTGAATTAGCAGCAGGAGTGTCGTCTTGAGTAAGGCCCAACTTATAAGATGTGAGAGCGAAGAGTTAATCCTTTTAGCACTAGGCATGAGAGGAAAGGATACATCGTACAAGGTTTCATACCATAAAAGATAGTCTTGCTTGACTTGACCCCGACGAGAAAAAGGCCAATAAAATGAGTCTCATAAAAAGGAAGATGTTGACTATTATGGACTATAATATAACATATAAGAGATCCCGATAACCTTTGTATTGAAAGACCATAACCAATGAAAAGAAACTCTTTTACCTAGGTGTATGATTCAGAAGCAGACGGATTTGGATAATAAGCACGCACAAGCAAAGAGGCGCATGAGAGAGAGTAAGTCAAAAAGTCCTATAGGTCGGGATGGCTACGTTCTCTCTATCAAGGATATCATTTAATCCTTCCAAGCGTCAACTAGATCTATCTCTATACCGGCATGGAAAATACTAACCTTAGAATAACCCTACTTAGGAGCTAGTCTATAGTGGCTACATCTCTCTAAGAATATAAGGTAAACCGATCCGACCAAATCCATAGCAGAGCTTGTTCATTGAAATAGTGAAAGATAAGATAATATGCAAATGCTCCTATCCGGGTAACCGCCTTAAACCAACCAGTAAAAACTCGCATGAGCAAGCACGCACTAGAAATACTTGGATGTTACTTATTCATCCGGCACACAACTCACTCAGCTTGACGTAATATAGGCCAGTTTGTTACAATGAGAAGCCTATTATTGTTATGAATCATTGGTTGCTACATGGTCATGTCATTAACAGGAGATTGCACTTGAGCCAACCAATTAGCCATTATTAGTGGCGACCAAGTGTTATCAACGAAATTGCCCTATAGTATTATCCGCCTGCACTAATGGAACTGTATTAAGAGAATCGCTGACCACCTCATTCAAAATAGGATAAGTCGCTGCCGTAGGATCGTATTGTGGCAAGACAGGACAAGCAGGAAAGTTTATCGGGCATTGTCGCTTCCAGCACCCTCTCATGTTGTGGTTCAGATGCTGCTCGAGCTAAGGTAAGGGAGTAGCACGTTCTGATGCAGCAACAGAAAAACAAACTGTGCGCCCTGTGCTACGACGCACTATGTCGTGCACGATAACTATGTGCCTGGCATTGATCTGGGGGTTTAGGCAAATAACAATCATATGGCGCCAGGGACAATAGATTGACAGATGCAAAAAGATAGGGAGGTTCTGTTCTCATAAACAACCTCAATCCAAACACTACCCGTTGCTGTCTCTACTTGTGGAGCGTATCGTGAATCTTGTCTAAAAAATCCCAATCAATAACGCCTCACCTGTCTTTGACTCAGATTTAGCTCCGGGAATCTGACCCTGTGCTTACTTTCAAACTAGACCTAGTGCTTCTCTTATTTGAACTGGAAATACCTAATATAAGTAGTACACAGGCAAGCAACTGTGCACTAAGGGGCTTAACCGCAGAACTAATGCTTGCATCTATGACTTAGACTTACCCTACTGCTGCCAGCTTAAAAGCTGCCCTTAACCTGCCCCTTGCACTTCAGCCTACGCCTAATGCTAATCAGAATACAATTGGAAACTGGGGATTCACTTAACAAAAGCAAGAGTCGAACTATTGCTATAGACCTTAATATGAGTCAGAATCTCCCCCTAGGGGCGTGCTAAGAGTCCGGTTTTCTCTCTGCTCTGGCTCTGGGCAGTTCATTGTGAGGTTCGATTCCCTGTTGATTTTACATTAGTATAAGGGCCACTACATACACCAGTATTAGACTGAAAACGAGGAGTGGGCTAGACAAACTAGGCATCCAGATCAGTAGCTCCATTCTGTTAGGAGATAGTTTAAAGTCCCTTTTTTCATTTAAAGTATTAGAGATAGTAGTCCAGCTATGCAGTCAGTATAGTTACAGTCGCATCAGTAGTAGTTGTGCATTCCACTATTATGATAAGAGAATCTATCTAATGCTTAATATTACTATTATTATAAGATAATAGATAAGTACACCGTATATTATAAGATAGAAAGTAGAAGATGCACAAATACAAGAATTCAATCAACCAGTAAAAGAATTGACAAGTTACCATCAATGTGTAGCGTCAGTCCGGGAACGACTCGGAACTCAGATTGTGTTACTACCCCACCTCTCGGGCTTTACTACCCGACTACTGGGAGCGAGAATTCAATCCAACATATGAGTTTGCTTTCTTCAACTCATTGGTCGGCACACCTACTAGAAAGAATCCAACCACTGACAACAATAAATGCACTATTGACTTTTCATGCTTTCTCTTATTCTTTGATTTATGTTAGTAGTTCTGTCGTTGTATACAAGCTTCTTACTTCCATTTCGCTAATAAATAAGGTGCTAGTTTCTTCTTTTCAGTAGGGGATTTGTTCGAGTTTAATGGTCTAATAAATAATGCTTTCAATACAAACTTCAAAGATGCCCTTCCTGTTGATGAGTCTGCCTTATTCCCCTATAGGTGTAGGCTGCCACGACTGACTCTTGACTCTCTAGAGCCCGCTCCTGTATGTGAGTCTACATTGTAACTCGAACTAACTGCACCTAACGTTGAAACCTAGTGCTTGACACAATTCAACTAATAAGTATCCGTAATAGTATCGGTAATCCAACTCATAAGTAGAAGCATCAAACAGTAGAGCCCGAACCCGACCTATCCTTGTTGTTAAGTGAATATAGCACCAGCTGCACCTGAAACTCGTATTTAACCTAAACCCGCGGGAGCTGACTTGTTCACCGATGCCTCTTCTTACTCGCAAACTTACACTCGTAACTATCAAACAGAAACTCCTAGCTGACTCTTCTGCTTTCGGTTCGGCACTCGAGTTGGGCTCCTTCATCCGTACATACTACTTTGCGTTACTATTATTCTTTATTCTCGACATCCGGCCCCCATACCATGCATTTGGATTATAAACTAGAGCAACGACACAACACACTATTACAAGGACTCTGATTTATCATTTAGCATCTCTATCTTCCCTCTCGCATTGCGTAACCCACCACATAACCAAGGGAGAAACAAACACACCTATAGCGAACCATAAAACATTCTGCCAGTAGGTTAGCTCAGTCTGTCAGCGAGCGATCATCCACCAAGGTACGGCCTTGGGCGCAGTGGCTTGATTACGAGATGTAGTAGTGCCAGGGTGAGATAGGGTAGCGGGAGACTTAAAACAGGAGGTCAGCTTCAGGCGCAGTAGCGAAAGAGGCTCATAGGCACGCACACTAAAGTAAGAACAAAAGACTGGCCAAGAAAGAAGTAAGCCCTAAACTAAAGGCGGGAGTCAAGAATCAAAGCCAGTAGCTCTAGGAAAGTATGCCAAGGTAGACTGCTCAACAGGGTAGTAAGCATATGATAGCGGCAAGTTCAGCTTGAAAGCAACGGATGTAAGAGTTCAAGAGTGGGAGACAAAGTCAGATTTCCCAGAAAAAGTATTCGGTGTAGGGGTTCCATTTCTTGATGCACTAGATCATACCAATTCATTGGAGAATGAGAGAAGGTGTAGCGCGAGGTCAATAGCTCATTTCCTTATTGTAACATTTACTCTTATAGTTATCATTTACATTCTAGTGTAGTAGGTCGGGTTGGTTTGTTTATCGGTAGCTACATTCTTGTAAGCACTCGATTTAGTTTAAAAGTAAGCAAAGTGAAGTGGGGCCTGGCCTGGGCTACTATATATAGTGTATTACTCTTAGTAGTAATAGTATAATTAAGTGTCCAAGGGTGTGAGGCTTAGATTAAGCAAAGTAGTGGCATACTGGAGCTCATAAGCAAGAAATTAAGGCACCTGGGTAGGAAAGTAAAGATCCGGATCAGTAGCTAGAGAATAGAAGTAAGCAGCTCATTTCTTACGTCTAGGTAGGCGGGCCACCTTGTAGGTATTGCAAGGACAACTACAAGAGTGATAAAAAGGCAAGTCATAGGCAAGCGGTTCTGCAAATGTAGTTCCAGTGATTGATTGTTTTGTCAATAGGATAAGAAGAAACTACAGAATTATTGTTACCCGATGCGAGGTATGATAGAAAGAAGTAACCAACCTAAGTGCTCTTCAATTGGATTATGAAATTACCTAACGACATAAGCAGTTTCGAGATAAGAAGCAAGATCAGGAGTAAGGGCAGTGAAGCTGCTTTTATATTCGATGGGAGCTGCAAGATGCCTACTAACGTTGCGCGGCTAGCGCCTATCACTCTTTCGGTATTCGATGGGAGCTGTCGGATAAGCTGACTGGGGTTGAGTGGTTCTACGATGGTGAGCTACTACTATTGCTTCTTTCGACTGCTATTGCTTCTACTGCTATCGGAATCAACTTACTATTACTATAATGGAACTAGTACGTACTGATATAGGACTGAGACTCCTGCCTAAAAGCCCAGTTTGTTAGGCTTAGCTTTCCGCTCCTCATTTTTAGTCACTAACTCCTTTTTCTCTCGATCTGACATCCATCTAAATCGTATGTTCACTTACTGGCCTGGCCTGCCCTTATTGTCTTTAACCCTTACTATACTTTCTCTTAGGTTTACTACCGATTTCATCAGGTCTTGCTATCAAAACTCATAAGTGATGCTATAGTGAATTTGTAACTAATATCTGTATTGTGGATCGAACCGGACAAGAGTCCAACTCAAAATACAGGATACCGCGCATAGCTCTAAGACATTTAACACAAAGAAGGATTCTAATAGCTTGGCCACTCAAAGAATCCCCAATGTGCGGCATAAAGAGTTTAACTTGCTAGCGCAAGCCTGCCCCTCTCTGCTTCCAAGCTGATGTTGCGCCGTAGTTCACCCCCTCCCATTGCTTACTCATAGTATAGATCTCCGTGCTTTCATTATTACTAGATCATGCAGGCCTCTAAGCTTACACCTTACCTATGTCTCCTCGTTTCTAGTCAGACTTGACAATGCTAATTCTTCCTACCCTTCTCAGCAAGCTGACATTCCTATCATTGGTTTTCGCCTGCCCTAATATCTTGCTACACTGGTTTAAAGCCTTGCTATCTCCTATCTCAAGCCCCATTCTAATACCTGCTCTTTGCATCCTGTTTGTATTCAAAGACTTACTACCTGGATTCTGCTCTCGTAGGTCCTCAAAGACTATCTTCTAAGTCCTGTGTCCGTGCTCATAGGCCTCTATTACTGAGCTCAATTCGATTGGTGCTTTGCTTCTTTATTTCGACTGTTGGTCTTATTCTCGCGGGTATATGAGCCTCCAGGTGTCTAGTATTGGTTTAGTATCCTTACTTCTTAGCTTAATTCTTATCAGTATTAGTTGGCTTCTAATAGTTACGTATAGTTCAATCAATCCCGAGTTGTTAGTTTGATTCCTTTCCTACTGCCTTAAATTAATGGGTTCCAGTTAATTAAATTAGAATAAGGAGTAGCTACAGCTAGCAGGGGTTCGCCAGTGATGAGTTAAAGTATTAGAAGCGCTAGTCTATGCCTGTTAGACAATAGCTAAATTCTCTTAAAGTTATTGATTAAAGAAAGAAAGGGCCGGATCCTTACTTATATTTGTTTGAAACTGAATACTAGTACTTTTGCTAATGCAACCAGCACGGGAATGCAACCGATACTAACCTACTAGCAAACAGACCTTAACCATAACCCTTCCCTGTATCTTATTCTTTTGCTACTGACCTTTATCAAAAAACCACTACGCTCCATGGGTCTTATTGCACTAACTCAATTATGTAGTTCACCTCTCTCGCTCCTATCTAAGGGAATCAAACACATAAGTCAGAATTAAAAAGCAATCAAAGGATTGAGTACAGTGGAGCGGGAATCAACAAGTGGGGGTACTGAGATAGAATGCAAATCCACAACATTAAGGCCAGTACTGACTGATGAGAAGCAAACTCTGAAAGGGAGTCAGAGATTCTTTGATTAGTGTTATTTGCTTATATTTCTTTTATTGCTATTACTTACTTATATTTATCATTATATTTAGGTTAGGATGTGTTTTCTCATTATACCCTAATTCTTTCTTTGATTTTGATACCGAGGTTTCTATTTCCCAGTCAGTATACTTATTCTTATTGCTAGCACTCTTAGACTGGGCTCTATTAGTAGATGATCGTACCTGGAGTAACAAAACGAGAGAAAGTAATGTAAGGTTAGAAAGGCGGCATTGCAAGGTTCGAGGAACAACATAGAGACTGGAAGCAAGGACGGGTAGGATGAAAACAAAGGTAGTTAGCCCTATAGCCAGGACAGTTAGAGTCAACTAGGAGCTACAGAATTATAGTTAGCTTAAGACAGATGTAGGTTTCAAGCTCGAGTTCCAGTAAGGTAATACTAGCCCGCATTGAGTTTTGGAGTGGCGTTGTGAAGCTAGCGAGCAAGGCTTGGACGGGCCCCTAGGACATAAGGCTTTTACTACTTTGTTTCGTTCTCTTAGTTGTGAGATTCTATCCTACCTTAGCGGGGTGCCCTAACGAGAGTAGAAGATTCAAACTATTTAGCAAGGCTTTAAGACAGGAAAGACAGAGTTAGATCTAGGAGACAAAAGCTGAGATACAGCAGTGGTGGGGATATAGGCTAGTATGTTGGGGTAAGAGGACAGGACAGTGCCCACAGTGTTAGAGAACCAAAAGCGGTGCAGCTACAGTCTCATCTGATTTTAGCTAATAGAATAGAAGTTTACTATATCTATCTTTCTTTTTCTTATTATGATTTTCCTATTCCCACTCTTTAGGAACAGATCCAGCCTTCTGACTTGCACCTGTCAATCTTAACTAAAAGCAAGGAGCATGGAAGTTCACTACCGGGTAACAAGAGTAAAATCAGTAACGATAAGAATAGTGCTCCGGAAACAATGTCCCTTTGTCGGTTCTACTACTTTAACTGGATATCGGGAATTCCATTTCTGTTTATAAGACTGCTTTTCCTTCTTTGTCTCCACTATAGGGCTGCCATTCCTGTGTACTTCCCGCTTCAAAGCCGGACGTTTCTTCTGCTCTTTCAAAGCCAGTACTTGATTCCGACCCCTAACTTAACTTTACTTCTTCGGCAACAGATCTTTCAACTGCTTCTTCACTTGCGTAACCAACAAGATAAACTAAATTGCCAACAACTTGATACCGATCTACTTCTGCTGATTATCCAGATCTTTACTCACTACGACAAGAAAGAAGGATAACCTCTCTCTATCGCGAAAATAGGACTCTAAATTAAGTCTAACCTTTCTTTTCTATAGCTTCAGATCCATATTCAGATCTATATCCTGCTGATGCTTAAACCCGACCCGAACTCAACTACCGGAATCGCCCCATAATGAATTCGACTCGCGCAGCATCCCTTCTGTCAAAAGTGCTCTCTTCTGTCCCATAATCTACTGGAAGTTGTCAGACCCAGATCTTTAAACCTAGCGCCGCAATTATTCTTATTCTAATCCAAGAGCGAGACTTGGACCTGCTCGATACTAAGATTCTGTTGTTTCATCGCCCGGGGATTCGAACTCAGATGAAACTCTATCACTTCTGACTGCCCAGTCAACAAAGAAAGTATACATACCTTTTTGCATCGTACAAGCAACTACAAAACAAGGTTCGTGCCAAGGCAAACCATTCTTTTGGCTAATTTCCCATCTTGCCACTCGTGAAAACAGGACTTGTTCCGGGCAGCTATCTATCGTCGACGAAGAAAGCACTTGTTCCGGGTAAAAACAAACCGCCTATGTTGGTATGCTATCGGCTGTTCTAGTTCATATTAGCCTAATCTCTTTCTGGTCCTTTCCCTTGCGCCCCCCAAAGAAAGAAAAGAGACTCATACAATCTCTACTCCTCACCAAAAACGGAAAAAGATCCAATCTGCGCAGCTCATAGACAGCTTGACAGCTGACCTTACTCTTCCTTAAATGTGGGCGCATACCGAACTCAACTGTATGAGGTTAATCCATCATCCATTAACTCTGATTACTCCAATTGAGACTCCGCCAACCACCTTTAGAATCTTATTAATCTGGTTCAAACCATATTCCAACCAGCCGTAGGGGCATAATGGATACATGGGGGTACTCAACCAACCTAGTGCTCCCTCTTTCGAAAGTAAGAAATAGTAATCAATTTAAGGATTCATTTTCTGCCCGCGCGAAAGACCTGAATAATTGGAGTTACCTGCTAGGTATGATAGAAGAAGTCAACACACTTGTACTCCTTCCTTTAAGAATTGAGGTTCAGGTTGCAAGTTTTCAACTAAGAACACTGGCCTCATAATGAAATTGAGCCTAAGAAAATAGACCTTAGAGTAAGACTACTTAACTAATCCTCTTTCCAGCCTTACCTTCTTTCCAGCCTTACCCTTTCTTGACTTTGATTCATGAAGTAGCTAACTCCTAACGTGCATATAATTTAGTAATTGTCAGATCAGACTGGAATCCATCTTTCTTGCATGGAGTCAGTGAGTGATAGAGTTGGACCGGGCCCCACCATCCTCTGTAGTTAGATTGTTGGTCTGGTCTGTTACTACTGACTTCCATACCTTATCTTATATTATAGTAATGAATTCCGCTAATGCCTTTAAGCCGGTAGTTCCTGTCTCTTGGTTTGCCTTTCCTGTCCTGTCTCTAAATCCTAATTCCACTCTTGAGATGCACGTCCCTCGCCTAAAACTATAAGGGTGGCAAACAAAGTAAAAGGAAGAGCGGCAAACAAAAAGCATTGAACTCAAACGGAACGAACAGAATCACTAGCAAGTAGACAAGTCTGCGTTAGCCCATGGAGAAACCAGCATCGGTTAGTTAGTATGGTAAGAATTAGGGGCATAAGAGCTCAATCGTACATACAATATAATGATTATCTTACTATGCGGATAACAGGGACGAAACACAGTAGTTCAAAGCCGTATTCACCTCACTAAGCAGCCCAAGCTTTGTTGCACTCCCTCAAAGACAAGCCCTATTCACCAGTAGTAAAGGACTTACCATCTATATGGCCAAGCCCTATTCTTAGGCTACAAATCTCCAATCCTGCTTTCCGGACCTCAAACCTAGGTTACTGCTGCTCTGCTCCTACTGCCCAAAATCAGATATCCTGTAATTCCACTAGAGACTTTTCTTTATCCCCTGTAATTCCACTAGAGACTTTTCTTTATCCCCTTCCATAAGGTCTACTTTACTTTGTATCACTCTTGGACTCCATCTTTAGTCTCCCTATTCCAGGTACTAGATATCCTTCTTGCTTATTAGATGTAGTATTCCAATTACTTCTTCCCCTATTGCTTCTTAGCTGTAGTCTGCTATTCCTTGTGCTTTCTTCACTCTTACGCTACTGAATCTAAGGCAAAGTTCCATTACCATTATTCCTCCATTCCGGGCCGACCTGGCGCATCTCACAATATCTCTTGAAACCAGTAAAGTCATTCCACTAATAAGTCCACCAAGGCTGGGCTGGGAATCACTGCTAACAGGGCCAGAGCGAACTAGTAATGAGCATAAAAAGAGAGAATCGAACAGGGGAAAAGGAATCTAAGTAGTAGCGTACGCTAGGATATGATCTAGTACATTAAGAGGCTAATAAGGCGCCCAACGCACAAGAAGAAATAAGGGAATAAAGGATCTCGCTATCAAGTAGAAGACTAATAAATGAAACATAGGTATTAAGGTCCCGTAGTTGGTGCTACATTGAGTAGTTGTGGAATGATAGACAGTCTATGGAGAATTCTAGTAATGAGTGGCAGAAGAATAATGTTGAGCAGAAGAATAAAAGTAAGCAGTGTCAGCTTGAAGCTAAGGAGCGCTAGCCTTTCCGACTCAAAGACTTACCTCTCTTTTCAGTGAATCAAACTAATATTTAAGGGCTTTACTCACTAGTAGCAATTCCTTCTCCTTTGGTTTAGGATTCCTTTCATACCGGAAGGATGCCCTCTCTTGCTTCTATTCTCTTCATCGATAGCTTTTAGTATCACACACCGTACACAACATACAGATGCCGACTAATGCCTTGAAGCCTCATAGTTGTTTATCTAATTCTTCTAATCTCTCTCGCGACTGACCTCAATGCTACAGTTCGACTGCTAGGCTGACTTTCCTGTATTATTCCTATTTATGGATTCCTGTATTATATCCGACGAGACTTCTATTCTTAAATGCACTAGATGACATACTTGCTTTAGTTCCTGCAATTCCATTCTTAAATTAATACTTTAGAGTGTATAGCACGTGGCTTGTTCGTTCCCCTAATCTAGTCTAGCATATACAGACAGCTAATTCTTCTTGTTTGCAACAATGTAAAGTAAGAAGAGGGTTTCCTCGGCGCATGTAGTTCTGCAAGTCGAGTTTCGGTTGAAAGCGGTTAATCTTAAAATACAGAGCATTAACTTAAACTTAAGATGATCTTTCTCCCTTGTCGACAACAACTCGAACTGCATTAGCGGAAGAAGCACCTATCTCGTCAACATCGACCTCAACTTGCATTGCGGGGCTCCTGCTGATTCTTTAGCCTATTCCTCTTAGTACGATTCCACTCGCGCAGAAAGAGGATACTCATTTATTGATGACTTGATTTGCGCCTGTTCCTTTGACGACCTCTCTTATCAGTTCAACAATCAAGCAGCTCTAAACTCTGGTTAGCGGCCCCAACCAAGAGAAGTAAGCAGTAGCACAACAGCTCTTCCTTGTTGTTACAATATCGGGCAGTAAAGTCACTCATTTTATTTGCCGAACCCTTAACTTAATTATGATACTGGACTTTTTGCCCTTGCTTCTGCAGTTCCTATTGCATTTGACTACAGGCCAGTAGCCGCCGTGGACAGTGCTAGTGCCAGGACAGTTTTGACCCTTATTTCTGCACCCTTAACTGCAAGCACCGCAGCCTAATATTACCCCCATCCATCTCCCCTGCTCCACAATTCGATGATCTTCAACCTAAAACTCGTTAGTACGATAATTACCCGTTATCAGAATACACCTAGTGACAAACATACTTTTACTTGGAACTGGAGATCCACTACCCCATTTAAAGACTTTCTCCTAGAATAAGGAAGTAAACCTGCACTTATGAGAACACCACCCGGAACGGAACGGGAATGAAATAACCACTAATGACAATCGAACTGGGTTTCTTTAGCTCCTTACTTGGCTTGGATTCTGGCTATAATACCTTTCGTTCTGTTATCTATTCTCTTGTAACAATATACAGTTACTTATTAACCACTATTGGAATTCCATCACTGGATAAAAGACTTGAAACACTAACATTCAGAACGAAACTGCCACATGAACAATATAACTGCAACTTCTAGGGCTTACTTTCCTGTCTTTGACTCTGACTTGGTTGTTGACTTATTAAATTAAGTATTCTATTAACGTTAATTAATACAAACAAATTCACTTATATTAATACAAACAAGCAAGATGGTACATATGCCATTGGTAAGGATACCTGTCTTAGGATACTAATACCTAATATGCAGCCCGAGGGATTTCACTCAGCAGTAAAAGAATAGGCTTTCGTAGGAAAAGCAAGAATAGTAAGGCAACAATGGACTTTATTCAATTAGTCACTCGGGATAGAACACTTCCTAACGAATGAAACAGTGCCCCTAACAGTCCCCCATGAGGAAAGCCACTGCGCTTAAGAGTAACAATCAAACAAATCATTCAGAATTAACAAGTATTCAATGAGACTTTCCCTTCTGGGGCACCCAAACTGTCTTTCCTTACTTTCACCGCTGTTTCCCCTGCGCTCTTCTACTGCTTTTTCTCAACCTTTCGATTGGCCTGGTACCGTTTTGCTTTCATTATGCGGGGCCCTCCCTTCTTTGCTGAAAATAGAATATTCCCTTCTCCTGGCCGCCTGTAGCTCATAACCTTTCACTATGTCCCTACTGGCTATTGGTCCTATAACCTGGCATCTAAATATTGTGCCTCTTACTAATAAGGATGGAACTCCAGCCTGGGAATAAGGAGTAGGAGAACCAAACAAAGAACACGAGACTCAACTCAGCGAACTCAACTCGGAACAGGGAACTTACTTGCAACCTATCGCTCCTGCCTATGCCTATAAGTATTACCTTACCAGCAAACAAGCCTGCCCTTACTTTAGCTAAGCCTTACTTCCTTCCTCGCATATTGATTCTGAATAACCCCAGAAGTAGCATGTCTTTCTTTGCTTGAAGTCTCTCTTTCCTGCCGATCAGTCTAGCTTAGCTTTCCCGACCATTGGTCTTACTCTACTGTCTTTGGTTCTGACTTTTGGATTGACTTATGAATTTCCTTATCTATTTTCTTATATTAATACAATTTTCGATTTTGTTATCTTTGACTATGTAATGTTTTGCTTATCTATCTATTCTATTATGATATAGTAGTCATTTTCACTTAATATTCATATTGGTTTTATCATTAGAATATTTATTAGTTATCCATTGCATTGGGAAATGTGGTCTGGTCGAAACAAGGCGGCTATTTATTTGATGTTGAACGAAGGAGCTATGGTGTGGGTGCTAAGTCAACTAAGCATCATTCTTTTTAGGTTAGGCCAAGTGCCCGTGCCTTTGTCCTAGGTCGATGAACTTAACCACACGACGCAGGCTTGGCTTACTTTACTCAATCGATTTATCCTCTCCACTCGAATACCCTGGGCACTTAATCTATATGACAACAAAACTAAACAAGCAACTGGAACAAGAAAACAAACATTGAATTAAATAACTGCTAGCATACTAAGAGGTTAATAATTAAATACATAGGTTAGGATTACAGGTCTGCACTACAAGATCCATAAGAGCAGTAGAAAGAAGAAACTAATGTCTAATCGGAATCAAACAATTCATATGGATTTTACACCTTAGGTAGAAGATCAAAGTGGAGACAGTAGAATGAAAGAAGGGATAGGTAGACTAGGCAAATGGAACTGTAAGGATGAGATAAAGCAGCGGAAGAATCCAAAAGGATGAGATAAAGCAGCGGAAGAATCCAAATGCCAATTAAAAGAATTAGCTCTAACCCGCTCCGCTCTTAAACTGATGTTATTACTGCTAAACAAATAAGGCTACCTATAGGAATGGCGCCGGGCCAAGTAACTACTACTTCTATTACTTTAACTAGAAAAGGAATTAAACAGCCAAGTGAAAGAGTTAACTTATTAAAGGAATTAAACAAGAGAAAGGGAATATCATATGCAAATAAGAAAACACATGCTAACATAAGTTAAGTGAATTCATTTTATTTATATACGTGAACTGAATACTTAATGCAATAAGGTAGTGGACAAGCGGGGAATGACATAAGGGTATTAAGGCCCATAGACAGTAGCGCCAGGCTAATTATAGTAGTAAAGGTCATAGCGGTCAGCGTTTCGTTTCTTTTGGCTGCTTAGATTGAAGATGGGGCTAGTATTTATTGTAGTCAGAATCAGGGAAAGTCAGACCAAAAGCGGACAAACAAAGATGTTAGATCCGGAGTGAGTGGAAGGGTAAGTTGCTTGGTGAGTCGTGTGGGTGGCATGTTTCAATTGGGACTAACCTCTGTTTGCGATACTTTTCGCCTCTCCTCATCGCTAGCCTGTTTCAAAGAGGGATGGATAAAAGGTTTTTTCCATTCCGCTCTTTTTTTCTTCCATTAGCGTGTCAAATCATATAAGAAATAATGGAATAGTGGTGCATTCCCCAGGTGAAAGTACCCAATTTCACACGGCACGGTGACTCCAATGTCTGTCTTGAAACCAAATCCGCTAAGGTAATGTCCCTTATCGCTACTATCGCTACGCCCCTTGCCTGACTTTCACTTGCCACAACTACGAACCCTCTTTATCTGTTGCCCCAATCGAATCCTATTACTTTGACCTTCGGTTGAGCTCTCGTCTCGTAATCTATCGCTCATATGTCCATTCCGTTTTGGCTGGCGAAGTAGGGGCTTCTAGTGCAGTTGCTTGGTTACCGGGTGCCTCTGGCTAGGATGACTATTTTGCTTCTTCTGTTGTCTGTTGGAAAGAACGATAAATATGTCCAAACGAGTATTTGTTCCAGAGCCTATAGTACGACGAGACACGATTGAATCTTTTTACTAACTCGAGAAAGAAAGAACATTTACCGAATCATAAGGTTTCGTTTTTGGATACTCAATCGTGGGCCATAGGTAAAAAAAAGTAATAGGATTCGTAGCCAAGAGAAGAGGGCGAACCTAGCATAATCATGGATTCTAGGAAAGAGGAATTATAAGCATCAGTGGTTACTAACAGAAGAAGGATGCAAGCAAGCTGGAAAGCCTTGTAGACAAAAAAGAGATTCTTTACTTGGACAGGAGATGCAGCGCTTAGCGTCGTAAAGACAGACCCCTCCACATGGGTGTGCTGTGCTACAAAACTAGGGCACTAAACAGATAAATTCCTTTACCCCCTCTATAACAAACATAACTATACCCACCAAACCAAATAAGGTTTCTTTCTAGGAAGTGCGGTGGAGGGACACTACTACTATGATCGCTTTTCCGAAGGGTTTTGTATTCGCCTATTTTGCAACAACTAAAATGAAGTATCCCTGCCCACTTATTGACTTATGGGATCCTTAGACCGAGACCCCCACCGACTAGAAATACAGGATTGCTCTTTCCTAACATCTACCTAACCTACAATGCTCCTAACATCTACCTAACCTACAATGACTACCTTTCACTAAGTAAAGAAAGGCCCCGGCCCGGGAAGTATTTTAAAAAGGAATGAGCGTTCTGTTCTGCCCTAGCGAAGACGCACGGGAGGGCCAGGACATATTCCAGATGACAACTCGCTTATATCTTATAGATAATAGTCCTTAAAGTGATCGATGAGCTAAACCCTATAGTTGCTACGAAACATAGCAGGAACTTCACTAATACTGATACTTCCATCGAAAACTCCTTGCAGCATCGATGCTCGAGTAAGGAAGAGCGGGATGAGTGCCAACTAAAACGACTAATGCTAATAGAAGCCACTTTCTTGCTCCTGTAACTATAGAACTAGAGGAAGTAAAGCGCTATACCCACCCGCGTTCGAGGGTAAATCGGGATTCTCGGGAGGCTTACCCGGGGGGATTCTTTTCATATCTATCACTGACTTCAGACCAACTCGAAAGTCAGCCAAGCCACTATTCCTAAAGTTTTTGTGTTAAAGCGGATCAGGGAATAGAAAAGTATTTGGATGAATTCATTTAGATATCTTTACACTCTCTCTTTCGATGTCTTTGATTCCATAACCGGGTAAGCAGCGGAGGTTTTTTGTAGTAGTATACCGCGACAAGAATTCGGTGCTCTATCGTCTGTCTAGAAAGAATGGATCATCGCCGAAATGAACAGCATCAAAGCATTCAAACGAAAGGAAGAAGGAGTCCCCGCCTAACGGAGCACTAAGAAGGCAAGTCCTCCGGGATGCGGCATAGTGGGTTTCATATATAAATAAGTGTGCCGCTACTTTCTTTTAAGGTTCAGAACACTCACTTAATCTCGACATCAATTAGATCAACAAAACTAAACAAACCATTGCCTGACGTGAACTGAACGGACGCTTTCTTTCTCATTGGACTGTTAATACCATAGAATAGATATATTCTTAGAATAGGTATATTCTTTCTTTGTTCTCAAGTCGAATCAAAACTCTTTTCTAGGCTTTATATCTTCTGAATTTATAGTTTGTGATCGAGGGTTTTCCACAATATGAGATAGTTTTGCAGCTATAATAATCATTGCAACTGGGCCAGCAGCATAGGCGATGAGGGGAACGAACAGAAAAGCGGGCAGTCCCAACCTTTTGTAGCCTTTAACGGACATACCCTTTCCTATACACAAAAATGCGTTTCGTACTACACACAGCTGCGCGGAACTTGTTCACCTCTAAATAATGGCTATAAACAAACTTCCAGCGCACGGCCACCTCCATGTCTGCTTTCGGCCATAACCCCAAGCCGGTGAAGTATTGCCAGAGCCCAGGGAATGGTCTTTTCTTATATAAAGAGAAAGTCCACGTTGGGCTAAATCCTTTTCGAGACGATCAGCTTCACCCACCATCCATCCATATTGTATCATCCAAGAAAATGAATCATAATAATAGAATAATGAGAGTAGGAATCAATCTATAATAGCTAGTCTGTCTAGTCCTCTTAGCTTCATTGGAGCAGTAGCCCACGCTTCTTTGGCTAAAGCGCATCTCCTGTCCCTTGACCGATTCAAAAGACAAATGCCTCAAAACACACACGTATTAAACCCAGAGTTCAGTTCGTTGGAGCTCAATGTGCTGTGGAGAGGATAGATTAATGGGTTGAGCCTTTATCCGCATCTAGGGATGAATTGCTTTCCGACTTTTTAAGTAAGGCTGAGTTTTTCTCCGGCAAGCAGCTAGGAAAGCCGTTGAAACCCGATCATTCGAAACAGCACAAACAGACGCCTGGTGTCTATGATGTCATCGGCAAACGAACACTCGAATAGGCACAACAAAATCAATTCCTCCATCTGAAATCATGTGGGGGATGTACATACAGACCAAAGTAAAGCACCGATGAATCCTGGTTCATGGGCAAAAGTACTGGTTCAAGTCGAGTGAGGGATGCACCTATTGAAGGAAGAGTCATGGCATTTGACCATGTCTTTCAAGACCATGCTAGAACTCGAGTAACTTAGGGCTGGGGTGGGGGCTAATAGATACTGGAGTATGTAAGAAGTAAGGAGGGAATGATGACCCCGTCGACTTGAAAACGAGTGAATATCCGGCCATCGGGTTGTAAAGCTTCAGTTGTTCAGTTCACGACAGAGTGAAACCTTCCAAGTGCTGATGAGAGTCTTCCTCCTAACAAGGCAAGAGTTTGTCCCCTCGGGGGGATTAGATAGAATGTCCAGGTAGCTCATCACATCTAAACAGGAGCTGAGGGCAGCGTTAGCTGACTGAATAAGCGCGTAACAAAAAAACAAATAGAAACCACGACACGCACACATATTATGGTAAATGGGAAGGACGAATTCGAACTACTAGTCAGTCTATCTTTGGAAGAATCGGCATTTGAATGAAGGCCTGAGTGAAGCATTCATGAACATACCACTGGGAATACCCCTATCTACGATCAGAAGAATATGGTTAAGGTCCCATCAAGACCGCCCGGGCCAGCTCCCGGCTTAGATCGAAGTTCTATGCATTGTTCCCACTGAACTGAATAAGACTAAAAACGATTCGGCATTCCATTCCACCACCTCATAATAAATCCTTATTAAGATAAGCTTGTTCTCTGTCTTGCAGGTCTTCTCTCACTTAATCCAAGCAAGCCCATGAGAAACGCTGGTGTCCGTGTGCACATGCTCTACTCGATCGATTCTATACTATGATAATTAGACTACGGTAATACAATAGTCGGCCCATATAATATAATTCAGAATAATAATGTATACATAGTTTAGTTGGAGGAGAACCCAACCCCTATATCTTATTATGATTATTGGATTTCTACGTTGATTACTTTTTTCTTGATCGGCTTATGAATAGAAAATCTTTTAATCATTTCATTGCTTAAGCTCAGATTTACTTTTATCAGTACAGTTAAGCGTCAGTGCTCTCGCTCTCCTCGGAGTCTTGTAATCGTCTAGCTTTCTTTCATTGAACACAAAAGAAAAGGCTTTTTTATGTTGTCTATAATTACTTGGAACCTGTCGGTACTACAAGGGGATTCGGCACTAAAAGAAAGAGCGTTAGTGATCAAACTAAAGAATTGGGTACCAAATTTAGTAACTACGTTCTCACTCTTGGGTCGATCAAAACAAGTAAACACAACAGTGTAGATGAGATTTCAATAGCATCGGCTCCCTTCCTCCGCGCGCTTGGGCAGCTTTCGCAGCGTGGTAGGCTCCTCTTTCTTTTGTGTTTACCCTTAGGTTTCCTATGATAGGGCTATCACCGGCTTAGTCTAATTTAGTAGGGGGAACTCCGCTGGCTTTCTTTGTGGTACTAAACCTACCCCCTCTATTTAAGTGTTAATAGATGTCTTTCTTTATCGACGAAGTAATTAGTAGCGGCAGTAAGAGTAAGGTAATAGCGTAAGAGACGGCATCAACTAAATGAATCAACAAATGAGTCCATTGAGAACATTTACTACCTTCACCTCCGGAGGATGCATCATAGCCCTTTATCATGAGCTTATAATATCCTATCCCTATAGCTTCCTGCAATCAAATTGTACCACCTACGTTAACTTTTGAAAAGCGAAGAAAGAAATCAATTGGATCGCTCTTCCATGGGTTCCGACCCGCTAGCAGAGGAAAAGAAGCTGTCTAGCCCGCTTAAAGTGATCATCCGGAAAGTATACCTAAGGGCAACAGCGCGAGGGGACAACGCTAGTGTAAAGAAAGCGCTACCATTACGATAGAACCGCTTCGCTTGACAAAGTTAATAACCCAGGAAAGGGCCACCCAGAATGAAAAGATGGGTTCGATACAATTAATATGAAATAGCAGACAATGAATCCTTTTCTTCAGGATTGTTCGCAATGCCTTATCAGACAATCACCAAACCACTATCATAGTGTAATTTAAAATCATTTTATTACTCAAACGCGTCTATCGAATCCACGTCAAGGTGAGTCCGAGCGTCTCATAATAGGAAATACAGTGGTATACTGCTTATCTAATATAAAAGAATCGAAAAAGGAGTCCGTCCTTTCCAGCTTTTGAATCAATTCCTCGTCAAGAAGAAGGAAGAAAGATGGGGATGACTGCTAGATATGATTTAAAGCTCTAACCAGAATGAAACCCCTACCTCTTAAAGGCTTCCTCCTCCTTTTATCTTGCGCTACGTGAGAATGGGAAGCACAATCTTGATCCAGATTTTTGAACTGGAGTCAAATTAATAAATCATCGAGTGACTGGCTAACTATCCAACCAATTGATTTCGAACTGGCTAATTCCACAGCTAATCAAGCCGCCATTAGATAAAAAAAGGGGGTAGGTCACGCCCACGACGTATCAAAATAGGGGGGTTCAGTTCAGCCCCAGCTAGGATATAGATTTGAAATCAAAAGTTTACCTTCATTCGGATCATTAACTCATTTTTTTACCACATCCGGAGCCAAGCCAACAACTAGCTCCAACATGTGTTAGCTTCTAATGGAAACACTTCCTTCATTTAGATCTTGACATCAACCTACTTCATATTCGATTTTCCCCCCCACCCAGCATTTCAAGCAGATAACTATGGGATCCGGTTGCGAATAGAATCCTTCTGTCCCGTCCCTACTAGTTGAGTTGAGCTATCATTATAACCCGCCTCCCCAATCGGAAAAAGGATGTTACTGTTACTCTTTATCGAGATGGAATTGTTGACTTTGACTAATTCCGCTCTACCCATGATTGAAACTCGAGTCAAAAACGAAAGCCTAGTGCAATGAAAATTAGCATTTCGTTCAAGGATCCGCAGCAGTTGTTGCTTGCTTGCTGAGCCTATAGTTCGCTCCTCGTACTTACTTATCTGGGGGGTTACTTGCGTATAATAGATAATGTCATATGTATAGTCTCATTTAGTCTAAGCAGAAAGTAAGGCGAAAGTAAGGGTTTCACGACGGAAGATAGAACAATAAAATAAGGTTAGTTACCAACCAGACAGAGCAGAGGTGTGTCTTACTTAATAAGATAAGTTCAGCAACATCAACATTTAGTGAAGCTCGGTTAAGCCAATCACCTGAAACTCTGTCCTCCCCACGATGTCTTGCCTGAACCGAAGTAACTTTTAGACTCGCACTTGTGATTGTTGCTTGTTCAAACACCGAAGCTAATGCACTCAGGCGACGGAAAGGAATGGACACCGGCCTTACGAGCTACGCTCCTTCGTGTCAAGATCAGAAAGAACGAGCTTGCCTGTAGACCCAAAAGAGAAAAAGAAAAGTCAGCCTAATGACGATGAAGTAACTCGCTAACATAGATTTCTTTCTATAAGTTTATAAGCAAGCTATGTGTGAAACGACTCAATTGGCTAATCCAGTAACAAAACTCGAAATACTCTCCACCCATCTACTCAATTACCCATCTAGGCCGTCAATTGCCCCAACTTATAAAGCCCATCTAACCAAAAGAGTGGAGCGACAATTCTTAAACTCAACAATAAATACTTAGTCCAGAGTGGGAAAAAGAAAAGAGTTACGCGGCAGACTTACTTTTTATGGAAACCCGTGTTTTTTAATAGCAACCAGATTTCCCTTAATAGAGAACCCACAAATAATGAATTTTTGACAAAACCCCGTGTTTTTTGTTATCAAAGGCATTTCCCTTCATAGCGAGGTGAAGAGTAATTAAAAAATTATGTTTTCCCGGGAAAAAAGGCTGCAAACGAGTTTTCCTTGATAGATGATCTGAAACGGACTAACTTTTCATGGAAACCCGGGATTTTGGATAGCTTCGTAGTAGTTTTCCCTAATAGCTTCTCTATTTTTAATTGTCTTTTCCGCTCCACTCTTTGCCTAGTAACTCTCTTTTTATGATTATTCTTTTCTTATGTTATTATTTTCTTATTATGATTTTCCTATCTCTTTCGCCTTTAGATGGCTGTGGTAAGGGCAGGCTTGGCTTGGAAGCTAATCCTAAACTACTAATTTCTATTCTTTATTTACTATTTTTAAGAACTGGGGATTGGATTTCCTACTGTAAAAAGACAGAGGCGTAGGTGGATTTATTACTGGACTTTCAAGAAAGAGACTACGGTTGGTGAGAAGGAGAACGAGGTTCGGGCAAGACTCAGTGATAACAGTAGTTGTTATAGCAGAAGGGAATAGAGTATTGCGTAGAAAGGGGGGTAATTAGAGCTCTAAAGATTCCATTAAGTATTTGTTTCCTTGGCGCTAACGAGAGCTGGTTCAACGAGTCTTGCTCGGTCAGATGAGAGTAGAGGCTTTGATGCGAGAGGGCCTGCTTAGAAGTAGCAGTCGGACTCTCACTTTTGGGCTCAAGTCCGGTGCAGTTAGGGTTTGGTTCTATTCTAGTAGTGCAGCAGTCGATTCTTTGAGCTCTTCGTTTAGGTCTGATTACCAGTTTTTTGATTCTCTAAGCAGCAAAGTAAGGGCCCAATGCAGCGGTTAAAGAAATAGTTCCGGCTATTCTGACTTCCTTCTTGTATTCCTTATAGTATAGTAGCTCTATCCCCAGTTAGTTACAGAGGTTGCTGTCTTTTGTTACACACTGTTTGATTATTTTGAGTGATATAAGTCTGCTAGCGGGCAATAAGGAAAGCAAGCAGCCTCTAGGTAGTGCCAATTTCGGAGCTATGGTGGAAAGAATCCGATGTAGGTGGCTGGAGAATGAAAGTAACCCATGCCAAAGTAGGAGAAGTCAGTTTCCGGATGAGAGACAAGTTATTTCGAAAAGGAGTAAGTAAGGGGATGTCGGTCCTAGTATCGATAGTCGCAGTCCCCATGGGGTGTTTCTCATTACCTAGTTTAATGCTTCCTAGCAGTAGTTTGGTTCTTCCTGTTGGTGGTCAAATTCCTTCTTTCTACTTCGATTATGTTACAACCGATGAGTTAGTTGGATTCAATGCCCCCGTTTTCTTCTTTTCAGTAGTAATTCTAGCCTTACTATTAACTACAATAGATCTTAACGATCTTGTAGCTCCGACTAGTATTCTTTTGTTGTGTGGTTAAAAGAAAAGCCTTACAGTAAGGAAAGTCAGACTGATACCTTTGAGTTGAATAGAAACCCTAGGTATTCAAGACAGGAGCCAAAGAATTATATGTAGCAATTGAAGAACTCAATTACTAAAGAATGCAGGCAGGTAAAGACAGCTTTTAATTCCGCAGTAGAATTCCAATAGTATTATTCGTTTTATTCTCGCTAGCAGCGATTCCATCCTTACCAGCAACAGTTCGATTCTATCTTCTGGTTTTAATTACCTTAGGGCTACATCTTATTGGCAGGCAGTGATTCAATTCGTTTAGTAGTAAAAGCATTGTCCATAGTGGTTGGTTGTTTTCTTATTAACATGAGCTCATTTCTTATTAGCAGAGGAACCATACTGCGTAAACAAAAAAGGGAGGAAGCCTTTGAGACAGTAAAGGCGGACTGGACTGATCAACAGGAAAGCAGGCCTTAGATTAAGTATGGGCGGGCAGGCTCTAACTCGAGCTACTAGACTAAAGCCGGAGAAGATAGGTTGTTTTCGAGTAGCTCCATTATTGTTAGTATTAGTTCGATCTCTGCAGTTAGTAGTTTATTTCCGAGTTATGAGTTCGATCCCCTTGTCTAGTGGAGTAGGTCTTCTATTCGTGAGTTTTATTCCTATTATCGGTTAGCGCATTCCCAGTTGCTAAGGCATTGCTAGTAGTTGTGTTTTTCTTTATGATAAGATAAAGCATTAGAGGTGGTAGTCGCATTCTCTATTGTTAGCAGTTAAAGCCCTAGCTCTTAGGTGCAACTGTATATTCCCAGTTCCGAGCTACAACCGCACTAGCCGAGTTCTAAAACAAAGAGAGGCAGGCCGATATGATAGCTTACAAAACAGGCCTCACTTATGGCCTACGCTTACCGCTATTAGTATTAGAGATGTTGGTATTAGTCTTCGGGGACTACTCCCAGTATTGGCAACAAAGTCAACTACTGAAATTCCGACTACTTACTTTCTAACTTACCTACTTGTCTACTTGAGAGTGGACGACTTCTTTGAAACAATAGACCAATGCCTAAAAGACTTACTACCAGGACTTGACTTCTATATCTCTTGTTACACCCGGGCACGACTGGTTCCGATGCTTCCCCTATTCAGTAGGAATTAAACTAGCACAAAAGCAAGGCTGAACTACTCGTAAATAAGGGAACGAACTAGGGATTGACACCACATATAATATGTATGAATAAACATCAACAATATGTATGAATAAACCAAAAAGAATCTCGCTGCGTCCGGTAAGGCTGCCTCTCTTTTCTTTTACTCTTGCTACCTTGGGCACCTAACCTGGGTTGAGTTGTAAGTCTTCCATCCCTTATGCATATTCTAAGTATCCTGGGTTCCGTCCATCAGTATACCCCCTTGTTTCACTTTGGTATCCTTACTTCCAAGATTTATTCCATTATTTGCCCCTTCAGTCTTATGGGAGGAGAGAATTTAGTACTCCTCTCTGAGCAAGGGACCTTTACTGGTGTAATAAATAACAAAACAAAGACATAGAAATAAGAACGCGAATAAGGAGTATAAGTAAGCGGACTACAACTCATTAATGAAAGGTTACGTTCGGACTCGTGGAGAGCCAGCTACGTTCTTTCTGTATTTACTACTTGTGAGAGCTAGGGAGCAGTAGCTCTATTTCTTTTTAGCAGTGGAACGAGCCCGAGGTAGTAACAGTAAGCTAAAGAATTAATTCATTATTATGCATTGTAGGCCCGAGCTCAGAGCAAGCAAGCAAGTATTGGTGCTAGAGCGATAGACAGGAAATGCGGATTTAGATTAAGTAGGGGCGCTCGGGATTTGTTTTGTTAGTTACTGTTGGGTTCAGTTCTGCAATTGCTTTCTTGGATTCTCACTATTAGTACCAGTATCCCCTAGCCCGGTATCCCAAACTTACATGTCATACGCGCTACTACTACAACAACAACTGAAGTAATAAACAAAAAATAATGTATTTTCAGTGAACTGTTAATAAGGCCATAGCTCCAAACTACGAATTACACCAACGCTTCCAAGGCTGACTAATCTCTCTTACTCTTTGCCTGCCTCCTATTAGCCTGTGACCTGACCCAGGTAATCAAGTATCATTCCCTTATTCACAAGGGTGGCCTCAGGACCAGCGCCTCTAGGACTTTAAACAGTGCCAGTGCTACAAATACTTGCTCCCACAAATAGGAAACGCTCCCTGCTACATCTACATGAAACCCATATGAATCAGAATCCTTCTATTGGCACCCCCAGATTGTAGCTGCTCTGCTGCTTCTCTGAATCAAGAATTTACTGGAGAATCCAAGTGGTGAGTACAAAAATGGAAATAAGGGCACCGGGAGTGAACCACTGTTTATGAGAATAGGACAGGGAATAGGGATTTTGGCTATCAACTACGAAACTCAACTAGTAGCAAGCGAGACTGAAGCAGCTGTCAACAACACCTTAATGCCTTAATGACTACCAAACCCTATAGACAATATTGATTTACTTGCTTTTAAACGGTGCGAAACACTACCTATGCGATTTCACTAGTGCTTTTACTATGATGATAACTCGAAACTTGGAATACGAACACCGGCAGCTAGCCTTATTTTGCTATCCTCTGAGCTTTGCCTTATTGTATACAAGAATAGAGCTAGGGCTAAAAATGCCTTCCCTAACTGCGGAATAGGAATCACACCAATACTAAAAGAATAGAATCTGGTCCCTTAGCTCGCTGTTGGCATGCAAGAACCGAACGGATGCGAATACTAATTTAACCTCGTGCTCATAATAATGGAAATAGGAACACAAAAGGGATACAAGCGCTGATAACAAGGCAAAGGTGCTAGGCCGGGAATCCAACTAACAGGAATAAATCGACTACTACTGGAAGGGCAATTCTAATACTATTTTAGGAAAAAGGGAATCGAGACCCCAGGGCGAACTCAACTCGGAACAGGGAATCAACAGAATTGAGCTCACAACTGGGAATGGATACCGGGGGCGACTGATGAGAACCAACCTCATAATACAGGCTTTGAACTACACCACTTCAACTCGAGCGTAGTAATTGAGGGAGCATGGTGTTTAGGGTCAAGAATAAGAGTAGCCGTGGTTAGTTTCATATGGTTCCTAATGAGTTGTTCAATTCCGCTAGGGAAAGTAAGAAATTCACTCTAAAGTAAAGATAAAGATACCTGTCTAAGGAAACTAAGACTTATGGTTCTAAGGTAGTGGTATGGGACTAATAGGAATATCCGTGGGTGGTATGGGACTAATAGGAATCTATTGATGCAAGCAAATAGTAGGGTAGTTTTTATAGGGATTCTGAGACTACTAGCTCTTACTCCTGTACTATACTATATTGACCTTAATTCCAACTTCTATTACGTACGAGACGGGGCAAAACCAGACAAGTAACTGGACAGACCTATACTTTCGAGTTGGATCCCTTATTGCTAATATTATGATCCTACTGCTCTAGTACGGACCTAGCCCAGACAAGCGGGTCAACCATAGGAAGAAGAGTAGGCAACGGCAAGCTCCTAGGCAGGAATATCAGATTTGAAGCAAGTATGAGGTAGTTTGAAAGAACCGACGTAGTAAGGATCCAAAGCGGTAGTTAGAGTCTGATATCTAGTATAGTTGTAGAACAGATAAGTCCACAAAATGGGTAGGCTAAAAGCCCGTAATGAAATACTTGATATAGGGTTTAGCATTGAAGGCAGTGGCGGTAGCCTCTAAAGCAGTATAGGAATTCCGTGAGTCGGCTTCTTCTTATTAGTGTAGTTGAATGCTAGATGCGCTACTAGGATCGGATCGTACGTACCCATGTTCTATTGCCCCTTTCTTATCTTAGTGCAGTTAACTAGCTATTATATATTACTTATGATATTAGCGTTAGTGCAATTAACTATGGTCTATTACACACTAGTGCTGACTTATGTGTTAGATCCCCTGTCCTTTATTTCTTTGTTTTAGTCTAACAGCTAGTAGCGGGGAATTACGCTAAAGAAGGGAAGACTCATGGGCAGGCGATGCAGACTGAAGCAAGTGATTCCACTTCTCTACTGTAGGCGTAAGTGACGGCCCTGTTGGCATTGGTTCTACTCTTGCTCCTGGAAGCGGTAATGAGAGCCTTATAAGTAGGGATGCAAGAAAGGAGTATCAGAATGGCATAATACAACACTTGTTCTCATAGCTTTAGGGATCCAACACTGCCAATGGAGAATATGGCAACAATCAGGAAATTGCTAACTACCCGATGAGACTGGTACAAGTGCTTCTATTACTTTAACTCATAGCCGGCAACTGTGAACTATACTATAAGATGAAAACAAAACCACTGCTAACAGGGATTTAACTAGAAACCAGTAATCCAAATACTCACTACTTATAGAAACTAGCAGAACCCATCTACCACTATTAGAATCAGCAAGCAGACAAGACGACAGACAAAACACGACTAGACAAGATACTCGCATTCTTACTTACTAGGCTATTGACTTAGAATACTGACTTGACTTGCATTCCATAGTTCACTAGCAGCCTTACTTGTTAACTTCGAACCTTACGGGGTCTCTATCTTTTCAACCTAACTCTCTCTATCTTTTCAACCTAACTCCCTTCACTCTTATCCTTATGTTCCTTTGTTATAGGCTTGAAAGTGATTAGAGGATCGATTCTTTTTGTTACATGATGGATTTCCCATAAACCCCAATTCATGATGTTAGAGTTTATTTCTCACTAAATCCATTTATTGTGGATCGAACTGGTTCACTTTTTCCCACTCTTTTAGCGCCGTACACTCTTTCGGTATAAGATGGGGCTTGATATAGGGTTTTGTAGCCTTTAAGTAAGTGGTGTCAGCTTCAATCGTAGACTAAAGAAGTCAAGTTAGGGAGGGCAAGTTTTGATGTCGAGGGCAGTAATACAGGATGAGAAGCACTGGTTGCATATTCCCAGTTGAAAGCTATAGCCCTGTCATGCCAAGCCAGTATTATAATCACTCCCTCGCTCCTAACTAAGCAGTTCCATTCTGCTTTTAAGAGGGGGTAGGTTGACTGAGCCTCTAAGCCAGAGATCTTATCGTGAAGTGAAATAGTGCTTTGCTTGCTCTGTCTAGTTTATCTGCTTTTGAGCATAGTCTCTCTAGTGAACTACTCCAGTGAAATAGAATAATATATAAAATGATACAACATATTCTAATATGGGTGGAACTATGGGTGAACTAAATACTAAATTGAATAATAAAATAGATAAGTCAGAATGCCGTCGTAAGCGCTAAGCCTGACTGACCTGACCCGATGTTTCAAACCCGGGTGCAAAGCCTTAGATGTAGCAAAGTTATACTGATATTTAGCAAAGCAAGGGTTTAGTGTAATAGCTGAAGAAAGAGAATAAATATAAGTAAAGAAAGGCAGCGAAGGAGTAAGTAGCGAAAGAGGGGTAGTTAGCCTTGGGAGCAGTCGTTAAAGTTAAGTTAGTATTGGTTCGACCTTTGTTGACACACCGATAGAGGATCCGATCAGTAGCTGCAGAATTAGTATAGAGGCTAAAGACATCAGTAAGAGCCTTGTTATCAGCAAAGGAAGTCCTGGTGATGTATTTAATTCCATTCCGGGTTCTTTGTTTGATGTCACTGAGTTGTTGTCTTAGACTGCTCGGCGCAATTCGACCCTTCCCAATAAATATCAAATCTTATTTTACACGGTTTGATGTGGTGGCAAATAGAATATTGGAATACGCCCAAGGGAGCTTAGAATACATTTTCAGCCTAGAGGCACTCGTTCCAATCTGATACTTTCGACTTTGTAACTCTATCTCTGATTGTTGATAGTAGTTATGGTATGTTTGTCCCCGCCCAGTTAATTTATTATTGGCAGCCACTGGTTTGATCCTCTGAGTGCTAATCCGTACAATGAGATCCCATTCCTTTACTCATGAGCTGTTGTCCTACCTAGATATGGAATGCAAGTACGAAGTAAAGAAGCAAAGGTTCAATAAAGAGGAGCGATAGACTTATCTAAATGGTAGCAAAAGCGAGCATAGTAATAAAAGCAAGCAGAGAATGGAAGGAAATGATACCAAGCTAATAGGAACGAAGCTACCCTACTATATACTATCTATATATTTTGCATTAATTGGGTAGTTTCTAATCTTGATTATTAATAGCATAGGATAGGTAGCGCAATGAGATGAGCCTGACTCAAAATACTTAGAATAGGGATTGGGCTGAACGAACACCGGAGCAAGCACACCTATGGATTTGAAACCATAGTATAGCATACAAAAACAAAGTAACTTAGGGCAGGGTCATTGCAGGGTCATCGCTAATTCACCCATGCGTAGGAGGTACCTCAGGCATTCATAGGGAAAAGATAGAATGAAAACAGGTAAAGTAAGCCCTAGGTGCCAAGAGTTACATAGTTTTAGTTAGAAGCCAAAGAATAAGATACAGTAGCGGGAGCCGCCCCCGCCATCGGCATCGGCATCGGCAGCTAACGCTGCCCTTGGTTCTTTTGAAAGTCAAGTTGGCATTGGTTGCAGTTTGAGAGTGATGCACATTCAGAATGATAGTTAGTAAAGGCGGAGTGAAACCAATTAGTGAAAGTTGTAACATCAATAGATGGGGAGTTGAGTTCAGTAGTGACACATAGCTAGAGAAGGGAGTTATAGAACTATTACTTCTATTGGTACGGGATGATAGTCATCAGTGTAATTCCCAGTGAGTAAAGTCAATCTTGTTGGCATCAGTGCCATTATGATTAGAAATAGCCGGCCAATCAATACCAATAAGAGTTTTGCTGCAAACTATGAATGAGAACAGAACTAGTGCTTATCAAACGGAATTAGTGCCAAAAAAGACCATATCTCCTAATGAGGTAACAATAGGAAATCCAACTAACAGGAATCAGAATGGAGTTGTTTACTAAAAGAATCAGCCTACTACTTAAGAGAATAGAGTCGGGATTGAGGGAACAGGTACTAGAATGCCAGGGACAACTAAAGACTTTCCCTCTATGCACATGCCGGGACACAGCATTAGACTGAGATCTAGGAAAGTGAGATTAGGTCCCAGGAGGGGCAACCTCAAAAGTGAAACGTAGAATTAAGGATAGAGTTCAGTTTGGTAAGGTCAGTTTGCACAGTGGTGGGCGGGCGTATTAAGATCGACTCCCTGCTGAGTTAGGCTTGGGCAGCTGGCGTGCTTTTCTCTTATTGATGAGCTCAATTCTATTTTCTTTTACTTAGTCTCGTAGTTAGTAGTTGCCAGCCGCACTGCAGCCCTTTGCTCCTATACAATTGCTAGTTGATGGGTTCAGCCTTTCCAGTAGTACCGACGATTCTTCTAGTAGTCGTTGCTTGTCGAGTTCTGTTATTTAAATTTTTAGTTGGATGCGCTGGCTCGTACCTGACTTCTGTGTTTAAGTCAATTCAATTACACAAGTGCAAGGGCGAAAACAAGTACAAGAGCGAAACCCCTCGCTACTAATAGCTAAAACTAACAAGCAAGAGTCGAGGTCAGTAAAATAGGACTGATGTAAATTCTGCTTTAGGCGTAAGGGTTGGCATACTAATGCCCGACAGTAAGTAGTTGAAAGTGAAATCCTAGTTTCGGATCTCATTCCTATATGTGCTACATAATACCCATATTATCTATTCGTAGTTCAATTCGGAGTTGCAACCTCGGATCCTAACTTGTCTCTGGCTTTTCCCATAAAGAGATTAGTTGAAAACGAACTAGAACATCACTTATTTGGATAGCTAATCCCATCATGCCATATGGTACAAGCAACGTATAGGCCATATGCTCTCGTTTTAGCCTTACCTTTCCCCCCTCATTCCGATGTTGCTTACTCATATTTTGACTTGCTAGGTTTAGTATTACCTGATTTGGTTGTTGTCTTAGATGCCGAACCATAAGACTGATCCATTATTGTAAAATAGATTGGTTAGTCCAAGGCTAGCGCATCCACTAATAAGAGTAAGAATTTCACTAGCCTCAAGTCTGCCCTCCTTTACTTTCAACTAAAACCACCGTGAATCATAATGACACTTGCGATAACAGGGCTTTCGCTACTCCCGGCAAGAGTAGAACTACAGAACCCTGGCTTTCATTACTAAAGAGAACACTCGGACTGGGAATTCGGGCTTACCTTACCACCTAAAATCTGATTCATAGCAAGCAAATGCTACTCGCACTAACTAGTAGACTGAAACAACCGCTAACAAAACTTACCTTTCTGGAAGCTTTTACGCCTATGAGCCTGCTCTTATTTGTAGCCTATGAGCCTGCTCTTACTGGATCTCAGATTTACTTCTTTGGCTCCTAGTCCAACTTTGTTGACTCCCAAACCGATACTAATTCTACCGAGACACTTAACCAAGTGATAACTAGACCCGAACCTATACTAGACAGAATTCCACTAGGGCATATGAGACCTTAACTCACAGCAGGGAAATCACCATTGACATATAACGCTAAACTAGCAAAAGCAAGACTGCCGACACCTCTACCCGGAATTGGATTAAACAACTATAGCACCGAACTCTATGGAGACAGAATGAACAACTCATTAAGTAAAAGAAGCGTGCCCTCAGCAATTGAACTCATTAGTGTTATTCTTGCTTCCCAGGTTGAGCCTGTCTTTCCGTGTCTTCAAACCCATATTCTAAAAGACCTGCATTAATCAACCCAACAACCTGATCATTAGATTCAAATACTTGCTGATCAAGGAAACAACCGGACAGGACAAAGTTCAAAGCCCAGAGGATTTCCTGTTTATGGGCTACAATGGAACAAAAAGGGGTGTCTCGCTCGATGCTTTTCCTTTGTGTATTCCACCATATGGATGCTGCTTACCCGAAGTAAGTACTTTCAATCTATCTCAAAGCGGCTATGACGGGCAGATGATGTTTTATTGAAACCTAGATCCATCTTGTGAAACTAACCAACCTAGTAATTACATGGTGATGGTGCGGGGTCGCGAAAAGCACTGTCCTGCCTTTTGCCTCTTACCGTTTAGGGTTTGTAGTTTAATCTTTTAGTGCCCAGACTATTTGTAGTTGAATCTTCTGATGCTCATTTATACTCTTGAGAAAAGAAAAGAGAGGGTTGAGTGGAGAGTGTTTGAATACGTGATAATTTTAGCAAAGATAAGTTTCTAGCGCAACAAACCAAGCAACGTTGATTGAAGATAGCAAAGGGAATCAATACTATCTCGTGATAGCAAAGGGAATCAGTACTATCTCGTGAAATGAAGATGCCTTCTCTGAGTTGAAAGAGCAGCAAAAGAAAAGAGTCTTCAGCAATATTAGGAGCAGGAGTTCGAGTTGGAACTGGAGAAGAAAAGAAGCCAAATGTTCATCTGTTGAAGCGTTAGCGGTAAAGTCGAAAGGAACAATAGCTTAGGAATCAAAGAATCAAGGTGCTGGTGGGGGTGACATATATAAGTGTTCGGTAATCATAAGTACTTAGGTGCTTTTATGGATATAGAATCAGCAAAAGATGGGAGCAGTATAAGATTAATAAGTCTAGGAAGCAGTGTCTTTTTTCAGTATTTCATTTGGTTTACTGCCCTACTTCTACTTATCGGTGAATGTTTGTTCTGGCGTGAAAGTAAACAACTCTAAATTAGATACATGGAGCGCGGTGTACTCTCATTGAATACCGGTTCTAGAGGAATAAGGAGCAACATAATCAGTAGAAAGTATTGTTATAGTTGAAAGATCTTCAGCTGGGTATAATAAGAATATAGTACTGTTTTAGTGCGGTGCGTGTACTAAAGTTTCGGTGTGTGTACTAAAGTAAAGTGAAGTCTCTTTCAGTTCGACGAGTATCCTTGGGTGCTTCCTCAAGTAGAGTAAGTTCGGATACGAGTCTTGTAAGGGAATACTAAACTGCTGAAGCGAAGGGACTTTAAAGTTTTCCCCGTTATATAAGTTTGGACAAGACGTCTATGAGAAAGAAGTGCTTCTGAAGCGCTAAGATCTTTTACTGCTCCGCTAAATTCCTACGATGTATGACCATACAGTTCATAAATTGATGTTTGAACGGACTCGCCACTTACAGAGTTTATAGTTGACAGTGAAATTGATCTACTCGTTGCGCTATCACTTATTGGCCCACGTAGCGAGGATCTGGATCTACCCGTTGCGCTATCACTTATTGGCCCACGTAGCGAGGATCTGGATCTACCCGTTGTTGCTTGCTTCCTTGATTCCGCGGATCAGTCTACCTTTACTCGATCTCCAGGCTTACTATCCTGACCCTTATTCTTAACTCGGGTTTTTGTATTCGCATTCCTTCCTTTGAGTTAGGACCTGTTGTCACCACTTTTCTTAAGTCCGCTTTTTCTTGTCCTTAAGTCCGACAATCCCATTTCACTAATTGGTCGCGAGTTGTGGGTTCGGTCTCAGAATAGTAGTTGACTAATAGGTCTGTGAATGATAAATGATAGTTGACTAATAGGTCTATGAATGCTAGTTGAAAAAAGGGAATCGAGCTCTAAAGCAAGAAAGAGAATACATCCACTAACAATAAGGCTTCTAGCATAGGGCATCATCTAGTTACCCGCTCCTGTCTAGCTATTACCTTAAAGAGTCCAACTAAAAAGTCATCATCAAATAGCTGAGTTAGAGAATTGGCACTGTCCAAAGAGAGTAGGGTCTTTTCTTTCTAACAAATATTGTATACGAAAACCAATTCCGATATCAGTAACCATATGAGAAATAGAAGTAAAAAGAGAAAGAAATAAGGCACACCTACTTCATATAGCACAGAGGCAGAGTTGAGTTAAGAGTAGCAGGTCCAGTAGAAAGGAAAGGGGAATCCAACCCGGGCATAAGAGAATCAACCTAGGTGTAGCTCGAGAGTTCAACTAGCACTAATCGGACTGAGACAAAGGGTAAATAATTGCACCGGTGCGGAAAGGAATCCAGCTCTAACCAGGGCTTAAACTAATAAGTAAAGGAATGAGCTAGGAATATGGAATCTAAATATACTTCCCGAATAAGATATGAATCAGTTTTAAGGTTATATGAATGGATTTGGTAAGGTTTTTCATCCCAATCAATCCCTTATTTTGAAAGAATGCCGGATGAATAGACATGGAATCCAGAGATAGAAGAGGCATACTCCATTATCTATAAGAGATTGCTAGCAGGGATCATTTCCTAGGCTGAGTTCTAATATCCCATTCAGTAAAGTTGGCTCAAATAAAAGAGTAAGTAAACTCTCTGCCATCAAGACGGAAAGTAATGAGGATGAAGGTCGTATAGTTCGGCTAGAGATTGGTTTGAGAGTTTGGTCTTGTCTTATTCAATCAGATCGTAAGGATGGTTACTACTTATTACTTTAGACTTTATAAAAATAAGTATATGTGGATAAGTATACGTAGAGTCATTTTGAGTTGTAGACTTGCCCACGGTACCAAGATGGAGCGAGTCTTAGCCTATAGAGGGTATTCCTGAACTTATCTCTAACTGGAACCAATCAGTCTATAGTGAAACAGAGGCTAAGGAAACTAAACCAAAACACGGATTCCTTAGTTACTTAGCAAGACTAATAAGAATAAGAATGAGTAAAGCAAACTTGTAGCACATAGCATAGGGCTTCGTAGATTTTATCGAAAGCTTGGTATAGATCCCATCCCCGGGTGTCTTTGTATAGTAGTAAGCATTCAGAGGTGTACTATGCGCTCGTGAGAGGACACTAATTCAATAAAGGAAAGAAAAACCTACATCCACGACCCAACCATCATCAGGGTATCTGCCCTCTAACAGTCAGTTTTACCCGCGAACGGTATAATTGCTTTCTTATGATCCCTTCCCTCTTCGATACAGAATCTTATTATCTGCCCTCTCATCCCTATGCCCGCTCCTATGTATTTCCTGGATTCTATTCCATATAAGAAATACAAGGCGTGGAAACCAAGAAAAGACGAAAAGCAAACAGCACCATCAAGAGCCAGTGTGGAGACAACTATGCATCCCAGATTCGAGATAAGCTGCTAAAGGAAGTAAGAGAGTGAAAGACCTGACTCGATTCATTCCTCTTCTTCGTTCCTGCTCTTGGGGATTTTGACCTTTCTATTTGTTACAGGCTTGATCGATCTATAATTGGTCTTTTATTGTTTAGATATATACAGAATGTTCCCCGAGCTCCACTTTCCTTGCTCGCCTAGCCGAAAATACCTCTCTACACGTTAGTAGTTACTCGTTTAGTATTCTGAGTGTGATTCTTAGCCTATTAGTGGCACTCGCCTCTCTTAAGTCTATTCCTCACCTGCTCCAGACTAGATTATTATGATTTCTCCTACTCCGGAAACGGGCTAATGATTCGTATCCTGTTTCGGCGTGGTCGCATATGATAAAATTCTAAAATAAAGGAATCTGGCGGCTGGCTATCATCATTCATATAGAAGAGAACACGTAACAACACACTCCGAAACTAAAGAAGGAGTTCAATCCATTCCTGTAGCATTTAAGTAAGATAACGTATAGGAAGGTTTATAGGCTTTCCCTTTACTTTATTAGTAGTGGTCCAGACTTATATACGCGCTTTATGTGGTAGGGTGACTATGGCTAAGTACAACATTGAGTGAATATATGCTTGGGGTTTTGAAACTCAAAATAACCTCACACTAATCCGGAACTCCAATAAGCTAATGCGGTGCTGTTTGTGTAAAGCATCTCTTTTGACTCTGTTGTGTTTGCTTACGGGAATAAAAGTGAATGTTATTGAATTATACAACAATTCAAATGTAACTCCTGCTTGTTTAAATGATACTCTGCTTGCTTTAACTCTCTGGGACTCAATAGCGCATACAACCAACATCTTTCGAAAGGACGTTAGCACCCGCTCAAGCAAGTAAGCTAACACGTTAAGGGCGAAGCCGTAGCTGTTCCCTAGCTATGGAATCAAGTGGATAGAAAGAAGCTCTTTTGCCCACTACGCGATTAAGGCTACCACTATGCAATTAATCAGACTCACACTTATGTGATTAAGGCTATGGAAAGGGTGGCGCTGTCTTGCTTGCTTTGGGAGAGACATAACCTTCTCTTACAGCAGGCCAGGCCCAGCACGATTAGCAGCTTCAAAAGAGAATGGAGGTAAAGTAATAAAGGAATCAAAGTCATAATTTCATGGAGGAGGTATAAAGTAAGAAAATCATCCAAGTTAAGAATTGAATCGAATTTCATGCACACATGATAGAATATAGTAGTCTCACGGAAACTTACTACTAAAACACAAGGGCGAAGGAATATATGAGTCTGATGATTCTAAAAAGGAGAATGGCGACAGCATTGAGAAATAGACTAAAAGAACGGGATCGGGGAAGCTAAGCAGGCAAGCAAGAGAAGCGGCTAATTACCGAGGTGTTGAGCAAGTCCAGGCGACAAATGCAGAAGCTTTATAAAGATCTGACGCGAGTTTCATCGATAATAGAATCGAAGTAGGACAGAGTCTTTGATAATAGAATCGAAGTAGGACAAACTTTGTCTTTGTTGTTAACAAGGCTAACGGTAAAGTTGTTGTTTTGGCAGTGTCAGTTTAGCTCGAAAGTCAGTTTCCAGATCTTTAACAACAGAATAAGAGGCAAAAGAAAGGATTAGAATAACCAAAATCAGAAGCAGGAAAAGAGGATTCAAAATTAGCGAGTTGAGGTCGTTATAGTTGTATTCCTTATTTAGTTTCTGTTTTGGGGATTCAACCGATTGTATTGTCTCACTTCTCTTGGTTAAATGAAATCAATTATTTTGGTTATCTTCGCTAATGTCGATGGTTTCTCGGAGCGGGTCGCGCCTTTTTGTCTTGTTTTCCATTGGTTAAACTTATTGTCTTTTTCTACCCGAGGGATTAGGTGGGTAAACGTTAATTGCCCTTCCGACGCTCTCCCCCCGAGTTGTTTCCATAGGGTACTTTTATATCTTTCTATGTTTCGGGCCCCCCACCACAACTGGCTCTTTGTCCTCAATCAATCAAATGATGCACATGGATTCCCCCTACTTGTTAGATTCTATTCCTTTATTCTTCCTTCCTACTCCGGAAAAGCTTTGCTAATTCTATTGTAGATGCAATCCATCCTGTGGCAATTAAGTAATATGCGCTTACACGTACTTTCTTTGGTCCTTCATTAAGCTGTTCGACAATTCTTTTAATACATTACACCATCCTTTCACCCTCTTTTTGTAACAATTTATTCGCTTCAAATCTAGTCGACAAAACAAACAGACTACTTGCGAACAAGAACCTCATTTACAGATCCGAGACAATAAACAGAACAGGCAATTCTCTACTTAAGTACTCGCGCAGGAACGAACAGGTATTGATTGAAGTCTAGAAGCTCTGAAGAATCTTAATTATGTATTTCATAAAGCGAGGTCCGGCGTCCACTGATTCTTTAAGTAGCATAGCTCATTCTACTTTGTGGGGGTAACACATCAGCCTCAGATCAGAGTAAACCACCTGCGCCTTAGTCTTAAGCGGTACAGGCCTTATTGATCTATGCAGTGACCAAGCTTTGTGACATGTATCGCTGTCCGAGCCAAGTAACGACCATTCCAATCCTTTCTAGCAACCTACCCGATTCCTATTCCTTTGCTAATAAGAATGCTGCTAGTGCTTACAAGAGCGCAACCATCCAAATGCTAAACTTTGCTTGAGCTACTAAATAGCAGATGGAACTCCCTATATCAAATTCTCTACTGGGCATTGATCTACCTTTTGCTGGAACTAACTCAAGCGGATGTTCCTAAGCCGCATCTCAGCTTTTAGTCTCCTATTGCCTCATCCAATTCTGAAGACAGCCCCTACCGACCTACACTTGGAACTCCGTCTCGAACTGCTGTTTCTGTTGCTTCATCTTGTAGTAGAGATTTGAACTGGTGTCTCTAAGAGGGAATCCAGAGTTAAACTGGCGCTAACAGGGCTTACTGTCCTGTCTCCATCAGCTTCCGAGCCCTACTCGTTGCTTTCTGACATCCCTAACTCGATGTAAGCCCTATTACTCTTGCTTGTAGCAGCTGCTTCTCCTACTTACTATCCATTCTTAAACTACTACAACTCAGATTCCACCGATCCTGTCTCAAAGTCCTAATCTCATCCTTTTAGACTGGGCGCTATACTGCCCTTCCGCGACTAACTATCACATCAGGCGTAGCACTCTGTCGTGTAATTCTGACTTACCTATTTCCAATCTGACTATTTTATCTCTTACTCTCTAGTTAGAGCTGGGGCTGGGCCTACTCCTCTCCTTTTAGAAAATCCGTGTATTGAACTTATTGGCCTGTTGCTTGCTCTTTGCATTCTTGGTCCAACCCTGTTAGCGCTAGCTGCAACCCTGGTCTCGAACCTTGCTTGTGAGCTTCCGAGCTCTGCCTTTAGCTCCTCTTTTACTGGCTATAGGAATCAATACAAGAATGAGGAATATAAGTCGTAAGCATCGGCTTGGAACTCAGGCTTTGACTATCATTTATAAGGCACTACTATCAGACTACAAACAAGCAACGGGGAACTGAGCTATTCAATATTTCATTAAACTGGTGCTAAACAAGCAACGGGGAACTGAGCTATTCAATATTTCATTAAACTGGTGCTTCCAATACCTTAACTCCTATTTAGTGCCACTTCTGTCACTCTTGGAATTGGTCTTTTGCATTCTGAGAATAATGAGTTGAACTCTATGCCCTCGCACTCAAAGCCCATTCGGTTACTGCTGGGTTTTGCCCTGGCCAAGCAAGCAAACCACTCCGACATCTAAATAGGACTGACTGCTCCAACTGCCCTTATCACATTCTTCTACACCGAGCAACTCATATTTATTTCCACCCCTTTTTATTAGGCTTAGTCCTTTCATCTTGCCCGTGTGTGTTTCATTCGATTGTTGGTCTTACGCTCCTGATCTAAATCTTGCCTCGGAGTAGAGCCTTACTGTCTATAGTTCTTTAACTCAACTGAAGGTACCAATAGGATAGGGTACAAATCAAATATAATATATATTACTTAGCAGCGGGGGTACCAATAGCAGCGGGGGTACCAATAATCGAAGAATAGAAAGGCATACGAGACCGGCTTGAATTCTCTATCTCCTGTCCTGGGTCGTATAAGAAGCAAGTCAAGCCATATTTGATATAGGTTGTATTAGCCCTGTTGGCAGTAGCAGATTCCCGGGTGCTAGTTGAAAATCGATAGTAAGAATTGGAATTAGTAAAGATAGGCTAGAAGCACGGGGGGGTGACATAAGCTAGGTAGCACTGGTTCCAATCTTGTGAGCGCTGGGTTTTGGTTGAAAAACAAGGAAAGTCAGCCAGTAAAACAGGATACGAAGCAGTAGTAACAGCCTTACAAGCAAAGTAGCCTTACTTAAAAGCAGCAGCCACACTCGCCACTCGTAAAATTCCGATTATCAGTAGCTCAATTGCCTTTTTATTGGTTCAATCTTTGAAGTAGTGGTTGGTTCCCGTGTTATTGTTAAATTTGTATTAATAAGATCAACTCTTTCCAGTAGTGATTTCAGCCTAAGATAAGAGGTAGCAAGTCGCGTTCTTGGCTAGTTAAGTCCGAGCTCCAAGTTCAACTAGTAGAATGGTTGATTCCTTTGAAAAGTAGCTGGATTCTAATAGCGTAGTGGGCGTCCCCCCAGTTAGAATAAGGTAGTCTCCAGGTTCCCACTTCAGAGTTAAAGCCTGTATTTCCTACTTCAATGTCCTATAGCCCAGTATACTGTATTCCTAGATTGACTCTTATCAGCATTGTCCGGTGGCGTAGCAGCTCTCATTTCTTTTAGGCGGTAGTAAAGTAAAGAAAGCCTTAGTCGTAGCGGTTCAACAGTAGCGGTTCCATTCTTTAGTGTTAGTGTAGTGAATTCTGTTTCATAATAAGCATTTGGTTTCTTTTATCTAGTCCTACAATTAGTATAGTAGTTTCAGAGTCGGTTATAGAATATAAGTAAGGTCAGCGAATTGTAGAGCAGCGGGCTTAAGCTCTTAAGAAGGAAAGGAGCCAAGCGCAAAACAAGAGTGCAAAAGAAAAGAAAAGAGATAGGAAAAAGGGAATTAAACAAACAAAACAATTCTATTCAATTATCTTATCTTATGAAACAATGAATTATCTTATTACATGTTTTTAATGAAACAATTATCTTATGTAATGTAAAGAGTTACGCGGAAAAGAAAAGAGATAGGAAAGTATAATAATAATAAAAGAATAAAAGAATGTAGGTTTGGTAATAATAAAAGAATAATCATAGATAGGTTTTTGTTGGAAAAGAGTAGATAGGATAGGAGGAGTAAAAGTTCTGTGATGTTTTCCCGTGTTTTTTCATAGCAAACGAGTTTGCCTTCATTGCGAGGTGAAGAGTAATGAGATTTTTCTGGAACTTCTGCCGCGTAACATTAGTAGTTACTTGCCCCCGGGTTTTTTCATAGCAAAGGCATTTCCCTTGATAGCTTGGCCAAAAGAAATTAGATTTTTATGTTTTCCCGGGATTTTTCATAGCCAACGAGAATTCCTTCATAGCCGGGTGCAGAAGATCTGTCTTTTTCCGTTTTCCCGAGAAAAAAGGCAGCACTGGCATTTTCCTTCATAGCTGGGTCAAGAGTAATTAGATTTATCTGTTTTCTCGTGTTTTTTTGTTGAAAATAAAGGGATGAAACTCATGCCACTAGTACTAAGAATTCAACAAGTAAGTCTAAGGCTATGAATAAACCAGTAAGCCCGGCACTCTAACTACCCTTACTTTAGCCAACACCGGGCCGGTAGACCTAACAGCATCCCTTGCCTCTCTCTACTCTGGCTCATCTCCTCTCTTTGAACTCTTGCTACAGCCAAGCCCCTACTAGACTTCACCAGGGCAGCTAGGGCCCAGCTACTTATAAAACTTCTCTTCTCTTCTATTCCCGCTTCTTAAGCACTAACTTACTTATATAAGAGAACAAACAGATTCGGGATGAATCTAACTACTACAGAGGAATGGAATTGACCACTCAAAAGGGGCAAGTTACTGTAGTAGTGAGTGACTTACAACTACTAGGTCGGTAGAGTTAAAGGGAAGTCAGTCAGAGATATATAAGTCGTTTGATACCTTCTCCTGTTCCTGTGAGAGTTAGAGTGGAATCAGTTCTCCTATATGAAGTTCCAGTGGGTTTCCTATACTGTGTTGGTAGAGTAGTCCAGTATACGAGTAGTTTCATCAGTATTAGTAGCTAGTCTCTTCTACTTACTAGTCTCATTCTTATTAGTGTCCGTTTCATTCTTTGGTCAGCTAGTACTAAGCATCTAGTATTATTGGAATTCTTTGTATGTTCTTTTTAATTCTTTCCTCTCCTATTAAATAAACTAATACTGACTGATTAAACAGTACTACTACTTGTCAACTGAAGTGACTTGGCCAGCGACTCCTACTTAAACTACTGGTTGGGGATGAAACTCGAACACCACTTTCAGTTCCTCACTCAACTCACTCTTATCCTTCTCTTGCTTCGGTATCAAAGCCAGTACTATACTTTCTTCTTCAACTTACTATAAGAGCAGCTGATTCTATTTATTCCCTGGCCTCCAAAATCCTCTTTAGCTATTGTTCCTAGGCAAGTCGACTCCGGCAACTATACCTGAGTGAACTAATACTGATTTCTTAACTTCAAGTCCTGTCTTCGGCAGTAAGTGTGACTTCTTCTTAGCAAACACCCGAACCTACTTCTATAGTTTGAGCACCCTTTACTTACTCTAAGGGCCTCGCCTCTTGCACAACAAACACAGATTCAACTAGGGACCAATCAGACAAGTAGAAGACTCAGAATGCCACATCTACTAATAAGAGCCAAGCGTATACTACTGGACTGGCACCCTTTACTTACTATAAGGGCCTATAATAAATGTTAACCCCGAACCGAACTCTCTACTTCCTCTTTTCACTCTGGCTTCCCTTGCTTTATGGACGCACACTGGACTTTCAGTTAAGGAAGAAGAATTGCGGTAAGTAAACTAGATGCTATAGTTGTTGAGACTTTCCTACTTGAGAGAATTGGCTCGTTATAACCAAGTCCTTTGTACTGGGCGTCAGGAGTTGTTGGGCGAGCAGCGGCATACAATCAGTTCACCAGGCAAGCGTATACTAGACAAGTTGAACTCCTAACTCACCACTCCTGTTCGAGAGTTTTATACCTGAATTCTTCCCACTCCGATGATAAGATCTAGTACTTGTTGGCTGATAGCAATTCTGCACTTCCGTACTTATAGCTTCCTCGCCTCTCTCTTCTATGGCTTATCTAGAAGACTCACTGTTTTCGGGAGCTCCTCTGTTACTATATACTTAGTTCCGGCTCATCTAACTCAAGCCCATAAATACTCCATTCCATCTCTTGTAACTAAGGCTCATCTACCGGAGTAAACTAATAAAGATGCAACTGGACCAGACCCCCACTCAAAAGAATGAAACTGGAATTGAAGAATGAAACAAGGATTTCGCCCAATCAAAAGAATGAAACTGGAATTGAAGAATGAAACAAGGGATTCCACCACTGGGGATGAAACTCACACTATACTGGCACCCGATACTATACTTTCCACTCCACTTTCAACTTCACCTCGTCTCTTTGAACTCCAATTCATTTCACCCTCTCCTGCTCTGTAAACTATTGATCCTATACATCTCCGACTTAATATAAGGGCTGACCGAGTGGAATCAGTTCTCTTATATAAGATAGAATTATTGTTGGAATGTTTTTCACAGTGTCGTACGGTACGAAGCCTTAGAAGCAACAGTGCGTGTAGGGCAGTTTCGAGTGTTAATTCCAATTCTGAAATAAGATAAGATAGGCCAAGCAACAGTACTAGACCACCGACGAACACATCTACGAAGACAGGACTTTTGGTTATAACCCTAGGAATCTGGACTTGCTCATAACAGGAGCAGCCTGCCGCGCTACTATTTGTATTGATACTGATCCTTAAGATTCCTCTTCTCTTGCTCTAGTACTATTAAGGGGTTTCCTCTCAGTAAAGGAGATACCTCTCAGTAAGGGAGACACCTTTTAAGCCTAGCAGATACGATTGAATCTCTAGATACTATTTCCTCTCTGCTAACAGAATTAGGCTCATCTAACTCAACAAAGATGCTTTACTTACTTTTGCATCTCTAGTAAGAGGTCAGCTACAAGTGATAAGCCGGCTGCAAGCAGTTCTAAAGATATAAAGTACGGTGTTGGGGACAAGTGCCCTTCATGCATAGGTCGGGTCGGGGAGCCTATTGCCTATCAAACAAATAGAGCCGAATTCGATTCCACATCAAATGAGTTTCCCCGGGCTTTGATACAGAACAGAAGCAAGAGAAGGAGAAGAGTAGGAGGTGCACCAATTTCGAATAAAATCAATCACCAAAACATTCAAAAAAGGGAAAAACAACTTCAACTTTCTTGCTCCATTTTAGTTACTTGGCCTCTACTAAATTAAGTATCTGTTCTTATTTATTATATTATAGGAGACTATGCAACTCCTTAATTGGAATTGGACTCTGGAGCTTCGTATCTTCCCTTTCCACTCTAACTCTCACAGGAACAGTAGTAGGAAATTGAGTTGCTTGATCACTAGCTATAAGGTAGAGCACTTTGACTACTGAGTGAAATTCCATACCTTATCTGGCTGGGGTAGTGGAATTCTTCTTAATAGTGGTTTCATTCAGTTATGAGCAAGTCCTGTCTTCGGCTAAAGTTGTTACGGAGTCCTGTGTTGGGGCTAAAGGAGCGGTTCCAGGACTTGGTTATCACTATGACTATATAGTTAATGGGGCTCCCGAACATAACTTTAGGAATCACTCACTCCTTACGCTGACGATCCTGTTCCGCTGGAAGAAACTTACTTAATCTCGTTCTACTCACTGCCAACCATTTGGTGGTAAAGAAAGTACAAACCCATTTTCCTTATAATATGAATACACAGAATCAAGATAAAGATCCAGAGTGGGACCTCTTTCTTCGTTTGCATGAAATATATCCGAAGCAGGAAGAAGAGGTTAAGCGGTTGTTAAAGACTAAAGGAATCTCAGCAGCAAGTGAAGTAAGTGGTTCCTCACTTAAAGTGGAGTTTTCGTCTTCAAGGCAAGGGAGGTCGGCACTGAGGTCGGGTGTTTGACTTCAAGCGGAAAGTATCATTCCGTTATGGGTGTTATATGGCAAAAGCATTAATAAGAACGAACGAACCTTATTACTGGGTGGGGCAACATTACCGAAAGCCTTAACCGAGTAGAAAATAAAAGATGAAGTAAGTGAAAGCCAACTACTCTAAATCTAGATGGGGTTACAGCCCCTTGGTCCAAGTCATTTTATCGGTGAGGATAACGCTGTAGCTCAAAGTACTAAATACGAGTATCATCTTTTAGGGCACTAAGAACAAGCAACGGGAGCTCGCTCGTAAGAACAAACAATCAGCTAACGGGAATTAGCATCTGAGGAAACAAGTGAACTAGAAGCAAAAGGTAGAGAATAAGCGGGAACAAGATAAGAATAGGGAACAATATAATCAGCGGTAGCTCGATAAGAATAGGGAACTATATAATCATAGGGATAAGGTACATAAGCAGAAGTCAGAGAATCAGCGGGAACAATAAAATAGACTAGAGAAAAGAGTCGCGTTCTCATGCCCACCACTATGCGGTTAAGTCTAAAGAGACTGGCACCGTGGAAATATAAAGATAAGATAAGAAAGAGGGTTGTTTGTATAGTAGACCCGGGTAATTAGCCATAAGTAAGTGCCCATTTATTCTTCCCCTGTTGCTTCAGAGCCAGACTTATAGCCAAGAAGTTATCTCGAAGACTGTTAGTATAGTCAACTTTACAAGCACTGCTAATTCTTGAGTAAAGGAGCCGATGGAGTACCCAAAAGATAGAAATTAATCACATTCATAACCGGAAAGCTACTACTAAAAGGCAAAGAGAGACTGACTCTTGAATACATCTAATCTTAGAAAAGGACATCCCTATTCTTCTCGCACATTAGATTTACCTGATCATACCATACCCTAGATGCACCGCACCGGATCATACCTATTCTACTGCCTTGACTCTAACTTGCATCATGATTTGTAACACCGAAGCTATATCTTCCTCTAACGGGCCCCAGGTATTCATTCTTTCTAGCGGTAGCTCTGTTATGAGAAGCAACAGTTCTCGCCTTGCTTCAAGCATTTATCTTCTAGTATCAACAAGTGGAATTCACAGTTGTCAGTTTGCTTCTGTATGGTATTGATTTCTTGGCATCGATGTCAGTCTTGTTGATGGTGCGGTTTCAGTCTGATGGGTAGCCATTTACAGCCTTAGTTGCACTAGTTCATTTCTTTCCCCTATTGGATGACCTTTTTACTTGGATTCAGTAGCGCCTACTCTCTACCGCTACACATTGATAGTTACTCGGTGGGAATCGAACCACAACGAACGATGCTTACTACTTCACAGATGGATTTAGACTGCCCACCACATGATACTCTAAACGTCCTTGCTTTAATTCCACAGCTGGTGCTTCTGATCTTTCAACTTATATAAGAAAGAATGGAACGGGTGCTTCTCGGAGTCCAACAAGGACATAACAGTGAGGGTCATTATGTTCGCATACAAAGATTAGAGTCGAGTCAGACCCAGGAGTAAGATAAGTATAAGTCATAATTAGACTCAGTAGCACAATCACTGTGTTGAGAAGCTATAATAGCACAATCACTGTGTTGAGAAGCTATAATTTCACCAATAAGGCCCGGGCCGGGAATCAAACTACCGTTTCCAAGGATGAAATAGCTATGCTAACAATCATCGACCTACCCTAGTGCTTCTCAACCTTTACCTCTTCTTGTATTAACTCTCTGGCTTATTAGCTTAAAGCTGAGACTAATGCCGACAGGACTTTAGCCAATGCTACTCGGGCTTATACTCATAACTCCGAAGCCAACTACTAATGTTACAACTATTGGAATAAACCAAGGACATACTCGAATGGAACGACCCGGGGCATACGGGACTAACACCGCGACTACGAATATGATAACTTGCCCATTACTTGCTTTCTTGCTTGTTAGTTCCAAACTGATACTACGCTCTATCGTTATGGGGACTCCGCCTCTATCATTACTATGGTTTAGTATGCCTTTACTGCCTTACATGCTTTAACTAATGACCCAATTCCTGTAGTTCACCCCTTCCTTATTCATTGTACGGATATCTTTGTTTTAAATATCTCCTTTTATTCAAGTATTTAGTATCAAGCGCTTGTCAGATCAACTTAAAGTTTACGAGAATGGCCTTGGCAGAGTTAAGTAAAGTAGTCCATGAGTTCTGTTCGCCCATGCAGCGGAGCGGTTAAGTATCAAGGTTCAGTGAAAGTGTTTGTTTGCTGTAGGGAGTTGAGAGGAACAAAAGCAATAAAGAATTGATTCCACCCACGTTGAGTATAGAATTTATTGGTAACGTATTATACATTTCTGTACCATAGTGCTAATGGAGTTATGCAACGGAAGAAGAATATAAGGGAAGGGGATTTATTTTGTTTTAGGAACTAGTCTATCCATGGCAGGGGACGGACACCTTTCTTTATTAGTCTTAGTGAGTTAAGGATTTAGAGTAATAAAAATAATATCAATGGAATAAACTAATGAAAAAGCGTTAAGAGAGCACAGCACTCACATACTTCTGAAATAATACTTATATATAAGAAAGAATAAGTGAAATACAATTTTGACAAACGTAACTACTTTGAATGACAAAGAGCGTGAGTGGTGGCGGAAAATGGATTTATTAGCTCATGAAAGCTCGTGCTCCACTTTTTCCTGTGATTAATTACTTACTCTCTCTCCCGGGTTTCCGTAGCGATTCAATTTATGGAAGAACCCATTTATTCTCGTGGATCCGGCTCCTCGCCAAGTCAACTTACTTTAGCAGACAAGCGTAATTCAGATCCGGCCCTAATTCTTTAGTCTTTAGTGAGTTATCATTTCACATCTCGGGGAAATCATCATTCAATTTCATCTTGAGAGCGCCAAGTATAGAACCAAGTAAAGAACAGAACCACCACCCGCACTAAGTATTCCTTCTGTCTCAGATTCTGCCCTAAACGAAAATAATGCTTTCCTCCCGGCAACAAGGCGGACGCTCGGAACCCCGACTCTGGTGCTCCTTCGTTGTTTCATGAGGTAAGATAATTATAAGTAGGAAGGTAGCAGGTTGATAAATAAGGGGAGCCCAAGAGTTCAGTTTTTTGCTTCCTTAAGAGTTTCGGGGCGCGTTAGGAAAGTGAGATCTCGTAGACAGGGTGGAACAATCAGTTTCATCGTCGGGACAATCAGTGTTGTCAGCTCCGGCGCAACCAAAAAGAAAGGAAAATCAGTGAATTGAATTGAGGTGAGTATGGAAGTATAAGAGGCCCGCTAACAGAATCGCGCAAGCCGTTCTTAAAGTGGATAGTCTAGAGCAGTTCCTGTTGACGACTTCATATTTCAAATCATACACTTCCTCCAACCAAGTCTGATGCTGCAAGTGATAAGTCAGCTGCAAGTGATAAGTCAGAGGAAGCGCAGGGAGCGATTCTTCAAGTAACTTTTCCAGTTCTGTGATTGTGCGAGTACTAAGTGGAGAGTGGATTCCCTTCTTTAGAGTAGTAAGTCGAGTGAGCTCGTTAGGAGTGGAGTTCATTGCTTGCTTAGTTGTGTTAGCGAGTTCTGCATCTTTTGCCCTTGCGGGGAGCAGCTGGGACAGTTGTTCAACAGGCTTTGATGCGCTAAGTAAAAAAACAGAATCATTTGGCGAGGTATGATAGAAGCAAGCGGGTAACCAACAGAGCTCCCTCTCTCAAGTAATAATATCAGAATATAGTTGACTTACAGCCCCTAGTGCTCCTGCCTTTAAGAATATAGTTTACTTACAGCTACTCAGCAGGGGAAACAGAAACTAATTAAGGAGCAGCCATAAGGAGGAACCCTTGATGATCCCGTTGATGAAACTCACACTATAACAGGAAAAGGCTTAATTCACTTTATGCGGGCAACTAACTGACCTGATCCAGCTCTTTAAACTCAATCACCTCAAGACAAAAAAATGACTTCATTTATGCTTGGACCACTTACTCATCATAAAGTATAGGGGTAAATGTAGTCTTTTGAAGCCCGCGTTGCTTGTCGGTTTGTCTAGTAGTTACTTGGCCGGGCTTACTGCCTTAACTTCCAATCTGATATCCGCCTACCACTCCTCACTTTTTATCTTGTATTACTGATCGGGATCTTGACTTTGGATTTGAAGTTGAGTTCAGAAACAAACCGCTGCACTAAAGGACTAGTTCATTTTCAATTTTCTTTTCACTTTGATTCCTCCACAAGTAAGAAGAGAAGACCCCGACGAGAAACATACAATTGGAATTCCCACTGTGAGCTAGTAGACTGAAAACCCATGCTAATCAACCCCTGCTCCACCAACCAAGCCTTAGCTTCAAACTGGTATTTCTATCTTCTACTCTCTTTCTATCTTCTACTCTCTATACGCGCACACACAATTACTCCCCTTGCTTAGAGTCAACAACTTCGCTGGGATACTTAGCTTGTAGCTTACTCAACTCCATAACTAAATTCCTTGTTGAACCGGAGCTTTAGCTTGGCCTACTTCTATTACTATAGAAAACTTATAACTTGGAATGCAATTACTACTGAGTAAGTCCACTACACTACATTGAACTAGACATCTGGATCGAGAAAAGACGGACTTCCCTTACAGACTACCTGGCTGCCTTCCCTTTGTTTAAGCCCGCATTGCCCGTAGCTCAGTCTACCTATACCTTAACACCACCTTAAATTGCTAGCTATTATTCTGATTTTCCTTCCTTTCTGTCAGCACTTGTCAGCACTTGTCACTTGTCAGCACTTCCCATCAACTAGCAGCTAACGCTGACCTTGTTTTAAGAAAGGCGGGCACTTACCCTACAAAGTTGGATCCTATTTATTACCTATTAGTTGACTTCTTCTTATTATTGTTACAACTATTCTATATGTGCTACATCATACCTAAGATGCACTAGATCAGACCTAGGGTTCAAGCAAGAAGGATCGTGGGGGAATTCTATAGGTATAAATAAGGAAATGAGTTCTAAAGGTATAAGAGAGACAGGAATGACAGTTGGAAATACAGAATATCGGCAGAGCTGCTACACTCTTTTGAGTCATTTTAGGCTAAAAGACAGCATTGGTAGGCTCCAACTCATAGGCAAGAAAGCAAGTAAGCTGCTGAGGAAACAGAGACATGAAAGTAAGCCCTAGTTAGTATAGTGGGCAGCGAGTCTGATTCCTAGTTGTGAGCTACAGTCCGCACTAGTCCAATTCGACCTATGTTACTGGTTTAGTACGAGAAGCAGCAGTTAGTTACACAGGCTTAGAAGCAGTAGTCGAAAGTCCTGTCCTATTTTTATAGTTGCTCTCTTATTTATTATTTGAATACTTATTAGTAGAGGAAGAATATTTGGTGTCCAGTAATGGTAGGCTCATATCTTAGCGAAAGGAAGTAAGGACCAGTGTCTCCAGTGTTAAAGAGGTAGTATTTCCTTATTTCCAGTAATAGTCCGAGAAGCAGTTATAGCCCTGTTAGTAGTGATTTCAGCCTTATCAGTGATTTACTATTATATAAGAGAATGTTTGAACAAGCAGTCAAGCACCCCCAATCAATCAAGTAAAGCACCCCCAATCAATCAAGTAAAGCACCCTCTGTCTACCTACTCGGGAAAGCCAATTGATGGTTACCTTGCGTAATGGCTAACTAAACTATCTGCTATGGTTGGTTACCCTTTTCTGACTTGAAAACTAGATCTATGATTTATCAGGCTGACTTTCCTCTTCCTCAAATCTTATATCCCCGGCCTCGCCGCAGGCTTACCTTACTTATATACGCTCCCTACTAGATATAGGTATTACTTTGCTAGATATCGGCTCTCCCCCGCCCTATTAGTCTGCTCCCACTAACTCCGATCCTGACTACCGTGTCTTTAACTCTGACTACCCCATATATATCTTATTCTTTGATTAGTGTGTTTGTTATTTACTTATATTGATAATAGGATCTAGCGCATAAGGGAGTATCATTTTACGCATAAGGGAGTATCATTTAACAACTTGCGGACAAGCAGCCTTAAGCAAGAGGGCCTTTCCTTTCCGCAACGCCCCTTTACTTTACTTGACTTCTGTGCTTTGCCTTTAGGTTCCCTTACCTACCTCTCCGTGCTGCACCAACCTACCTCAAAGCTACCCTTCCTGTACCCCTGAAATTCCTATGTGTGAGGGTAACTCCTAGGCCTAGTTCTTGTCCGAGTCTGTCTCCACTGGGACCAAATCTTACTTATTAGTTTATCGGCCCCCTGCCGCCCTATTACTTATACTCGTATTCCTGCTTATGGGCTTTTGGCCCCGCCTCTAGGCTTAGGCTTATACTTATTAATTCCATTATATATTTCAGCCAGAAGTCCGCTAATACTAACTCGGAAATTCCACTAATGCCTTTCATCCTATGCCCGGTACCAAACATAAACTAATGCTTTTCACTCGCCTTGCTCTACTTCATATCTATTTATAGGCTCGCTCCACGCCCTATTAGTATTACTTGAATAACCACCATTCCTTTCTTTGACTCTAGGACTACTGGCATTGATCCGGGCTTTCCAACCTTTTGCTCCTCAACTAGAAATTCGAATTCATCAACTAATGTAAATAAGACCCTAGCTCGAGACAGGGAACCAAACTGCTCCTATTAGAATAGAACCACTACCTCTAAGACTATTTCTTGAAACAAAGGATCTAGCTGCTGCCATCTTAACAGCTCATATACTAAAGCTGCCCGCCCTTACTTGCTTGAAGTCTCACTACCCCTATAAAAGGGAAAGAATAACCCCATGGGCAAAAACTCGTACTCGCATTCCTAAAGCAAACTGACCTTCCCGCGCCCTACCTCTAGACCTTCCAGAACTACACCTCTGATTCCTCTTGCATTACTCTTATTCGTTCGATATGACTCTTATTCGTAGGACCTTCTTTCTAAGCTAAGCATGGGTGAATGATCTACGTAGTACGTTGTTTCTACCAGGATGGTGCTGCTATGATACAATGAGCGCGGTCCCCTTCGATGCACCAACGAACGAACAATCAACGAGTGCCCCGGCTCACAGAATGGGTTATGTTACTGTAGAATAGGTGCTTTTACTTTACCCTTGCCACGGAGGTGTGATGATACACACTTGCGGGAACCATCGACAGGCTTTTTTGCTGGAATTGAAGACGGTTGTACAGACTTTAAGGGCTAGGCTAAGTGAACTACCTTTTGTTGGAGACATCATTAACGTTATTACGGACATCATTAACTGAACACGAACACGCCTTTGCCGAGGTTGGTTGATCCGATCCCCGTAGAACATTCACCGCAGCGCAGCCAGCTCAGCTAATTCTATAGTTAAGGATCGATTCCTCTATTCCGGTGCTTTAGCCTATGAGCCCCCTAACCTTGCTTTTACTGTCTCCCGGGCCTTGTACTACTTGTTTGGCGGTGAGTCATTATTTCTTTCATTAATACTGGTGGGTTTATTGCATTAGCCTATGCCTATTGTTAGGTCAATTCTGTAGTCCGTCCTTCTTTCCCAACTCACTGCCGCGTAACACGAACCAACTCTACTCAACTTATTCACTACCAAGTAGTTGCTTGGCCTCTTACTGAGCTTTGGACTCTATTATGATGTATTAACTTACTATTCTATTTACTCTACACGTTTTATATGATATTATAACAGTAGCATTTGTTTTCATATTCTATTTGCTTTGCGTTGTCCTTTGTTTCGCCCGGCCCGAGGAATCAATGTAGTTTAGCCCGCAGAATCGATGTAGTTTAACCCAATGCACGTGCGCTGGACCGAGGTACTTTTCAATAAGCAATTGAATAAGGCACCGATACCAGTTGAAAGAATGATTGGGCAAAATGGAGGCAATAGTAGCTCACAGAATTCTATTGGGCCCATCAGAACTACAGGAGTATGCTTGCTTCTCGGCTTCAATGAATGACCGGGGCGGGGCGCATGGTCGAGGTACCTGTGCTGTGATGCATGAGCTATCTTGTACGAAGACTAATTGTCATCTATTTTAGGCTGAGCTATATTACTCAAGGGCCATGTGGCATCACTTTTCAAATTCTTCCCTTTCCTCGTAGGCGCGCGATGATACAATTGAAGCAGCCATCGACAGACTAATGTAATGGATGCTACTCAAAGGCGCTGCCCCCGCTTCAAAAGCCTATATTCTATTTCCCTCTGGACTTGTACTGTCTTCCGCATGAATTTAATTTAATCTTTATCTCTCGCGGACAATGCTCGAACGTTACTTTGCAGAACAGAAACCCAACAAACTACATTGCCCTAAAGGAATAATCAACTCCAAACAAATTATAGGTTGAAAGTGAACAACTGCCCACTCCCCGAACCTAACTCCTTACTCACTCTCAACTCAAAGCTTTGCTTCCTATAACTTATTGCTCCATTACGAATTATTTTGTTGCGCTCTCCATATGAACCCTGCTTTGCTTCTGTCACTCCCGCTCGTTAATGACATCGTCCCTCTTCCTAAAATGAATCAAAACGAGGCGCTTGAGACAGGCCAATGGTGAACGACCTCTTTCCTTCACAAGCCAAGACCAAGATTCAATATCGTAGCCTATTAACCTGCTCTCTCTTGGCGGTTTGGGCTTCAGGGCTTTCTTGTTCACAAATAATTTAAGGTAAAATGGAAGAAGACAATGCTATAGTATTCTCAAACACTCTTGTCGAAATAAGCACAGGGATGGGGATGCCGCTCCAAAGTGTAATCAGTTGAAGTTTCATTTACTGCTATCATAGATAAGGAAGTAGTGGATCCACAATACTATATTCTGGCTGGGTCTTGCTTTCGGTGAAAGAGATATAAAACAGAGAGGGTAGCTAACGGATATAAAACTGAGAGGGTAGCTAACTCACTAGGCTCTATCTCTACTCTGGTAAGGACCAAGTTACTTCATTTTCATTCTTCTGTGCTAGGTAAGCATAGAGTTAGGTAATGATCTTCTCTGCCTTTCTTTCTTCTTTACTTTTACTTGACTGCAATACTGCTGCTTTCTTTCCCTTTTGCGGTATCCTTATCTAAGAGGTAGTACTACTAGGACCTGGGTCTTTTCTTTTACCGGAACTCGCTTCTAGAAGGAAGTGTAGTGGGAGCACATAAATATCCCATTCCTTGGCCTTTTTAGGTGTTTGCTTTGCCATCTCGTGAGTAGCAGTTAGATGCGTCCTTCCCGGTCCAGGTGTTCTCATGAGCGATGGAGATCCTTAACCTCTTCCTCGTGTGTTTGGGAGATCTAATATCTAAAACAATGGATGTATCATTAGGTCAGACAAATCCAACTTTCATACACAAAAAGGTCAAATGCAGGATATGTTATGTGTCAGTTCAGTTCCTATAGCATCAGATTCTTTCTCTATTTATTCTTGCATTGTTGTTGGATAATCGGCTTATAGTGCGCCATCCCTGATAGCGTCTAATCAGTCTATTCCTCAGCGCTTTAATTCCTTGGCGGTAACGTGCGCTTCATTCCTATTTCCTCCATTCCAAAAGTCAGTGCTCTCTCGACAAAAAGCACAGCTCAGATCCAAAATGCTTATTATCTAAGGCTCTCGATGATGACATTGCAAACTTTCCATCCCTTTCACTTACTTCCTTTAAGCGCCATTCAATCAATTCGTCATGAAATAGACAGACCCCAGTATCAATCAGTATTGAAGCGAAATAGGTGGTCAGGTCAGGCTCGTGCAGCAAGTCAAGTGCAGCAAGTCAAGTGCAGTAAGTAGAAAATCCAGGTGCAATAGAGATGTTTTTAAGTTGCTCCATTGCAATAGAGATGTTTTTAAGTTGTTCCAGCACGATAGGTAGGAGCACAGCACACACATTAGCAGAAAATCAATATTCCTGCAGCCCACCCTAAGTTTCATCGGCTGGCTTGTCTTCAGTCCTAGCCTAGGTTGCAAGTCGGATGTTTCCGATCGTCTGACTTCTCTTTCCCTCTCTCTCCCGCAAAAGGCTGACTTCTTCCGCGCATTACTACAGTACTCTCCTGTCTTCCATAAAAGCGAAGGCTGAATAAGGTCTATCCACATTCCCAACTTTATTAGTCTACGAAGGCCCTTTCTTCACTAGTTTTTAGAATCTCTTAGCCCGTCTATCACATGGATCTCGTATAGTCCCCTATTTCTGATGTCTGATGCTGGCCCTTTTTTCCTAGCTTTCTAGGGCGGGTTTCCTATTTCAAGCGAGGGAGAGAGCTTTGGAGAGACGGATTGATAGCACTGTCTCATAAGGGTCTAAGTGAGCTAAGCAAGTTTCCTTACCGGCTATTTTCATTCTCTATCTTTTATGAGCCCGCCTTTGAGCTATTGAGTAATTTGCCTTGGATGGGCTTTGTTTGCCTTTTAGGTCAACAATAGGAAGGAGTAAACTAAAGTCCTGCTCTTGCTTTAGAAGATCTATAGAATTAGTAAAGTAGTGAAAAGGCAGTGATACAGGAATTAAATTACTCTTCTGCCCAGGAAAGAAAGGGTGTTTAATAGCAGATGGGCTTACCGCGACTTAAAGGGCGTCTACTGGTTTAGTTGTTCTTAGGGCTGCCTACCGGGGTGGTATGTTAAGTAGTAGTCTGTATACGAGCGAATACGACCTTTGTTTTAACGTGCCAGTACATCACGTACAGTTCAGTACCGATTCAAGTTAACAGACTTCTTCCTTACCCTAAAATACGGTCAGATAGTGGGTCAAAGTCTCCGCTTTTTCTCTGCGGTAATAGAATGTCTCTTTCTTTATCAAACTCAAAAACACTCCATCTTTAAAGCGTGTTACTTTCGAAAAGTGTAACACATCTCATAAAAGTTCTAATCAGTACAGCGACAATCATGCGAAGCCACTACCAATTCAAAAGCAGCAAAGGATAAAAACACTGGAACCTTTAAGTTGCTGTGTGCGTTACCCTAAGGATTTGTCCAAATAAGGAGCTACAGCGGATAAAGCTATGGATATCAAATAGAGTAGGAAGATGAAAGAGCAACAGAAAAGAGGGGAAAGAGGACGTCGAGGGGTAAAAGGTAAGACAAAGACCAGTCTGGGCATTGCATTGAGGAGCTGGAGGTCCGCGCTTATAGCCTAATGTTGAACCTTCTTGTCTGTAACCCTAAAAGAAATAAATTAGTGTTAGGCAACTGATCTCAAGGCGAGAATTTACCTTCCTTGTCTTCTTTCAAGGTCAATAACAAATACAATCAAGTGCCTTCTATAGTAGAAAGTGCTTTTCGTTTTTCCAACCTGGTCCTTAGCGTTAGTCAAGCATTTCCCATCCTAATACCACTTGTAACCTTACTACCGACCCCTATCTTTTTCTGAGGAGAGGGTTCCATTTTTCGATTTTGTTCAATCTCGCCTGATAGTAAGTAGTTCAATGACTGTGGCATGAATGGCCTTGATTGCGAGGTTTTAAGCTCGTACGAAGATAACATAACGTTCAAAGGTATGCTGGGTAAAATCCATTTTCAAAGGAAGCATATGGGTAACATAGAGAAGTAAGCTACGTTGTTATTAGTCTCATGGGAGGCAAGCGAAGGTGAGATGGAATACAGAAGCCGAGGCGGATATTAGATCTCTGGCCTATCCCAGTAAAGTAGGTTGTTGCCTGTGGTGTTGGGCTGTCCTCAAGGTCTAATCTATGTGAATACTACATTAGATCTCCGGAAGGAAAGAAAACAGTGGATTACTTACTAGGTTGCCTATTAGTGTTAGCATATTTGAACTTTCCTCCGAGAGAAGGATTGCTTTTCTGTTGAGTTAGTACAATCTAGCGGATGCCATCTGAGTGTAAAAGTAATATTGTGTCATATGTTTGAGTGGATTTTCCTGCCAATATCATTATCAATTCTCTACTAGGGTCATGGTATAGATCAATCCAAGTAAAACAAAGAGCTTTCCCACAAAGACACAGCACATGATGATATAGAAATTGCGCACAAGAAATACAGAACAGCCCAAAACAACTCCTACCGCCATGAACGATCATCAAGTTTCTGATGCTAACGTTAGTTCTTCGTCTGGCATATTTCAATTATTTCTGATAGTAGTGAGTCAGTCGCAGTTCCATTATCGGCAACAAGTGGTTCTGTGTTCCTGTTTCATTGTCTTCCTCCGTTCCGTAGTGCTTTTAGATTCCTCCGTTCCTTAGTGATGAGGCGCAAGAAAGGAAGCTCCAAGCTGAATGAATTCGGTACTCCCTTTTCCACGCGGAGAGCGGTAAGGAGAGTCTTCCATCATCAGATAATTACAAGAAAAGAAGTTCATTCACAATGAGGCCATAAACAATGCATGCGTCTATTGCATCTTTGATACCCGCCTTAAAAAGTATGACATAGCTCATTAAGTTTACTTCGCCTTTGCTTAGCGCACTGACTTTCCTTCCCGCACTGACTTTCCTTCCCGCGCACTGACTTTCCTTCCCCGAGCTTTAGGGCTTCAGTGTCTCTTACAGTGTGAGTGGCAGTTAAATGGAAGTTATCTTACAGGTAAGTGGAAGTTATCTTACAGGCAATGCGACTTCTTTTCTTCCGTGACAAGCACACCTCTTTTCCAATCAGTAAGTCATCCTAGCCTGCGCTGCGGCATCTCCCGCTGGCAAAGAAAGACCTATCTTTCCGGATTAGGAGTTCATTATTGCTGTGACCTGTGCTACCTATTCTAGTGCGCCTAGGCCTGTGGTGCTGCTCTCAACTCCTATCTCGGCTCGGAGGGGAATACAGACTTCTTTTTCGATTCGCCTGCTTGATATCTAAGCAAGAAAAGGAGAGCTAACAGCCCACCGCCCGCCAAAGCAAAGGTTGTTAGGTCCTGGTCACAAACGAGGAGGATCCGTACTTTCTTAGAAGGAGTGCTTCTTCTCCGACTTCACTCAATGCCGTGCTGGACGTGGAAGAGCAAAAAAGAAGGGCGTTAAGGGTTACGAGCGGACTTGCAGGCAGGCCTAGCCCATTGCGAACTTGCTCCCTTAGGATCTCTATATGCCTTTTACCTAATCTCTAAAAGCATGGAAATTGGCAGTCGTTACGACGACATTGAAGACATATAGCCATAGAAGGAATCACTCTTATACCAGAGGGGCTGAGGTCTCAAGTCTTCTGTTTACTATAATATAAAAACAACTTGCTTTTAGGCATAGCATCTCGGGCATATAATATAGAAGTATCCAATTGCACTCTGAAGGCACTCTACTAAAGAGCCGGTGGTGATTATTTGGATCCCATTTCTTTGGCTTACTTGCCTCTATCAATTCCTTTTGAAAAACACTTTCTATTAGATACGGTACGGCGCCCATCTATCTCCTTCCTTTCTGGAATTATATCAGCCAGAAAGAATGGAATCAATCCTGTTAGGCATTCGGCAGAGCCTAACTGAGGAGAAGAAAATGGGGATAACTGAATGCACTTCTGATTGGCCAATCCTCTGATCTTAGTGGATAAAAGGGAAAAGATGGACTTAGATCCGCCAGAAATAAAGGTAGAAAGAGGAGTAAAAGTGAAAAGAGAATTGACTTTGCTGCCGCTACACTCTTTGCTTTCTTTCCAACAAACCTATCTATCTCTTTTTATTCTTATTTCCAACAAACCTACATGAGAATTTCATTATGATTATTCTTTTATTATTTTATCATATACTATATTATATTATATTGATTATGTTATGATGTAGCAAACTTACTTCTATTCTATCAGCTAAAACAGGGCAAACCGGGGCCAAAACAGTCTATTTATCCCGATGCGTAACACATGCTATTGACATTACATAAGAGAAGATAATTGTTTTCATTGTTTCATTAATTAACTCAGAGAATTCATTTAAGTAAGAGAATGAATTGTTTCATAAGAGAATTGATTGTTTCATAAGATAAGAGAATAGATTTGTTTAACTCCCTTTAGCTACACGGGAAAACTTACTGTTTGTTTTTACTACCTACCCTATTGATTGATTTGCCATCTTATAACCAGCGCAGCTCCCATCTCATAGCAGCTTCACTGCCCTTACTTATTAGTTGAATTCTTGGACCCAGGTATACATACCTATTCTTCCTTTGCCGATAAGGATATTATTGATAAATGAACTATAACAGTACTTCTTTTGTTTGACGAGTTCTGTATTGCTTGTTCGATCCTTCTGATCTGGTGTCTACTCTTCGAAGACATAACGTATAGTTGCTTTTCCGTTGCTTGTCTAGTCGTTACTTATCTCTCGTACTTGTTCTGTTCTTTCAACTCCTATGTGCGAGTTTAGCTATTAGACTCCTTTCCTTAATTAAACTATTGCTTAGCGCCCTAGACACTAAGTCTTACTTGACTCTTCAAACCGACACTCCCACCTTTCATTCTAACTACAGAAGTATTGGCCCTCTCGTCTCTCGGCCTTAAGCTCTTAACTCGCAAACTGGCATTCCAGCCTTATAGTCTTAGTTCCCTTACTGATTACTTACAATACGGAATCTCACGACTACTAAACAGGGCTCTAACTCAAAACAGAGCACCAGAGACTTCGACTCTAAAGTCAGGAGGCAAGAGTCAACAAGGGATATGAGGACTCTGGACACTTGCACGGAATCACACTCACCAGTCAATGAAACAAGATACACGGTCACGCTCGAGGAAATGCAGAAAGCAATTCATATTAATATTATCAAAGAATAAGAATACAGTGGTGAACTACAGAGGATAGGGAATACATATGAACGGCAGTAACAAGCATTATCATAGAGGTAAGGGTAAGGACAGACACTAACAGGCAGGTGAATAATACTTAGTTAGCTACAGGAGTAGTTTATATTGCTGTATCGGATTCCATTCCAAAGATAGGGGTGGCGGTGCTGTGTCTTTTGTTGCTTCTGCGCTAAGTCAATCTTGTATTGCTGCTCCTGGGGAGGAATATGGATCACTTCTTTTCGAATGCACAGTTCTCCTGGTGAGGAATCAATTTCAGTTTGAGTTTCATCCATCGCCGTACAATCTATAAATCTTACCATCGGATAAACTTTGAAACCAAATCTCAAGTAAGCTGTTAGAGCTGTAGAAAGAGAATTAGCTGGATCTGGATCACCATCAGTTCAATTTCTAGTTCTGTTTTCCTCTTTGCAAGAAAGGAAAGAGAATTGAGTTAGGTTTTGTTTGCCCGATAAAGATCGAGTAGGCAAAGAAATGGAATAAGTTGGTTTTGAGTGTTGTGAGTCAGCGTAAGAAGTATTAGAAGCTGGAGAATAAGAAGCTAAGAATAAGGATAGTTCTTACAGTGTTGAAGCCTAAACTCCACATAATGCATTTTGATTTGGTTAGTGCCACTGATGTCTCCGTAGAATGATGAAAACACCCCACGGGAATCCAACTAACAAGTAAGGACCTAACAGCCGCCTCACAAACAAATAAGTAAGCACATAACGCATAACGCGCATATCAGAATTAGGCAGTGTCCCCGAGAACAGAAAGAACTGGGAGGTTAGATTGCAACTAGTACGTACTTCAACTACTGTAACTACCTATAAGAAGCCAACTCGAAACTATAGTACCGACCGACACCATACCCATCATTCAGAGCAACCAAAGCAAAGACTTGTAGCTACAGTACCTAACTCCTATTCTCAATAACACGATCAGTCACCAAGTAACTACTAACTAGAAACCGGATATTACTGCCCAAAGGCACCTACTATTAGATAGAATTGACCCAATGCTAGCAGGAATGTAACAGGGGGCTTATGCTACTGTTTCTAAGGCGGCGCTACTCTTTATGTAATACGAGCTTATGCAGTGGAGCCTACCTTTCCTTTAGGTATACTATACACATAATTCGGGTGTTTATTGTTATTGTCTCTGTTTTCTTTGTGTTACGCGGTAGTGTCTTTAACACGGTAGTGTCTTTAACACCTGTCTTTTAGCCTGAAACTGACTTCACTAATTCCTGTAGTTCACCTCAGATTCATCTACTAACCTGCATTGTTATGATCTAGTGCATATAGAATGTAAGTAATCAATAGGAAATCGACTACTGCTAATAAGACCTATAAAACACCTATCGCGGAAGGAATGAACTCTAAAAAAGGGCTCAAGCCGGAATCAAACTAAGGAAAGGAGTGGAAAGTCATATCTTTGTCGCGTAGTTTCAGAGTTACAGCAAGGGATGGGAGCTAGGGACAAAGGCGTAGATAAGGTTCTAGGGCGGTATGGGAAGGCTTGGAAGCAGTACTTAAGGCATCGGTACTCTGAGTTCGATTCTTGACAACACCAGTCCAACTCTCATAGATTCCTCTCGGGTAGCTGGATTCTGTAACTGGTAAAAGTAAGGGCAGTGAAGCTGCAGCTCGTACCGTTAAGGGAGAGGGAAGTTAAATCCAGATTGTATATAGGGGTAGTTGGGCTTAAAGCAAGTAAGGACAGGCTAACTGGTTCAATAGGGAATGACAGGTATTGAGTAAAAGAACGAAAGCCAGGATACCCGTGCTAGGGCGGCATAGTGCAACTAGAGAATGAGAATGCAAGTGATGGTGTCATCCTGTCGCAATGGTCAGTCAAGGTCGAGTTCATTGCTCGATGCCGATGTCAAGAATGGTATGGATCGAAGTTCATTGCTCGATGTCGATGTCAAGAATAATAGTAATGCAACAATAGTACGTACGGGCTCAGTGGTATCGGACAATCGGTGTGATAGCGCATCCTAGTGTGGTTATCGGAATAGCGGGACACAATAAGGAATTAAAGACAGAAGCGATGATTACGGATATACAGGATAACTCATGTGTTTGGGCGTGAATGCAATGCAGAAATTGGAGTTAGTAGCGAAGCCCCGCTTGTTAGCTCGAGCCTTAACCATGAGTCTGCTTTTCAAGGATTTCGACCTATACTACACGAGTGTTACTACCAATTGACCTCGCCGAACAACTAGATCCATAATTCATATTTATCATTGCAACCCTTGCTTCTTTACTAAAGTATTTATGTTTCGAGTTTTAGTCTCCCTGATTTTGGTATCCCCTTACTAATATGGTACAGAGCGTAACTCAATAGTAAGCGTTCAATCCAGTAGTAAAAGAATGGGGCTAGTGCTTATGAGACTACCACTACTGTTTCCAAGACCGGGCTACATGACCAACAAAAAGGAATCAATCGTACTACTATCAGAGTGGAACTGGCGGAAGCCAACTACGAATAAGGAAGTCAAATACGATTAATAAGAGTTGAACAAGCAACAGAGGAGAGGGAAACCAACTGCTACTTCTAATGCTGCAGCTACTGATCTCAAAGATTACTTGCCATCTGAAAAAGGTGCCCCAGACAGCAGACTGACTTGACTCGTTTTAATTCCTGAACTATGATGCCTGTGAGCCTGTTGCCCTTTACTTAAACTCTTCCGCTCGTTAGCTCCGTTCCCTATCTATTTATTGATTCAGTATGTCTTCTACTTGCATTCGGTATTCCGTTATCTTATATGATATTGATCGGTATTTATTACTATTTTCTTAGGGAAACTAGGGCGAAACAAGGTAGTTGGTTTTCTGTTTTTGTATCATAAATTGTAGTTGTTATTCCATTCTATTGAACGATAGATCAGTTGCTCCGGCGCTAAGTCATATAACATCCCCACTCATTAAGTAAAATCCCCATTATTAATATTCTGAGTAAAGTCCGCTACCTATGTTACTGTATATTGAGACTACCTATGTTACTATGTATTGATTACGGAGTATTGATGTATTGATTACGGAGCTATTACTCCTAAGGATGGACTACTATCTGATTCGACTTTAACTGCTACTGACAAGGACCGAACTCATCCCTAATAACAAGAAAGCAACTGTGGTTATAGAATTTGGCTAGTAATAAACCTAAGATGGAAATAGATCAGACAACAACTGGTGCTGACAAGACAGACTCTCACTTGGCACCAGCTCATATACAGCTCATCTACAATTCGCTGACCTTGCTCTACTGTATCTCATACCTCATATCTCCCTACCAGAACTCTCACACTGCTTACTCTTATCCTAAAGCTACTTACTATATGATAAAATAAGAAAAGAAAGAATAATATTAAAATAAGAAGAGAAGCTATTAAAAATACCGGCAAAACGAAAAAAGTCAATTAATATTAATTCCGCTATCAAGGGAAATGCCAGTGCAGCCTTTTTTCTCGGGAAAACATAAAAATACAGTCTGCTTTAGGTTCTCTATCAAGGAAAACTGGGTTGCTATTAAAAAACACGGGTTTCCATAACTTTTATTTGCTCTTTTCCAACAAACCGTACCTACATTCTATCTATTCTTTTTTCTTTTATCATTAAGTAATATGATTTATCGAATTGTTTTGTTTAACTCTCTTTCGCGTAACTCTTTCTTTTACTTAAGCTCATACATAGCTGTGCGGGCAATCGGTTGACTACCAGTTACTAGCATCGGGCAATCGGTAGGCTTACTCTCTTTTCGGGCAATCGGTAGGCTTACTCTCTTATCGGTTAATCGGTAGGCTTACTCTCTTATCGGGGAATCGGTTGACTTCCCAACTACTATCTATCCGCCCCCTGAGCTCGCCCTTCCCGTAACACCTCTACTTTATTTATTTTTAGAATCCTTTCCGCTTATAAGCAAACTTTCTTCTTTATAATAAGTGGAATCTATTGAATCTCTATAAGGGAAGCTATTCCGAGCCGAGCCCCTTATAGTAGTAGTAGTAGTAGTCCAGTTTAATGGTATTGAACCAAAGAATGGAGTGCAAACAGTGCTAAACCAAGGGAATAAATAGAATAATCTGGAGGTTGGCAAGGGTGAAGAATAAATCATTCCACTATCAACTCGCAGAACTTACTATAAGGCCACCACTCTTAACTGTAAGGGCTATCCGAACTCAACAGCAGGGTAGGTCTTAATATCAATCCGTCGGTTTCAAGTAATAATACCGTCTCAAGTAATAATAAGATCAACTACACCCACTTCAGGAAACAAATACTTCTTTCACCCAGCAGCTGTCAACTATATTACTCTACTTTAGCACCTCTAAAACCTATAGCTAAATCCTCTGATTCGTAGTGGGCATTCTCCTCGCTCGGCTTCGGCTGATTCTCTTGTGCCTTCAGATTCTCCAGTCGATGTAGACTTGATTCGAACTACTAAAGCTTCGGAAGTTCCATCTTATACAGCATAGTCAATAACTCCTACTAGTAATTAATTCTTTGGTTAGCTTCTTTGGTTAGCGAGTCCAGTATACGCTTGGCCCTATTTACCTTCACTTTACTTTCCCGGCACTGAAGATTCTCTCTACCCCTAAGCCTCACCCTTTGTTTGCCTCTGCAAGTAAAACATCTGCCTCTGGTTCTTTGCACCTAGCTTATTTCTTTATTTCCTTCCCGCTTATGATCTAGCTCTTAATTCTTTTCTGGAAATTGGAAGAAGTTACTTGGCGTCTACTTATCGTACTGGGATTGGGAAAGGGAGACAATAAAAGGTGGAATAGCAAGTGAAGTGTTGGCGCAAGTCCTGTGCTCGAGATAAATCCACTATTTCTTTATATATGAATGAATTCGGTGCCTGTAACGAGTTCTGTCTTTATAGCGGTAGTTAGCGGAAGGGGTTTTTTACAGTTACTTCAATGGTAGTTGTTTCCAATACACCGGGGGTAATTCCAATACTCGGGTGGGCTGGTTTAAATACAATTTACTAGTGGCCCTGGCTGGTAAGAAGGAGAGTCCAGGGATACAAAAAGGCTTTAACCAAAGAGCAGTGCTACCCGGGTCCTGCTCTGTTCTCAAGTGGTGGTTTGCGAGTTACAACTAGGAGTCTCCGCTAAAGGTGGCGAGTGTAGTTTCTGCTTTATAGTTATGAGTTGTAGGGCTCATAGTTGAAATAAAGACTTTAGATCAGGAGTGCTAGCTTACGAGTTAGTATAGGTAGACCCAAACATAGGAGTTGGCATTAGGAGCTGAAGAGTAAGAGCTTGGGGTGGCAGACCCTAACTGAACCCACGAACTAAGGATTAGCAGGGTAATAAATAGTTTTGTTTGAGTGGAAGCCTTCAAGAAAGGAGTGAAATACTAAATCCAGGGAATGCAACGAACAAGTTAAGCTCGGGGAATGCAACTCGGTCTTCAACAAGAACAACAACTGGACTACTACTAAAAGCACTAAAACATAACTTATTTTGTTTTATGGTCAATTTCCTATGAAATAGACTTATCGGCTGTAGAAGTTCATTTATTCCAATAAGATTGATGGCCTCAACTCGAATATCTTAACCTCTTCCTCAAGAGTGGACTTTGGTCAATCACCTCTATCTACCTTACTTCTAGGTTCTGTAACTATATCACTTCTTACTGCCTTGTGTACAAATTGCGGGAAGTCTAGACTACTACTAGTTCTATTACTATATGAGCCAAGTCACTACTAAGTCCTGTGTTCGGGAATTGGAAGTTTCATAGGAGTCCAGAGTTAACCTGTATCATGCCCCACGGAGCAGAACTGGAATGCCCAACTCCACCTACTATCACCTACCTCTAAACTAGGAAGATGACCCCTACCCCCAACTCGCACGTACTAGGCCCCCCAAACTCTATCCTCCTTTCCTACCAAAAGTCAGTGGTCAAATACTAATAAGAGTAAAAGAATGGGACTACCACAAAGAAGAATACGGTTATAACACCGAGTTGTGGTACAAAGAATGGAGTTTTGCCCGAAAGATCAAATGGAAAACCGGAACTACTTTCATCTGTATTTGTTGCCAGAAGAGAAGAGAGCCGAATTGACTCACGACTACAGTGACTTGTCTCTCTTTGCCCTTTCCAACTCCTCACCTATTGTACAGGGAAATGCCTTTGCTATGAAAAAACACGGGGCCAAGTAACTAGACAAGTAACTGCTAATGTTACGCGTCGAAAGAGTGTAGCGGCGCTAGCCGCGCAACGTTAGCAGTTGCTTGGCGTTCCCGTTACGCGGCAGGAGTTTTCAAAATACGATTCCAAATGACCGAGCTATCAAGGGAAATTACTTTACAGCCTTTTTTGCCGGGAAAACGCATAAATCTAATTTCTGTTTCCCAAGCTATGAAGGAAACCGGAGGTGCTATGAAAAAACCCGGGAAAACATAAAAAGAGAATTTATCTTGACCCAGCTATCAAGGAAAACGGAGTCGCTATTAAAAAACACGGTAAAACATAACGAGGACTCTGCTCTCTTACAATTGATTTATTCTATTTTCATATACTATATTATTATTCTTTTAGAATTAAGTAAGTCGTCTTCTTTTTTCATATACTATATTCTTATACTTTCCTTTCCGGAATTCTTTTATTATTATTATTATACTTTCCTACATTCTATTCTTTTATTCTTTTTTCATAACAAACAGGAGTAGAAATCAAGTAAAAGTAAACAAAAGAGATAGGATTGAATTAAGTAACAGGGTAGCGCCCTTATCCAAGTTCAGTTGTGTTGTCAACGAGCTGTAACTGAAGATGCAGTTCGAGAATAATCCTTTGTTGCTTCTGCCTTTGTTGTCGTAGCGTAGTAGCGACCAGTTCAAGTTATAGTTAAGTCCACTTATTATGCTGCGTTGCGTTAAGTTAATTAGTGTTTTGGGAGCTAGGATACAGGTCCCCACTTCGTTACCGGCTATAAGTCCTATAAGATCAAGAGTATAGAAATACAGAATTCAGTGAAAGGGTATAAGAGTGAAGATAACATGTGAACCAGAGAATTAATATATATATGAAAACTTAATGCTTAATTTAATAATCAATAAGTCAACTAAGAATAACGAAACCTGTGCACAGATATATTAAATAAAATAAGTGTAACTAAGGAGAAAGGCCTATAAGCAAGTGCAGCGGCTGACCTCTACTTATTAGTTTGATTGCTACTGACTTGCGCACTACTGATTATACAGCTCCAGCTTCCGCAGTGGGTTAAGAATCGATTGCTGCTTGCTTTCTTTCTACTGCTTCTTCTGTGCTTAGACAGCTAATTCCGTTGGGCCTGTCTGTACCTTTACCTGTACCTGGACGGATCTGTACTGTCCTCATTCAGTTAAGTCAAAGAATGTTGCTAAGTAGGAAATCTTGCCTTGCGCATGGGATACAAAAAACATGAATTGACAATTTCACTAGAAACTACGGCAGCGCTTAAGTCACTCACTGGAATTTACCTGGAAACTCAACTTGTATTTCCGACAACCCCTGAATAAAGGACTTGGTTGTAACTGGTTCTAACGTGTATTTATGTTGTTTTGAGTTTTTATCTTATCTTATCGAGGCGCCCTCACTCGTATTTCTACTTCTAATTCTATTGATCCATATTAAGATCCTGCTTATGACCTGAACTGAACCCTGCTCCTGTATTCCAGGCCTCTGACTTCAATCTAGACTCTCCCATACATATATTTTATAGATTACATTCAACAACGAAACTCTATTCTATTCTGAATTCGGTAGAACATTGGCTTGTTCAACCATAATCTTATATCCTACTTTCGAGTATTTGCTTAGGGTCTCCCAGGATCTCAAAACTGTCTTTGTTTTTCTTGGAATTGGAGCAATTGTAACAGTGTGAAGTAACATACCTCCTCTTAGTATCCTTCGGCGTCCTCTTAGCCTATTAGCCTCTTCCAGCAATTTCTAAAAATACTGACTCTTCAATAGGCACTGCTTCTTCTCCACGTAGTCTAGTAGATGACACTGCCACAGCTTAAGATCCATATTAAGATTCTGCTCCATCTTATTACCCTGCTCCTTATGAAAGACAATAAGTTCCATTTCCTTGACACCCGGTCTTATTACCGACCGCGTAAAGGAGCTTCAGAAGGACAGAGAATCTAGGGCATGGACTCTCTATATACTAACAAAGTAAGATTCATTACTTCTATACGATCTCGAAAGAATCAATTAAGTAGTGAAAAGAGTACAAGTTAGAGAGCTATAAGTAGAGGTCGGAAATGCAAGTTTAGTTCCAGCAGAAGAAGGAGCAGCATTGAAATCCGTCTTTGCGCCGAGAAAAGATGCCGAAGCCGAATCTCATGTCCGTGATGGCGCACGCAAGTGGGAAGGAAAGTCGAGTGGAAAGCGGATACGTTCGAGCGAGTGTTGTAGTTTCGTTCTGTTCTTCAAGTGGAGTGACAAAGTCTGAAGCATAATTAGTGGAAAGATCAGTATCAGACAGATCAGAATGCCCAACTTCTTAAGCTTACGGGCGCTCCCGCAAGACAAGAAAGAGATTCCACTTTGATTTTGTGCGAGATGAGCTGCTTTCTGACCTAGGATCTCTAATGCACTAAATTATGTACCTTAATCAGTTTAAAGAGAATAAGCAGTGTGGTCGTAGGGGAGTTTCTAGTTTCTATTCCTGGAGGTTGAAGCAAAAGGTGTTAGGTAGAGAGAGAGAGTCATCTCAAAAACTCATATACTTTAGCTCCAAATAAAGATTATTGTCCTGTACTCTTTGACTCGGCCTCGGCGCTTGAAAGGAAAGATGATATTGGGTAGCCAAAAACAACAAACAGGATTTCACTACTCTTATTACTTGCCTATTAGATTGCCCTTAACCCAAGTTGTCGACTCGAGAATCATAAGTAGACAAAGGTTCTCTGTTCCGGGATAGGGGAAGGTCGGTTCTTCAATAAGTGGAGTTTAAACGTATATAAAATAAAATAAGAGATGAGATAGAGAGAACAAACAATCAGATCTTATGCGCTCTCAAGATGGCGTGAAAGCTAACTCTCCTAACGCTACAAATTAGGACTTGTTTATAACATATACTAAGCACTTAGTGTTACTTAGTTGCTTGGCGAGTTGCTTGGCTAGTTGAGCTTTATAGATGAGATTAAGTCTTTTTGGCTCGGAACAATACTCGGTGCGTTACGGTACGGTAAAAGTATAGTAGTGTTTACTGTGGCAGAGCGGGGAGCTTACTTCGGGGTGCCTCTATTCAATTCCTTAATACAAGTGATGTTTTGGGGATTTCAGTCGAACGTACCTTTCTGAACCGCCGAAGTATTATTTAGTTAGGCCATAATCCAGGCATGAAGAAGGCAATAATCAAGGTTAAGATTAAGGGCAATCGCCCACCAGTAAATTCTCCACGACAAGATAAATCAAGCCAAGCACCCGACTCGGGAAAGCCTTTGACTCCACTATTTTTTTCATAAACGATTGTTGCTTACTGGCGCACTACTTATTTCTTTAACGTACTTTTGGATTTGATTTACCTACTGAGAAGATCTATCTTACGACTTGATGACTTGAACTGGATGGAGCATTTATTACTGATCCTAATCCTGCTTCTGATCTTTATATTGATCAATAGGAATATGCTTACCCGACCTACAGTTCTGAATTCCATTGAATCTCTCTCCACGACCGACGTCAACAACAAAACAGGTATACTTGGTTAAGCCAAGCAAAGCACCCATACTCTCTCGTGGACTTAGGGCTAGAGCAAAAGCCTATACTCCATCTTATAAACCCTATCTAATACTGCTTCGGGTCCCGCGGATTCTCTATTTCGTCCGACAAGCAAAGGCCTTCCACTCCATCTTTCATATCGAACTGCTTCTTTAACCTTAACCTCAGCAGTAGATCTTCAGTCAACAAATACAGAGCCAGTACTATCTTCACTATCTTCTTTCCCGGAACTATACTTGACTCGCGCAGCTTCTGAAACTAGAAAAAAAACTCCCTTTCGAGCTGAACTTTCAACAAATCATTCTGACACTTAAACTTATATCTCAACTCCCTTTTAAGAGCTGTTTATTGAGGACTCCGCTCTTCCTATGACAGCTGGCTCTGCTCTACCTGCGGACTTGAAAAACTAAGTCTCATGTTACCCCCGAAAACTTCATCATTACTTTCCTTACAAAGACTCCCGAAGTGTAAGCGCAAGTTTTTCCATTTTAGTGCAAAAGAAAGAACTAGGGGCACCCGGAAAGCTCGCATTAGTAGATGAAGACCCTGCTCCTGGTCTTATTGCAACAACAAATGTTGAATTATAGGCTTTAACACCAGATTGAGAATCGACAAGCGGGCAAGACACGTATAGTTTGGAGTCTGCTTTTACTGATTGCTCCATCTTATTATTCAACTGACTTTCCGAATTTATATTCGACTGTTTCACACTACCGCTACTGCTTACCAGACAAACTTTCCCTTTACTTACTTCAATGCCAGGTTATCAACCTTACTTTCCAACTCAAACTCCTGGCTTAAGGTCTGTATCTCACTGGAAGCCTTCTTTCAACTACTAAGTGAAATTCTTTTACTTAGCTACTGATACTTCTATTATTGCTATCATACTTCTAAGTGAACTTATCATCTTAATTATTAATTGTTCACTGACGCTACACATTACTTTATGGCTCAAGGTATAGTTGGGGGGTCTGCCTTTCCCTTATCTTAGCTTGACACGTAAGTATCTAATTCAAAGACTCCTTCCTTACTGGCCGCCTCTAATACTTGATCTTAGAATAAGGAATTACACCACGGATCTAACCGGACAACTAAACCACTTAATTCCATTCTTTACCCGCTGACCTTGATTCTGTAGTTTCCCTCACCAGCCTCAGTCCCCTGGACCTTAATCTTACTTGAAAACTAGCATTCCCTTCTTTCGACTGATATGGATCCCGGCTTCTTTCCTTCATCCAATGGTTCGGATCCTTACCTTTGCTACTACACTAACAATAACCGAAGCGCTACTTGCTCTAAAACTTCCTCGGTTTCGCACTGTTACTTATGTCTTTCATTCTTTGTTTCCATATGAAGATTCTTGCTTTGCATACTTTCTTGTAGTCCGGTACAGAATTCAGTACTACATTTCGGGAATCAAACTCCAAGGGATTGCACTCGACGGGCAACTAACTAATGAATGCCAATAATGCTTACCCTACTCACTGTGAAACCCGCTACTTAGTTTAAGGAAAGGCTACCGCTGCTGACCCGGATCCTTCAACTGATACTAATCAGAACACGCAAAAGCCTTATTAACGGCCGGTAGCTACTAACTACAAAACGGATATTACTGAACCTAAATCCACCCTGAAACTTTGACTCTTCCAGGGCTCTCTCTTAGTCTATAGCTGCTGTCCCTAGCTCCTCGACTCTTTTGTGGCATCGGGAGCTGCCCTTACTTACAGCCTGCCCTTGCTAGCTTATTTTTCATCTAGTGCACAGTTACTTGAAGGTACAGGTATAAGACCAACAGAAGAAAGATCAAAAACAGGATTATAAGCAGTGTATTTACGGACATCCGGGCCAGGTGCTCGATACGAAATAAAAGAAATAGTAAATGAATGATACGAAAGAGGAAATTAATCAATAAGATCTTCTACGCACTAAATTCCCGTTTGTTTGCCCTATCTAGTAAGTTTCGCTGGCCTGGCCCAAACTCTATCCAATTCGGAAGTCAAGTCGAAAGGTAGAGTAGCGCTTCAATCAACCCTTTTGACTTGTTCATGATTCCTGCCTTGCCTGCGCGCTGCTTAGTTACTTGTCGCCTAGGCTAGGCCTAACATAACAGTTAGCTTAAGTGAAAAAACGCTTTGGTTGGGCCACTTGTTATCTTTGCTTATTTAAGTAAGTAGGAGAGCTGTAGTAGGCCTTCCTTAACCTCCGCATTCGAAAAAGGGATGATATTCTAGATACGACAACACGATCTTATCCCTTCCCTCAAACGGAACTGAAGTACAACCACGCACTTATTGATTGAGTTGGGACACATACAAGACAATATTGACTTATATCATAGACACAATATTTACTTATAGAGTAGAACGCTTCAGAAGGCTTCTTTCGAGTGTGTTTGTTATTTATAGCCCAGAGCAGAGTAGATAGAAGTATTCACTCTAGTCCTAGTGTTGCTATTGTTATGTTGATTCCTGGATCCGGTGCCCATTCTCTTACTACTGAGGTTTGTTCTTACTTGTCTACACCTGTATCTCTGCTACTACAGGGTTGAGTTACGACTTCTTTGTTCAATTCCTCTGATATGGTCCCCATTCTGATATTTATTAGCGCAATCCTTACTACTAATTGGTTTAGCTCCTTTACTTATTCCTTTGATTGCCTTTGACAAAGCATCAGTCCTATTCCGCCAGGTAGTGATTCTAAAAGCGGATCGAACTCAAGTCTATTAATCAGTAAAGAAAGCAAAACTAGCAATCAATCACACATAGGAATAACAGAGAGTAGTGTAAGTTTGCAAGGAGCAATAGGCTGAGTAGAAGGATAGTAAGAGTAAAGGTCAGTAGCAGCGGTCTGGATTTGGGGTTAGATTCTTTTTAGCAGTGGAACGAGCCCGAGGTAGTAACAGTAAGCTAAAGAATTAATGAATTATGCAGCATTGTAGGCCCGAGCTCAAAGCAAGTATCATTGGTGCTAGAGTTCAAGAGGTGAACTGCCGGTCTGGCTCAACCTAGAGCCACTGCTTTTAAAACTTGCTCCACCTTATCTCAGCCTTTGTCTTCTTACTGTTAGTCTATTAGTTTCGTTGTCTTGTCTCGTCCTACCGCTACTTGTTGTGTCGATTACTTATTCCTATTTTATAGGGTCATTCGCCTTTTGTCTCTCTGCTTAGCCACTCTGCAACTAATGAGTGGAATAGAAGGAACAAGTCCAAGAATGAGGTATGCAAGTTCAGATACCTATGTCCCCGCGCTCTTTGAATGTGGAGTATCGGTATGGCACCTAAGCTAAGGGAATTAAAGGCAGAAGCGAGAATGGTAGATAGAAGTATTCACTCCAGTTTCGGGGGGCGGGTGCAAATACTAATATGGTGTACCAATATTGTGTACCAACTAATAGAGTACAACTTCACTGCTAATTGAAAGAGTTACTCGCTATGACGCAAGAAAAGAGTTACTCGCCAATGACGCAAGAATAGGCAAGCCGAGCCTACCTCTCACTTCACTCTATCACTTCCGTACCTTCACTCTATCACTGCACTTTTTCTTGTTCCTGTTAGCTTTAAGCGCATATGATATACTTTTGTTGATCTAACTTATAACTCAAGCATTAACCTTAACCTATTGCTGTAAAGAGAGAGTTGGGACTGACCTGTCTTCATCATTAATTTCATCTTCCGTTCGCAAAGAAAGAGAGAATCTTTATTATTTATAGGTATAGATTCAACAAGAGCAGAAAGATACTTTAATCGCTATGTGAGTCAACTGGGGACTAAACCTGCACAGAAGATAGAATTTTAGCATACCTAGCTGAGCCCTACTTTGAAAGTCCTTTCTAGAGCACCTGGCATAGAAAAGAGAGTGGATACCTAGGCTCCAACTCCTTATGCTTCTGATCTGATCCGACAAACAATAACTATACTAATATTGCGAGTTATAGGGGGCAGACGATCTAGGAGGCTTTCCTGTTAACCCAATCACCGAACCTATACTCGTAGGCAAGGATATACTCCGTTAAAGACCCTCGCTTCAAACCCTGTACCTAATCCACCACTTGAACTTGCGCCAAGAACTCTCTTCCACTGGATTGATTCGGCTTACTTTCCTTTCTATAACTACTGAATTCAATACTTTATCTTATAACATAAAAACTAGTGCTTTAGCTGCTGAGCCGTATCTTTTAATCAATGCCAACAGGATTCCTATCGACCTACTGACGAGTAGAACCCGAGCTACCGCTCTAAACTACTCACTCTTCCCATACTGGCCCAAAGCCTTACTATCATTACCCTTATTCTTTCACCCATAGAAAGCTGCCCGCCCTTGCAACATTGCACATGAGCCTGCTCTGGGTTACTTCAATTCTTTAGCAACTTATCTCTCTTTTTTCACTACTGACTGAGGGGCTTACTCCCCTTTACTACACTTCACTAGCCAATTCTCATGATTAAGCTTTAGAGTAAGGAATTGGACTAACAAAAGCAAGAATGGAGCTGGGGAATCACACTCTTAAGTAGGAGGAAATCAACTGCCACCTACCGACTTATGAAATAAAGAAAGAATAAAGGATACCTAGCATAGCTTTAAGACATTGAGGAGTAAATAGAAGATTTGGACTAGTAGATAAGGGAAGAAACCCGCTATTCATAATCATTGAGTTAACAGCTGGGAAATCCACTACGAATAATAAGAAAACAGCTCATAGCAGTAACAAAGTGAAAGCGGAAATCCAGAATGAGAGGCCAGAGCGGGATACTACCTACGTTCACAAGAAGGGAAGGCAGTGAGGTCTGTAAAGGAAATACTAAAACAAAGGAGTAGAAGCCTCCTAACGAACGATTGGAATTCAAAGACCCAAACAAGTATGAGAACTACACTAATGAGTAAGGCCTGGGAGCTAATGAGGTCAAGCTTGTACTACTGAGTTTCACTCTTTTGATTGGTACTTGGATTCTGGATTTCTACTATTGGTCTTATTCGTCTTATAGTTCCGGACCGGTAAGCACTAGTTTTTTGACTCATTTCCTATCTAACTAGATTTAGAGCGAGTAACCCAAATTCTGTAGTTGGCCCTGGTCGGGGAGCACCCCTATAGATCAGAGGCAGAGGTTGGAAGTGGAAAATAAGAAGAAGAGGCATAGTTCGATAAGAAGAGGTGTGTTGGCGGGCTACCCTTGTAGTTTGATTCGTTCCCTTTTATAAGAGAAAGTTTGCTTATAGTAAAGCCGTGTTCCCATACTAGTGTAGTCAGATTCTATTCTAATAGCTCGAGTAGTGGGATTGTCTAGGGGTTATGTCTTATAGGCATTAGCATCAGTTTGAGAGCAAAGAGAGACAGACCCCAACCTAGGAAAAGTAAGGCCCATAGGCAGTAAGATAAGACTAAACGGAGAGCATATGCCCTAGCGAGACTGCCGCTACACTCTTTTGGCTAGTGCTTAAAAAACCTTTATTCTTTTATACTAGCTATCCGACTTACCCGAGAGCGTGATAAAACAACTAATGAGTAAGAAATCCTCTATTACCCGTAGTAGGACCTTTTCTCGATGTACAGCGGAACAGGAAATCTAACTCACAACTATAGGACTAAATAGAAGAATGCAGAACCTAAGTAGCACCGCTGAGAATCCAATTGGGGACTAAAAGAATGAACCCAGGTACCATCGGAACTAAGGTACTCAACTCATAGATACGAGCCAGCGCACATAGATTAAGAATCCGTAACACTGCTTTAGGGGCTTACTTTGGGCTTGCTCCACTGCTTTAAGGGCTGAACCAACTACTAATGATAATTCAATTGCGACTTATTCGGCTGAAACGCACAATTAAGGATACCGTTCCGGAGCTACAAGACGTGGATCTACTACTCTAACTACCATTTCTACTATGAGAACTAAAAACTGGGAATTACCCCACTGATAACGAGGCCCGAACAGAACACTTCACTAATGGAATAGAACTAGTGTTTGTTGTCAGGAATCAATACGATAATTTGCAACATAGGATGTTTTTCGATAGAGGATTCGAAGACTGGAGCTAGTAAAAAGCAAGCAAGAGGTACGATACACCGCCAGACAGGTAAGAAATAGAGGAGTAAGTGCTGCACACCGCCAGACAGGTAAGAAATAGAGGAGTAAGTGCTGCGTGACCCTTGCGGATTGGTTCCCTTACTGGAGTTCTGGCTTATGAAGTTGAGGCCCCCTTTCATGTCTCTCATTCCTTCCACTCACAGTACGACGTAGTGCATTAAGTAGTAGAAATAGAGTGGTTAGTATCCGACACTATATATAGGTAATAGAAAGGACTAGTAATAGAAAGGAGCGACCCCAGATAGAAAAAGGGCTAGTGATAGAAAGGAGCGACCCGAATTGACGGAGCGCAAGGATAAAACTAGTCAAATGAGGAATGAAAGTCGTTAGTCTCGGCTTTGACCATCTAGACTACAAGGACAGGGAACTACACTAAGCAGTCCAAGAATTGTGTTTGAGAAGTAAGAGTTAAGCTGATGATCAGAAGACTCTCACAATAGCCCCCCAGAGACAAGGATAAGAGAAAGTGTCGAGTAAGACGACTGCTTGGGCCAATAGCAAAGCCGGGATAGGGCGGGGTAAGCATCAGAATGGAACTACTATACTTGAACTCGTATTGATGACTGGAACAATACTTCAATCTGGCACCTGGCCAAGCAAATACTTTTTACAAAACCCCGTGTTTTTGGGTAGCAACCCTGTTTTCCTTCATAGCCGGGTTCATCGAAATGATAAATTTATGTTTTCCCGGTAAAAAAGGCAGCTTCGTGATTTTCCTTCATAGCCGGGCCAAAACAGACTTACTTTTTATGGAAACCCGTGTTTTTTGATAGCAAACTCCATTTGCCTTCATTGCCGGGCCATTTGGAATTCTAAATTGATGTTTTCCCGTGTTTTTTGGTAGCAACTCGATGATTATAGTAAGTGAGTATATGAATTCCCTGTCGCAAAACAAATACTGGCACTGCTTACCAAAGATCCGTATCAGTACTAAGATCACGGTTCAGAGACTTACATTGGGGAAGGGCAGGCCACATCAACTCTCTTTCGAATGAATGCCGACTTGTTAGGTTAGATAGGACGGACTGACTGACTGATAATAAATTCAGTGCGTGTGAACAAGCAGTTCGAAAGGGTTAACTCTAGGAGCTACACCTTTTTTCTTATATAATTTATGAATCAACTGGGCCTTAAGTTGAAGCTAATGCGCTTGGAGTTCAGTTTCTTGGTCTTGGTGCAAGTAAGAGGTCAGCAGCTGAAACAAGAGCATAAGCTTGCTCTGTCGTTATTATTTGTAATCACTTGTATAACGTTAATTATGACTATAGCTTGTGTCTGCTACGAGTCTTGAGTCTAGTCTCCTATTGGTTTTTTTTCTTGTTGAGTCGGCAAGAGAATTGTGACAAAAAATGGGGAAGGGAGCTTCATCTAAGAATCGAATGCCTACATAGCGCTACATTCTTTCTACTCAAGTCCATAGACAAGGAAAAAAGTGGAGTTGCGCGGTCAGTGAACTGCTTTATTACATTCTGAACTTCCGGGGTTAAATTCAAGTGTAGCATCAATACTTTCCGCTCGAAGTCAAGTATCCCGGTTGAGAATCCATGGTTGTTGGTAACGAGTATCTTTCTGTGATTGTTGAATCGTATAAAGCCATCTCTTTGCGAACGAATACCCTAAATCCAAGTAATAAGTGAGTTTTGAAGCAGCACAAGCACCAACCTAGACAACACAAGCACCCGACCCGACAACACTAGTACAAAATCTCTAGTACCAACACCTCTATCCGCTTCTGTGCCCAGTTGGATATTCTTTACTTTATTCTTTTCTTCCGAACACTGCTATAAGTCTGTACTACTTCTGTTCTTCCTGAACCCAGCCTTCCTGGTTAACTTAACTACCATCTTTCTTTACTGCTTCCTTGATTCTTAACCTTTGACATGATGATTCTAACCTCTCTTATTATAAGTATATCTCTATTATTATAAGTACATAGTATATAGCGGGCATTCAGCTAGATGAAACTGAGATTTCGTACTTAGATACAAGCAACAGAAGAACCAACCCATATCCACTGATCCGCCAAGAACCTCTCTTCTCTCTGCACCAACCTACCTTTCTTTCTGGTCGACCTGGAATTGCTGTTCCCTTTCGCAAAGCTTTTTCTACAACTGGAAGATACTCTTTTGTCGATGAAACTCGGCTCGATTCAACAAAGTATATTAAGTCGCACCCACTTAACTTGCGGACTTATTACAGGGGCTACGCGGAACACTAAAGCAGGATAGGATCTGGATTGGATCATAAGTAGGATCAGCATCAAGGAAGTAAGCTGTATATGCATAAGCAGTTTCAAGTAATAGGTCGGATTCTCAGTTTCAAAGTGTAGCTCCTAGCATAATAATCACAGGTACTGGCTTTGTTGCCATGAGTATAGTAGTTCAGTAGAGTATCTTAAAGCAAGGTTTAAAGAGCAAGGGGCAGTTTTCAGTTAAAAGATCTGAAGCAGTTTCAAGTCGAATGAGGATGCTTCACTTTTTATGCTTTTCCGGAGGTATTGATTGATTGGGTGGGGCAGTGCTCGGTAAACTAATCATGAATTGAATGAACAACTTCTTCAGCTAAGCCCCCTCGCAAAACAGTATGAGTTTTGTTCCCAGCAACTATTGCTTATGTACCTGCGGAGCGAGGATCTCCCTGTTGCGTAAGGGAATCTAATAAAATGCTAGGCGCGGGGTAAAATGCATTTCTTTCTACAACCGATATGCGGACGCAAGACTAAGTACTAATGCGAGTGACTAAAGAAAGCCCGCTTAAACAACCTGTTTAGTCTTATCCTATATACGTCTTGATTGAGTCTTACCTCATGTATTAAGAATGGAAGTTGGAATGCCACTTGACGTTGGAAAGGTCAATCCAAACCCTTAGAATTCAATTTCAGTCGACTCGATCTTCAGCAACAGGAAAAAAAGTATCAAGTCAATCAGCAACAAGCGCGGGAAGGAAGGTAGGCAAAAGTCATAAATTAGCTTTTTAGGTTCACAGCGAGGTTAGGTTAGGTGAAGCACTTATATAGAGATTTCATAAGGTAGGGGGTTAGTTAAGCCTATGACCTATTCTACCTCGCTAACGCGAGTGGTGCCCATATCTAGCTGACTTTCGGGCTAATGGATTACGCTTACTTTCTTCTGGTTTCCAAAATAATTGTTCTGTTACTTTGAGCTAGAGCAAGAGACAATCAGTTTCATCCATATTTGCGACAAGAGAAGAAGCTTGACTTGTTAAGTCTACGAGAGAGGCAATCAACCAACAAACACCGAGTTGCTTGTTTCATTTAGTGCGGTAGTGCGAAAGAAGATGGGCATCCACCCCGCCAAGCTATGAAGTAACTGGTAACCTTAATGCGTGTAGAAACCTCATCCATGACAGTTTACTCACCACTACTGGAAGAACGAATATCGGCAGCTGAACCTCTGATCACATCGATCACCCTGGAATTATACTTAGCTTTCCCTTTGTGCCCTTCTTGTCTATACTTCTATATAAAGCAATAGAATAAAGCAATAGAATCCAGCCTTGTAATTTCATGAAAAACTACTTTACTTACTCTAGCTCTAAACTCATACATAGCATTGCTTACTTACCCCGGGTTGAAATTGATTGATACCTTACCCCTTGCCTATATTGAATTTCGCTACCACAATCTATGAGATAGGAACTAAAAATCAAACCAGAGCATTGCATCAGAGTATTGCATCGTTTCCTTGCAAACCACCACGTTAGTACCCAGAGACGAGAGTAACCCTTAGCTATAGCCCGAGCCCTTAGTTCTTAGCTATAGTAATTCAAGCGTTAGCGCCTTGCTCTCTTCTCAAGAATGGAATCTACCGTGCGTGAAATTATGAGTTAGAAAAAACCCTTACTGCTGACATATTACTTGCTGCTCTAAAGCATATTACTGCTGGCACATTACTTTAAGAACGAATTGATTGATCCCCGACTCACTACTTTACAAGAAAGAAAGATTGATCCCCGACTCACTACTTTACAAGAAAGAATTGATCTAGCTTCCTTTGCTTAAAGGGTAGAAAAGATGGTATGAGAGTCTTGCCTTAAACGATGAATCAGGGTGTTTGTTATAAGCTTTAACCGATGAGTACTCTAAATAGAAGTCAATATCAACAATAAGACATTACTTTCACCTTTTCTTTTGTAGTGGTCTAGGCAATGGCTAACGCAATAGGGCTTCTGTACTGTCATACAAGTGTAGTTCGCCTTTTGTTCAGTATTGATTGATTTCTTTATTGAGTTAGTATCCTCGTTTCTAAACTCAGCAAGTAACAAAGAATAGAAGTATTATAGGTAGGAATAGCGCAAACAAACAAGCCCCTAAGAATAAGCATTAGCGCCCCGGCAACTCAACTCAGAAGCAGATAATTTCCATATAATATAGATCACATAGTATAGAAAGAATATGGTGTAACCTCACTAAAGAGAATATCATGGAGTGCGAAATCATAGAGGTATACAAAAACTCAATATTAGGCGCAACGGCTTTCTTGCTTGTTTAATAGAGTGCAAGCATAACTACTTCTTCTTGTTTGTTGCCCCGAGTCAAACATAAATACAAAACTATAATGGAACTTATGTGCCCTCGGACTGTAATCAACGTAAGCGCACAAAAGTCAACAGGAATGAATTGACGCCACTGATGCACTTAATCTGGTTGCGCCATCACTTGTTTGTTCGTCTTGATCTCAACCGGCTTTCATGCTTTAACTACAGCTTTCGAACACTGCTTTACTGACTCGAACTACTATGATCGATTGCCTACGGATTAACCCCTTTATCCTATTCTTCGAGAGCCAGGGAGCTGGTAGTGAAATTATTTATTTTGACTTTTCTTCTTATACCCCGGACAAGAACTCTGTCTTAACTAATGGATAATCGGAATGAAAACAAATAATACAATGTTGCATGCAATTACATACAAGCTAAATGTTGCTTTGCTCTAGAATTGATGTTTTTGACTCGAAGCAACTCGACTAAGTAGAGAGAGAGGTGCTTCTTCAGTTACGGTTGCCGGCGATGCCGGAGTTCTAATATAACTGCTATATTACTATAAAATAACTTAAATTACTGATGTAACTGTAAGTGCACAATCTAATCTGATAGAAACAATTTAGTAACAACACTTTTTTAGTAACAAAACTTTTCCTTCACTTCAGCGTGTTCCTAATAGCTTTTTGGAGCATTTCCTAAATCTAAAGTGGAATAAACCTCAATCAACAGAACAAGTAACTCGGGGCGGGGTGGGTGCTAAAGGAAAGGTTCGGAGAAGTAAAGAGCAGGATATAAAGTGTTACCGACAGCAGCAGCAACATATAGTGAAGCTATGGGCACATAAATCGAAAGATGCAGCAGGCAAAGATGCTCTCCTATCAACTCAAGCTAGAATACACTGAGAAACGCGCTGTAAACCTCTTTTTGCGTCGTTAAAGTCGGCAGGGCCTAATCCACATAATAAATAAGTTTCTAACAATGCCAGGGGAAAGTAAGAGACCAGAGTTTACGTAAAAGAAGAAGAAAAGGAGTTAGGTACTATAGCTGGGTTGGATACTCTGAATTAGAGGCATAGTTGGCGCTCCTATAAAGTTAGTTCTTTTACCGGGTTGGATACTCTGAATTAGAGGCATAGTTGGCGCTCCTATAAAGTTAGTTCTTTTACCGCTTAGAGCAATTCTCATGCTGACTACTCCACGGTCGTATACAGGCATGAGAGACTTACTTTTGAATTTCATCATTTTGTTGACTACTTTATTGAAGGTTTGGCGTATGAGTCCGGTTCACTTCTTTTTTTTTGCTTGCTGGTTCGGAGCTTTCCCTTGTTAAAGTAACTCCAACTCAAACGAAACTCAAAGGAAATCCATTCACAATACAAGATAGGATCTAGAATAGTAGCTTCTCTTTCTAGCAAAGAAGGATCCTGTCTCGCTAACCGTATACAAATAAGCCGAATGTATTGTATTGACAGCTGTGAGGTGCAAAATCCAATGTGTTTTTTAGAATTGCGAATTGCAGGAAAAGGGTCAACTAACAAAAGAAAGAATAGATGCGGTAAGTCACATGCTCAGAAAAAGACTCATAGTTATTTATTACTAGAAAGCCCATACAGCATAATAGAATAGCGAATAGATAGATCCTATTTGTTCCTGTTTTGCCCCATCATCCATACTGATCAAGGTGGGAAACTACTTAAAGGAAGTATGTTCGTAGATGGTGTTTGCATGTCAAAGGAATGGTAGTAGTGGGCTGGATGTTCGGTAAGCGTGCGAGATGAGATCCGATCCTTCCACAAGGCCCGTTTCAACAGTAAATTTGTCCTTGGATTCCGTCACCCGTTCTTCCCGACCCCCGCCCGATGCAGTCTATAAGGTTATCTCAATGGACTTCCCAGCTATTATAGATATCTTATCTCAGATTCAAACTGACTGTTTGTTTATCCGAAAGTATCTGATGGTCATAGAAAGCCAAAAACGTATCGCCCACTTCCTAAAATGAGGACGGACACTTGGGGTAGGCTCTGCTCTGTCCGCAGGATCAACAACCATAGCTACACGGAGTTGGTTTACTGATTGAGGTATCATGAGAGCTTGTTAGCGATTACACTATCCCCGGCCCGGGATCGAATAGCTTTCATTTAACTTCTGTTGTTAAAGCTATTGAACAGAGGCGGAGTTCTTACACGAAATGCTGGTACTATGAAAGAAAAACCACTAATTCCTTTGAAGCTACTAACACTATCGAAGCTGGCTTGTTGGTTACGTTACCGGTTGGGGTATTGAAAACAGATAAGGGAATTCCCCTATCCTTGCTTCTAGTTTCGCCGGTACCCTATAGACTGCTTTCCCTAAAAGGAGGGCAAGATTCAAGACATTCGATCTCATACACTAAACTAATAAATGAAAGTATATTCGTAGCAAGGGTTTATGAATGGAGGTGGAAACTACTGCCAGTTAGTTATTTCTTATCTTTATAGTTGAACTCATTCCTGCCGCTCAGTTGAAAGAAGTTTCGGCTCTATGTATGGCACTTGTTCTCTTTCTATGGATCGAGATGCTTTTATACTTATATATAAGAATACTCCATAAATATCCAAATACTTTTTCAGAGGATTTCTTCTTGTTAAGACAGTCAGTCTCCTCCCCTAGTATTGGCATTGCTACGATATGAAAGTCTGAATAAAGCTTTATTGCTTCAAAAAGGAATATGAGCAACTGGAGAATGTCTCACCTTTTCTTTTCCGTTGAATAACAAAACTGTAGTGAAATGGATTATATGCTTTTCTTTTTCCGTTGAATAACAAAACTGTAGTGAAATGGATTAGATGCTTTTCTTTTTCCGTTGAATAACAAAACAAAGGGCCGATGCGGCAGGTACAAATAAAGGGCTATCTTTTGCATAACTGTGATAGGTCTGGAAAGACTACAATACAAGCTTGACTCATCGGATAGCTACTAACTTGCGTAGAGACAATAAATGGAACCGTATTTCACTTTTGAAAAAGGTAGACGTCATACTATCTATTGCTTTCTAACTTCATAAATGCATATGTTACGATTGAAGAATACCTTTTTTGGAGAAATACCTAAATGCAGAATATAATAGCAATTGATAACATCATAGCCGCACCGAGACGATAAACTTTTACTTGAACTGATAAAAGGAAAAGGCCCCAAACGATCATCTTCGAGAAAGCGAAACTCAAATTACATCCAACCCTAAAAAAAGAAAGCCGAGGAACCGCTTCGCCCCCTATACCTTGAAGCCTGCTATAGCTAAAGAAAGTGGCTGTCCTAAGGTAAGGGAGCCCCTTATTGTTCTAATCTTAGGAGTTGTTGAAGTTAGTTTGTAAGATAACGGTATCATTGTGTTCGTGAAGATAAGATAGTAGAGATCACAAGACCTAGAGCAAGAATGAGATGTTACGCCAATGAGCCCTCTAGGAGTAGGACGCCTTTAGCTGGTGCCCGGGGCCCCTATAGTTTCCGGAGAGATGATACAAGGGCAACTAACCCGCAAGTCACCTTGTAGCGTATCCATCAGTCGGTTCCCTGCAAGCAAAGAACAAAGGTAGATGACAAGTTTACTTGAAAAGCCATAGAGTAAGTAAGGTCACTTTCTTTAAAAGAATATGTATCCCAGGTGCTTGCTATCTAATCTGTTGGTACTATCTAATCCATTGTTTCCATCTTGTGAACCCCCTAACTATGCTTTCCTGAGAGTTATGAGCTAGTAGTTAGGTCCATTTATTGTTACACCCGGTTCCCATATAGAGACTCTTAAAACGTATATACAAGGGGGACTGGACACTAGTAGTGAGAATGAATCTATGGTGCATGTCCTTTGGCAAAAGAGTCTTTTTACAAGCGCTTCATGACATGAGTAGAGAAGAGAGGGTAGGTTTCATTTTTAGAGCTAAGCTACAACAAAAAGAAAGTCAAGAGTGGACCCAAGAAGTAGCACAACAGTTGCTAAAGATAGTATTTGTCCTCCGAAGATCCGGCTAAAGCCAAAGTTTGCCATTACATTAACGGTCTTTCGTGCCATGCCAACTTTACTGCAAAGGAAACCGAGCTACAAGTTAGGAAATTACTCTTTCAGAGAGGGTGCCCTTTCGGGAAGAACCAATTCTGCAAGTACTACAAGTAATAGGCAGTAAGCAGGAAGCTGGATTGGTATCTGAAGCTGGCTGGAGAAGCAGCTGTAGAAGGATAAGAGTGATAAGAAAGAGATGTAGCAGGGAAAGTGGAGTCGACCAGATCATATGCAGTAGAAAATTAGGGTGTTGTTGGCGACGAAGAAAGCACTTGTTTGTTCAGTGCGCAAGTAAGTGGATAAGCAGTTTCCAGTCAGATTAGAATCAATTGCTGAGGTTAAGTAGGGGCGGTGACTAGCTGATAGATTCCAGTTTAGAGTAAGGAGCAAAGGGTCGATGTAATTGAGCCGGCGTTGAAGCGTTAACTGTGCTAAAAGTCAGTTAAGAATTGCCTATTATCTCCAGTTATAGGATTTGCAGCAGTGAATAAAGAAATGGATGTTTGGAGCTGTGCTGAAATGACTGGTTTTACTGTTTTCCTTGGCGCAAGTACATTGACAATGACAATCAGAGAACACAGCAGTAACAGACACCAGTGCTTCTAAGACTTTTCACCACTACCAGAAAGAGTGAAATGGGTACCTAAATCTAATTACAGAAGAACCCTACTCCACGTGAGAGCAAAGAACACACACAATAGGGATAAAAGAAAGCAAGACAGACAGACTAGTTCTATTGTTTGCGAAGATAAGAATGATCCACTGCTGGGTAACTTGTCAGATTGATCGGCAATTAATTTCGATTTCTCTTTTCTTTGCTTTGATCGGTAATTCATTTAAATTTATCTAGTTCATTTAGATAATTATCTTATCTTATTTCCCACCCAATCCCCGTAGAATAAATGATATAGAATAGGTCTTTACTATTATGAAATTCAGGAATAAGGCAAGACAATAGACAGAAATAGTGGAATAAAGCCATTAGGAATATCATACTAAATGAAGCAAGCACACCTTTCCCATCGGTGCCTTACCTTAGCCATTGGTATTCTTTTCACCTACATTAGTTAAGTAGTCTGTAGTGGTGAGAACTTATAGGGTGACCATGCCCAGATAGAAATAATGATTGGGTCGAAAGCGGGGGGGCATCGGACGTGGATAGCACATAGCTCGAGCGGGTTAAGCCATTGGGGTACAATCTTATCCTTGCTCCACTTTGTTTGTCCGGCGCTCATGTACAGGTCACATTAAAGTAAGTCCAAAGCCTATTGACTGCATCGATCAGGGACTCGGGATTGAAGGTGCGCTCTCATCGGTTCCATATCAATCACTTCATTCAATTTCCATTAGTTCCGGTTACAAGATTTTCTGTGTTTTGGTTCATTGGCTTGGCCCCACTCAACTCAATGTCTTTCTCGGACGTGAGAGCGTGGGGCTAATCAATATCTCTCGTAGAATGATAAACTCCATTTGTTGTTGCAGGAGAAAGAAAGCGGGAACGGGGTGTAGTTACGCTTATTTATCTATCGTCCGTCGCCAACAAATACTCATTTTTTACTCTCGAGCTCAATCCGGTTATTGTTGATTTATCTAAAGAACTAGGCTGGCTCTGCTCCATATTCTATTCCGGAGTCTTTCTTTACCTTATTCCTCACCAGCTTATCCGGATTCAAGTCGAACAGAAAGGGAATCAATCAGTCTATTCTTTCTGATGTTGAAAGAAATCCTGTGTTTTTCAGGGGGGACAAAGTAGTTGTTCCTTGACATATCCAGAAGTAGCCTTCCTTGATGTATTGCGAGGTAGATCTCTATACCATGTATATAACCTTAATATTGATTAGAAAACCACCTACCTCACCTCTGACTATTTCTTATCAAAAAACCTAGCAGCCTACTATGTCCTATTCCAATCTATATCTGTGTTATTCAATCTATATATGAAAGGCTCCGGCCCTTAGTAGAGATCTATAAAACTAAAGACAAGACCTAGAAAGAATCTATGACAGGAAAGTATTATCCGCTTTCTCAGCTAAATATCACCCCTGTTGAGACAAAAACGGACTCTATGACGGAAACTGCCTAAAATCCTTCTCTTTGAATATCTGCCTGCGCAATAGAATTCCTAATGCAATGGTAGGGAACAACAATTCCTCTATCGACAGGGTAGTCATTTAAAGTCAATATCTAGTCAATATCCATAGGGTGCACTCTCAATGTAATAGGTTGGATGGGCTCAGCTTATGATTGAAAACTTTGAATCAAAAGGAGAGGCCAAGGAAGGGAAGGGGGGTTTAGCTATAATGGATTCGCATGCGCATTCACCGGCTTTTCAGAGTTGGAGATCTGCGGGCGTAGGAAGATCGCGTCCTAGCATGGATCCCGTGGGACAGTTAGCATCTCCGGTGCCTAGTACGAATTGTAAAAGGTGCAAAGCTGCTAAAAAGGGGTATTATGAAGAGCAGGGTCAGTCAATAGACAATGGGTCAGATGGGAACTCTAAATGAAATAGCTTGTAACTCAATTCCCCCCCTCCCTCAGAAGAGCAATCGGTTAACACCCGTTTTGTTTCGCTTTTCTTTCACTTGCCTACTGCTACCTGTCCGTCCTACCTTTCCTCGTGAGATCCTATATTATAGTTGAGCATATGCATGTGTACCAGTTTGCAGAGGGCAGATAGACGCTACCCCTTTAATTACTTTCTTTCTTCTGCCAAATTATCACAGGCATTAACTTGCTCACAAAGGGAAAAGATTCGTATCCATTTATAACCTAACCTACAGTCGCCATAAGTCAGGTGGATTCTGTGAAAAGAAGGGTTTAGCTGGGCAATAACTCTGTATTATGCCAAGAATGGAGAATGGAATTAGTGTTGAAGGAAATGTTTTCAACCTTTTGTTTGGCGTACAAAGCCTATCTTCGCGGGAGTGAAAAGCAGGAGTGGCCGCTTCTTTGATGAAGAATCTGTCTTCGTGCATGGAATGAGCCGTCGAAGAGACTTACTTAGAGGACAAGCAAGCTATTGTTAGCTTCATATTAGGTAAGGCCAGTGGGCTCGGGCTTTAGTGATCTCTTTATTAATTCCCCTCTTTGAACTGCTTTCTTCTTCTCCAGCGAAAGTTAAATCATCATCTTACTCTTTATGTACCCTATAAGTATACAGTAGAGCTAAAAAGCCCCCCTTCCTATTTCGAGTAATACATAAACAATCAACTTGAATAACAAAGTGTAGCACTGTCCGTCCGTCCTTACTAGAATAAGTGAGTTTAGGGGTTAAGTTGCTGCTTAGATAGGTATTAAGTTGTATTGGCGAGTTACAAAGCGTCAGTCTCTACCTTGTAAATGGTTAGAATTGAAAGCTTGCTTCGCTTCATCTTATTCTTGTGGAACTGGTTTTTCTATTCATTCGTTTTCTCCCCTGGAGCTGATGAAGTGGGTATTAGATTGCTATGACACCTTTTGGAGGCTCGAACACTATATAAGTCCCATCCCATATTGCTGGACTGGAAGCAAGAGAATCCCTTTGGCTTGGGAGCAATCCGGGCAAATTCAATTCTCCTACAGAAGAGCGGTAGTCCACAACTTTTTATGAGTGCTTGTGGTTCTTTACTTTCCATTTCCATTAATTAATTCTCAGAATTCGCATCCTGGGCGCCTGGCCAAAGAACTCCCTAGCGCACGGCACGCACTTGATTATGGCCAAGTTGTTTGTTGCTCTGTAAACTAATCTAGCTATGCTATAATCATCTTTAAGTTTCCGCTTTTCATATAAGAGAGAGGTAAAGTCGACATATTCCATAATCCATTAAACCAAACTCTTGACTGCTTCTATTGAATATAAGTCTCATCTAATATTAATTGAATAAGATGACTAAATCAATTTATAACTATACGGCGGGCTGCTGGCTATGTTTTTTCAGCGGTGGCCGGTTGGTTTTCCATCAACTAAAGAGAGGGGGGGCCTTTTACTGAAATTGCTTTCCGGTCTGGTCTACAAGTATAAAGAAAATGGATCTCTATTGTGTAATAGCGCTTTCCCAATGTGTATCTATTGAGTCAGAGAGCTTTCTATAGTCTCTCCTTAATCTTATTTCGAGCTAAGACAATCTCTTCTTCTAAAAATATCCATTATGACCCTGCTCCATAAATTGATGTTACCATCTTTTAGAAAGTGACCGTATAAGCATCTTATCTCTTCCTTATTTATGGTGTGGAAGCCCCGCCCCTTGACTTGGATATAGGGGAAGCATGAGTAAGCTAACATGTACCACAACTAAAGAAAGACCTGCATCTGGCTTTAATTCGGGCTTAAACTACCTTGTTTTTGCTTATCTTTTAACTAGCCAATCCTTATAGCGCAGGCTGATCGGCGCCTCCTTAAGGGAAAAATCCACTAATACCCTCTCTCTTTTCCTAGAAATAGCAAATTAAGTAAGGAATTTAGGAATAATTTATCAAGAAGGCAGAAACCCGGCCGAAAAGAAAATACATAGAATAAAGAGGTGTTTAAGTAGATTGATAGAGCCCTTCCTACGCTGGAAGAATCGGGATAGCTCTAGAGCTTCTACAAAAATCTGCTTTTACACACAAAAACACATATATTATGATAAAAGAAAGGTATGCATAAAGAGTCCTTCCATAATCTAGTGAATGTCTTCCTATTCTATCAGCACTTGTAAAGCCCACACTAAAGGAGTATACCTTCTCTCTGGCTTTGCTCCTCCCATATTTTCCATATAAACACGCTTCGTCCCTGGCTACCAACTAGCTAGCTGACTTTTCTCTCTTTTTTGTGCGTGTGATTCTTTTCTTCTATTCGAATTTGGCTCCCCTTATCTTATATTAATATGTTCTGGAGTGGAGGGCGCAAGTATATGAGGCAAAGAATCCTTCTTTTCGGGTACGTGTGAGGCCCCGGGTTGCTTTTTACTTCCACAAAAACAGAAAGAAGGAGCTTATTTATTGTATGATGTTATATGCGCTCGCTTTCAACGCTCATACTGCGTTACATAGTCGTCAGTATTCTTTTTTCATTATAGCTCATGGGGCTGGGCTGAAATATCGGCCCGTAGAGATATATAGTAGGATCAAATGATTGTATCCCATTCAATTACTATGGGAAAGGCACAGAGATTCTAAAGTGAGGCATAAGCTAAGGAAGCGACCCCCGCAAGAGGAGAGAGATAATGCTGGCCGGCCCTGCCCAATAGAAATGGGAAGGCAGAATGAGCCCCAAAGGGTAGAATGACACAAAACCCTCTCTCTTTCAACCACAATTCCACCATTCGGGTCCGAAGTCCATAAATAAAAGTAGGGAAAGGCGAAAAGGAAACGAGGGGCGAAAGGGGTAAAGTGATTATTCCCAACATCTGGCGAGAGGATGAACTGAAGACGAACATCAGCCAAGACAAGACACGATGGATAAAGCACAAAGAAAAAGCGGGCAAAACGAAAGCGGTTTTCGAGAGTATTTCACGGATTGTGAGGGCAAAACTTTGCTTTACACTGAAAGAAAGCAGAGGTTTATGTCTCGACCGAACCCACTGTAAGGATTATCTATTCCTCTAGCCAATCATACATTATGGCTCTCCTTTCTTTAGCTGACGATGGGATTGGATTCTATACCTTCGAGAATCTTATGCCTATTGAATGATTCCAACTGCAGAAGTTCGGCATCGGACGTGTACAACGATAAGACGGGTAGTGTAGCAATATACTAGCTCTTGTTGGCTAAAGCAGATAATTGAGTCCTTTTGTCTAGCAGCTCGTTTTCTAGCATCTATAGTAGCTTCGGTTGGGCAGCCCTAGGTCAAACAAAGGAGATAGTTTCTTATCTTAGTACAGGGAAAGAAATAAGATAATGACGGGTAATGGTACATAAGCGGAGTCCATTTGTTTGATGGGGACTATTGCCCCCCCTAAGGGTACAGGGAAAGAAAGTCCAGAATGCCGGTACACTAAGCTAAGGGCCCAATGTTCTATTTAATGCGCACCTCATCTCAGTCCCAATGTTCTATTCAATGCACCTCTCATCTCATATGCTAATTTCTCTCAGATGTGCACCCCTTTCTAATACCTAATTATAAGTCGGTACCCTTTGTTTTCTATACGTGACTTGAACGATACTTCGAATTGGAGTTAGGCCCAGTGTGAAGTTACCCATATTAATTGCTTATGATTATGAATTGACTATGAGAGACATATGAGATAATAAAATAGTTGTAACCTCACAGCTTACTGCTTTCATACTGCCATGCCAAGTAGACAAGTAGACAAGCCACTCAACCTTAACTGCCATACAAAAAAAACTAAACTCTTTTGCCCTTGGTTTACTAACTATGATTCCTGACTGCCTTTATTATCAGCGTCTCTTTGCTCCCAAACTAAAGCTAATGCCCGGCGCTCTTAAACTAAATGGCATATATAGGTATTAGAATCTCAGGTACCAGAAACAGACTCACGGATAGGATAACTGGGCTGTAACCAAGCCTATTCACCTCACCAGCGTAGTAGAATAGAAATACTTATCTTATATCTTGTCTACAGTGCCGAGCCTTACTCAATAGCTCCGTTCTTCACCCACATTCTATTAATTATACTTATCATATCATAAATCAATCCACTAGTGCTTCCCGGGCGTACCTATTAATATAATCATATGACTACACGGGCATACTTTTGCTTGTCCAGTTACTTGGTGGACAGCAAGAATAGAAGACAGGAAGGGGGCATGTCACTAACTCAGAATGGAAGGTGAAATACTGAATTAGATGTCATAGTGAAGAGGTTTTTCAGGGTAAGTCCTATAATAAAGGACAGGAAGGTAAGAATCAACTCAAGTGGAGGTATACTCGATCTAAGAAGCTATGATCACTGAAGTGTTTAAAGAGTCAATATAATAAGTTTGCGTTCTTTCTCTTGTGCTAGCCCGCCCTACTATCTTTATTATCATTAACAACTGGGCATTCAACCAACCAATGCAAACTCTTATTCACCCGCTCCTTGCTCATAGGCTTACTACCTATTCCCTGAGGTCTTTCTATCAAAACAAAACTAATGAGTGGTGTTAGAGTTCATTCTCAACTAATGTCTTTATGGTGGATCGCTATTAACAGGGCTGATACCAATGGTTCCTCATACTAGTAAATGGGATCAAAGCTATGAATAAGGAATCCGACTCCTACGGATAATAATGAAAACAGAGCTAGAGAACTTCACCAGCGCTGAGCCCTTGCTTGCCTGAAAAGGCATCATTGTACAAGATAATGGTTGCGCAATCCAATAAGGAGAATAGAGAGGTCGGTGCTATTATAGCTACAAGTCTCTTTTTGGGTGCTAACAATTCCAGATATGGTGTTGGTGCTCTAGACTCGAGGGATTCCTATTAGTAGTAGACAAATACTTCTAAGCTAAGAACTAAGCTAAGAACGATGTTACTCAACGAAATACAGAAACAACATTACTTAACGCCTTTCGAGTCGACAACAGAACTAACTGGTCGATACTAAATTCAACAAGCGGTGAGGTAACAACGAAAGGACAGAAAGAGTAGGAACAAACAAGCAAACAAAGAGACTATTTACTAACTAACCACTTACGCACAACTATCCGTCCGTCCCCTTAATAAGAGGCAGACGATCCCTAGACGACTATAGTACTAATTTCATTTCCCATCTTAAGCTCTTGATTTCTACATTATTCTGGCCCTTGCTTGCTTTTTGTTGTGGTGGAGAATGGCATGGCCTGATTGCCCTTACTTCTTCAGCGCAAAGTCAATCATACGATAGAGGTTATAGTTACGGTGCTGTATCAAGTCATCGGGAAAGAAATGCAGAAATAAAAGAAAGAAAGCATTAGATGTAGGATCGGATGCCGCTGTAGCTCAAAGAAAAGGTATACAAGTTTTGTTCCAGAAGTTGATGTTTCTTTTCAGTAGTCGCTTGTTGAATAGAGAGAGGCGCATTGAGTGCAAAATGAATGATTGATATCGCTATCCGCCGTAGCTGTTGAGCGTCAGCGAGTTAAGCGGCAGCCTTGAGGAAAGCTATAGATTTTCAATGACAAATCCATATGAAAGCATGGGGACTTCGCCGGGATCTGTAAGAGAAGATTCAAGCTGGAGGTTTTCAATGACAAATCTATAGGTATAGTTAAGGCAGGGAGGGGGCAAGCATTCAATATCAATATAGAAGTAGGGAATCGAGACACTCAACTAGGAAATCGCTTACCTTACTTATAAGAAGAAAGTTAGGGAATGGGGAATTGAGCTGTTACTAACAAGGCTGCTGCTACTAACTTACAATCTGATGTCCATGTTTACCAGGCTTACGATACGAACTTTCTTTCTATAACACTGACTTTTGGATACTTACTTGTGCTTGGGCGCGGAGCTCCTTTCTTTTAGGCTTAGCCGACGAGCTATCAGATTTGAAAGTGAATCTCACTGGTAGTAAGAGTACTGTACGTACTTACTGTACTATTAATAGCAATGAGAGTGGAATGTTTTTCTAAGGGCATCTCCAGAATCCTATCCTAGGTGTCATAAGAGTAACAAGGGGGGGCGTAGAATCGGAATGCTACACAGCAATTGAGGAGCGAATCCTGCAACAAAGAATGTCAGGTGCCGGTGCCATGTCTCGTTTTTTAAATGGGAGTAATGCGTCCCTGTAAACGTAGCATAAGAATGGAGGGGCTCCGAACACCAGAAACTATGTAAGGAAATGAGTATGGAGTCGGGAACCCGGGAATTTCGAATAGGAATATAGATCTTGAAATACTCTCTTTGGCCACTGCTGCTAGTGCTTTTCTTTCATTACAATAAAGAAATCAACTACTATATCTATAACTTTATCCCCTTCTCAAACAAACTCATGTTTCTACTTCTCTTCTTCAACTCGGTGGTATGATCCAGTGTATACAAAGATAAGAATAAAACTAGGTCAGGCTAGCAGGGATCGAACTAGTGCCAACTCTACTTCAACTTCTAAAGGGAATCCCCTACTTTCACTCACACAAGTAGAGGAACTAACCTCGGAACTAGGCTCTCAACAGTACACTAAGCTACTTCAACAAAGAAATAGGACTTCCCCTACTGATCCAGATCTTTGCTTTACTTTATCTTAGCCCATATCTCTGAACTCGAAACTCTGTCTTTACTAACTCTCGGGCGTACTCCTTTTTAAGTATGACTCCCTTTTCTTCGCTTCTGACTGCTATGGGTTTCGTTCCGCTGATTTATTATTCTGGATTTGCAATTGCATTCTCCTAGTGTTAAGAGCAAGTCTTTGTTGACTATTATGATTATATTCGCAGTGGGGGGGCTCTATTATACTTGCTTCTCCTGCTGCTGAGTTTTATTCCGATTGACATCAGTTCAATTCCCTTTTCTTGGATTTCTTGTAACAATCTCAAATGTGAGTTTGGTTCTTCTATTGATCCGGATATTATGATAAGAGAATAGATAAGTAACCACAGAATAATGAATATAGGTAAACAGAAGAGTAGTAAAGTTAAGCCCGATACCCATGAGTTTGCTTTTTAGTAGTAGTGGATCAAGTCCAAGTTCTTAGTGCGGGTATTACCAGTATAGTAGTCGAATTCTACAAAGTTGTGAGCGTCGGGCAGCAGCTCAAGTCTATTGAGTAGCAGCATAGGGCTTGCCCCGCGGGGTACTAGTTCAGTATGTTAGGCAGCGGCATCATTCCTTTTAAGTAGCAGTTAGGGTCCCGGAAGTACGTACTAGTTCAATCTTTTATGCCCTAATTCCTTTCTTTCTTTTCTCGGATATGGATTTGATCATGATAATTTGATTTCCCCGACACACAATCAAGGGTAAGTCAGTAAAGTAAGATTTAGTAGTTGGATTTGCTGCTAATACTTTTAGTGTAGTCCAAGAAGACGTCGAAAGGAAGGAGGTGGTATGATCTGATCTTAGGGGCATCTAGTATAATAGACTAATAGTTACGATCTAGATCTTATATGATCTTAATAGTATTTAAAGTGCATTTATGTAACATTGATTAGCCAGTTATGAAGGAAACTAGGCTCAACAAGCAGCAAGTTCTATTTCAGTGAACAATGGAGCTAGTGGTTCCGGTGTTAGTTAAGTTAAATAACATCCCTAACAGAAGTAAGGCAAAAACAAACTAATAAGTAGGGCAGCGGAACGGCTGCTTCTAAGGCTCTAAAACACCAATCAGAATAAAAGCTATAGCAACATGAATAGAATATGTTATGAATAGCCTATATAGGCGAACAGGTATGGTATGATCGATCCAGTGCATCTAGTCGAGTACTATAATAAGGAGTAGTAAGTATACGAAATAACCTCTGAAGCCGGAATGCAATATGGAATAAAGAATGCAAAGAATAAGTAGCAAATACATAAATAAAATAGTCGGCAAGTCAAGAAAGGAGCTAAGAATACTGTGGGTGATGCGCCCTAGGGATACAGAAAACAACTTATAGGTAGAAGATCGAAGCTGCGGTATGATCTATGGATGGCATTAGACTAAAGGAATAGGGTACCCAGCGCATTGGACTCGAAAGCAGTAGCAATAGTCTTATTAGCAATAGTGAGACAGATACAACTAACAAGTTATCGTTTTAAAGCAAGTAAGGCAGTCTCATAGGTGAAACTACGTAATTCACTTGCTCTGCTCTACGCGCTATTAGTCTCACGAGCCATACTTTCATTCTCTAGCTCGAGAGTTAGTCTGCTCTCCCCCCCGGGCATATACTATTGTTTACACTACTAATAGAATATAACCACTGCTAGCAAGACTCTATCCTACTTAGCTACAATAGGATTTAGCTGGGGCGTATGAGAATCGAACTGGTAACCATTAGAATTGGGCTTAGGGAAATCTAGAATTGGGCTTGCTTTTCTGGAACTCAATCTTGCTTTCCTGTTAACAACACTCCGCCCGTTAGTTAGGAGTAGCAATGGCAATACAAAAAAATGCTATTAGTTCTGTATTATTGTAGTTAAGTTTGTAGTGTAGTAGTGTCTTGGCTGGCGGGAACTTAGCCCTGCTCTCTTGACTTAGATTCTTTAGGCACCTAACATGCCCTATTCTTACTGTAGTTATTAGGCATAGCAACTTACCGCGCGAATTGATGATTCTCTTCTTCCATCGTAGCTAACACTCGCGCCCTCTACTCAAGCTGGAGGATACTGCCCTTAAAGAAGTACTTGATTCAGCCACGAGTCGTATTTCAGTATTGTTCAAGCAAGTTCTTTACATTAGCTCTGTATAGGTATTACTTAGAGAAATCAGGGTTGTTTACAGCTTAACCAAGTATAGGTCCAGACTTATATACCCATTTCATAAGCAGATGATCCTTTTCTTGAACTACATCTTCCGTTGTCGACTCCATTTTCCTTGACGCATTAGCACTTAGTCGAGTTGCACAGGAGGAAACCAGTAATTGAACATTTCCAAGACACTTAGGCTTCTTTGCCCAAACTGATACAACGGGACCAAGTTGCTTAAAGAATTGATGTAGCCCATGATAGAAATGAATAAACAAACACCGATGCTAATGCCGACGATGAAAACCTGAATGGAAGTGAAGAACCACTTGCCGGACTTAAAGCAAGCAAAGCAAGGAGATTCTCTGAACGATGAAACTATCACAGTCTATTATGCTGCTGACTTTTGAACTCCAACATCCTATACAATTTGGAGGTTTAGGCTTGAATACCTTTCACTTAAGCTCTATATGGTTGTTAGGAATGAACCTGCTACACAACACTGAGTATTGCTTAGCGCCAGTACTTTCTGATTCCTCTTGTCAAATGATAACAAAAGTAATAAAAAGTCAAAGTGGAGAATTGCTACATTGTTTCGCCAATCAACGTACAATCAACTGACAAGCAGACACTAAGGAAGAGAATAATTGGAATTGTGATACAATACATCATTTTTTGTGTAAATTCCAAGCTATAAGTGATGAAAGCGTTGTCACCGCCGGCTGCGTTCCTGTCAATGGCACTCCCTTATTCTAAGAAAAAGGATGAAAAGCACTGGGTTCATTCTCTTCCTCTTGTTTGGGCGCCCTTTTCTTTCTTTTATTCTCTTATAGTAGGTTCGCTGGGCCGTATCCATATTCCCTAATACGCCGGTTGGTTCTCAGAGACACCAGTGAGATTCCGACTTAAGGTTCGTTCGTTCTTAGAGATACCATTGGCATTCCTACTGAATAGATTGTGGATTCCCGGACCGGGGCCGAAGCCTTGTTAGTCACTGCCTAGGTGCCTTTACTTTCTTACTTTCAAATTCCATTCGGGTCTTGCTTTTGCGATTGATCGATTGGGGGTTATTACTTTCCTGACTATTATAGAGCGCTGAGGCTAATGACTCATTAATAGAATCATTAATAGAATCTACGTCATAGTAACAAATAATAGTAATATAATATACAATGGAAGAATTAATCCTAGGAAAAAGGAGAAAAGTTATGATCCAAAGAATGGAACTGGTACAAACTAAACTAGGAAATCAACTACCACCGAGAAGGATGAAACGTAGTAGCGCATCCAGTAGTAAACTAAGAAAATGAAACCAATAACAACAAGAACCCAACTCGAGAGTCAGAATTGAGTAATGGGATCCAAGCGTGAAGTACCTAATATTGCTTTGCTTGTCCGCGGCTAAGATAAGAACTGTGTAGCTTAGTGAACTCCACTCGAAACACAGGATTTAGTTCAACAGTAGAAGAATCGCTCAGTAGCATCAGAATACAGGAGCTACACAGACACACTACTTTGTTAACTGCATAAGCCGCCAACTAGATTCGTTGCAAGGGGGATCGGAAGAGAACAGAGTTAATCCGCAGCGGCCAAGGATCTGTAGTGAACTTCAGAATGGAAGCGGAGGCAAGTAAAGTCGAGCAGGAACATAGGACCTACCACCAACGCGCAGGTCTTTTATTTTTTTATAAGAAAGAAGCTTGCCCCCCTGAATGGTGTCTTTAATAAAGAAAGAGCAAGGTCCGGCGTCCACTGATTCTTTAAGTAACATAGCTCATTCTACTTCATGGGGGTAACACATCAGCCTCCGAGTGAAACAACTCAGTCTTTCGTTGGTTGGTTCGAGTGTAATCGGCCCCGCCCAGGCCCAGTAATCTAAGGTACATCGCATATTCATAGCAGGGTCATCCTATCCTCACAGGCATAGAAGGTACATCGGAGCATAGAAGGTCCATCTAAAATCCAATTGACAAAAAGCTGGGTTTTGCTTCAAAAAGAGAAAAGCAATTGATCGTGCGGTGCGTTAGGGCTGCATAGCATGTCTCTCATTATTATCATTACTATAGAAGTCTCGCTCAATCATAACCTTTTCGTCCGTGACCGATGCACATAACGACGACTACTATTGGGGAACGAACCCACTATTACATTGAGCTACTGATATCAAACCTTACTTTACTGACCTCGGAAGTGTCTTAGCGCTTGGCTTATCAGCCCCAGCTCATGAGCCAGCCCAAAGAGTGACTAGGCGCTAGCCTGTTCGAAAGAGTAAAAGTAACTCCTGCCGCTACACGGCTGACGCGTAACGGGAACAAGCTTTAGCGTAACGGCTGACGCGTAACGGGAACAAGCTGACGCTACACGACTGACGCGTAACGTTACGTTAGAAGTTACTTGTCTACTTGGCCCCGGCAAAAAAGGTAGCAACCCAGTTTTCCTTGATAGATGATCTGAAACAGACTTCAAAGTTAAAACTCCTGCCGCGTAACGTGTAACCGACTGACGCGTAACGTTAGAAGTTACTTGTCTACTTGGCCCCGGTAAAAAAGGTAGCAAAGGCATTTCCCTTCATAGCTCGGTCAAAACAGACTGACTTTTCACGTTTTGCCGTGTTTTTTCATAGCCAAGTCAATTTCCTTGATAGCTTGGTCAAAAAGATCTGTCTTTGAACGTTTTGCCGTGTTTTTTGATAGCAAACGGAGTTTGTTTGCCTTCTTAGGCAGCTCATACCGAAAGAGTTACGCGGCGCTAGCCTTAAACGTTAGTAGGCATCTTGCAGCTCCCATCTCATATAAAACCAGCTCATAAACCAGCTAAAGCAGCCCTTACTTTCTTTGTTTCTGTAGCTACTGATGCAGATCTTTTTTATCTTTACAATAAGGAATTGGATACAAGGATCGAACCAATGCTTCTAATACGTCAGGAAGGACATACTAATAGGCAATAGAGCAAGCCCTAGTTCTTAGCTCAAGTCAGGTCGGCGTCTATACGTTACTTGCCCATACTGATTCCGAGAAGCAATAGCTCAAATCTATGACAACAACAATAGTGGGCTAATCCGATCTATCTAGCTAGTAAAGAAGACACCTATTCATATGAAAACAAGGCCTCTAAACTAGTAATCGAGCTACTACTGATGAGACTTGAGCCGGTGCTTACGAATAGGAATCCTGCTTGAGAAAAAGAATCCTGCTAATGAGTACAACAATGAACTCGTGCCCAGAAAACTATAGCTAGAAAGTAAGAAGAAACTAACACCTTCTTAACGATAAATAGAAAAAAGAGCTAGCACTTCCTATATAATTACTTTTTGTCATTTAAAACCTCGACCTTGAACTATAGCACCAAACTATTGCTTACATTATGTGGATCCAGGCTTCCATTCTATACGGTGAGGGATCAATCTTACTTTACTTGATTTAACCCTATCTATAACTACCGCTTCTAAGCATTAAGCTACTCAAGGGTAAATTCGACTAGCACTTACAGGGCTCCGACTAATACTAACACCACTTTTCCCTGCAGCTGGGACTTATGCTACCAATGGAAAGATTTGTGTAATAGAGAGTAAGGCTAAGATACAGAGGGGACAGAACCACCATATTGTTGAGAAGACCTACTAGGGCCAATTCTGTATTTGTAACATGATAAGGGATAAGGAAGGGGCCGGGCCGGACTATTAGAGCCTAATATTTTATAACCAGTAAGGGAATGTAGTGTCTCTAAGCTTGGCCGGTAGGGAGTTACACCGGTAGCTCTATTATTATAAGTACAAATTGTATTCCTTATTACTAGGGTTATTATGAGAAGCACAAGCACCAGTTCAATCCATTGGAGTAGTAGCGGCAGGCCCCGGCCCTGTATTGTTTCCCCTACAGCTCAATTCTTTTACTTACTTACTTACTCGATCCTTGTACTAATAAGTTTATTTCTTAGCCAGGGAGAATAGCGAAAGTAATACTAAAATAAAACAAAGGAGTGCAAAGGGCAGCTCCCTATAACAAGTAAGATTTGCTACCTGGCGAGTAAGCCCCGGAGACAGGAAAGTCAGACTCGAGGGCGAGGCCTTAACAACGATCTTTATTCCTATGTTCGCTTATGAGTATGCCGCTACGCTCTTTCCCACTCTTTTTACTGGGCTTATTACAAGATGGGGTTGGTTAATTGATACGATGGGGAATTTACGCTGCTGGCTTCTGCTACTGATTCTAATATATCTGAATTTGTTGGCAAAACTCAAGGTTTCAAAACTCCCCTTTAAGACCCGATTGCTGCTTACTTGCTATATGATTCAACTATCACAGAACTCGCTTACTCTCTTGCAGGCAATGACACTCGAACTGCAACAGGTAATTCTTATGCTTACTGCCTCACTGCAGACTTTCGATTTCCAGGATGGGATTCAATCTTTTATGCGCAAGTGCTTTGTTCGTAGTCGGTTACGCATTAGGGGTAGGGTATTATGAGTTGTTGGCTTTAACTTCAGATTTAGAGCACAGAGCTCCCGAAACAACAGGACTTTTTCTGTTACTTGTGGAGTCAAATAAGGTAGTAAGTAATAGGAGTGAGTTGTGTTACTTGCTTGCCTCCATCATTCATGTGTGCACTTATATTATCCATTCAAGGTTGACTTCATCCTACTGCTATAAGTATAATAGAAAGTCGAAAGTATAAGGTAGCAATCAAGTAAAGCAAGCACGCACTGCAGAGTCAAAGTCAATGGATGCTTCACCTTTCTACCGTACTCGCACCTCGTAAACAGGACTCGCTACTAACCGCTGACACGAGTCTTAAACTCAACAAACTAACGCTATAGGGCAAACCAAACTCATTAAATAAGTGGGGGTGGCGAACCAAACTCAACAGTACTTTCTTTTCTTTGCAACTGACAACTTGAACTGACCTTTCGCACTCCCCTTTAATAACCTCAACCCGGATTCTTGGGCCTAAACCTGATCCCGCCGATTCCAAATCCTATCTTAATCAATAATTACCCATATGAGACCCCGATCCAGCTTTAGCCTCTTAAGAGCCTTACTCCCAACTTGAATAATCTTCTCCGGTTGATTGAATACTACCCCATGCAATATGGCCCTTTGATTCGTGAATTACCTTCTTCTCCTTATAGTGGATCTCGGTTAAGCTGGAACTCCATCTGCAGGCTAATTACCTTGGTTGGTCTATACAACCTCTTTATCTTATCTATGGTTCGTTCTCTTTCAACTTAACCGCTACATGGGTCAATAAAAACATAAATAAGCCTTATCGAGGTCTACAAAAAGTAGTTAATTGATTAAGTCGTCATCATAAAAAACAAGGGAAGAAAGATCTGCTTCAGAAGGAGAAGAAGCTTGAAGTACTGAATGCTAAAGGGTAGTTTGAGAGTACGCTGGAGAATTGCCTGTTCAAGTTCCAGTGCCTGTTCTTTTAAGTATGCAAGTGGAGAAGGATTAGAAGCTGTATCATAAGCTGGGAAAGTGGAGTCGACAATAGAATCATAAGTTTGGTATCCAAAGTTTCCAGTTGAAAGTCCAGCTCTTAAACTAAGGCGAAAAACCTAAAGCACACGCTCTAACCATAAGTTGACGTGCAAGTCCCGCTTTCGCAACTCGAGAAAGTCAGATCTGAATTGGTTGGATACATCTCTTAGTGAGCCCGGTAATAGATTTAAGTAAAACCCTTTGCTCGAACGTAATTTGAAGAATAGTTTTCAGTTGGCGATCCAGATCTTGAAACTCGAATTCAACTTCCTCAATCAAAATAGTAAGTCGCCAATAAAAGGTTAGACGAGGCACCAACAGTAAATTATACAATACAGCAGACTTTGGCACCAACAGTAAATTATACAATACAGCAGACTTTGGCACTGCTTCCTCACCCGATACCGATCTTGACTCGTCACTTAAAGAATCGCGTCTGATGCTGACTCTATGTTGGATCCGCTCTGCAACTCCTCTTATATAGAAAAAAAGGGTAATATGGGACATTTCCATACTCAATACTCCTGCTACGGTTCTTTGATACTTTACCGATAGAGATTCTCTTATAGATGCAACCCGAGCTGTAGATGAAACTATCACAATAACTAGAAAAGTAACTGAAACAGAACCTTTCTACTTAACTGCTTAGCCCCATCTTAGCAGCTGCTCAATTACCCAACAACCATCTTAGATGGGTAAAATGGTGTCAACTCATCGGAGTGGTGTTGTATTTCCGGCTATGCGTTTGAGTATATGAGAGCGCTAGCTCATGTTGGCATTAGTTAAATGGAATCAGTATCTTGTTCTTGTAGCTCGTATCAACAGAATAGAGATGCGGGTGCTATGATAGCTCGGCGCAAGAACAAGTGCCAATGTTGCTTTCCTTGCCCTTAGCCCAAGTGAAGTTGTCAACCAGAGATATAATCCTGTAGGTTAAGGCGCTCGAACAAGTAAGCTTAGGCGCGTAAGGAGCAAGCAACCAAGTTGAGTTCAGTTGCGCTAACGTAGCAGTCAGAAGCAAGTAACACAAACAAACAAACAACTAACTCCATAAGTAAAAAGTGCACGCACATCTTATATTATAGAGTAACAAAACACAGCTTACATATTGAATTAAAGTAAAGGGTAAACGAGAAATAAGACCAGACCAGTATTAGCAAAAGGGAAGAGTTTCAAGTAAAGCTAAAAGATTACACGGCTTAAATGCAATTGAAGTTTGGTAGAAGATGGGTGGGTGTTTTCCCATTTCTGTAATTGGACCCTGGCTTCAACTTATAATATCCAAATATGCCTTCTTGCCATTACTTGGATGTAAGTATGGAAGTAGAGTATGTAGGCAATCGGGTAATCTCAAAGTAGAGAGTGAGTTTCAAGATCCTCAGTTGGGCAGGTACTGGCTTTGAAAAGTATGCTAGTCGTGTTCATAGGTAAGCATAAAAACAGAACAGGTAATTAGATAAGAAGGTATCGTATAGAATATAGATCTAATGAATAAGCAGTAGATAGAAAGTAAACTCGAGAATCAGCCGTATCAAGATCAAAAGCAATTACTGCCTTTAAAGCAGAAGTCGAGCCAGTATCAGATGCAAAATAAGAATACATCCGCGGGGGAACAAGAGAAGAACTAAGAGAATAGAGTTTACCCGGAACAAGATCAGAGACGGGAGAAGGATACGGAACAAGAGATAACATTGCTGGAGAATCATAGGGGGCTGGGTATTTTATCGCTTCTATGCCAGGTGCTCGAGACAAAAGATTACTTCCTCACCACCGATCGAAAGATTAAGCTAATTATTCTGTTTGTTTTGGTTGGCACTTCAGCTTCAGTACAAGAGAACAAATGATTTGTTGCAAGATCGTATAGAAATAGAAGCAGGTAAGTCGGCTCGATTTGAAGCTGTTCGTCTGTCTCGGAGAATCAAAAGCAAGCACCCGATACGAGATATAAAGAGAAGAAGCAGGATGGATAAGAAGGAAAGAAAGTATATCGGGCGAAAGGAATCAAATATTGAGTTTGTTTTCAATGAAAGTTGTTGAGGTCGGGCAAGACGAACAAGTAATGGAGTTTGCCGGAACAGGAACAAGAGCAGAAGCAATCGGTTCTTAGGGCTGCAGTATAGATAGTCTCTTTCCGTTCGAGGTCAAATTGAAATATGAGTTTAAGGTGTGATCGTGTTTTAAGGTAAAATCTCTACTACGTTAGCGAGCCCCCTTGTATACAAGGTCATCTTAGATTCCATTCTTTTGTTCTTAAAAATCAATAAGAAATGAGCAGGTAAGACCCAAAGACAGTAGCGGCAGCAGTTTGGGTTAGGTGTGTTTGTTTAGGTGTTCTTTCTTATCTGTTTGTTCGCGAAGTCACTTCGTGCGTATCAATGGTTGGGCTCGGGCTAGCATCGTTCACATACCCATGGTTGGGCTCGGGCTATAGGGGGAGGTCGGGAAGGCAAGCTTATGGACTTGTTTCAATCCCTATGCGGGCAAGCTGAAATGCGAACTTTCATTAGAGTTCGTTCCTGTTTGATCCTGTGTTTGGTCCTGTGTTCGTTCCTCCTGTGCTCTAGTGGTATCTCTCATCCTTCTCGAGGGGATTTGTGTCAATAGTAGTGTCGGTAAGCTAGGCATCTCTCTACCTAAACTCCAAAGAAGGCAAGCTAGGCATCCCTCTACCTAAACTCTACTAAAGTCAGAATCACTGCCTAAAAGTAAAAGAAGAAAATAGTCCCCGAAAATACATAATAAAGGATACTGGGCTAAGTGTAACTAGAATATTATATCAGACATCGCCCAGGGAACTAAACTACGAACCACACAAGATGAAACTAAGTAAAAGAGGAAACTAAGTACAAGAGGAATGCTATTGCGGGTGAGGTGCCAGAATGCCCCTAAGTAGTACAAGAGTCGAAGTGGAACTAACGAAGATAACTATGTATAAGGAAATGTTAGAATGCAGCTGCTCCACAAGGAAACAGGAGAATGGAACACCATAAGAAAGTAAGAATCTATCGCTGCCGATGCCCCCTTTCTCTGTTATTCATTACTATTATAGACTACTAGGGCTATGTATGGAGAATATAACTGAGTAATAAAAGAATGAGCTAGTGTGGGGGCATGTACGCAATTGCACTTATTGGTATAAGCCTATGGACCCGGCATCAGATTGATAATAGTATACCAGTCAGAAGCGAGTAAGGGAATGCAAGAACCGGAGCTACTAATTACAGAGTTCAAGTAAAGGTGGTAAGAAAAGAATAGGATAAAGCAGTGGAAGCCTAAAGCCTAGAAAGTAAGTATTCTATTCCCAAGTAAGGTGTTGAGCGCTACAACACAGAACGAAAGTCAGGAGAGACAAGACAGCCCTAAAGACACGATTGGTATACTACTACTAAGGAACGGAAGCCGGGAACTAAGGTTCTAGGCCAGCAAGTGAAAGAAGAAAAGTAGTCGGCCGGAATGTAGATTAGTGGCATAAGACTGAGCTGAAGGGGAGGTAGTTTTAAGCTACTACTAAAGGAATGAAGTAAGAGTTAGGGATAGGGCAGTTAACATAGGAGTTAGGAGCTGTGGACGGACTACTACTTAATGAGATTCAAACAAACAAGTAAAGACCCGGATCAGTGGTGAAGGAGTTAAAGACGCCAGCACAATTCTACTATTTCGTTTTTCTCGTCTATAGTGCAGTGTTGGATTCCCGGGTTAGAGCCATAGCCTTGTTGTCAGTAGTTCGATTCGATTATATGCTATTGCTAGTAGTAAGACCAATAGGCAGCATTATCATACTAATACAGGTAAGGTATGGACTGAGATAAAGTAAGCGAAGTTGGAATCAATAGCAGTAGACGGGGAATGATAAACAGTCTAGTAGGGTTTTGTGTCAACGGCTAAAGAATCAAGGTGGGATTCTAGGGGCTATTTCCTGGTGGGCGTAATACGAATGGTTTGTTAGGTGCCTATACTAAGATAAATGCATTTCATCATATACTTTAGTCGGTGGAGCGAACCTCGTTAAGGAAACTGCCGCGTAACACTTTGACTTTTGCCTGCTACTTTACTTACTACTGAAAAAACCGAGTCTCGCCTTACTGCTTATGAGCCTGCCCGGCATCCCTTTTGGATATTTCGATTATTATTATGGGTACTGTTTCACTCTCTCCAGTAGTAGGTGAGTTTGTTTGTTTGATTATTGTGCTTACTCCTATTACTCCTATTAGCCTATTTTTAGATATAGTATATTATTAGATACGCTCAGCTCGTACAAAACACTACTACATTAGCACTGGATCTTAGTCTCGTAGCTCGTTATCTGAGAATGAGAGCAAAGCTCCGAGAAGAGGCGGCCTGTCCCCTAGAGAGAGGCATTGGGCTGGCAGTGAGTTAAAGAGAGTTTGGTTCTGATTTGCATCATTGTCATTCTCTTTTTCCGGGCACTGCATCATATTCTTCATATAAGTAAATAACACAAGTAAAAGAAAAGAGACTCTCTATTAGTACTCCATATTACTGCCATAAGTCCGTCCTATAATGCCCTACATCATACCACCACTACTCTGAGTCTTAGAATCGCCCAGACATCGTAACACTACTATACCTCTATTAATTATAGTATCAGCCCTAAAGCCAAAACTACTTCAATTATTACTTTACAGCTCCATTCTTATGAGCGAGAGGGCGCACCACCCATTCTCATACACTGTTAAACCTTAATATGCTTCCGTTCTGCTTTCCTGCCTGGCATTCTGGTGACTTCTTTGACTCACTTGTTGGATGCCTTCCTACTTGCTACCTGCTCTGTTATTTATTACTTAGTTTTACTTATGACTTAGAAGTTCCACTCTTTGGTTTGGTTACTCCATTAGCTACTTGACATAGTTATATCAATAGCCAGCAAGTTCAATCTTGTCCCAGACCAGGCGCGCCAACTACTAGTCATTCTTCTACTGCTTATTTAAATTCCGATCTCTGGGGTTGAGGGGCTGACTCTGTAGCTACTAACTGGAAGACCCACCTTTGCTCCTCCGCTACTCGATCTCATTCTAACTATCCTGCCGCTTTGTTATGTATTTCACCCTTTATTCTTCTTTCTTTTACTACTAGCGTCCGGCCTGGCATTACCTTCTATTAGCCCCAACCAAAAGGGAGTCTACCATTACTTGATCCCAAGCTTACCGCCTTAACCGCAACTCTTACTACCTTCTATCATTCCCGTTCTCTTGTTTTCACCCGATAACTACTTATTGTTACTATCAGATTAGAACTATTGCTTCGAAGGCTGAAACGGCTATTTAGTAAGAGTAAAAAAGGAATACAGAAATGAACCAATACTGATGAGAGTAAAACAAAGAAGTAAGAGGATAGGGCCACTAACCAATACCAAGGAAAGTCGGAATCAAAGACAGGGGAGATAGGCTTAGAGGCTGTATAGTTGGTGTCCTGCCAGTCGCAGTTCTATTCTGTTTTCCAGTAAGAGAAGAATAGGTCAGTTTGCTTAACACTGGTACAACTGATCCCGAGTTCAATGATAATAACGATGGTTGTTAAGTCCGATAAGCACTGATTTGATTCTATATTCTAAGATGTAGCATTGTGGAAGCGCTAGTTTCCGGCCAAGGCAAAGGACAGGGAACTCGCTATACTAACTGTAGGTATTCCATTCCTTTCTCCAGGGCTGTGACTACTGCTATAAGGCTTTGAAACTACTATATATACTATCAGAGTTGAACTCGTCAGTATCAGGCATAGATAAGGCCGAATAAAGGGCAAAAGGTAGAATTGAACGAGAACAACTGGGATCAAGACTTACCCCAAAGAAAAGGGATCGATATACTACTAAAAGGAATTGAGCTATGCTATCTCTGAAACAACAACGGGGAATTGAGACTTAGCCTCCGTCACTGGAATTTCACTAGTACCTTGTTTGTGGATATCTCACTTTGCCCCTGCGCGCGCTTTCATTCTTTCTGGCTGCATTGTTGGTCTTACGATCCTGCCCCTTATTCTTGTAGTTGTACCTAAACTCATATGTGAGAGTCCTACTCTCCTAACTCAAAGTATGCCTTTCTTGATCTCAGATCTTTATTGAACCTATAGGGGTACTGGCATTCCATAGTTTTAGTCAACAACTCCCCCCCATCGACTAGGCCAGCTTAACTATTCGACCCAGTCAGCTTAGCTCCACTCTTTTGGTATCGGTAGCGGTAACCTTGTAGGCGAACTGCTGGTATCATAAGTTGATTTCTTATAGAGTAGGGCCTTAGAAACATACATATTCAAGTAAGCCTCTCGGTCCGATACCCTGGACACCAAATATGATTCCTTTGCTGATAAGGATGGAACTAATAACTAAGAGCCTGCACTTTCTAACACAAACTGAAACCTTAACATCTAAATCCGCCTTTCCAGCAGCTATTCCTGTCTATTGGTCTTACTCTATTGCTTCTCAAACTAACTAACTACCTATCATTCTTTAGTTGCTTATTTACCTTTCATTCTTTAGTTGCTTATTATTGACTTTCGAACAGAGAGGAAAGGAATAAGGGTATGTGTAGGCGTAGATCAACTCTAAGGTAAGGATACCGGGCTAATAAGGAAACTTATACATAAGATAAGAGTAAACCATAGTAGAAGACCAAGCGGGGGACAGGGGTGAATTCATCGGTAACATAATAAAGGTGTAAACAAAGGATTAAACAAGTCCGTTTTAGACTAAAAAGGGGAATTTAGCAGGAATGATTACCTACCTAATAAGACTGGGCAGTGGGGTATGGAATTCTACTATCAACAAGAACTCACTAGTGCCTAACAGACTTCACTAGCAACATGGTAATCGAACTACCACTGACAAGAATGCGGGGAGCCCCGTAGCTGCTGTTTTTGATTCTAAGACCGCTGGGCATTGTCCTTACTCGGTGGGCAAAAAACTACTACTGCTGGGAATGAACAAGTACAGTTAGTCCTTGAGCTACTCTACTACTGGTAAGGATGTAAGATACGTAATAAGAATTCGATTCAGAAGAAAGAATTAGCTATGCCACTAGAAAGAATAGAGTAGAGCCCAACAATGCTTTCACTTTAAACCGGGGATTCAACTAATAACGTCCGGCCTGCCGCTACTATATCCCATTATGTAACTTCCTACTTGCAAACTACCACTCCCTCACATAAGTATGCCATCCCCCTCTTTCTTTAAGGCTTTTAGAGTCACTTGGCTATTTGCGTCGTCAGCTGCCCTGTATGCCGTGTGTCATCCTTATGAGTACACAACGCTACTCCGCATACTCTCATCCTATGTGTGCTGTGCTCTTGTGGTAACATAACTCTACTCTTAGTTTCCTATCTGATGCACCTTACTACTTAGTTTTTTTCTTATTAATAGTTTTATTCCCGAGTGATGTTCTAATGCTTACTCCTGGTAGCCTTCTTACTTGCTAGCTCCGGTCTTGCTTGTTAGCCGTAGTCTAATTCCCTTTTTTAGTCTAGGTGTTAGTAGTATGAGTGGAAGTCCTATTGACATTGATTAAAGGAAAGGAATCCAACGCCGGAGTTTTAGAACGGGTATGGGCTTGTATAAGTTATAGTAGGAATAAGAGACAGGAGCAGTAGCCTCAGTAGCAGTAGCGCGATCCTTCTGCATATAGGATTCAGGCTTAACTAAGTGGAGGGCAGCCTTTCAAGCAGTGTTTTTTATGATTAATATTTTTGTGTCGCCGTTAAGGTCTCACCGGTGGTGATCTCATTCTTTTACTTATTGGTTCAATGCCCCGCAGGCAAGTGTAGCGGTGCTTGGCTTGGCGCTTACCCTTCAAAGAACCTGCATTTCACCACCCCTACTGACATCGAACAAGGTTTAATGGCTATACCTCTACGGGAGCCGGGTCTCCTGCTTCTGACTTAAATTATGGATTTCAAACTGGATTCTTTACCCCTTGGGGCCCGACTTCTAAATAAGCTGCCCCGCCTCTGAGCTACCTCCCCTACTGATGGGAATTTACCACTATCCGACAAGACTGCATATGCAAACAAAATGACAATGTCACGTATCAGAACTACACTTATGCCTCGCCGCCTTCCCCTCCAACTATTGATTCTACATCTCGCCAACCAACCATGTGCTAGTGCGGCAAGAGTTTACCTCCCTTTCGCAAAACTCTAGTGCTCAGTGCTCCACTCGGTATTCTTACTTGGTTATTTCATTATTCAATTAAGTATTCGGTTATTTTATATGATATTCTATAGTGGTTCATTAGTTAAAGTAAAGTAAAAAAGGGGTCGAAAAAGGTATCTAGGTTTTCTCAATATATCGATGCGTAACACATGCCAAACACATGCAATTCCCTAAGTCCCCCTTCTTTGCATTCAATATTTTGATTCTTATCCTATAGCCGACACCATTCGTATTGGTGGTTGCATTCCGACTTGCATACTTTATTCTAGTTTAATTCCTGGGGTCGTACTGAATTCTTCAATAAATCTTGAAAATGAGGAGTACGAACACAATACAAGTATCAGACCGAAGCTAAACCCTTTGTCTTCTTTTCTTTCTTTTACTTAGTTATTCAATACAGGATAATTCTACGATAGGGCCCACAAAAGAGTGAACCAAAAGAGCTACGCGGCCCGCCTTATCTTTCTTTCCAATCCGAGCTCTACGGTTGATTCGATAAATGGTTTTAGGGCATTTGTTACCAACTTCAGATCCAAACCTCCCTCTCTCTGTTCTATTCTACGATTTCACTATCTTTTGTTCGTGTGCACAAGCTCTATTTGTCCAATTCCGGGCACTGTCTTAACCTTTTTTCTCTGATTCAATAAAATCTATCTCCCAAAGTCCTAAGAAAGCCCTACAAAAGCAATCAGGCTTTTTCTAAGATTGGTTTTTGATTCGGGAAAGGAAATAACTCCTTGCCAAACGCTTACACTTGAGACTAGTTGAAACTACCTCTTGCACACAACTCTCCCGAACATCCCAGATCTTAAAAAAGGGCAGAACCCATGAGTAGTAAGCCCTTTTCATGCGCACTAATGTCAAACCTTATACTTTCGTAACACGAGCAGTTACTTGTATAGTAGTGACTTGTTCCACCCGGAGACTAAGTAAGTTAGCATCCTGCTCCAGTTCGAAAGGAAGATGCAATTGAAAGTCGAGCTCCATTCAAGTGTCGTCTGTCTTTGTTGGCATAGATAGAGTAGAAGGATCAGATGACCGGGGCGGGGGTTAAGCTGTTCCTGGCCAAATCCATTCTTTGTTTTTAGCATGAGTTTTCATTCCGTCTTTTTTGGCAAGGGCATAAGTGGTAGATCGACATCAAGGGCAGAATTCGCTAGGTATGCTAGACTGAGGCAAAAAGGAGGGAGTAACGTACTGAGGCAAAAAGGAGGGAGTAACGTACTGACAAGGAATCGAGGTCTACTTCATCCACTTCTCTTTTCTTTCTGCTCTAGGTGAGTCGGGTGCAACTTTCTATTCTCTTTTCTTTCCTTATCTTAGGTAGTAGAGTTCTGGGATAAGAATCTATTAATTCCGAAGCGTTAAGTAAAGGAATTCCATAAGCCTAATCTACTCTTTCTTTAAGTAAAGGAATTCCATAAGCCTAATCTACTCTTTCTTTAAGAATTAGTTTAAGCAGTTAAAGTAGAAGGAGAAGAAGCAGTCAGTGTTAGCTCACGAAAACAGAGAACTTACTCTTAACCTCTAGTATAGAGCAAGCAGGTAATCATAAAAGGGGAGTTTATTGGGGTTGGTGAGAAGGCGCAACAAATGGATTCCATTCCTGTAGTGGCGAGTGATAAATATTCCATGGATGATGCAAGCGCAAAGTCAATCATAGGATAGAGAGGTTATTGTGTTGCAGTAAGATAATCTGCTGTTTGCGTATGGAAGTATCTAGTGTTAATTCCAGCCCAGCCAGGAGTACAAATGACTGCTTTTACTTGTGCTAAGGCTCGTTAACTGTGTAAGGAGTTGAGTTATTAGTTTAGATCCCGAGATAAGAGATTCCATCAATAATTAGTTTGGGTTACTGCCCCTCTGACCCCTTTTTGCATTCTATCTTTTTATTGTTGAAATGCCTTATGAAGTTGTATTATATTGATACAGTTACTTATCTACTCCATACACAGTTACTTATCTATTCTCTTATATACAGTTACTTATCTACTCTAGACACAGTTGTTACTTATCTACTCTAGACACAGTTACTTATCTATTCTCTTATATACAGTTACTTATCTACTCTAGACAGTGACTTATCCAGTACAGTAAGATTGATGGGAAATATAACATTTAATACACCAACAATGTAGCTCATTCTGATTAGTCATAGTACAAAGTGAATTCTTATTAGTGTACGCATAAGGTAGTGCCCAAACAAGTAAGTATCCAATCATTAATTAAAGCATGAAAGCGAGGATAGTTAGACCATTAGAAAGAAGGGAGCCCTAATAGTTAAGTTAAAAATAAGGGTGCTGCGCTGGTTTTAAACAAGAGAAAGGGAATGTGCAACAGCATGGAAGCTATGAAGCCAGACTAAAAGGAAGGATGGGTAGACTAATGGATAAGGTAGTAAGGCCGGGCTAAGAGCGGTCAGCCACGGAATTCAACTATTCACTACAGAACTCGACTACTAAGTAGCAAACTCTAAATCTAAGGAAGTGTAAATCAAAGGAATAAGTTAAGTGTAAATCAAAGGAATAAGCATCGGAGCTAACCCTCAGTAGTAGTAGTAGTAGTCGGGATTGCACTAATAAATATCATCATGGGGACCAGATCAGAGGCCTTGGTCGGAATCAAACCAATATTAATGAGAGGATCGCGGGAATTCAACTCTACACTACACTAGAGATCGAACCACTACAGAGCAACAATTTGACTATAGGAGTACAGGATGTGAGTAGGTAGTAACAGCTTTGGACTAGTACTATCTAGTGGGGATAAAAATAATAAATACAAAGGGAGAGCGTGGGCAGTAGAGACTTTAAGTAGTAAACAGATTATTCGGCTAATGCCTTACAAGGCGGAATAGGGATTTGCAAAACCTACCAGCTAGAACGCTGCTGGGAATACAGAGAATATTGAACTGACGGTAAAAGGCTTAACTCTAAACTAAAGAATGCAACTAACCAGCCAAGGAGTCAACTATAGAAGAAAACAAACTAGCGGCAAGAAGACTGATCTTAGGGGCACCCATATTCAAGATGTTACAATACAGTAAGGGTACCAATGTCATACAGTTTAGAATAGAATACAGGATAGTAAGAATCAGAGACAAGACAGGATAGTAAGAGCGACAAACGGGCAAGTAAGCTTAGGTGCCGCAAAGAAAGAGGTCGAGGTAGGGAGAATGTTAGGGACAAGTGTAGGCCTTGAGAGCGAGAAGTCAGATTTAGATGTAAAGGTCGGCAGGCTTGTTTAGTGGGGAACATCTTATAAGTCGTAGTTGGGTTGCCGGGGTGTTTCACTCTTATATTAATAGTAGTTAGTTGGATTCTTTTGTAGCCGATAGTGAAAGCCTTGTTTTGTTGGCAGCGGTTCCACTCTTTCCAGTAGTATTGTCGATTCCTCTGATTCAGTTAGTAATAGGAGAACCCGAGGTGCAACACTGTTTTAAAGAAAAAGGGGGTCAAGTAAGGGCTGAGTTCTTTAGTTCTATAGTTAATAGCTCAATTCCTATTCTCTTGTTTTACTCTTTCCAGTGGAAGTAGTATTTGTATTCTTATAAGTAGATGTTATTAGCCTACTTACTATTAGCCTTAATGGTGCATTCATCTAATACTTGAAGAAAGGAGTCAAATACTAAAAACACTGCATATGGGAGACAGAGAAGAAAGGAGTCAAATACTAAAAACACTGCATATGGGAGACAGACTAGACTATAAGGCAAGGCGGGTGGACCGAGGAGTAAGGCATGGTTTGTGGGATAAGTCCGTCCGGTAATAGTTGTTCTCTTGTTGCTATCGGGTAAGTAAAAGACTTACGAGTGGAGTTCATTAGCCAATAGAGAGCTCTTGGTACACATCCTATATCCTTAGTTTGAGTCTAATAGCCCGTAGAGTGGAGTAGTTCACGCGGGTTTCTATTCTTTTGGGTAGTAGCCGCATTCTTTTATTCCCAGTTCCATTGCATTAGGTAGGAGTTGATCCCAATAGTAAATAGTAAGGTTCGCTATCCATAATGAGAAGCAAGCAAGCGATTAGGTAAAGAAATGAGGCGTGAGGGTGGTGAGTCTGTTTGCCAGTAGTTCGGCTCTTTAGGGGTAGTGAGTCTGTTTGCCCAGTAGCTCCGTTCTCAGAAGCAGTGGATCAATTCTTCTCTCGCATGGCAACAAGGAACCCGCCTCTCTCCCATGCGTAGATGGTCCATGTCCACCTCTACCATGCATAGAAAGAAGGTAGGTCCCATCCCGGGCAGCGAATTGAACTCGGTCCCGCCAACACGCAGTCCGAAAAGTGTTCGGGGTCATTCTAAAACTTGACATACAGCTTGAGTGAGTTTGGAGAGCAGCGTGGGCAGATCCGTTTTCGAGTTCGGATTGGAATACTCATGGATGGAAACATAGGATCCGGACCAGGGGTTCAAGAATAACAGATGTGCGCTTTAGATCTGTGGTTAAGACAGAATGTAGGTAGCTGCTACGCGTATGAGTTAAAGACAGGATAGGCATACTTGTAGTTAGGCAGGTTAGGCTGATAGCTTGGCGGGGGCAGGTAAGTATATGAGCTAGTGGAGGACAAGCGCATAGGCATTTAAGCCATACGGGTAAGTTTTAAGCTAGATTCAATGCAGTAGCTCTGGTCTTAAAAGCAGTAGTTCGTTTTCTATTAGTAGCGCTTTCTTTTATGATAGCCAGGAAGGACCCAAAGCAGTTCTAGTATTCTCCATAGCGGCTCTTAATTCTATTGTTGCTATTGGCCTGTAGCATTAGTCCGCTTCTCACCTTATATCCTTATTAGTAGTGATATCAGAGTTAAAGAAGAAAGTAAAGGGCTTTGAGGCAGTGGTGATAGGCTCGTTCTTGTGTTGACATACTAATAATAGCCCCGTAGTTAACATTCAAAGAATTCAAGGTATTAGTAATAGGCTCATATACTAAAGCAAAGATCTGTATCAGCAGCTACAGTATAGAAGTAATAGCTCGCTTCCTTCTTTTTAGGTTGGTTCTTATCCGTATTGTATTAGGTTTCTTCTTTTACTTATGAGTTGATTCTTTCCTTTAATAATAAATGGATTAGTGCGCTTTACACTATAAGACAGATGAGGTAGCTTTGGTACCAGTAGCTAAATAATTTCAGTAAATCATGCCCGAGTTGGCGAAGTCAGGTTTCATGCTTTAGGATAGCAGTCTTGTCAGGTAGGTAGTAAGCCTAAATTCAGTCTGTTTGCCAGCAGCTCTCTATTCTTAGAAGCACAGTTCGAGTCGTTAGGTACAGTTGGGTTTCTTAAGAAAGGAGTTTCGGAGTGGCATACACTTGTAATGGGACACAGGATCCGGGTCTCGAGTTCAATCCTGTCCGTGCCCATCAACAAAACATTCCATTACTTACTTGTATTATTCCTTATTTTTTCTTTGACTTTTCTATAGTGTTTATGTTAGGACAAATCCTTATTTACTGAACTCTATCTAAGCCGTAGAGCTGTTAGTTTGAGTTTCCTTTGCCCCGGGCGCACCTGGTATCCTTACTTACGAGTGGAATTCCTACTTATGAGTTTCGCTTCTCACTTTTCATTTCGTACTTGCCAATAGAAATGGATTAGTTGCAAGCAAATGTGAACTAGAACATGACTTCTGTAGTTTGATAGCTAATACCGCATGTCATACGCCTAGCCTAAGAATACTTACCTATTTTCTAATATAAGACAAAAGAATACCTTTATTAGCAATGAAATGAACAAGTAAGAAAGAGTGAAGAAAGGAGTAGTTGCCCCGGTTGGAGATCAGATCGGGAGCGGAAGAGGTGAACTACGGACTGAGAGAGAGGAAAGGCAGACCTCTAAGACATAAGCAGCAATAACAAATACAAAACAGTGGGTTTGCAAGTCAGAATGGCGGGTAGATCGCTAAGCCGGATATAAAGTAAAATGATGCTTACCCAAGTGGAGGCGCGGTTCCATATTTTTTATCATTAGTTCTCTTCTTTATTCCGGGGGGGGCTTATGGAAATTGTTAGCATACTTCCTATTTATTGGTAAAAGTCCTGCTATTACTTGTTCACTTCTCATAACTAGTATCAATACGGTAGTTCTAGTCTGATTCCACTGTGAGGAACAGGCCTAGTCGCTGTTAGGGTAATACAAGTAGTAGCGGAAGGGGCGCCCCCAAACTAATAAGTAAGATTTAGGCTCAGTAGTAGCAGCTTGAAGCGAACACACGTAAGGCTCGGTTAACTGCCCAGTTATTCTATTTCTAAGGAGAGTCCACTGACAGCGAAGATCTCGAATGATAATAAGGGGGCGCAGGTATCATTTCCTTATTCCTAGCTGGGCTCTTACTTAATGTAAGATAGGATTCCAACTTTATTTTGAGTCGAAGTATCGTTGACACTAGATCAGGTCTTGTCAGCACTAGTCTAATTCATAGTTTCGAGTGAAAGCCCCATCTATTAGCTCAAGTATTGATAGCAGCGATTCCATCCCTAGTGTTCTTGTTGAGTTCTCATGATAGCAACAATTTGATTCCCAAGAGGGTGCAGTCTTATCCGGTTGCACAATTCCTGTGTTCGAGTTAAGGTATTGGTGACACCAGTTTGAGTCTCAAGCCAAGGTAGTACGATTTGATAACAGTAGGGACTTCCCGGTAGACATAGCCAGAATTCAGTTAATTAGCAGAGGACCCAAACGCACAGAATAGACCCACGCTCCTTGATCTAACATCTGACTTGCCTTGCCACTATCGGGCCTAGACTCACACCTTCCATTACCCAGCTCGAGTATAGCGTCTCTAACTCTGTCGCTACTGATCTCCTGTCTAATTATTACTTTCCTGTCTTATTCTAAAATAGCTTTACTTTATTCCTATTCTGATTCATATCCCTTCTTATTCTTATTCATATCCGTAGTCTCCTTTGTAAAAGAATGAATTTGGTGTTGTTGGACCGACTCGACCTAAGCCCCCAGTAGAAGCCCTAACCTAAAGCGGAGTACTTAAATACATAAGTAAGAATTGAGCTCCGGAATTAGACTTGGTTTAATGCGCTTGGCTGGGATCTTGCTTTGCTGCCTACGAACCACCAAGATGTGTTCTATGAGTTGTTCTCCTATTGTGATTACTTCTATTCTATACACGGGTAGTTCTTCTGGATCGTACCTATAAGTGGACCCATAAGTAGAAGAGTAATAGCATCAATACACGATGCACATAAGGTAGTGGTAGTATAAGATATACAGCAGCGACAGACCTATCAGTGGTTCTGTCTTCTAAGGGAAAAGACCCGGATGCAATGGGATTATAGTCAAAGTAGATAGGTATTGAGCCTAGTTGCCGGTAATAAGATTTGAGACGCGTAAAAGTAGGCTAATAGATGGAGTTGGGGCCGGTTCAATTCCTCTTTATTAGGATTAGGCTTATTTTAGTCTCTCGCTCTTGTATTTGTCCCTAACGCTCCCCACTTTCCAGTAGTAAATAAGGAATTACACCAGCAAAAGAAAGACTGATTGGCTCGCCCGCTCGCTGGTCTCTACTCCATATATCTTATCTAATATATCTTATCTAAATAATAGTATATGAAAAGGAAATGATAGAGGGAAGGAGAAGCATTGGATTGCTACTCATACTAGCTATTCCTTTGCTTGTGCCCGTTCTTCCCCAGTTATGAGATCAGGAGATAATAGGTAGTTTAGGTTTCTGGTAGCCGGTATAGGAAACTTATCCCATTGGGGTTTTCATTACATAAGCTATATGCAGTTGAACCTAGACGCCAAACAACGTATAATGGAAAGACTCAATATAGAACATAGGGAATAGAACGGTGCGGTGCCTAAGGAGCTGATGCTGATGTGTTAGTTTGAGTATGCCCCTACACGCTGCTTTGGTCCCGATTTCCTCGCTATCAGCCTATATCTCTTTCCCGGCTTTCAACCCTTGTATCATTTGCTTGCTTCTATTCTTGCTGCCCTGGCTTGAAGCCTTTAATTGGCACCTGCGCGGCTAGCACAGCGCGGCAGCAAACCTAAACCCCCGCCATGAGAATGTAACGTAACTGCTGCCGACAAGGCTGACTACCCTAGCTGGACTTGCATACTTGTTGCTGCAACGCCCAGAGCGATAAGACTGTAGTTACTGATACAGATCCCGGCTTCCAACCTACCTATCCGCCCCATCAGGCATACTTTCCTTCTTGCAACAACAGGCTATAGGCTTAGGCGCTTTACTGTAATTCTATCCTTTATGATGACATTCTGAAATGCATTATTCAGTTCACTTATGTAACATTGATTAGTGTTCTACTAATTTCGATTCGAGTTTCTGAATTAGGGCCTGGCACTCCCTTCTTTCGTTCTCAATACTGAAGGGTTTAGTTTATGGGTCTGTTACTACTTACTTCAATACTTTACTTGTTAATAAAGAATTGGACTGCTGCCTCCCGAGACGAAATAACAGAGTATTTATTTATTTACTATCGCACTAATAGACTGTACTGTAAACAATGTCAACAATAACTCCACTAGTATAAGAAGAGGTTAACCTGGGCCAGCAATACTTGTACTGGAAGCTGGGAATGCGAATACTGAATAAGAGAATAGAACTTTGGAAGCAACCTACTATTACTCGAATTGAGCCACTAAAGCCGGATATCAATACTCAAAGGGGAATGCAAGAACCAACCTTAAACAGGGACATGAAACCAATGCTAACAGGAATTGAACACTGCCCAGCAATGCTATAACAACATACAACATAGAATGCCTATAATCCTTGAACCCTAAAAAAGAAGATTGGAACCGCTGCTAACAAGGCTACTACCGCTAATGGAAAGAGTTAAACCCCTACTTATGAGAAGCGAAACCGGGATACAAGAATGGGGCGGCAGACTAGCTAATAGAGGGCTTCGACTACCACTATAATCATGGAGCTTGAATGGAGACTTACACACTGCCTAGCAAGGCGGACGCTCCTAACAAAAGGGCAGCTTCTGGGTCAGGAGACATAGGCTCATGCCGGTGTATCAAGGGCATCGTAAGGCTTAGTTCTTACTGGGTTCTATTCTGATTGACGCTATTCAACTTCTTTGTGTTTCTGCGCTGGATCATCGTATCCATTCTCTTATGTACCTGTTCTCTTAAGTAACATTCTATTCTATATTCTATATTAGTAGTTCATTCATTATTGTATTGTAGCATAGGTAGTGTATTGGTTTACTGCTTTGATTCGTGTATAGTTTGACTTACTGCTTTGATTCGTGTATTGGCTGGCTTACTTCTTTTCTTCTTTGCCTACTGTTAGCATCCCTTATTGCATTGCTTGGAAAGCAGCTGAAGAGTTAAAGAAGGGAGTGTCAGACCGGGTATTCATAGGTAATTACAGAATATCTTCGGTGCGGTCTATCGAACCTCGCGCCCCTATCAACATCATGGAGAATATTTAGTAGTAGGTATCAGATTGGGAGTAAGGGTATCAACTTGCAACTAGGAATACAGGATATCGGGCATAACTCTAAATAAATACATTGGCTGTTGACTCTTGTTGCACTCGTGTTTGCAGACGCAGAAGCAGAATTTAGCACTGCCTAACGAATGAAGCAGTACCTAATAGACCTGAACCCGGCTCTATAAGACCATAAATATAAACTTTGAATGAAAACATCATCGATAAGACCTTAGCTCGGAACTGCTTGCTTTCACTCTCTCTTTGATGCGGACATAAGTCATTCCTTAATATACTATTGAAATGTGTTTTATCATTAGAATATATTATTGATATGAGACTAATATAGCTCCTATAGAATAATAATCATAAACTACCCGGAAAAGAGGAATTAATATAAGTGAAAAGAATAATCAATAAGAAAAGAACGGAAATGAGAAATAGAGAACTAGGGTTGGTTGTTAAAGAGAAATAGAGAACTGGGGTTGGTTGTTAAAGAGAAATAGCACACTAGGGTTTGCAAGAGACAGCTCCATGCTTCTATTGCTTTCCTTGATTCCAAGTTTATAGTTAAAAAAGAGTAGTTGGATTGCCATTCCAGAGTGGCAGGGCAGGCTAATCGAAGGTATAGTAAGAAGGAGAGATATCATAGTAAGGTTGGAGCAAACACAAGTTACAGTTGGTGTGCTACAGTAGCATCCTTGTTAGCAGTTCAATAGTATATGGATTTTGATAGCCCGGAAAGGCCAACTAAATATTACTTGAAGTAGCAGCGGTTATAGTTCGAAAACAAGTAAAGTAAGACTACTTTAAGAGAATGACAAGAACAAGTATATTACTTTTGGCAGGGACAGTAAGAATAATAGCCAGTAAGGGCATACTACAACATAGGAGAGGCAGTTTGCCGGTAGGGTAAGCAATACTGCTAGGGAGAAAAGTTAGACTTGGAGTCAAGGAAAGGGGTCCAGGCTAGGCTAATAGTTAGGAGTTGCTTGTTGGTGTATTACATGTTGTGATTAGCTATCAAAACCTCGGAAGTGATGTTATAGTTCATTTTCAACCAATATCCTTATAGGGAAGACAGGAGTTAAGCCAAGGAGCCTAGGAAAGAGACTCTTACTTATAGAGGTCAGACTAATAGGTGAGTGAAATCCATAATGCGAGTATGGCCAGTAAGAGAGAAAGGGGGGGAAAGCTTGTTCTCAGTAGCTAGAGAAAGCGGGGGTAGGGTTGGGTTGCTACGAAAAAACACGGGTTTCCATAAAAATACAATTCCGAATAGATCAGCTATGAAGGAAAACAGGGTTGATACCAAAAAACACGGGTTTCCATAAAAATACAATTTCTTTCGGGTTCGCTATGAAGGAAAACAGGGTTGATACCTTTTTTGCCGGGTTTCCATAACGTATAATGTGTAGCGGCAGGAGTTCCTTTTACTCTTTACTTTAGCTACACGTATTCTTTTTAGCTCCACTCTTTTCTTTTCCGCTCCACTCTTTTCCAACAAACCGTACCTACATTCTATGATTTTATACTTTCCGGAATTATATGATTTTTCCCACTCTTTCCTTTCGCTAGGGTGAGCTACTATACTGGAAAGAATGTTACTCGATACCTGGATCCTATGCTTTATTATGAGTATTCCCTTGCTCACTTGCATTATGGATTGAGACTTTGCTTATTGTCGCTACTACGCTATACCAGAAGTCTTATTGGCTATGGATTTGATTCTGACTTAAGATAAGTTACCAGTTGAAGCATTGTTGGCAGTGGTTCGACTTTTGGTAATGGTGGTGTCATCCCCGAGTTCGAGTCTATTCAGATGGTTTTGCTTTCTTGCCTAGTAGTAGAGCCCTATTTACACTAGCCTAATTCTGATAGCTATTAGTGGGAGAGCGAGAGACATTATCGTAAGATGGAACAATGTGTAGGTTGCTGGTAGGGCAAGTAAGCCAAGCCTACTTGGTTAAGTATGATAAGCAGCAGAGAGATGGGTTCGGGTCCATTCTTTTATCTTATGTTTCGAGTCGGGTTTCTGGTGTTGATTCCCGAGTTTTCACAATGATGATATAGTATTTGGGCTGCCTCTCTTATTTGGGAAGTAATTCTGTATTGGCTAATAGGTATCATTAGGCTTATTCTGTCCTATCAAGTATAGATATGATAAGTAGTAGGGTAACTCTAATAGAGGAGAGGAGGAGACCAGCAGCTATAGGTTGAAAGCAACGTCGGGTAGCAAGTGAGTTTTTAAGCAAGGAGGGTAGGCTGATAAGGGAAATAAGGACTCTATCGGTTGTTGTGAGCGTAGGTAGGTTTCTCTTATTAGTAGTTATACGTTGCTTGTCGAGTTCTATTCTGATTGTCCTTATTCTAATTCTTTTGTGGTGGACGCTACATCATACGTCCATTATGTCTCTTAGCCTCTTAGCACCTTTACTATTGAGTGGGATTCCTTTTTTCTGGTAGTAAGGTTGCAAGCAAGTGTCAGGGTTATCGATGATTTCATTCCCGGCAGTAGCCCCATCGGCGGAAGTTGGGGAATTGACTGGGAGCCAAAGAAGCAGTGTCAGCCTACTGGTTATTACTTATAGTCTGTTTGCTGCCCCGGATTCAGACTCTTGTTAGCGCTAGTTCTCTTTTCACAATGCAATTAGTGTTTAAAGGGCGGGTTCTTTATTAGGATTCGGGAAGTCCATAGGGAGAAATTATGATTGATAGCAGTGAAGTAGGGGGGCGGATAGAATAAAGTCAGAGTTTTAGTTACGATTGAAAGGCTGGCTACTAGTTGAAATACATACTTAATAGCGGGAAGGGTAGGCTAACAGCAAAAGCATAAGATCTGGATGTGGAGTTTACTTCTGCTTATATTTCTATTGGCGCCGCATGGATAGGATCTACCTTACCCTGTCTGTTTATTCTTATGCTTACTAGTTTTTAGTGTCAGATGAACAAGGTAAGATGTAAACACAAAATCACAGAATTCAATCTATCAGTACAAGAATACTCTTTTGTACGATGTATCAGACGCCCCGCCCGCTCAATGCGACACACAAGTAAGGCCCGAACACTAACAAGCAAGACACTCTAATGGAAACACTAACAAGCAAGACACTCTAATGGAAACACTAACAAGCAAGAATAAGATAAAGCAATGTCAGTTTGAAAGGCAAGCAAAGCGTAGGCAGTGAGTGAAGTAAGAAGAAGGGTATAGGCAAATCCGAATCAAAGAAGGGATAGGCATATTTCAACCAAGTGTCGGTATACTTTTCTAGAGGAGTTGGGTTTTTCATCAATAGATAGATTAATTAGATCAGTAGCCAAAGCCTTAAAGCAGTATTTGGATCCCCTGTCTAGAGGTTGGTTCCCTCCGACCCGGTGCCTATTCTTGTACTTATTGACTCAATTCCTTATTCCGCGATTCTGACTATAGATCTTAACCGCCTTGTAGCTCCGACCTGTATCCTTACTTTATGGGTTAGTTTAATTCGGAGTTCCTAGTAGCAGTATTGGAAGTAGGAGTGGCAGTCTTTTAAGCACTAGTTGCATCCTTTGACTTAGTGGAGCAAGACTATTAGGCCTCCCGCTTCAGACTAATAGAAAGCAGCGGAGGAGCTAGAGTTACGAGTTACAGTTCTAAGCTAATCCCCAGGAGTGGCAGACCTCTAAGTGCAAGGTAGAGAAGCACAGGTTAAATCCTGTTTTAAAGAAGGGAAAGTAAGCCCAACACTTGCATATAGGAATTGGTCTCATTGCGATGTTCCCGAGTTAGTAGGGTTTAGTTGTTACTTGGTGGCCTAGTATAGTAGCGGCATAGTGAGATAAGGTAGTGGAAAAAACCCCGAGCCGAGTTAGTGGACCTAGAATGAGAGACATTGGTTGAAGCTTAAAAGCAAGCAAAGCCGGTTCCAGCAGGGAAAGAATTAAAGTGGAGCAGGGCAGCGTCAGCTGGGTAAGCGGTTGACATACTAAAAAGAATGGGAATCCATCTTGGCAGCAGCAGTAAGGCACGTCTTATCAGCAGTGGTTCTAGGTCGAGAGCAAAGAGAGACAGACCCCAACTCGATCAACGGACCCTAACTCTATCTCCGGACTTTAGAGCCGTAGCGATAGGATCCGAACCAGGAGTCAATGAATGGTAGCTGGGAGTTGTATCCCATAGTTGGATTTAAGCACTAGCCCAATTCCATTCCTATTAATAGGTAGCTCAATCCCCTGTCTAGAGTTCGATTCCCAAGGAGAGTAAAAAGCCTAAGAGTAAAAGGTAAGGCTGTTAGAAAGGAGCAGCAGACTTCAAAGTGTACCCCGAACACACTGCCGTGTCACGTTAGCAGTTACTTGGCTCTTATACTACTGAGAAAGTGGCTATATTCCCGTATGCGCTGGCCTTACTTCTTTATTCATAGTTTGAGTTTGACTCTGCTATTAGTAGCTGGGTTCTCCTACTTATTAGTTAATATATTAGTTGAAGCAATAGAAAAACGAGGTTCAGTTAAAATAAAAGCAAGCAAAGCAAGACTCCAAGGAAAGATAGACTTAGATACAGGATCGGATAACTCGAGACTCGCTAGGTAACTCAATACTCGCCATTAGTAGAAGCCCCATTAACCAGTAGTGAAAGCCTCAGTTGTGCAGTGAAAAGGATGAGAAGCGCTAAAAAGCCGCCATTAAAGAAAGTAGTATTCCGTATTTGGCCCTAGCTATGAGCTGGACTCCTATAATCGGTAATGAAGGCTAAGTTCCAAGTTCAAGTCCGAGAAGTACTTTACTTGTTTGGTTCCTGTTATCCGTAGTGTATTCACTAGTTGTCCGGGGTAAGTCTTTTAAGCAAGCACTAGTTGTTGCCCGACATCTCTTACTCACTTACTCAAGTTACATTTTGGTTGTTACTTGTGAACTCTTCTACTGCTCAGCTCTGTTCAATCCCTTGTCTGTGGCTTCATTCTGTGGAAGCTGCTCTGGCCTTCTACTCCTTTCTTTATTGATAGCTTTATTACTCTGATCAGTAGTGAAATTCTTTCTATTGGTCTTTGTCCCTGGACAACTAAGCTTACTTTACCTGACTCAAATCTGATATTAATGCCAACAGGATCATAGCTCTTAACGGGGAATCGAAACACTACTTATTGACCAACCCCAACTATATCTAGCATTTCGACTAATGCCTTCCAGTCCTCGGAGGAACACCTTAAGCTAGAGCGCCCCTTATGCCTATTGCTTGAATTCCCGCTTGTCAACTACCTTATTGCATTGATTATTCTTTTTCTGTATAGTAAAACGTCTTTCGCCAAGTAACCACTAAACAAAAGGAACGAACTTACATTGAAACTTCCCTTAATGCGCTAGATCTATCCCTAACTTGTCTTATTCTAATCCGCTAGACGAACACAGGACTTGTTTCTTGAGCAGAGTATCCACTAAGGTAGTAAAGGAATATGCAAATCCTCCGTACTAAACTTGAACGATTGGGACTAAATCAACGAGTAAGTGTGGCGCCCTTGAAACTTTCTTCTGCTTTTCTTCTCTTGTCGATGAAAGAAACTCAAACTTTACTTGAAGACGAAACTGTACTTGCTTATGACTAACGCACCCTTATATAGAGAGGGAAGCAACCAACAATGTAGCATATCATATATAGCTTTCAGAATTAATATGTGTGGGGCGCACCAGGCTTTCTTGCAGGACATGGGCTCCATTCTTTTCAAAGACACTCTAAACCCTAAACTCACCAATAGAATAAGCACCCCACACAAACCCTATAAGAAAGGGAATCAAAAAGCAGAGAATTGAGCTCAAATAGAACAAAGCAAAGTAATCTCGCATCTCGAGAGTAAGCTAAGGCATACGAACTCGACCTTACTGGCACAGCCTCTTATCCAACTTCTATATCTTATACAGCTTTAACCTTTCCTTTATTTCTGTTAGTGCCAAGGAAAACTGTAAGAAATTATGAAACATATGGCATAGACTTAACAACTTAAGTAAATGTCCGCCACCGCCATCCCCTTTTGCCTCTGGTCGCCTTGAATGGAGACTTGGTTGGACACTTCATCACTTACCGCTTACTTTGGCTTCTGATTCAATAGTCGAAAACTCGGATTACACTCGGGATTCTACTATCACTCGAATGGTACTACTAGACTAAACGGGCACTAAATCAGACTTCTCCGCCCCCGACTAGGCACATAGGTAAACTCTGTGCTTAATGCCTAAAATCTTAGCTTCAAGTTTCGTTTGAGTTTTCAAGTAAGATGAAGTAAGATGTTGGTGAAAGCGCATCTCATCTGTCCTGGAGTCTCTTGATGCTCTAGTTCCATGTACGAGATCTGATGCTTTCTCAAAAACAGAAGGTGGAAAGTCGAAATCGACAAGCAAGATTCAGATACATAAGTAGTAGAAAGATCGGAAACAGATTCAAAATAAAGGAATTAAAGGGCCGCATATGGGCATTTAGTTCATTTTTGTCTTGTTGAGCGCGGGTCGAATTCTGGATTGTCCTTTTGATTCTTCTACTTATTGGTTTCACCCCCTTGTACTTAAGTGCCATACCGCTTCTTAACTCATAGTGTAATTCCGGGTTGACTTAATGTCAGTAGCGGCATACTTCTATATAGGAGATATGGACTGAAAGTAAGTAGCGTCAAGCTAAGAGACAGGAAAGGCATACTTAAACCAAGGAGTCGGTGCCCTATAGTTGTTTGTTGAGCTAAAGAAGATGAGTAAGCAGCCTAGGATCGAACCAGTGTGAAGCGGGCGAGTAAGTATTGCTAACAGCGATTCCAACCCGACAGTTCTATATTGAATTCTCATCGTGGTAGTAGTAGCACTCTCATAGTGGTGGGTGCAGCATTATTCTCGTAGTACCCTAGCTTGTGTCGTTTGAATAGAAGATAGGCATTGTTTACTTGGTTGCGCCTAAGCTTGGTTCTTCACTTTCGGACCGGACCACTAAACAAAGAATGAAAGAAGTCAACAAGGATTCAAATAGTGGATTGAACTCCCCTTTTTTGATTAACGATCCAGGCTAAACCCAGTACGCACTGCTGATTCTCTGGATCCTTATTATATGGGAGCTGAGCTGGCTGCTGATAATCCTTTTTCTGGTAACAATGCTTTCTACCTTATGTTGCATAAACTTATGGTTGAAAACGGTAATGAAACTTGCAGAAGCGGGCTAAGCACCTAAAAGAAAGAGGAGGATAGTAGGGTAACCCATGTAACCAATTTCACTAGCTATCTCGGATCTGTTAATAAAAAGATGGAGATGCTCTTACTGCGGCCCAAGGGCGTCTTCGTTCAAAGAGCTGGCAATTACTTTCTTCCCACCCTGGAATCGTAGTAGGATAAATACATTCACGTAGTAGGCTAAAGACATTCATATACTCAACAGGCACTGGATCAAGGGAAAGAGAAATCCGAGAGCCGGGAACAAAATGGAAGGCATTGAGCTCCTTAATCTAAGCATTGAACTCGAAAGTCATAATTGAAGTATCCCGGGACAACTAATAGTGGTTGTAATCCCCAAGGACTAATAGGAATACTTAGAGGATACCCCACCCAATCTAGGGAGTTAAACCAATGTTATCAAGAATACTGCTGCGGACTTAAAGGAGGGAACAAGTGCTTTTCATAATATGACTCTGGGCAAACAGCCTTCCCCCGTGGGGGCATTGATGTAGTTCAAACCACCTCTCCCATCTCTGCGTCCGCCCTACCTTAATTACCTACCTATTGGTTTAGTCTCGAGCTCTTGTCGCAGCTTAGCTCCACTCTTTGGGTTAGATGGGCAGTAGCGGAAGAGCCAATAGTGAAAGGATAGAAGCAATGAAAGGTAGCCTTGTTAGTCCTGTTTTCATTCTCTTAGGTATTAGGTAGTAGGCCTATTCTTACTTATTTGTTTAGGTCAACTACTTTAGATACTCTACTTAGTGTTGTTAGTGTTGGGTCAACTGCTTTAGGTACTCTACTTAGGACTTTAGGTACTCTACTTAGGAGTTGAATTAAATTAGGGCTTAGTGCGCTACACGATACATTCCTCCTTCACCGATAAAGAAAGAGCAACTGCTGTTACCCAGCTCCAAAGTGCGAAATGCATGCAATTATATATAGCTGTCAACCGGTAACGACACTTACTATTAACTATGGATCGGATCTGCCACTACCTTACTTTTACTCTGACTATTACTTATATCAGCACTAGGCCCCTTGTTTTAACTCCGCATTGCCACTAATAGGCTTCCTCTTTTCATTCGTCTGTCCGCGCCCACAGAGTGAGTCTGCCGCTTACTTGTCTATACGTTACTCGTCTCTCTATTACTTGCTTTCTTCTTTCCAGTAGTTGTTAACAGTACGGGGATGTTTTCCAGTAGCTCAGGTCTTGTCAACAGAGGAATAAGATTTGCTCTCAGTAGCGGCATACTAAAGCTCACAGAAGCAAGAAAGCAAGTAAGTCAGGCTTTATAGCTAGGGAAACAACTTAGTGGGTGCCTCTCCAGATTTATTCTTTTACTTGGTTTTGATTGTTGTATACTTTGTATCGGTACTGGCGTTAGCATACTGACTTCTGTATTTAATTCCGCCTACTTGCTAGTGGAATGGCAGGCTATTAGGTGCAACATATTTTAGGTGCAAATACCATATTTTAGATCAGGAATGGGATACCTAAACTCTAACCGGGGAACAGAAGGGACAAGTGCCAAACCCTATAACCCAGAATAGAAATAAGGTAAGTAAGGGTCAATGTAATTGAGCAGCTGCTAAGATGGGCAGTCGCTAGAGAATGATAGCCGGGATCCACAGATCAGCATTTTGAGAATATAAGCCAGTAGCTCATTTCTGATTTCTAGTAGTTGGATTCCTGCTAGCATTGGTTTTTATCATTCGGATGGTTAGTAATCGAAAGCAAGCTTCTAATAGAGTATAGGGTTGTTCCTAGGATCTAGTTCTCTTATATCCGGTGCTGTTCGTTAGTGCACTGTTTCATTCGCTAGGCAGTGTTGGATTACCTATTGCTTGTTTTAGCATAGGTTTTACTAGCTTACGTTTTAGGGCTATAGTCCTGTTAGCAGCTCAATGTAATCGACTCTTTTGTTAAGAACAAGTATTGGAAACACCAGCCAGTTAAAGAAAGAAAGTACGGCAGGGCAGCATCAGCTGTCAATAGACACGGGGGGCAAGATGTTAGAGTAGTGGTTGGACTCCCCCTGTGCCAAGTAGAAATATGAGAAGCACTTGCTCAATGATGGATTTATATATTTTAATAAGAGGTAGGAACTAGTTGGTTCTAATAGCCTACATAAGGGCAGCGTTTAGCTGCCTCAGAAACAAGGATGAGATTAAGCAGTGTTAGGCTCACCTGTGGGGCAATGTGAGATGATGACTTTCATCCTGTTGTTTGTTGGGGCCTAGTGCATTCTGCTTGGTGGTAGTTAGATTGTTAGGGGACCCGTTGAGGCCCTATGTACACTAGTTGATCCTTACTAGTATACGTTTGCTTCTGGCGTAGTGGGATTCCCTCTTTTGAGTTGGGTTACCCGGTGCAATCTGGTAGTTCTTAGCTCCACTCTGATGGTTACTACTCAATGTCTTATAGCTCGTATCAAAAGAAAGGTATCCTTACTGGTTATGGTACCCTTACTTTAGAATCCAATTCTGTATTGCCACCTTCACTCCTTTCTTTTCTTTGTTATTCTTATACTGCTTAGTGCAATTCTTACTTCCTAGCTTAGAGTTGAGCTCAGGCTTCTAGACCTCAAACACTCACTCTTATACTAATAAGTTCAATTCCCGATAACTAATACTAATGCATATGGGTTCAATTCTGTTACTTTATCCTTAAATTCATCGTTTGTTGTTGGGCTATGCTGCTTTTGAGTTTTATCCCTGCCAGTACTGGTGAAATTACTATTTCTTTGTTTGATCTATTAGGGGACATGCGCATTCCTAGTTGTTAGTTTGATTCCTTCACTAATGCCTTAATTCACTAATTATTAATTATAGGAACAGAACAGCATGAGAAGCAATGGATTAAGCCTGTATTCAGTGTTTCTTCTTAGCTGGGCAGGTATAGTAGAGCAAGATCCGAGGTGGATTTCCGACTTCAATTTTTAAGACATAGGCGTTAGGTGAGGTGCCCAGGCAAGAGAAATAGCACTAGGGTTGAGCGAGAGGCAGATCCATTCACAAGGACATCAGTAGTAGGTAACAAACAAAACTAATTGTTTGGGTTTTCTTCTTGCATTGGTGTTTGCAGCACTAGGGGAAGCCCTATTGGCATCAGTTGGACTCTTACCAGTGAGTTCTCTTCCCTGCCCTCATGTTCATTTCCTTAGTGCAGAGTATAGTCTATTATTACTAGCTCAATGATGGATTTCAAGGGTAAAGATTTGTTAACGGTGGCAACATTGCCGCGTAACATAAGGAGCTGATCTTCACGGTGAGCACTGGGGATTACACTCGAACTGGGCGAACAGAAAGATATGACCTTATAGACGTACTCATATCTTGTGTTTGTAGTAGTTACTTGGCGAAGCAGGAAGTAAAGGAAAGTTCTTTGGTAAGAATATCTCTTACATTACAGGCTTTGAAGCAAAAGATGTAGCAGATGAAGGATTATAAATAAGATGGATAGGAAGCTGTATCAAATAAAGCAGTTGGATTATAAATAAGATGGATAGGAAGCTGCATCAAATAAAGCAGTTGGCGCAGCTGCAATGAAAGTAGAGTCGACAAGAGAGAGATCAGATACAGGATCTTTCAGCAAGAGAAGAACAGAAGATGCAGTATGGTATCAACGTTAAGGCGCAGCAAGTAAACAGCACAGCAAGCCAAGCATTGTATAGACAAAAGTAATAAGACATTATTGAAATATGATCTCGAGTTAGTAAGGGGAGCGTCGCCTATGACAAACTTCTTATTGTATCGGAGTGCGCGCCCATGAGTTACTCGAGTTCGGAGTGAGGAAGCAATGGCTGTAGTTAAATAATATATGTATGAGTCTGTTTACTCTACTTTGAAGGTAAGGGAAAAAGCAGCTTAGAGCAGTTAATCAGTTACTGTGACTGAAACCAATGGAATAGGAATGACAAATTGGTAGTAGAAGCCTCGTTCGCTGTAGTTCAATCCATTAGGGGTAGTGTTTGATTCCAATAGTCGTATTTGCTATCCTTCTTGTAAGAGAAAGCATCGAACCCCATTCCAGTCAGCATTGGTATCATAATGTGAGTAAGCAGTGTTAGACCACAAGCACCAGTTGAAAGCCTTGGTAGCACCATTCCAATTATTGTGGGGCATTCATTTCTTCTTTGCAGTAGCAGTAGTTTACTTAGCCCGTTTGCTTGTCTCTGTATTTGTTTATTGATTCCTAGTTCCAAGTTGAATCTGTTATAGGGTAGGGTAGTCTTCGAGCCTTGTTTGCGGTGGTTGGATTCCTCTTTCTTATTGTAATTCCGAGTTATGAGTTGTTCTCTCATCAGTAGCAGTTGGATTACCAGTTGCTTGTTCAAGCCCCTTAGTGCACAGTTTCTTTCCTTGAATTTCTTCTAACGCTTTCGTTGAACTAGAATAAATGGGAATGCCCCTAAGTAAACCAAGCCTAGCTCACCAGTAGTGCTCCCAGTACCATAACTCGGAACTAGGTCCTCGACAGTGCACTAATAGCCTTTCCCTCCTAACTCTAAGTATTACTACTATAACTTAAATTCCTCTTCTTTCTTTGACGCGAGGTGCCTTGAAACAAACTTTTGCACCAAGTGATTAAATGGATGGAGGCATCATAAACTGTTATTCAATAGAGGCATCCTACACTCGGGTAGAACTCATCAGTCCAGTCCAAGAACCAAACTCACAATACGGAATAGGGGATGCTACTCGAGGGAAGAATGAAAGATACCACTAGTGAGCTGAGCAGTAGGGTGGGAAAGCGAGACTAATCGATAGGATAGTAAGGGCTAGACTAAAACAAACACAGTAGTCAGAATGCCAGGAGCAGGCCTAAGAGTGCCGTTCCCGGGTAATTATTTAACTCGGAAAAACGCGTAAGAGGCAAGGGAAGCTGTGTCAAAAAAGGTATCAATGAAAGTATACTCGATCAGAAGCTGGTTGGATAAAAAGATGAAGCTGGACTAGTAGACCAGAGCAGATGATGGAATGGATTAGAAGCTGTGCGAGAGGAAGCTTATGAATGTCCTGTTCGAAAGTAATCTGGTTAAGTGGACGAAAGAATATTAATCAATCAGTAGGATAATAAGTAGTTAGGTATCCTGTTGCAAGAGCAAGTCCAGATTGCGTATCGGCGTTAGCGAGAGTTAGAGTTGGGGAAGAAGCTTTAAGGGAGCAGGGCAGGGCTTCGAACAACCAAACAAGTAAGCACAGGGCGACTGGTGCTCGAAAGTATCATTTTTGTGGAATTGAATTTAGATCAACAAAGTCAGAATAGAGCCCAGGCATATGAGACTGGCGCTACTTATTTGACTTGCATTCATTGTTCCGCTTGCTTATATTAATAATGAGATTCTGTTGACTTAATATTGATTCTATTGATTGATATGTGTGTTTTCATATGCTATTTGCTATGATATGGACGGACTCTCGCCCCCCCCAAGCTAGAAGGAAGAAAAAGAGTTCGGTTCGGGGTTGGGCAAGTCGGGTTGGGAAGAAGGAGTTGTTTTCTGACTTGATGGTTGGATTTGTTATTATGATGTTTGATTCCATATTAGAATGATAGTAGTCGTGTCATAGTTGGTTCTATTCCCATTAGTAGTGTTTCCATTCCCGATTGTCGACGGTTAAGTCTTTTTGGTGTAGTAGTAAGCCTGCTTGTCCATAACTAAATTCATATTTTTAGCAATTGGATTCCGTATTAGTAGCCGGGGTTCCCAGTTATGTGTTTCATTACCTACATCGAGTTATCGTAGTAGAAGCACAACAGCTCCATTCCTTTTTGAGTAGTAAGTTCAATTGCTATTGGTATTGATTTCATTTTTGTAGTTGGCAGTTGCATTCTATAGTGAACAACCTATATACGCTAGATCATACCTACTCATGAGATTTACTGATTGATACAAGAGGTAAGCCTGGTCCCCTCCGCTAGGGATCAATCATGAAAAGCGCTGGTTTGAGATTGAAATCAAATGAAGCAAAGATCAGATGCAGGATAAAGAGGCAGCTCGAGTTTTAGCATCCAGTTACATCATATGATTAGTAATAGTCGAATGAATGTCATGTGTTTTCTTTTTATCATAACATGTGTTTTCTTTTTATCATAATATATAATATGATATATGATAGTAGCCCCCGTGTATGGTACGTAAACCTACATCACATCCATGGATTTCAACCATAGTATGACGGCGCACCGCAACACACCTACGTATGGCACAACACATACACACAGTAACTTACATGCATTGGGCGAAACTCCATTTCTTTTCTTCAACGGGCCGGGCGAAACTCCATTTCTTTTCTTCTGAGGGCCGGGCGAAACTCCATTTCTTTTCTTCAACGGGCCGGGCGAAACTCCATTTCTTTTCTTCTGAGGGCCGGGCGAAACAACAAACAGGCGACATGACATCGCTCAAGACCTAATAGGCGCATCGATCACGGACGAAGGCACGGGCAACTGGTCCAGGAAGGTATGAGTTGAGCTACTTGTTTCCATTGATTGAGTTGAGTTACTTGTTTCCATTGAGTGTGTCCTGGTTAGGAGTAGCATTCCATCATTCCTTTTAGGCTCGGCCATTCTCGAGCTTCCCACCGCTTTCTTAGCTTCCAAATGCTACATCTGAGGGGCTCCTAGCTATTACTCTTGTTCAACTCAATCTAATATACAGGTATTGAAAAAAGTGGTTTTACATAATAACAACTACTCCTATAGGAATACGGTTCACTATTACTATTATCATTGAGCTAGTGTACCGCCCAACCCTCTTATAAATATTCTGAGTCAAGTGCATTGCCACCTATGCTATTGCTATGGCTAATGATTCAGTATACTCCATTTCAACAGCTTATGATCTTGCTCCTTCTTATGATCCAGATCTAGCTTGAACGAACAAAAAGAGACTCGTCCGCCACAGAAAAAGCCTAACTTAATGATGCACAATCAGTTGACGCGTATATAAGCATGCACGATCAGTTTACGCGTATATAAGCATGCACGATCAGTTGACGCGTATATAAGTGGTTGGGCTTAAACCCACTTAGCACATCATCAGGACATTCATTCTCTAAGACACCCTGGGCTAAGGGCAATCCAAATCTATTCTTCTGCTGACTTGAGAACGGGTATTGAAACTTCTGCTTATCTAATGGAATTACCTGCTTCAAATGCAGCTAGCTTCTGTTCGTTCCTACTCCATCTCCATCTCGAAGTAAACCAACCATTACTTTATGATTCCACAAGAACTCCACTTTACTTTCGCCACCCGACTCTCCTATCTTATTTCTCGAACAAGAAACTTTCCCCTTGACCCCGACTACCGTATGAAAGAAATGAAGTAGACCGCGCCCCGGGCAGAATTTATGATACTGTTTCAAGCGCATATAGGAATTTCATAATATTATATAGATGGTTACTCTAGTATGGATTTTGATGTAACCTTATACCTATTACTTGATTTAGGCGCTAACGGGCTTGTTGAAAAGAGGGTTTTCACAGATTACCTTTGCTTATAATAGTGCTTCAGCTTCTTCCCTTTTGTTATAGTGCGGTTGTATCAATCATTATATATCTTATATATCTTAATCTCATATATCTTATATATCTTATCATTATATTTAATATATCTTATCATTATATATCTTATATATCTTAATCTCATATATATCTTAATATCTTATATATCTTATCATTATATCTCTTATATATCTTATCATTATATTTAATATATCTCTTATCGAGCCCAGTATAGATGAAAGTAAAGACACAGCTTAGCCTAGCATCCCCTTTTCTCAGAACCATTTGCTTACTTCGTTGATGACTTATTCTTTTCTCTTTCTTGTGCCCGAAAACAGGACTTGTTAAGTCGACGAAAGAAGAAGCATCAGCAGGATTTGGATAAGGATCACAGATGAATAAGATGGAGCAGTGGTAACGAGGTCAGTAGATGAAACAGAATCATGAGCTATGTATGATACAATCGGGTAACTCGGTTCGCTAACATAACACGCAATTCCCATTAGCGAGATACTCGAATTGCAGCAATAGTGTCATTCAAGTAAGAAGCGGGTACCACAAATGATTTATTGGTAACCAACCGGCGTGCTAAACAATAAAATTCTAACTTTGTTGAGTTGAAAGATAAGAATAAGGAGTAGACTCAACAGATTACTTTCTAACTGGCAATTATCCTTCTTCCGCCCCAATAAAAATAACTATCTTATTACTTGAGAACCCGAAAGCGCCTGCACCCGACTGCTAACTTGAGTCCATCCTCTGCTTTTGAATAAAATCGAATCTTCCAACAACGGTCATTTTGGAATTGTCAATATGGAAATAAGGTCTTTTTTAACTTGAGTCTGGCCTAGTATCCGCTTGAAGTCTTTATCTCCGGGTTGCTACTGCTATTACTAGTTAAAATCTGCTACTTACTTGTCTAAGATAGTATTGATGATTGGCAACACCAGTTCAATTCCTTTACCGATATTTGAATTCTCATCAGTACGACTTTCCTGCCTATCAGCATGCCCCTCTATGCCTCAACCCTGTACCTCGCAAAACCCACCCTTGCTTACTGTGCTGTGATTCTAAGACCACTGGCCCCATCTTCCCAGCTAACGCTGCCCTGTAAACAAAACAACATCAATAGGATTTGTACTCATAACCGAGAAGCCAATTGTTGCATTGCACCTAGAGCTGTCCTTCCTCTCTTTTCAACTGTATCCACTATGGTTGCTTCGAGTGTCATCGCTCTCATTCATTGAGGGGCCGGGCCGGGCACCACCTGGTCGAGGAATCCCGGGTGTCATAGCAAAACGACCATACCGGGTGTCATAGCAAAACGACCATACTAGATAAGAAAGAGGGAACAACCTTATTTATACCATTCCAACCATAGAAAAGATCAAATCCAAGAAAAGGATAAACCGTTGATGAATCCGCTCGCTTACGTAGTTTCCGCTTGAGTATAAGAAAGAATAGTCATTCCTCCGTTTGAAAACGCGCTAAGCGAAGACAACATAGCAGTAAGGGCAGCTTTGAACTAATAAGTGGAGGAGATAAGTAGAAACAGGAAGAGATATGGAGTCGAGTAAGTAAGACAAAGAAGAGGTATCGGATCGGAGGGAATGAAACTGGGCCCTAGCGAATTGAACTACAACATACAATAAATACAAACAAAGAGCAGAAAACCCGCATTGAGAATAAACCCACTACCTATTCGAATGGATCTAGGGGGAATGCAGCTCACCAGTATAGTAGAGTGGGGAACAAGGGCATAAGAGAATCGAACAAGCGCCACTGATGCTTCAACACTCATAACTGGGGATCGAAACACTGGCACCGAGGCTTTAACTATTGACCTGACCCGCCCCTACTGCTTTTAACTCCTTAACCAATGCCTCTCATCCTCTTAGTTACAAATACATAACTGTACATCGTAGCCCACCCAACCAATCCTTATTCACCAGGTAGTTAATCTTAATCACTGGTAACGCTTTGCCTTATAACATCTTGGAGGACCGCCTATTCTCGAAGTAACCTAACCCACTAGACAATAAACTAATAAATAGGAATCACAGGAATAAGTAGAAGACCCATATTCATAGTATCCGAATTTCACTAGTGCTTATCAGACCTACCCCACTAACTAGTAATTACACTTAAACTTTAGAATACCTTACAAACTAATGAATGAAAATCAGAATAAAAAGCTAGTAAAGAGACCTAAACACTCACTAATAGATTGAACTCGCCAAGTCATCGGTGTAAGTTTGAAACCCTGTCTTTGTTATGAGCTATAGTCCCTTGCTAGGCAGTGCGGGATTCCCCCTTTGATGTTTAATTCCCTTTTCTCTTTTTTCATTATCATAGAAAGTCGTTCGGGTCTTGTTAGCCCTAGTTGATCTCTATCTCTATAGTTAATAGCTAAATCCTTCGATATAGTAGTTTCATTCGTATAGCTGATTCCTTTAGTTGATTCCTAATTCGTATAGCTGATTCCTTTAGTTGATTCCTATAGTTTTATATACAGCGCATATACAGGTAATAAGAATCTTAATTTCACATATGGGTATAATAGGACAGGACCCGTAGTACAAAAACATAGGTAAGATCTATTGCATACAGGAATAGAGTCCAACCATAGATAATCAGAATGTCACTGGCCTCCGCTACACTCTTTTCCTGTGTTATAGGCATCAAATGTATTCTAAGCCCTATTAGGGATATGACATGCTGGATTAGCTATCAAAACCAAATGAGTACTGTTCTAGTGTCAAATGCGCTAATATCTTTGTGGTTAAAGCAAGATAAAAGTAACGACTACTGGCACGACTTGGACTCGAAACTATGAATAAGGCTCCGCTAATACATGAATGAAACACCTCAGCCCCCTCATCCCTTTTTCCTGGAATTGTTGCATCTTAACCTATGTATCGCCTTACTCATGCTCTGGAGCACTGCCCCTGCTACGCTACGATAAATCAAAAAAGGGAATGCACTAGTTAAAAAAAGGATGGAGCGAGGCCCGCATAGATTAGATTGAGACACGCCCTAATGCACCAAGCCAAGAAATAGGGCTTTCACTGCTCTGCTGTTAACAAGACAAGACCTGAGCTACTCACTTAAAGGATGGAACTTGAATGAAAGAATCATGCTATTGCTTCTAATACTTTAGCTCGAGCTCAACTACTAATAACTACTTTTTCAACTAACAAATAGAACTACTTGCTGTCCGAATTGAACTAAGCTAAGGTCTTTTCATCTAGCGCGCTTAGTCATATAAGCAAGTCATAGTTTTCTTGCACATGGGTTCTCATCAGTTGTTTCGTTGCACTGCACCGAGTATAGAACCTAGTAAATATACTCGCATTGAACACACAGAAAGACTTTCGCTACTAACTAACAACTCAACCAAACTAATTAAGGTAAAGGAATCAACATAGAAATAGGGAATGGAATCCAAACACCAGTAAATAGGATTACACTTATGAGTCAAAGAATCAAGGAGATCGAACACCACAGAGCAAGACTGCAGCTAACCACTATTAGGATTGAACCGGTAACTCCGTCGAATCGGTAACTCCGTCGAATCGGCCGCCCCCTTCCCTATTGATCTGCTATTTCTGTTTCTAAGGCTGCCTCTACTGGGTTATATGCTTCCATCCTTGCTTCTGAGCTAGAGCCCGGCACTCCCGACCATGAACCCTTAAAGAACCAATCTGCTACATATTCTACTTTAGCCGTTGATCCGGGTCCTATTCCTATGTCCCATTATTCAGTTAGGTAAGCGCCACTTTCTCTGTATATGAGCTCTAGGGCTTAGTTTATTTAAGGGGCAACTATAAGAGTGAAATACTCAAGTAGGGCTTGGACTACTCTTTTCCTATTGTAGTAGGTGCAACAGATCTTACTTATGCTACAAATACTTCTTAGGCGCTACACCATAACCGTATTCTTGCATTCCCCTCATTTTTATTGGTATTACTAGTTCAAATCCCTAGCCCATTTTTTGCTATTTAGTCGCTGGGGATCGTACCTATGACTATTTCCATTCTTTTGGTTCAGCATATCCATCCCATCAGTACTAGGTCAATCCTACATTATAAGTAGAAAGCACTAAAAGGCATTAGTCTATTCTTATCTTAGGTGTAGCAAAGGGATCATTGTAATAAGATGAAGCATTGAAGTCAACAGTAACAGACCCATAACCCTTGTATTGAGAACGAAAGAAGGGAGCGGCAGGCCAATCGAAAGGCTCGGGAGACCTATCACAAAGAGATGTAGGCTGACAAGTAAGTAAAGTAAGTCTAATGGATAGGAAAGGCATGCTACAACACACGGGCATAAGAAAATGAGGCTTAAGCAACTGGAAGAATAAAGCTCACAAGGTTTAGTTTAGGTGTAAGTGTATCGGTTGGAAAGCGAGCAAGGGCAGTTGAAAAGCAAAAGCGGATCAGGGGAAAAAGCATGAAAAGGGCGGCAACATTGTTAGTTTTAGTTTAGAGTGAAAGCATTGTTGACACTAGCACCATTCTGGGGGTTCGAACAGTAGCATTGTATTCCTTTGTGTACTAGATCGTACCTTAGTGCAATTCCTATGTAAGCATAAGAGAAAGCAAAGGCAAAGTGCCCAACAGAGGAGTCAGTCTCATCGGCCTAGCATCAATCCTTTTTAGCAGTGGTTCGAGCTTGGAAGCAAGGTTCGGTGCCAGGGGTGTGAGTTTTCCACCAAGGAAGGACCACTTTTAAGCAAGTAGTTAAGGTGTCGTATGCCTTAGTGCCATTCCGATTGGTACGGGTATCGTCCTGGTGCTCACCACTATAAGCCTTTTAGCTATTTATCTATGACTAACCCACCCTAGGCGTCTAGTTGGACTCAAAGCCAACAAGGAAGGGGCGAATCCGAATTAGGGATGTCAGTTAGTTGGTAGTGGAAGAACTTTTATTGCAATGCTGGGGGCAGTAGCGAGAGCCTTTGAAGCAACAGTTCCATCCTATCAGTTAGTAGTTGGGTTCTAACAGAGTAGGTTCCTTTCCTACCTCGTTACCAGGGATCTCGGCCTTAAATGCACAAAATAAGCAATAGTGTCACAGCTACACCAAACAAACTAAAAGCATTTTTCTAATATAGGTACAATCTATAGCGCATATAGAGTGTAAGTAATAAGGATAAGAATCCGACTACCCGGGAGAATAAGATAGAACTAATAAGTAAGAGAACTCAATCGACGCTAACAGGAATACAACTCCTGATAGTAATACTATCACTAGGAACAAAAGAGCCCTCCCTACTGACAACAAGGCTTACTTACCCTACCAGCAAACTCACCTTTTATTCTTATATTTCCCGGATGCAGACCTAATCAGACTACCATCAAGTACGGCATTCCTGACTATTGTTTTTGTTGCTACCGCTACTATTCTATAGCTTACCTGTTATTCTATTTATAGATGCCGTACGCTACTACCTACTATGTTGCTGATTTATGTGTTTCACCCCGCGCCTGTCCTTACTTACTTTCCGGCCTGTGAGTTAGAGCCTACCGCTACTGACGTCGAAGCTGTCCTTCCCGGCTTTCGGACTGACAATGCCTATCTAAATTCTTTAGTTAAAGCCAGGGCCTGTCCCCCTTGCACTCGAAAAAGAAAGCAAGACCAATGATCGAGCTAAAGAATAGAAGTAAAGAAAGCTATTGAGTTGAAGCAAGGCGGGTAAGCCTGATATGCAGCATAGTGAGACTTATAGCCCGGGATAGTTAGTGTTGAAGCAAAGAAAAGGCAGTAGTATCTGCAGAGTTTCATGAATATACAAGTAAGATCCCTGGGGTGAGGTGTAAGACTCGGGTTACTTAGTTCCAGTTATTGTATTAGGAATTGCACGCCCCTATAACGGGTAGCCTTCCCAGACAGGCAGGTATCCTAATGTCTTCAAAAACTATATTCAAGACCATAAAAAGAAAGCGCTTCCATTAGAAATGTGCTGGATCGAGACATCGGTCGGGAGAGACGCTCGTCCAAGCATCAAAGTCGCAGGGCCATAGGGGCTAAATTACAATCTTTTTCTATGGTAATACCTGGTTTCGGAAGAATTGAATCTCTTTTGTCCTTACACTCCGATATTCTCTTATATTATGGAACTGATCGTAGACCACCCTGCTGCTGCCGTTGAAGGAATAAGGGCTATTCTTGGAAAATGCTATAGTTGTAAGTGCTTTTCTCTTTCCCGCAAACTGATTGACCGAGTTAGTTTGAAAGAAGGACTAGTTGGTGGTTTCGTTTTTGTTAAGGTGAATTAGGGGATTAGAACTAAGGGAATTTGATTTAAGAAAGACCTTAGAGTTCGATATATTCTATAGCCAGGCCAGGAAGGATCAGAGTCGTTATTACAAGGATAGAGGTCAAATGGAAAGACTAGGTTACATAAGCAAAAGTATAACAATGAAGATAATAGGCAGGAAAGGTGGTTTTAGAGATATAGTCGAGTAAGATCAATAGTTAAGTCAAAAGCACGCACAAATCTAAGTCAGTAGCGAAAGAACGAAATAGGTGCTTGCTGTGCTAGTCGGGCTGGGCTGTGAGTAAGCAGTGGTAGAGTTAAAGTATAGGTACAGCTTTCAATAAGTCGGTTTGTAATTGCGCATTGCAAGCCTAAGTTCCGTGCTCAATGCTGCTGGGTTTGTAGGATAATTCTTCTGGTTATTGGTTTCACTCCGATAGTAAACAACTTTGTATAATTGATGCTAGTCCCATTCTGTTTTCCTTTAGCTCCATTTCCCGGCAGTTGTATGTAATTCTACTCAGAAAAGTGTGGATTCCCTGATACACCTACTCAGCCTTCTCGGATAGGTAGTCAATCTTGCTCGCGCTGGTTTAAATTCCATTTCTTACTAGTCAACTTTAGTAGTACAATATACATAGTCGTAGTCGGATTACTCCTATCAGTTAGTTACGTCTGGGCTATGAGCGTAATGCTGAGAAGTTGCCGTTTGAGATTAAGGTACAGTAAAGCAAGGGCCCACAGGTAGTAAGGTTAGTCTTTTCGGCATTGGTGAAATTATCTCTGCTGGTGTTGGCGTTCCGTTGTTGAGGTAAGTCCTATTAGGCAATTCCGTATTAGGGGGGTAGTCCTATAAGTGGAATATCTATTTGATACAAGGCCGGGGAATAAGGATATGAAGCTACCGAGTAGAGGCCTAACACCTAGGGCGCAGGAATGGAAGAAGAGCATAAGATAAAGTGTTTCAGTAAGCATTTTCATTCTATTGTGTAGCATAGTTAAGTCAAATAGTAAGTTGGAGAATTATAAAACAGGATAGTTAGGATCAAAGGCAGTAGTTAAAAAATGAAAGGTAAGGAGCATGCAACAGTAGCAGGTTGGAACTAACAAGCAAGACTATAAGAAAGGAGTAGAAGTTACATATTCCAATTAACTCTTCTATTACGTACCTGCCTGCTAGTTAGTGAGCGAAGTAAGTCTTACCGGGTAGGTGTAGCAATCCCTTATTAGCGGGTAAGTCCGGGAAGCACTAGCACCATGATTGTTAGCAGCACTCTCATTCTTTTCTTTTTTTATCCAATTGCTTATTCCTGGTGGATGTATCAATTCTTACTCGACTTCCCCGACACTAAGTTCTGACTTCTGTGTTTGATTCTTCCATTCTGTAGCTGCGGGTTCTATAACTCATAAAACCATCTCTCGTTAGTGGACTGGGCCCCTACCCCTAAGTAAGAGAACAACTATTAACTAGGAATCAAAATAAGAAATGGGGCTTTCGCTACTATCTATCAGATCGAACAACCACCTACATGGATGGACTACTCTTATTTCACTTGCCCTCATTCCGCTACTAGTACCTTTAATGTTACCAAACCTTATATATAGCTTGTCAGCAGACTCAATACTTGTCGCAGCTCAGCATCTTCTAAATTCGCTGCCCTTACTTGGATTCTTTCAACTGTGTTGGGAACTCTGCTTATGCCCCCTAGGGTATGAGCCTACCCTAGATTTCTTTTACACTTTATTCAACTTACTTTCTTTAACTAATGCCTATGGTGTAACTTATGTTGGTTTAATAGATAAAATCCATCATATCATGTCATATCCCTAATAGGGCTTAGAATTCTGTTTATGCCTATAACACAGGGCCAAGAGGAAAGTAATAATTAGATAAAGGTAATAATTGGATCAAGGAGAGGCAGGGACAACTACAGAGTTAGAGTTAGGAGTTGCTTGTCCGCTAGCAGTGCTGCTTCATTTCTGTATTCCTTTTTGATTCTCATAAGTACTTACTTGTTTCATCCATCAGGTAGTGTTGAAGAGTTATCGATAGGGTAGTAAATAAATATATGTATTGGTTCAACTCCTGCTAGAGCATCCATTCTTGCCAGTAGGGGTGTAAGAGTCAAAGGTGGTGGAGGCATCCTTATCTGGCTGTGTAGCAATTCTGATTGTTGCTGGCTCAATTCTTTCTATGGCCCTCATCGGTCTTGTAGTTTTTAGTTGAACAACAAAAGGAATGAGCCCAAGGTCGGAGAGACAGACTTGCAGTTGAGAAAGTCATACTTAAGTTAAGCTTGTGAACTCCACATATAGTATCCATTATGAGTTATGTCCTGCTGATGTCTTCGACGGTAGCTCTCCTCTGCCCTTACTGTCTAACCAGTCTTATGCTCCTGTGTTATAGGTCGCTAGAGGATCGATTAGGTCTATGACATGATCCATTCTCTGAAGAAGCACTAGTCTACGCCTTTGCTGCTGGGGGAAGTTGTTATGCTTTTTACTACTTGATAGATAGAAAGTAAAGAAAGAGAATTTAGATAAAGGCCAAGAAGGTAAGGATCAAACTCGCGAGTCAGGGCCTCGGTCATTAGGTTCCAGACTAGAACTGTAGAAGGTAGTCAAAGCCTTATTCAATGCCACCCAGGCCAAGCCAAGACATCGTATAGACGCTTTCCTCGTATTTGCCCTAAACCCGATTCCCTACACTGTTACTGTAGTGTTAGCCTGCCTTTACTGTCTCTTAATCGCCAAGCAGCTGATCCAACTCGCCCTTCTGATATCTGTTTTTGTTTACACTCATATTTAGACTACGATTTAGAATATGATCTATAGCACTGTCTTAGGCAGAATCTACCTAGTGGGAACACCAAATGAGCTCATTAACCCCACCTCCACTACTCACTTGCATTCTTCTATTGCACCTGCAATTCCTCTATGCTTACCTTAAGTCTCGCGCTACTTACCTTGAAACTTACACGACACCGGCCAATCCTTTAATTTAGGATAAAGAAACTAACTACTACGGACAATGCTTCCAATACCGGCTATAAGAATAGAATAAATGCTAACAATTGCTATCTGCAACTATAGGATCACTGAAGGCAACTAGACTCACACTAATGCTTATGGGGCTTCAACTACCAAGCGAGAAATCAACTGGTACCGGAAAGGATGTAACACTACCTGATTAGATCCAACCAGAAACTGGCCTTAGCTACTGAACCGGATCTTTGCCTCCACTATACTCTTATTAGAATACAACGCCCCCCCGCGGATCCCAATACTTTAGCTCGGAACTTAGGCTTTCTCCTGTGGGCTAACTCTTGCTTTGCTTGCTTTTATAGGCTTAAACTCTAATTTTGAATCCTGTGACTGCCAACTCCAAGTCTCCTGAGTGCTTCTTTAACTCTTGCATGCTACACAGCCCGTCTTGTATTTATTGCTGCATCTTGGCTCGGGCTACTGGACAAACGGACCTATAAGAAATCAATAAAGAAACGAACTACCGATGGCAAGGCTCTCGCTCCTGTATACCAACCAATCTGACTGTATACCCCATTAGGTAAAAAACTCCCTATTCTGAATAAAACTAATGGCAGGACAACAACACAACATAGAAATTAAGATTTGAACCACTGTTAGCAGGATCAACACCAACCACTACTAGTAATAAGCATAGGGCCCGCCGACTTTCTCTCCTCACCTCTATTCTTTAAGTACTATACTAGGCCTTGTATCCTGCTTGTTAGCTTCCCTTCCTCGCTAGCAAACTACAGCTCCTTTATCTTAGTATAGGCACACCTAACATGCTATTCTTTTTCCTTAAACTAACTAACACTAACCAGCTTTGCTCTCCTGCTTCGATAACAAGCTATTAGACTAAGAAAGATCTAGTACTATACTTCGATAACAAGCTATTAGACTAAGATCTAGTACTAACATAGTAGGTAGTAATAAGGAAGTGCCCTTTCACTAAAGAAACCCGCTTTACGTCAACAGGACAACAACCCGGGAAACCAACTACCTATTTTCAATTCTTTAATGGATGGTCCCGAACCCCGCTTCAGCCGGCCTCATTGGAATCTGACTGTATTTTATTTTACTTATATTGCTTACTTGCCTTCAGTCTATAACGCTAGTACGTACTTCTTGGAATCACACTAAACACTATAGCATCGACACTTATACTCTTTTTCCTTACTATTAGCTTGGCCCTACTGCTACTTGGTTTAAAACAAACACTACCTTATCTTATTCTTTAGCTCCACTATCCGTACTACTTAGTTCAGAACTCACTGCCTTGGTGCATTAGTAATTACTTATCTCCTGGGATTGGAACTTCACTCTGACTGGCCTGGCTCTTTCTCCCTTATACTAGCCTACCTTTTGCTCTTCCCCTACTAACTTAACTATAAGTAATAATGAAAAGAATAAAGAATTGATACACCAAAAAGGAATACATCTACCAGTGTGGAAAGGCTGAGATCGATACTAACACAATAATGGATCCCATAACTATATAAGAGAATAAGAAAAGAGATGTTGACAAACAGGCTGACTATCAGGGCTATTATTCTTTGGCTTATAACTCCAACTATGCCAATCCGCTATAGAACTCTTACTACCCGGCACATCACATATGTATTTACCTTTACAGTATAACGCTCCTTTCTTTCATTACTTATTTCCACTATCAAAAAATGACCAGTAAGTACAACTCTAAAGCTACTAGCTTTCAAGCTGAACTGCCTTCCTCAGCTACATACTTTATTTCTGAACACCTGACCATTGGATCCGGCTTTACTGGCTTTTATCCGAGTATTGCTGCTTATTAGGCTTACTATCCATACTTGTATTCCATAGCTACGGAGCCCAATGCTACATCTTTCTAATAAATAATTGAACTGGTGATCCCGCTTTTACTTTATCCTAATCCTAGCTCTGATATCAGCTCTCATTCTTTGGCTATAAAAACGATTTATAGGTCCTAACTACAAACAAGTATTACTTACCGGGGGGGGACATCGCCTACCTAATGCCTCCTCACTCCATTCTTAATGTACTCTCTTATAGGCTTACTATCTTTGCTTTCAAACTGATATCAACTAATAGCCGCCTTTCCCTTACTCTTGCTTTACTTACTATGAGCCCGTCTCTCCTGTAACTCAGCCTACCTTTCTTGTCTCTAGGACTTAGACCACTAACGGAAATGAAAGCCTTACTTCTTTTCTTGACTCTTTTGTGCTATTAATAAAAAGAATGGAGCTAGCGCCTCTCGTACTTGAGCTGGAAACAGAGGCCACTAACAGGAATGCAACTGGCAAAAGCGATACTTACTTGCAGATGTCCTACTAGACGCGGATTTAAACAATCACTTATAAGAATGGGTCCTGTCCTATACTGGAAGTAATGAACCAAAGAAGTAAAACGGACTCCACTAACCGGGAAAAAACTATTGACTATAGAACCTCACCTAGCGGAAGCGGTCCAACAAATCTTTTTCTCATTACAGGGGATCGGACTACTGCCGCCTTACAACCTTTGTTTGAACCCTGGCCTAGCATTCGTGCTTGTTAGCTTTAGTACACCCACAATTCTATTCCTCCTATTTAAACCTAATTTACTTTGTTTTAAACCCAAAACTACTATGATCGAGGCTGGAAACCACTACTACAAGATAAAAGGTTAGCCCACCGCTAACAGTACTTCAACTCATAGCTAGGCATTCAATTACTGCTAACAAGACCCTTATTCCTAGAGTTATTATTAGTTTACTGCTGAACTGCTGCACAACAAGTTGTTTGGTTGTTTGTCTACTCGGTATTGATTCTCGTGTTTGATTTCTGTCTTTTATGTTTTCATTCTACTTCTACCACTATATTACTTGATTTAGTTCCTTATTGCCTAGTGGAGCCCTTGCATTGTAATACACTAATCCGAGTTGGATAACTTCTGTTTTCGGCGTTAGAGGTAGAGTGCTTGCTCATAATTCTATGCATTAGTTGTTACTTGGCGAGTAGCTTGGCTGACATAGAATTCAAGCAAAGGTAGCAAAGATGTCAACAAAGAGTAGGAATCGAAGGCAGGGCAGCTATTTTATAGGGGGCAGTAGTAGCTCATGGACAGCAAAGCCTTGTCAGCGAATTGTAGATGAGCTGTATATGAGCTGGTGCCGGTGCCAAAGGTTAGAGTGAGATCAAGGCTAACAAAAGAGAATAGAAGTTAGTGCAGCGCGACTAAAACTCCGGCTTAGCTAGGAAGTGTAGGTAGACTTATCTGCGGAACCAAGGAAAAAAGTGTGCATCTGAAGAATTTTATGCAGACAGGGCAGGCTAGGTAGGATCCAGGAAAGAGAGTTAGGTCGAAAAGCAGTAAACTCTTCATGAACTAGTGTGCCCCAAAACTCGATGTAATCAATAAATATAGTATAGAATCAAATGAGTAACTACTTGATTTAGGGCGAGGGCAGTTAAGCTCGTTAGGACTGGGCTGTCTATATCCAAACATAGGAATTGACAGACAGGAGTTTCAGTGTGAAGCTACTACGCTAATAAACTAAACTAGAGAGCAGGCATTTAAAGTAATAAGTATCAAGAGCAATACAGAGATTGGGTAGTATAAGAGGAGAGACAGGCTTTTTATCGATGGTTTGATCCCTTATTTATACAAGTCAAAGGATTATAAGTCAGCAGGACGGTTCTGAGTACAGTAGTGGCAGGCTTGGTTCCTAGCTGACTGATTAGCGTATACCGGGTTCTACCGTTCCACCCTTAAGAGCAATAGGGGGCAGTTTATCAATTCCTTAGTGCTGGTCTAATAGGGCCATATGTCATTAGTTGTATCTGATAGTCAGTAGCGGAGGCCTTGTTAGTAGCAGTTCGATCCTTTCCTTTAACAACAAATAGATTAGTCCTCAATGCGCAAAGGTGGATTGAGATAAAGAAGGAGTAACGTCAGGCTAACAGTCAGAGACATCAGATTTAATTACAGCAAGAGGTTGGCACTAGTTTATTTATGACTTAAGAGACTATTGGATCGCCCCCGGGGTGAAGTTGGTTCCTACTTCTCAGCAACATGATTGTAAGCACTAGGTTGAGTTTAAAAGTAAGACTGGTCTCATAGGCAATATAGTCAAGATTCTCGGATCATTAGACAAAGAGGTCAGTAGCTTGAGAGCGGAAGGCAGGATCATAAGAAGAAGAGTGGAGCTAAAGGATGCAAGTAAAGGTAGTACAGTAGCAGTAGCCGGATTCTGTTTATTAGTTAGTTAAGCCCGAGTGTGTCGAGTTGAAAACAAACCTTTCCTTCCGGGAGTCTAAGGCTTTTGCTACTCCCTATGAGAATCGAACTCGACCTGGAACAAGACAAGACATCGGGGCGTCAACATCAGTGCATTCTTTTACTTCCGCGTAAATAGTTGCCCGTTTCCAATTTAATTCAATGAAAGTGTTAGGAGCTACATCAAGCAAGAGCGTATACATTTTCTGGTAATCAGGGTAAGAGATCGGTGTAGGTGTAGGTGACAGAAAGAAGCTCAGTATTAGCATGTTCGGGTTCGGGTGATAATCAATCCCTTCTTATGCTTCTGCGCAAGAAAGAGGAAATTCGAATTCTAGAGTTAGAGTTTAAGAAGCAGTTAAAGAAGAAGCAAATTCACTTAAAGGAGAGAATAGGTCGGAAAAAGAACAAGCTGTCTGTGTCCTTTACTGAAATCTACACTGGGCTCCGATAAGAGATATATTCAACAATGATATGATTCACTGAGAGTCCTGTTTTCGTATCGGCTAAAGGGGGAAGTTGGGGTTAGGGTCGGGCGTGGCGCAAGACAAGAGATAGATATAAATTTATGTTTTCCCGAAGTGAAAGCCGACTTATTGTAATGGCGGTTAATGCTTGATAGAGAGATGAGTCTTCTAGACAAATACAAAATTCAGTATTCACCTTCTTGTGAGCTTGAAAGATTAAGTATTAATCGAATAAGCAACGGTGCAAGCACAACACAAGGACATTTATTAGCTTTGTATGTAGGTGTCAGCGGAACAAGTCACTAAGAAAGCAAAAGAACCAACAAATAAGTAATAGAGATTAAGGTGCAGTGTCTTTGTCGGAAGAAGCAGTTAATTAAGGCTAAAGTTATGTCAGCAGAGATTCAATTCCTTGTTATTAGTATTTTCGTTGTAGCCCAATTCTTATTGTTGGTGTTCGTATTCCCGGGGGTTATTAATAAGTCTAATAAGTACCAGCTCAATTCTGATAGTAAGTAGATCATACCTTTATTTCCATTATGATACCTAACCAACCATATATCTTGTATTCCCACACTAAAAGTATTCCGGTTCGTACCCTAATTCTGACTTTAGAAGTAGCATTCTGAGAAGCAGAAGCCAAAGAGTGCGAAGTTGGGAAGGGAGTACTAAACTCCCGGGCAAGATGTTAGAGTAGTGGTTCAATCCCTAGTTCACGGTTGGGTATTATCAGTAGTTGCTGGGTTCTTACTAGCATTGATGGAATTCAGTGTTTCTAGGTTCGGTCTGATGGTGTTATTCCTGGGCACTCCTCGCATGTTGTATTACTTATTTCATTCTTTGAATTTGCTATTGGGTTATTGCTTACCAAGTAAGAGAACCGGAATGGAACTCGGCATCCGGAGCCTATGCTTTTGGTGTTGGCCTGCCCCTACCGCTATTGAGTCCTTATTTAACCCATTGGTCTTACTTGTTCTTATAGCGTAGTGGACCTACCCTTTCTTCTTTATTATGTTATTTAAGTCGTAGAAGACAGAAGCGAACGAACAACTAGTACAGAACAGAAGAAAACTCATGATTAATAAGCAGTAGAACGAACCAAACTAAGTAGTATAAATACATGGGTACGATCTAAGCCCCTAAGCGGAAATCCAATAATTTAGCTAGTAGAAATCGGATCATAACATAGCTACCTTTTTTATAGTATTATTTGAACTCGAAGAGAAGAAGCAGGGGATTTAGGTGGAAAGCAAAGATCTGGATCGGTGGTCTTTGAGTAAGAGCAAGTATATCCGGCCTGTTGCTTGCTAGTAGTTCCTTGGCCGTTGCTTGTCTGTTAGTTTCTTTCTGATTAATGAAGGGATCAATTATTATTAGGAAACAAAGACACTGTAGTAGGATACAAAGGCACTTAGGCTAGTCCGGCTCCAGCTTTAGACCCGAATTGAAGAACACTCAGTGGAATTCTGACTTAGGGAAACACTTCTTAGTTTATGAATAAAGAAACCATATGCTTGTGTAAGTGTCTTAGAGCGAAAGGGGCGAACTAAAGTCATTTGTGGCAGTGGGTCAGAATCGGAGGTACAACACAGAAAATAGTCTGGAGTGGGAGACCTTGAGTGAGGGCTTTAAGCCTGGGTTAGAGTCCAATCAGTACTAGTTGATTTCTTTGTATCGAGTTATCATCTTAGAAGTACTCGGTTGCATTCCTGTTCCACGTGTAGAGCGTAGAGGTTCCAGTTTTTAAGCAAGAGAGGCTTTCTATGGGCTCCATGGGTTTTGTTATACATTGAATGAATTAGTGGAATAGCCAAACTAACAAGCAAAAGTCGAAAGAGAAGGAACAAGTATGAGAACGAAACCAGTCCTACAAGGGCTTCAACTCAAAAGAGAGAACCGAGCCCAGCAGCCCAGGCCTAAACTAACTAACTTGCAAAACCTTCTCTCTGCTTTGACTCTACAATTGCTACTAATAATTATCACTACCCTTTGGAAGTCTACCGCTTCTTAGCAGCACTCTTTCACTGCTGATTCGCCGATATACTGTCCAAAAGCTCCGCCTACATCGCTTGTAACCAAAGCTGTCTTTGCTCGGCTCGGTTGCAAACTGTGTCTACTGACTCCGGTCCTTGCTTGATAGCTTCCAACTACTTACTGGGTTTTCAGAGCTTCTTCTTACCCTATTCGACGTATCCTTCGGCGTCAAGTGAATTGCTACCTATGCTATCGATACAGGCAATATAGTATAGAGGTGGGTTTCCATCTATCAATTTCCATCTATAAATAAAGTAGGGTGGTTGGTTTCGCTCCATCAATGTAGTAGGGTAGGTCTTGTTGTGGCACAATGATCCCCTTCTCTAGTTATGAGACCAAGCATTGTTGGCAGTGTTTTAATTCCTCCCTGGAGTTAAGTTAAAGAAGAGACGCCTTTTTTACCCCGAAGCCTTTGATTAACTCGTCAGCCTTTGTTTCGTGCAAGCATTAGAGGCAATTTCTTTATTCTAATAGAGGTGCCCGTGCCGTAGTTGGTTGAGAGTTGGATTCCCTTGTTACTGTCTGAAATAACTAGGTTCCAGCTAAAGTAGAGTTTGGTTATGGCCTGTTTGCCGCCAGTTCCATTATTTTGTGGGGCCCCATGATTATTGGCGGTGATTCGATCCCAGTTAAAGTAGTCAAAGTGCAATCCCCTGGTACACCCACTCATTCCTCTGCTATTGTTTCTGACTTTCGATACCAAGCTTAATTCTTCGACTTACCTGTTCAATTCATATGCTCTTGCTCTATCATGCTTTGGTGGGACTATTGAGTTGAATTCACTGTCCCTGTTGCTATTAGTGTTTGTTATTCTTATTACTTAATACAAAGTGCCAGGCCAAGATACAGGAAAGGCCTAGTTAGAGCGGAGCTCAAGGTGGCTAGGAGATACTTTGATGCCCGGGTATCGCAATGAAAGGCCTGAAAGCATACGTAACTACAAAACAAACTCGGCATTGAGATCTTAAACATAGGCATTGGGATCAGTAGCTGGGAATTAGATAAAGGAAAGACAGGCTTACAGCAAAGAGATGAAGACTTAAGTAAAGAGGAAAAAAAGTGTGGTAGCGAGTCATAATCGAACAGGAAAGTCGGCCTCTAAACCAACCAACCAACCCTTGGTATTGAAGTGAAGGGACGACTCCACAGGAAAGTAAGGAGCAAGTAGAGGCCTTGAGAGCAGGCAGGAGGATTTAGATGTAATTAAGTCGATAGTAAGCATGATAGTTGGGAGCGGTAGAGCGAACCCCGGGAGTCCGAGTGAAACTGGGAAATCGTGGAATAAGTAACCTTGTGTCGTAGTTGATTTCTTACTTACTGCCCTGGCTGTGAGTTTGAGTACGACCATCCGTCTTAGATAACGTCTTTAGTCTTAGATGCTAAAGAGAATTGGCACTGTCTTTTAGGTAGTAGTTCTTCTTGTAGTTACCCCTTCCATGCCTATACATGCCTATGTGCGAGGTTTGCCCTAACACTCCCGCTTTTCACTCTTGGGCTTGCTACCTATTCACTAAGTCTAAGAGGAACCAGGAACACCGAAGCAACTGATCCATCGTGATAGAGAAAAGAGCTACTATGATAAGAGAATAGATAGATAAGTCACTTATATCATAAGAGAATAGATCAGTGCAGTGACAAACCCAATTCTAATATATGGTTAAGAAATACTGAACGACTAGGAGAAAAGAAAGACACCAATAAAAGGAATAGAACACAGCTAAGCAATATAAAACCCTAGGCCCCACTACAGAATGAAGGGCGGTGATTGACCCGATAGTTGAAATTCTGAGTTGAGCGCAAGGAAGTATTAAGTGTGGATGCGAGGCACGCTACACAGGGAAGGATAGACAGGTCGAAGACCCGAATTGAGTGCTTTCGATGCAGTTTTAAAGCCGGGGGCAGTAGCTCAGTTTGAACCAAGAGAATGTGCCTATTGGAACCATACTTGAACTGTTTCTTCTAGCGGAATCCCTACTTCTTTGCTTCCAAGCTTGCTTCTACGCCTGGAATCCCCTTTTCTGATTCGATTACTGCTGATCCTGATCTTGGCTTTGCTTACTAATGAGTCTGCCCCATCTGTCTTCCATTCTATAGTTACTGGTCCGGCTCCCCATTGGTGCTTCTGACTCGTATTCTTATACCTATTATACCCATGAATCAATTTTGTCATCTGACCCCGAAATTGATGTATTGTGTCGTAGGAGTGGGTCTATTTCATTAATCATAAATGAGCTAGGTACTAAAACAAAAGAACGATCCCATATATGTTTCTCGCATAGCAAGAGTAAAACCCAAAAGTCACAGACCAGTAGTCCCCGCCGGACTAAAATTCTCTAACTAGAGCGGATGCCCTGCCCTGCCCGCCTTTCATTCTCTCGCCACTTACCTAGAACCTTACTTAGATAACCGATACACTTAGTTCTTGGAAGTGCAGCTCTTTCTCCTTTACAGGTAGAATGACCTTTAGCCCAGTCCGTTTTAGCAGCATTGCCTACCTATCCTCTGCGGATTGTATACGATTACTTGTATTAGTGGCCAGTGGGGGTAATAATTATAAAAGTGTGGCGATCCGGCCAGCGTAAAACTCAATGGGTGGAATCCTTTTTGTCAACCAACCTCGCGAAGGGTCGGGGCTGCATTCCCCGGAGGATAAAAACAAAAACACAATTTTTTGATGAAGTTGACGCGGGGAGTTCTCGTTCTCACTAAGCCTGCAGAGTTGTGAGCTAAGGTCTCATCGGTCGTGGTGTCATTCCAATGGTTTTGATTCCAAGTTGTGAGTCAAAGTCGGAGAAACACCATCCGACACCTCTTACTCGAGCTCATTCTAAAGACCGCAGCACAATTCTATCCTTTTTGTTATTCATTAAGTATTCCCTCCACCCACGTATATTAGAGTTGATAAAACCACTAACTTATCTATTATCTTATATTATATCATATAAAACCACTAACTTATCTATTCTCTTATATTAACTAACTTATCTATTATCTTATATTATATCATAACTTATCTATTATCTTATATTATATCATATAAAACCACTAACTTATCTATTCTCTTATTAGAATATAGTAGAGAATGCACAACTACCTACTACTGATGAGACTGCAGCACTGCTCTCGAGGTTAATAAAAAAGTAAACAATATTGGCCAGTTGCCCGTAGAACTAGGTAAGTTGCCCGGCCCCTAGAGCCATCCTATATGAAACCGGCTGACCTCTGCTCTGACCAAGTGCCTTAACCTTAACCTCTGATTCAATAATTACTTTTTCTATACAAGTACAAAAGGGCTCGGTTACTTTAAGAACTCTCTTACCCTTGCGGGATTCAATTGAACCAAAGAACTCCTCATGCGCGATAGAGTATGGATTCAGGTTATATTGGGCACCTCTATGCAATGCTTGCAGTTGACTTGTTCCCCGCTAACGCTGAAAGAAGTAATTGGTCCTGCTCCTACTGAATCCTTTGTTTCCCTCTGTCGGTGCGCTTTTACCTTCTCTTTGCTTAAACTTCACTGAGTTATTAGTCGAGTTGGGTGGCCTTGCCTGTATTAGCGCCAAGTGGTCCATAAATATCAGTTCGACTTTTGTCATATGACTCGAATGGACTGGAATACAGTGCTGTGTTCATATCTTATTGACTTTGAAAGCGCTAAGTCCTTCCGCAATTGAAAGAGAAGAAGCAACCGGCGGCAGTGTTGACGAAAGGGAAGCTGTAGTGTATTTACTAAGCAGTGTTTTTGCTCCAAAATAGACTTACGCGTGCGCCCTCGAGATTCTATTTTCTAGATTTCGAGCATTGTAAACAAAACAGCAAGTAAAGAAGTTATAAATCAGGTGTTCAAGCCGGATCAGATGAATCAGCATCCGCAATCCGCAGTAAGAGGAAAGTATCTCAATGTTGATATTGGCGACTCGAATGAAGCTGTTAAAAAGTAAGCAGCACGAGACTCAACTCGAGAGGGTAGACAGACAGCTAGGGTTCCCAGTAAAGATAGTTTAGAGTAAAAGCGAACGAAGGTGGTCGTTGTGAGCGGAGCGGTGTTCCAATCTTGTTTACGCCGATTTCAGTGTGGGTAGCGCTAGGTACAGTTTTTGGACAAGGCGGGGCAGTGAATGAAGGGCAGTAGCTAAGGTCTCATCAGTGGTGGTTCAATTCCATATTGTCAAAGAAAGTCCCGGTGTTAAAGGTCTCATCAGTGGTGGTTCAATTCCATATTGTCAAAGAAAGTCCCGGTGTTATAAGACGGCAGCACTAGATATAGTTTAAGGAAAGGAAAGGCAGGCTTATAAAAGCATTAGCTCAAGTCTGAGCGAGCGGGGCATGTTATCTTACTTATTAGTTGGATCCATTAGGTATAGGTTCAGTAATAGAAGCGCTAGAGTATAGAAATTTCGTGAATGGAATAAATAATAGAAATGAATAGAATAGCTATCATTAATCCAAATTGACGTAATCAGAATGGAGTGGTTCAATACAGAATGGAAAGCGGTAGGGAGAGACATACTGAGTTACAATACAGAAGTTACAGTGCAGGAAAGGCAGACTCAAACAATAAAGTAGGGACTAGGGTTAGTGTCATCAGGCTAATGGGAGGAAGAGCAGCCTTGGGGGCAGTATCTAAAGAAGCAAGGAAGGGGATACCAGATTTTAAATCAGTAGCTCAATGCCCCGAGTGCGAAAGAGTGGAGCGGAAAAGAAAAGGAAAGAGTTACGCTAAGCCCAGAAAGAGTTACGCTAAGCAGACTTCAAAGAAAATAAACTCCTGCCGCGTAACGGGAACTCTCTGACGCGTAACATTATACTAACCTTGTCTAGTTACTTGGCGTTTTCCCGGTATTTTTAATAGCGACTAAGTTTTCCTTCATTGCTTGGTTAAAATCCATTTGCAATTTATGTTTTCCCGGGAAAAAAGGCTGCAAACGAGTTTTCCTTCATAGCTTGGCCGAAGCATACTGACTTTTTATGTTTTCCCGGCAAAAAAGGCTGTAAAGTAATTTCCCTTGATAGCGGAATTAATATTAATTGTATTTTCACGTTTTGCCGATAAAAAAGGTAGCTTCGTCAGTCTGTTGGTAGTATTTTGTTTAAGTTTGGTCCACCTTTCATTCTCTGTGTTCCTTCTTGAACTCTGAACGAGTGCACGATCTAGCGTAGCGTATCTACTTAATAGGTACGATCTAGTGCATCCAACTACGAACTATAAGTGTTGGTAAAAGAATCCAGAGTGGAACTGGTGTGGTGCCAACACAACAAGCCCTACTTGTGTTTGCTTCAACCCGCCTATGTATAGCATCTCTGGCTCTTACTATAACCTCTATTGGTGTAAATGAAAGAAAGGAGCGATGTAGCATATAGTAGAAGCGCATCTAAGCAACAGAATCAACCTACTATCAACAAGAGTTGAGTTGCACTGGGAGACACAATGATAGGGTACTGCTTTCCTGCTACCCCAACCCAAAAGATAGAATCGAATCCCCTAGCCCTTACACTAGACTCCAGGGGCAAGCCAAGCCCTACTACTTACTTGTGTTCTGTAGCTACTGATTGGGGTCTTTGTTACCTTTACTTCTATTCTTACTGTCTTTGCTTTCACTCTCCGCCTACTGAAGGTAAGGGCCAATTCCAGTACCGACCCTATCCGCTCGTAATTCTAACTACACCTTTGCCGGATCTCAATTCCCTATCTATTGCATTGATTCGAACCTTTATTTACCGTATCCCTCTCCCCGCCTTTGATCCTGGCTTTGCTGCGTATCAGGCTTAGCCTACAGTTTCTAAGACTGAGCTCTATACTATCCACTGAATTGGCCTAGTGCCTTCTCATACTTTATTTGATTTGATTTTATTGTATAATACAGATCGGAATCAATGCCAACAATACTGGACCTATCAACTATGGATCGAGTACTAACATAACAACCAGTAATTCAACAGTGCCCAACAGAACTTGAGCTACTGCTGGCAAGCCTGTCCTTACCTCGATCTCATCCTTACTGCCCCGGCTTCAATTCCCGTACTGCCCGTCGTAGCATCGTAAGCTTATCTGCCTGTTAGCCGTAATGGAGCTCTATGCGGGCACCCAGACCTGGACTCCAGCTTCTCATGATGCAATCACTGCCAACAGGACTATAGCTCTTACGCATGAATCAACCTACTAATACAAAGACTCGAACGTCGGGATACGAGAACGTAGCTAATACTTGATTGCTGAGGCGGTTAATCAAACTGGTAGCAGATAGTTTTAACTGAGTAGTACAAGGATGCAACAAAACAAACAAGTCTTCCGAAACTCTAACCCGGCCCCCGGAGATAATAAGGCTCCAGCTACTGAGAAAAAGAATTTGACTTATGCTAGAAGGACTTGAGCTGATACCAAGCGTATTTTATCTTGTAGTAAGAAATAGAACAGTGCACGACAGCAAACAGTGCTACCAATCCTTCTATTATAATATAGAATTGAACAAGTAATGGCCCTACTGAGCAAGACGAACGTTCTAGGTTAATAATTAAATAAATGATGCAGGATACTTACTGCTGTGACAATGACCGGTAATTACACTCGAAGCTGGGAATTAAGCTGAAGCGCTGGAAAGGATGAAACAATCAACTCAGAATTCCGCTCTTATCTAAGACTATTCAACTAATACCGAGGAGAAGACTCTTGTTACTACTGGCAAGGCCGATACCACTATACTTATTTAAATATACTATTGCCTTTGTTTGAGGCTTTCACTACTGAACACGAACTCAAAGCTTCCCCTCTTCGCTCCAACTCTTACTATCCAGGCTATCAGCCTACGCCCCCTGGGGCACTAACTCCGATTCCTCTGACAATCTGAATTGAGCTAACAACTACTAGAGTATAAAACACTACAACAGCAAGATGGAATTTCACTCGAAACAAAGAGAACAACTATATATATTGAGGATAATCACCTCAACAATCAGGAATTAAGCTCATTGATATCAGAACCAAACCCAGCGGCCAAAGCCTATTTGCGCCTTCCAGAGCGAGCCAAGCCCCGTTGACTCTTGTTCGAGTCTGCTACTATGCTCCCCTATTCCTTAGTTCGAGTTAGAGCCTTCCGATCCTAGCTTAGAGACTTAGTTCCTGTCCTCCGGCCTACTTACTGGACTTTTCCTTAAGTTAAGCTCAACTGTAAGTCTTACTATCCTGGCGAGCATTCTTTGATGCATTACTTATTATATTTCTCATTATATTTCCTTTGGTGTTTTATCATTCTAATAAAATACTATATCTTGAGTGAAGGTCCTTCCTTCGAAGCACCAGCACCATCCTGAAAAGAGGCATATGAGACTGACACCGCTACCAACAAGACCTATTAACTCTCAACCCGGAATCAAACTACTGTAAGATGAGAGAACAACTCCCAACTAATCATTGAAATAAGAAGAAGGGCCGAGAGGGAATTGAACAAAGACATACAAGAATAAAAGACAGTAAGGAATGGGTCGATGGAATTCATTTAATTAGTATAATCATGCCCGAGCGGAGGACAGTATTGAACTCATCGGTAACAGAGTGAACCAGGCTAGGTAAGTATATTCATGGAACTTCTCAGGGGTAACGAGAGAAGTAAGGATCGGGTCACCCCAACCGCAGTTAACAAAGAATAGAGTGTCAGCCAGCCTATTTAGAATGAAGGCAAAGAAGGGAAGCCTAAGATTGATTAATGGCGGATTCCCCTTTGGTTCGGGCTACGATAATGGAATGTCATATCCAGAGTCGGGCCAGTACGAGTGAAAGCAAAGAAAGTCAGATGTGAGGTCAGTTGCAGAAGGCTTGGTTTACTCTTTTCCTATTATTAGATGGGCTAGACCGTACCAATGAGTTGAAAAGGATAAGAGACTATAGGGTGGCAGGCTCAATCTCAAACTAGAGAACAAAAGTCAGCGAGGACAGGCTAGGAAGCTGTGGTTCACTTCTTCTAGTGGTGGTAAGTATATTCTTCCTTGTTGTTAGTTGAGTGTCCCGGGATGCCAGGAACAAGCCTAGTCGCTGAGGGAAGTACAACAGATATGAGATCCGGAAGGGCAAGTATATCTATTAGACCGGGAGCTGAAGACCTCAGAAAGGAAAGGCAAACTCCGACCAACAAGCAAGTACGGAGTTGAGTTGAAGAACTCGATGCAGGAAAGTAAGCAGTTAGAGCAGTTTCATAAGCCGTATCATAAGCTGTAACAGAAGCAGCAATTCCAGTTTCGGTCGGAGAAGAATAAAGTCCATTAGATAAGAAGAGGGTGCTGCCTTTCAATTCCATTCTGATATTTATTTGTATATAGGATTAGATCTTCTTTCTTTACACGATTAAAGTCAACTTTCAGATGAAGACGAAACTCTACTTGCTCCTTACTCTCTTCTTTGAATCTCTACTTGGTCTTAAAATGATATTGTTTGTAGGAATTGTCCCAACTACTTACTTTCCTTTTGTTTGCTTCAAAACCATACGTATTGTTAGCATATGAACCATGAAATTCTTAAATTAGACTCTCCTTTACTCGTAAATTCCACTATCCACTTTAATAAATGCATCATAAGGAGTTAAGAGGGAGTCCTGTTTTAACCTTGCACCAACTCAGGATCTTGTTGACTTAACTCGAACAGGACATTCAAAATAGACTTGAGAACGGCTTTCTCACCGCACCCAGCAGATTTGGAAAGGTTACCCCGGCCCTTATTTATATTTATACTCGCTCGCACTGCTTAAGCGTATAGTGGAATTAAGAAATAGTAGATTCGTCACTTCTGCAATAACTCCCTTTATGCCAACACCTTCCCTTTCTGTGCAATCTGCTTTCACTTTCACGCGTGGCTTCCCTTTTATCGAACTAAACTTTCCTTTCTGCTTGCGGATGACCTGACAAGTGCCTTCCTTTCCGCTCAGACAGCTTCTTATCCATATCCTTACTCTCGAAAACTCTACTTGCGCTAATATAGTTTACAGGCGCTGCTTTTGATCTCGGATACAAAACTCGAACGTAAGCTGATCCTGATTGCCTTCAATACAATAAGACTCTATTCCACTCCGGCAAACTCCCCTCCCGCTGCCCATTTTCATTTGACTTTTACTTTAATGCTTTTCTTTTAAGGACCACTACAAGGTTTGTTTGTTGACTCTGTGCTGGATGGATCAGTATTTGTTGACTCGCCAATATGGATTCCATTCGATTTTTTTGTTTGTCGAAAGGAGGGAATCCAATCCAAAAGTGTTAAAGGAGAGTTATTGTGTTGGCGACAAAAGCAACAGAACCAGCAAGCTCAAGCGCATCTTAACTTCAAGTGTAGTTCGGGGAAGAAGAAATTCCTTCATGGTGAGCATTACTTGTTGAAAGTATGGTGATTGTGCTTGTATCTAAAGATATGAGGAAAATCGAAAGTTATCAGGTTAAGATCCAGTAGAAAAGTCAGATGCAATCGGTTCGGAGATCAGGATCAGAAAACAGGTATTGCTCCAGAATAAGCCGAAGCTAGATCATAAGCAATTAAGTATCTGGGTGTTAACGACGAGCTGTTTTGTTCAGAGAGTTCTGTTTTTGTTGAATAGCTAGAGTACTTTGTTTGGAGCGGTTGAAGTTTAGTTCAATTGTCTAGGAAAGTGTTACTTGTGTTAAGCAATGAAGGTGTAGATGGAAGTTAAGACTATCCCATTTTCCAACTACTGACTTATAGTCTTTGGCTACTGCCCCATCTCCCATCTCAGCAGTCCGCTTAACTATTGCTGACCTTACTTGTTCGGTTTACTTTTATACTAGAACAAATATAGGAATAGCTGATCCTTGAGCCAACAAGAGCTTAACGAGGAACGGAGAACCCAACTATTAATAATAATTCTTAGCTGCCCTGCCAGGAAACCAAGCCTTGCTCTTCAGCTACTAATCTAAAATCTGTATCTCCGACACACTAGAATTAGAATCCTCTCATCTCACTGGGGACTCGCCTACTGCCTTAAGGCTGTTTGTTACTACTACTGATAAGAGTCCAGCTACACGAAAAGAAATAAACTAATAAGAAAAGAAAGTTTCCGATAGATGAAACACTACCCCCTAGGATCGAACTACTTCCTTTACTGGCTAGGAGAGAAAGTACTAGTTATAGGTTTCAGTCTGATTGTCATTAGTCAAAGTGTTTTTGGTACATGAGTTTTGCTTTCCTTTTCCTATAGTTGTTAGCCTCAGTTTAGAGTCGAATCTCTAATCCCGAGTTACTAGTTGATTGATTTTATAGTATCCTTGGTATCAAGCCTAGAGGGTGCATTCTCATATGTATGCCCGGTTTCTATTAATATAAATGATAGTTCAGCTCAGGAGGGTAGTTTTCTATTCTCTAGGGCAGCTGCGTTTCTTTCTTTTATGTTACCTCAATTCACTATTCCGATCTTTTGTATTGATAACTTCTGTGGTGTCGAGTTTGAGTTTGACTCTGGTTTTCCTTATTCCGATGATGGATTCTCTCGCCTATCATCCTTATGCCGATTCCCAGTAGTAAGTGCAATCTATCGGGGTCGGTTTTTCAGTCTACTATAGTATAGAGTTGGTAGCGGAAGAGTTAGCCCGGGGCATTTAAGGACCTAAGTAAGTGTTATAGAATGTCAGCATTGATAGTAAGAACCAGAGAAGGTAGAGGCGGGCTAGCTTCTTTAGTTATGTCTTCATGATTATTAGTGAGGTGGCAGTTTGGAATACAAGAAAGTAAGCCTCTAGGGCATTAGTATAAGTTTTTCAAGTAAGGGGACGTAGGCTACGTAGCACTGGTGTCAGTTTTGTTTACATTGATTGAAGCCCTGGAGGCATAAGTTTAATTCCCGGTTACGAGTTACAGCCCTGTTGTTGGCAATTGGTTCGACTCTTGTATGTCTCATAGAAACATTCTTGGATTGACTTGTTTATTTCATGATGAAATTGAGTATTCCGTTAAACGTTATCTTATATTAGAATTTGGGTTACTATTATTAGATTTGCGTTCGTACTTGAACTCGCATCAAGTGTTGGCATTTTCGTTCTCTGCGCTGTAGGCTGTTTCTCTTATTCTATCTTCCGTGTTCCATTATGCTTATTACTAGTGCGGGACCAATCGATTGAATTACTTAGTCATGGGTTCCGTATTACTACCCTTGTAACAAAAGAAGTATTCTAATGCCCTAGATCGTACCATAGCTCTGATACTGCTCAGTCGGATTCTTTGTCCTTTGGTGCCTGGGCGCATTGGCCGGCTTCCTACTTATGAGTTGGCTTCCGACTGCTTTCTTGAATTCAGATTTCTCAACAAAACACATATATCCTGTATTCCCAATCCATGGTCTACTACCCATATGATTATGTCCCAGTTCCATTATTAGAAGAAGTAGTATCGGTATTGATTTGATTCCGCATATCGAATCGAGTTGTTGGCTTAGAGCTATGAGTAGCAGCCTCATCAGTAGTAGCAAAAGTATGAGTTTTAGTTATACTCTTGTCAATATTAGTATATGAGTTAGATCTATCGGGCAGTGTCAAAGTCGAATTAGTCCATTATTTGTAGTTGGATTCCTGTTAGCATTGGGGCCAAGTTATGAGTGGATTTCCCACTTATTAGTTTGATTCCTACTTACAAGTAATAGCCTTACTGGTGAGTTGTGTTCTTGCCAGTATTGATTCAATCCTTCCGCTAACTTCTTTAATTACCTGAAAGAGAGGACAGTAAGACTAATATTAAAGAAAGACATAGTCAAAGCACGGAGGGAGCGCCATACTATATAACTAAGAAACACAAGTAAGACTTTGAGGCATATGGGTAGAAGGCTCACTTATGTGTACGGGTCCTCCGAGTAGTAGCTCGGTTCTCTTGATTAACATTTTCATTCTCATCGGTGGTAGCTCAGTTCTTACTCGTGCTAGTGGAATCCCGAGTTCTTAATTAAATGTTGCCGCTAGCTCGAGTCTTATCAGTAGCAGTCGCACTCTATTACACGGTAGTCTACTCTTGTCAACACCAGTTCAATTAAGATTAGTAGCAATAGCAGGATCATAGTAAAGAGTGTATAAGCCTGATCAAGAGCATCAGCAGAAGGTGGAAGTAGAAATCGACTCAAGAATCTAAAGAGCAGGGCCGAGAGTAGGAATTGGATCTGAAGCAAGATCTAAAGCTGTATAAAGTCCAGGACCCATATAGGTTTTCGTAGCAGTGTGAGCGCCAAAGTAACCTGTTATTGTTTTGTCAACGAAACGAAAGAAGAAACATGAAAGAAAGTATTGTTTACCTTTTCTTTTATCACTGTTTGTTTGCGCCCTAGCTTGAAAGTGTTATCTGCCCTTAAACGACTCGAAATATTGGTGTTGAGCCCGCCTAAAAAAAGAACTCGCTCTTGTCAACTACCGTTAGCTTGTTTCATGTCCCGTGTCATCTTTGTCCTGTCCTATTGCTCTGCTCGGCTCTTAAGTATACCTTGAACCTTTCCTTTGCTTTCGAAAGACCTTCTTTCGTTCTCTCTGCTACCTACTGACTTTGCATATTCCGTTGTTTGTAAAGAGATGATCTTATAGATGAAACTGGAACAGACCCCCGCTTAACGATTAAACAGTAACAGACCCGGCTCACCTATTACTTGCGCCTGTACTAAATTATGCATATTCTCTTGTCACCTTAACGAATTACTTTCGAACAGGTCTCTACGACTTTCCTCAAACAAAAAGACAATCAGTACACCTCGCTTCAGAAGCACATTCTCTACTTAGCCTCGCTTCTTCACTTTACACAGATCCCTCTTCTCACAAACACTCGAACAACTTATTCTAGGCTTTCAGACCGGCATTGCTACTCTACTTTCACTTGCTCTTGCGCAGAAACAGCAACATAAGCTTAAGATATGATTGCCCCAACGTTAGCTGAATTGATTCTTTCGATCGGTAGAATTCCACAACCAGTGTCTTTACTCTCAAGAGAAAGTATTACACCAAGGAAGGTAACAAATAGAATATACTATACTAGGATAGGAGCTGGAGCAGTATTGGGTAGAGCAGGAGCTGGTAGAGCAGAAAACTGAAAAAGGTGTTTCAAGGGTAAGGGGGTAAATTGAAAGTGTTGGCACAAGTGACAAGTAAGAGTAGAAAGTAGAGTAAAAGGAGTGGCTGGCATGGCAGGCTAACTTACAGGTGTACTAGGTTGAGGGCCGCTACACTCTTTCGGGCGATGGGCAGTGTTAAAGAGGTAGGTAGTTTTTTTTAGTTTAAGAGAAAGGTATGGCAGGCGCTAAGGCATTACCGGATCAGTAGCTCTGGTCTTAGTATTCTTGTTAGCCCTAGGTCCCAGCTCCATTCTGACTTTTATACGTTGCTTGGCGAAGCAATCTCGTAACTCCATAGTACTGGAAAGAATGCTGACCTAGTAGATCAAACAAACTACTCTTGTAAATGTAGTCAGAAAGGATGTAAACCTATGCTACAATATAATAATTAATAATGTTTTAACAAGCCGAACCGAACTTAATAAGGATTTATCATTGTTTAAGCACGGATCTTCTCTCTTCTCGACGTACCAACCGTAGTTTTGTTCTGACTTGAGAATTGAGTTTACTCTAGTTCATGGGCATAATCAAGTACTCGTTTTGCTAACCTAAGTCTATGAGAAAGAAGTTGGTGCTAGGGTTGTTGAAAGTTAATGAGTTATTCCCTTGTGTATAAGTCTGCAAGAGAAATGATTGGCGCTTGTCAGTTGCCCGCTCAAAGTATTGATTACTCAGATATGTGCTTGAGAAGTCCAGACAATAAAATGAGTGCCGAAGTCTAATAAAGGAGAGGATGGTGTAGTTCCTGTTGTTGGCAATGATCTGTTATATTCCTTTCAATCCCATAGAAAGACATTACGATCTCCTCCAGGAATTAAGGATTAGTGAGCTTTCGAGTTGCTCGTCGAATGGCCCATGAGAACAAATTAGTATATCAATCAGGAAAACTATCTGCCCTATATCCTAACCATGGGAATTCCGTTACCGCCAATGAGACTTTCGCTACTGTCTTTTTGGCTTGGCATTTCCTCTCTAACTCCTGTGGATTATCTTTCGATTTCTTGTGCACAGCACCCGCTTGGCAAATGACTCAGCTCAGGCCACACAAAACCCTTGATTCTTTGGCTTGGTTCTAGAAGCCTTTGGGTACAGCCATCGTGAAAGGGCCCCTGGGGGGAAACCTTGAACTCCGCAAACAGGGTTACTCCCGATCTAGAGCATATCCTCACTTATATCTTAGGCCAGGGCAGATAGGGGTTTCTATCCTTCTTTGCCTAGACCTGTGTGGGGCTCCACTACATTTAAAATAAAGATATATAATCGTTTAGCTGGGTAAGCAAGATCGGGGGGGAAAAGCATAATTCCATGTAAATTCCTTACTGCTCGCTTTCGCTCTCATCGATTCCTTCTTTATTGCGGAGCTTGCTGGAAATGAGTAATCCGGAATTCTCCGTCTTGGAAATTAGCTCACTAATATGATTTCTTTGAGTCAAAAGTCCCCTAGTCTTTTGATGCCCGTGCTGATTCCTTAATAAAAACTGGGCTTTGAAATCCGATAGCCGTTACGTTAGACTAGTAGCTATCCGAGGCTTGAACTGAACGTAGGTGTAAATTGGAACGCATGGAACAATCGCCCGCAAGAGTAAAATGAAAACCTGTATAAGGCTGTATAAGGATGATAGTATCTTCTGTAAAAGGTTACCTTGATCATTCACAGGATGGTCTTACCAAAGAGAGAGATGTGTATTGCTGCACTGCACACCGAGTGGCAAAACGGATTCTTTCTCTAGGTGCTATTTGTTGCATTATATTATATTGTATCATTCTATTGTATCTCCAAATTATATTGTATCATTATATTATATCTCCAAATTATATTGTATCATTATATTGTATCTAAAACAAGCTGCATCCAGCCTTAAGATTTAGTTTTTTACGGTGGTGTTCTACCTGTTCCCAGAGAGATTTTCTGCTTTGCCATTCTCCCTCACTCGGTCCGGTCTGCCTCGAATTCTCCCTTCTTTGCATAGAAAGATGATTCGGGACTCCTCCGCGGATAAATTAGTTTTTACTTAATGGATCAGGACCAAGCCTCTTGAAAAAGGGGTTTGAGTGCGAACCAACCTAGAAAGCCTTGACGACTTGAAAGATGGTTCAGGCAGCATTAACACAAAGAGGAACAAAATTGACATTCCACCAGTTAAGAATTACTACTTGAACTTGACATTTGTCTGTCTTATGAAATAGCCTCATTGTTAACCTTCACGCATGCGCAAGGTGATCCGTTGAGTCAAAGTCAAGGTTGGTTGTGAATCACCGGATTCGTTACCCGTTGGATGTGTTAAGAAGACAATTAGAACTTCATTGGATCTCGCCCGGGGTTTAAACCTTAGTATGGGTCCATATCTACCAACTTGTGAAAATCTCGGTATTCCACCCGTCTGTCTCGGGTCGTCTAGGTTGCAATTGATTTATGGGAGGGAGCAGGCAAGAGGAGCGCGATTGGCAAGTAAATCCGCATTTATTTAGACCTGTCCATAAGTGGGCTGCATAGGGATTTAAGTCTATTCCAATAGATTGATGATGGTATGGTAATATAACCTGACTTCTTCTTTGTATCGACTCATTGGCCGTCTGTTTTGTTTCTCTTATGCTTTGTTGCGGGGCATTAGGCTCTTACTCCTCTTTCTTCCCCATTGTTCGCATTTTATCACCATTATTTGGTAGTGTGCTGAACAGGCCGAAGTTTACCGATTATGTAGTAGTACTTGGCTTGAATGTTATCATTGCCGACCAAGCTGTGGCGCAGAAGTACCACGAAGTATTAGGGAGTTTATATGTTTATATATCCAAAACAAACCAAATGTTTAATCTCACATCCAGTAGCAGTGGTCTTTTCTAAGATATTCTTTACATGGGGGCCTTCTTTCTCTCTAAGCTAAATCCGATGTCTGGCCAACTACTATCATCCTCATGGGCTTTATGCTATTAGGATTAAGTGTATCCATCCTATTAAGTGCTTTTCTACGCTTTTTAGGATTAGTAGCTCTGGTTATAGAGTCTCTAAGCGATTAACACCCTCTCTCTTGAAACGCAAAGAATGATCTGTTATATTCCTTGTGGGGGACCCTTTTGAAATTAGGTTAGGTTGTGCGTGGTCAACCTCTGAATCCCATACCTAAAAGATTCTTTTTTGGCCTATTTAAGCCCCCAAATACCAGAGGGTAATTAAAGTTATTTGCCCGGGATGAAGGACTTCCGGCCCTTCTCCTTAATTTGATAAAAATGTAGTTACAGTATGTGATGTGCGTTGGTACTACAAAGTAGCTTCTTTTCTTTCGGTCTGATGTGATGTATCCTTACAAGAGTTTGATTCAAGGATGGGTCTATTAGAATAGAACAACCCAGAGAGAAAGAAGAAAATCAGGATAAAATCCAATATTGTCCGTTTTAGTCTCATGTGGAAGTGTTATGATATGGTTGTTTCTTTGGGGGGCATACCGTCCCGTCCTCACATTTTTACGTGCTGACAGAGCCGCTTTTATTAGGTGGTGGTTATCTCTTGGGTGGAGTAAATTGGTACTGTACCAATGTGATTGTCTCTGTGTGGGGTGGGGTTTGGAACAGACTCATGCAGGGAATAGGGTAGTAACACGGGATTCTACTCCCTTGTGTTGACCGTGCACTGTAATACTTTAGGCGTCCATCAGTGTAAAATCACTTTTGTATTTATTTCGGGTTTAAGGTCAACTTATAATAAGATCGTTTTTCAAGGCGCTGTTTTGGGAAAATAAGGTGTGGAGCGGGGGCCAAGTTTTCACGTATTCCAGCAATCTCAAAATAACTACTATCATATAGCTTTTATCATTACTGGAATATAGATAGCTTTTATAAAGAAAGAGCAGCTTGAAGCGCAATGCTATAAGGGGCATTTCTTTACCCATGGGGGGCCGTATTGAGTAGTGCGTTGGATCTATGCTTGGGCAGCAGCTTAATCGATACTGATGCCTATGAATCCTCATGTGGATATGATCTAGTGCATCTAACAATTCATTCCAGAACTGGGAATTACCCCACCGATAACTTTACTTTCGCTACCCTTAGCCAGCTCATACCGAAAGAGGGCGCTAAAAGAGTGGAGCGGCGCTAGCCGCGCAACTACTCCGCGACACATTAGTAGTGTCTTGGCGCTTGGCCCTTAAACTCACGCAGGCATCCTAGCTCCAGCTCCCATCTCATATGAAAGCAGCTTCACTGCCCTTTACTTGCATTCCCGCTTGACCACGTAACTACTGTCTTTGATTCAGTAACCCCATTATTACCCTTGCTATCCTTGCTTCCAAAATCCGTCTTATTTTGCTTCGGACAAAGCTCCATCTTTATCTTCCCTACACCCCAAGCATATAATTACAGATAGAAGGAAGCCTTCGTCCCCTCTCTCTCCTCTGGATGTCATCATTAATTAAGAATAAGAATAACCGAATAAGAAGAAACAACTTAGGATAGGACCTAGTGGTTTTCTCAAGTCTACCTCCACACACACTTGATATAGTATCTAGATGAATCCACTGTGCATTCATTGATAAGAGAAGGTTCATTTAATAAGTCAATCGGGATCTCTGGGGACGCACCCAGACTAAGGTGTATGACCTTGTATGGTATGAAGTTTGGTCTCCACTTTAGTGAAATAATGCCCCCTACACTACAATATAAACCACCCAGGGAACCTTTAGGTATATAGTCCTTTTTCATAGTACTTTTCGAATCTAACCAGAAACAACCCGATCGATCGATCATTTTTATTTAAATCAAAGCCAAGCTCCACTCCAGTCCGCTAAGAACCAACTGGATTATCTTCTGACAACTGACCCACTTCCCGACGGGCTCTACGCTAAGGCTTTCCATATACTTATGCACTCCTCTTTGCTTTGGTTATAGTGAACCCAGGTGTCATGTGGACCTGTCTTCTCTGAGTCCGCGGATGCCTCCTTAATTTCATTCATCATCCGAGCCCGCATAGAAATCAAAAAGGAGCTTAACCCTTACCAAAAGGGTGTCCTTGAGAGATCTGTCACACCAACCAACCAACCTGTTGGGATTGGGGGCATTAGTGATCGATCCATTCCACGGGTTCTATGTCCAAAACCTGGAACATCTCATAACAGCCAACCCAATCTCCCGGCGTTTACACTTTTGGTTTCTACGAGAGAGGAGATCATCTTCTTCGGTCGTAGGCGAGGCGACCGCAGATTTGATTTCTGACGACATGGGAGCTCTTATAGTTGAACTACCATCCAAAAGCGTGGAGCATGGGAAGTTTAGAATGATGTTGCGTTTGTTTATACAGGGACTGTGATCGAATCCTCATACAATAGTCGTTTCGCTTGCGAATCTTAAAAAAGGCACCTTAATCTTAATTTAATAAAGTTAGTATTCGAGCATGAATTTCATTATCCTTCCCACCCGTCTTTTCTTGCCACCTTTACTGCCTTCCTCAGTTGTTAGTACACACAGAGTTATCTCCCAGCTGTTAGCTTGCCCCTATTCGATTTGGAGCTAGAAGAGATGCAACTCTTTAGTTGGTTGGCTACCTCTTAAGATGGTCTTATGCCTCTTTCTTAACTATACGAGATTCCTAGCTGACTTGCCAAAGCTTGTTCACCCACCGCTTCCTTCTCACCTGGGCTTGCTTAAGGCATTAGCTTTGCGACCGAGCGAGAGCGATCCAAATACTAGCTGAGGGAAAGCAAAAGACAAAAGACTAGGATCGGGGCAGGAACCAACCAATCCCTCTTAGCCGAGGCTTGAAGCGCTCCTGCCCTATACCTATATGGAGTGCAGGTAATAAATCCGAAACATTCTAGCTCTCTGCCTAGGATAGTCTCAACTATAGGGCGGAAGGGTAAAGCAGGTCAGGGTCAAAATACAGAGAGATGGATATGGTACTTTTACGGGTTTAAAGGAATTTGCTAACTATTCAAACCTGCTATTCTCCGATCAACCGCTGGAGGAATCTAAGTTTACATCGTCCTCACCCCATCACTGAGTCAGGAGCAGTTCGCATGTACATGAACAACCTTCGACCGGACATGCAGTAGGTATATCTACAAGGTGTACGACCTATTAACTTTTGAAGAGCTTGCTTCCAAAGCCACAGATAGATTAACTTTTGAAGAGCTTGCTTCCAAAGCCACAGATAGATCAAATGGGTTTGTTTCTAGTCACATTGCCCGACGATCGTTGTTCGTTGATAAAGTGACTGATAAAGAAGGATAGAACTCCTGAGAAGAACAGACAAAAGACGCCTTTGTGGTAGAATGAGAAGAATAGAAAAAAGAAACCTGTGTGGTAGAGGTAGAACCCTACACTTCTGGTGCTACCTCAGATGGGAACATGAGACCAAGCAATAAAAACCAACTTCTAGCCAAAGAAAGCCCTTTGAAAAGTAAGCTCAAGCCGAATCTTATCAAAGAGGAAACGGTACTCCAAAGTTTATAAAGTATAAAGGCATTCCTGACAAAGAAGTAAATGACTTATTTCATTTAAAGTAAAGGAATTCATTAGTTCTATCAATCTCATCGAGTTGCCAGACTCTAAGCGTCCACATGAAGCAGATCGTGTAGGCGCCCTTACACAGGGTTTTTGTCCAAGCTTTGTCCTAAAGCCAAAATCAATCGGCTGAGAAATTAAGGAACCATAGACGTCGGAAACTCTTGAAGACTATACAATACAGAAGGGTAAGAAGGTGGGCTGCATCCAACATGGCGACTCATTCTTGCCTCACGATCGATGCTATGTATTCGACGAAAATGTTGGCCTACTCTACTTCCCGGAGGAGCCAATTTGTGTAAAAAGAAAACTCTAAGATCGGGTACTAAATTACCTGACGTACAGCCTCCAAATATGAAGCTGGGAGCATACCAAGCTCTACCTAAGCAAACAGCTTCCCCTAATGGAATCAAATACAATGTCATGGTCGAATAAGAATAAAAGAACCTCCTATCCTTGCTAAGCGTGTACGACGCATTGTGTCCATCTTTAGATCTTAGAGAGGCGCTGATTACAGCTCTGTGCTTTTTATTGAGGAAACTAATGCAGAGGTTAGGTTGCAAAAATCAACACATCTCTGGCTCAATGCTGTTCTATAGAATCATTAGATTTAGACTTGTTGCTGGGGACTAAGTTGCACAACCGTCCCTTGTTGATGGCTTTTAGTCTTTAAGGCACCACCCTGTACCCATAATCATGTTAGACTTCGGCGATAAACACAACATCTTTGAAGATGCTGCTTCAGTTTGGATATACTTTTCATGATCTCAGTCCAACCAATGCATGATACAAGGATGAAACCAATCGGTCAACAAGCCCTAGGCCGATTACGGTTAATGTTCGAAGATATGATTACTTATGTCATATTTCCAAGTAATCGATGCTATCACCTCAACCCGTGTTCTTTTGGGACGTCCTTGGCTACACGAGCACAAAGTAGTGCCCTATACATGGCATCAGTCTTTTGAGTACAATACTCCCGAAGTAGGGTAAACCAGTGGGATCTTTGCTAATACCCTGCCTTTCACGACGACAGAAGCATTCTATGCGGATTCCAACATTCTATTTGGAGCTTTTTACCTACACCTCCGGATTCAATGGCTTTTATCGGATAAATCCAATCAGAATATTTACAAAAGGTCGCAGGCTGACCATGAGGAAAGAAGACTTATCACTACATCCCTAGTGAGCACCGTCGGGAAAGTGATCCCATCTTGAATATCAGGAGTATCCATCGAATAGGTGTCTATGTCTAAGACTAAAGATCTCTCCAAACGTGGTCATACCAGTTGATGCCGCTAAGGCGGAGATAAAACAAAACGGAAGAGGGGACGCCCTGCCACTATACGTTCCTGTCCTACTTGGCGTTCTATTCCACGAGAGTTCGCCACAACTATCGAAAAGAATTAAGGTCGTGAAGCGTCACTCTCCGTTGCATGATTCTGAAGTAATTCACTTGATGACGGAAATGGGGTATGACCCTTTTCAAAGGTGAAGGTAGCTCCATCGTTTTTTACCGTACTGCCTCACTCCAACACTTAAAGAATCTGAAATAGGAGCTATGGGATGAGCTAAGCAGCAGACATTTTTACTATAAGGTGCCTAGCGCTATCCTTCTTAAACCTCCTTCTACAATAAAATAAAAGTATAAGCCTTACCATCCGGAATTTGCTAACTATTATTTTAAGGAATTAGTAAACTATTACAATACACGATTTCATGATTACCCGATCTAGAGTAGTCTTATCTCGATCACTTCTTTTGAGGAAACATCAGATTGAATACAATAATACCATTGACTAATTGGCATAACCATTTGATAACACGAGAAAGTAAGGGGCTAGGGAAACTAAAACTAATTGCTCTAAGGCTAAGAGTAGTAAATACAGAATCACGCCCCAACCACCATATCATAAAAGAATCTCCCACATGTCATACGCCACAAGCAGACAAGAGGATTTAGCTATAGGTACACAAAAAGGTAAGTAACCCTGTGCTGTGCTGTGCTCTTATAGAAGCTAGTAGAATCCGGAGTAAGAGCATAACCTCTTATATAAAAGTAAGACCGTTTAGAGTAGAGGTAGGCAAGGGAAGCTATTCCGAGCCCCTTATAGTAGTAGTCCTGTTTCAGTAGTATTTGTTGACTGAGTTAGATGAGCCGAATTCAGTTAATAGTTGCCATCAAGAGTTCAATCAATAGTAAGCCCTGCTATTACTGAAGTCCTGTTACGCGGTAGCTTCTTTAACCTGCCTATTAACTTCACTCATGATATCAAATCTTACTTTTGCCAGAAAGTCAGCTTTGCTTTTCCTGTCCTGAAGATGGGGCTGCTACAGATGGGACTTTAACTACAGCTTCTCATCCTTACTGTACTTTCCCTTATTCTTTGGCTACTATCAACAATAACTGGGTTGGGAACTCCGCTCCGCCTCTCTTTAATTAATCTTTAACGCCTCTAGGCCTCGACGCCTTTCTCTTATTCTCCGATCTAGTACTTTAGTTTTTTACTCCTAATCAGAACAGAGGACTAGGCCTAATCTAAATCTTACTTCCGCGCTCAAGGCCTGCACTTGTTATAATACTACTAATATTGGTTGTTACTGCTGATGTCTTTGTGAATAGAAACTCCGGGTACGATCTAGCGCATTAAGGAATAGAATCACTAACAATCTGGGAAACCAAGCTACTACTTTATTAGATTAGAACGAGACTAATGCTAAAAGGACTTACCCTACTACTATAAGGGGAAAGGGAAATCAACTACTAGCAAACAGACTAGAACCCGTGCTTGCACCTAACAGAGAGAATTAAGACATTTTACAGACATCGCTTCTAATGCTTTATCCCGAAATAAAGAATACGCTACTGCCCAATAGGACTGAAAAAGGGAATCGGACCAACGACTAATCAGGATTGGGCTGCTCCTGAGGAGAATGGAACTTCGCTTAATAGGATTGGGGATGGGACTATGCTCTAATGGACTAACCCAATAACACTGACTTTGGAGCCTTACCCGCCCTATTGCTTTATGGGGATTCTTCCTCACACGCCTATGTTGTGTAGTCTATCTTTTATTGGTTTTTTCCTTTAGTAGTTGATCTTACTATCCTGTCTATTGGCCCGCCCACTACTGTCTTAGAGTCCCATGTGAGCAAGTATGAGTCTGCCCCTACTGACCTACAAATTCCCTACATCTTATATCTATTTACCCATCTAATACCAGATGACTAGCTTTCATTCTGTCTTTTTAGTTGATAGCGCATAAATACTAAATTAGAACTGTGGGCACCCCTCAATTCTTAGCCTATTATCCTGTTCTTCTATACCTCAATTCTTAGCCTATTATCCTGTTCTTCTATACCTCAATTCTGAGCCTATTATCCTGTTCTTCTATATATGATTTAAGTCAAGCGCCAACTTCGACTTCACTCGAACGCACGCACAGCTTCCTCTGTTGAAACTTATCCTGACCCCGCCTGCCTTTAAAGCTCAGAATCACTTGCAGCTTTTGTAGCTTACGATCCTATCCTGCTTACTCACCACCCGATCCTTAGCATTCTCCTTATTCCTCTCTTGCTATATACCCTGTTTCCTCTATTGAGAAAGCTTCCTCTCCAGGACATCTCTTATTCTTTTGCCAACCTCTCCTTAAAGTAAAGAATTTATACATACTGGTTATTAGTCTCCGAATGGCGGAAGGAGTGTCAAACTCAAGAGTACAATTTTCGGAATGTCACATAAACCTTTAATTGAGGAGCACGTACTGAGTTGGTTACTTCTCGATGCTACTAGCGGGTAACCATTCTGATTCCGTATTTCTTTCCTCTGCGCTATAAAGATGAAATTCATGATTTGAAAGAACGGGTCCAGGCCCAACCGGATTAAGTGCTCTAATGTTAAAGGCTTTCCAGAGTCGATCGAGTAGTGAATAGTCGACCAGAGGAACTTATTTTCATCTTTTATACTTGGAAACAGTAGTCCTTTATAATGCATTTTTGCCTAACATTTCTCTTTTGGTTCTATTGCGGGTTCCTAAGCATGTTCAGAGGATCTTATTGCAGGAAAAGAACTCATTGATTATCGAGCACCAAGGCAAACCGTTAGTCATGAATTCAGGTTGCCCCGAGTCAATCAAAGGAAGGGCTCGGTTCAGCCCCCTATTTATCGTCTTTCACTTAACTCATGTGAAAGGCCTAGGCTATGAAGAAGTGGATCATTAAACAGAGACCTTTGCAGCGTACCCGGCAACAAATCCAGCTCTATACTATGATATTGTTATTGCTTCTTTTATTGTCACCAACGATATACATGGTACTAGCATAGCACCTGACCCGACATCCAATGTATTATTTCTTTCAAACCCGATTGCAGCCGAGAACTAAGATTCGGCTTCGGCAACTGATCTTTCAACTTATTCTTATCTCAGATACTTAACTCAACCAGTGCTTGCTAGAGCCGGGACAAGAAAAGAAGTTTTGTTACCAAACCAACAAGAGCAGAGGTGTGTCTTAACTTAATTAGTCCATTAACATAACATTTAGTTAAGCTCGGGAAAGCCAAGTGAAAGCAAATAACCCCGGAACTCTATACTCATAGTTAGTAACCCTAGGCTTATAGTATTTAGTAACAAATGAACCTTGCTTCCTTGCCAATAAGATGAACAGAACAGAACGAAACTACAAGGGCGGCACCCTACCACTAAAAGCAAGCGCGTATATCACATATTAAGTAAGTCTGGACCACTCCTGGAGACCAGAGTATACCCATTTTCTGACTTTAAGACAGGGTAAACTCATCTTATAGCAATGTGTAAAAGGTATTGACGAAAAGCTCTAAAAAAGAATTTGAGCCTAAGAACATAGTGTTGACTCGCAGCCTAACCTATACTCTACTAGCTCCCAAACAAGAATAGACCTCACAGGAACAATTACTTTGCTGCTCTCGTCGACTCTCTTGCATCGCATCTAGGATCTAATTCATATTACTTTGATTTATATCCCCTTAGATACCTCTTATCTTATTGCTGAGCCCGGAGAGTCAGCTTACGCAAAAAAGAATCCTTCAAGGCGCACCCAAAGAGTAATAACGCATTATAACAAGTAATTAGAAGTTCTGCTTGCTTATATGGCGGCAGCAAGAAGTGATTATAAGCTATATGTCTTAGTTCTGTGTTTGACTCTCGGTAGCTAATGGCTCATTCCTAATCTTGTCCTCGTAACGGCTGTTGAAATGCATTGTTGCCTAACATCTTATCTGTTGAACTCCAGTTAGCTCTTATTCTTTATCAAACAGGACAGGAATCTTGGGCCGAGGCAACTCAAGCAGCAATAGACGAAACTGACTTAGATACCATTTCTCTTGCACATCTTGGTGAAGTTAAGGCTCTACTGGGTGAGATCCACTAAACGAGATATACTATACAAGCCTCTTACTTGATTGAAACTTACCCGCTTAAGTTAACCTCTGATTCCCTAATTACTTTTTGCTATACACCCTTATCTATCAACAAAACCTAATATATACCTTCCAAGAACTGCTTCTTCTTGGCTTACATCTACGACTTCAACATTAATTGAATCTATCGCAGAAGCATAAGATCTTTTCTCTCTTCTAATTCGAACACCACTGGAATTTCCGACTTTCACTTTAATGACAGCTTTAGATCCATATTTCAGATCTTATAAGGGGTGTGGAACTTCCCACTTCTGCTCTGAGCGAAAGAGTGCCCTGCCCTATCCTATCTCTTAGTTATCCACTTATATCTCACCCTTGGTTATCCACTTTTCTCTAAATGCCTCCTTTAGTAATTTCAAGAAGCTAAGCTTTATTGCAACGTATGTAGAAAGGTCGGATATGAGCTGGAATGGTTTATGAGCTGGGTAAGCGTAGAGATGGTATGAGCTGGGTAAGCGTAGAGGCCAAGCTAAGAAGGCAAACGGAGTTTGCTATCAAAAATCCCGGGTTTCCATGAAAAGTCAGTCTGTTTCAGATGATCTATTAAGGCAAACGAGTTTGCTATCAAAAAACCCGGGAAAACATAAATTGGAAGTCTGTTTCAGGTCATCTATCAAGGGAAATTACTTTGCAGCCTTTTTTCCCGGGAAAACATAATTTTTTTATTTATCTTAACCCGGCTATGAAGGAAAACTGAGTCGCTACCTTTTTTGCCGGGTTTCCATAACTTTTATTTTCTTTGACTCCTTAGCTACACTCGAATGATTATTATGATTATTCTTTTATCATTAAGTAAGTCGTCTTTCCTACATGATATTCTTTTTTACTTTCCTATCTCTTTTCTTTTCCGCGTAACTCTTTACATAAGAGAATTCATTGTTGAACTCAGAGAATTCATTGTTTCATTAAAAACATAAGAGAATTTCCATGCGTCTAGTAGTGATTCGCCTGTGCTCGAGTACTTGGTGACTAATCGACATAGTAGTAAGAAAAGGGCGGTTGTGAAGTCAGTTTTCTAAGTAATAGCTTCATTCGCTGCTCCTACCTATGGGGCTATTCTCATACTATAGATGATAAAGCACATTCTAATATAAAGTAATGACTTACTTAACTTACTTCTACCACCAAGTAGGCAGCAAAGCAAGAGACTAATAGTGTAGTGTCATTCCAGTAGTGAGAGACTTCTATTAATGAATGCCAGGCTCGGGTAGCCTTACTTTGAGGCATGAGTCTAAACGGAACCCACATGTCCAATTATCCGGGGTTACGCCCAGTGACTAAAGAATAAGTTCCGAGCTAAGGGATGAGCACTACGTTCCGGTTTCAAAGAAAAGCCAGAGTCAAAGGCAGTAGTTGGCATCCTATCTAGTTCCCCCGCGATGTAATGAAAGTAAGTGATGTCAGTTTAAGAGCCGCAGGCTCATAGGTAATGGTTAAAGAAAGTATCTGAGGAGCGGAAGAGCAAAGGTAAGTCCAATAGTGAGTAACATAAGAGTTAGCCCAGGGCAAGTGAGTATCTAATAGAGTGTACAGGGCAAGTGATTATCTAATAGAGTGTAGCGGGCAAGTGAGTATCTAATAGAGTGTAGCGGAGAAAAGTGTTTTCGGTAGCGAGCTACACCAAGCAACTCATACTGCGCAGCGTGTTTTGTCAATTGAAAGAAATGAACTAGGTAGCTGATGCCTTCGTGGAATGTCTCCATAAAGAAAAGAACAGAACCTGGGCTAACAAGACCTAATACGATACTAGAAAGAATAGAACTGGTGCCTATTCGCCTTTACTGCTACCTCTAATGCTTTAGCTGGGAACTCAATTCTATAACTCCCGATTCGGATCCTCCTTTAACATCTCTAGGCTTACTTTGCAGTTTCGAAGACTGTATGTATAGCTGATGTTTCCAATGCTGCCATCTTATAATAAATAAATAAATTAGTTTAGTATAGATAAGTTATAATAAATAAATAAATTAGTATAGATAAGCCCTTAACTCATAACTTAGACTTCCCTATGATTACTCTTACTGCCCAAGTAGTCAATTCAACTTTGTTGGTTACTTATTTATGATTCGGTTAAGCCTTATTGTCTCCCTTGCCAACTCTTAATAAAGGACTCCCTCTCGCCAACTACAGGAATAGAATCCATCTCCTACCTTACCCGGATTACAAAGTTATATATTATATATTATCTCGGTGTAGTACACATTATCTCGGTGTAGCTACTAATACAAGTTGTTAATCCTTTCTTTCCGAACTGGCCATTCTCCATGCCGACACCCCCTATACCTTTATACTTCAACTCAAAAGTCAGAACACCAGAGCCAAGCAGACAAGTAAGTATAAGACCAATAAGGTAACATTAAGATAAGAAAAGAAACAACAGAATCCGTAGCCGCGTATTGAGATAGAAGCCATAACTACCCGAATCAAATTGCACTAATGGAATTGAAGAAAAAGAGGCTATGGTTGGAGTATGGAGCTATAGTATTGGTAGCCGGGGCTCCAGTCTGGTTATTGGTGTTTGTTTGGATTCCCTTGTTTCATAACTGGATGCGCTAGAGCGTACCATTGACTTATTTTATTCCTGCTATTACTATTTGGGTTCATCTATCAGGTAGTTTGCTTCTCGGGTTATCACTAGCTCAAGTAACTAACCACTCCTAGTCCGTATCTGGTTATCACTAGCTCAAATCTGTAACTAAAGAAAAGAAACCACAACACAAGTAGGGCACTGAGCCACATCGCCCGTATTCTCTATTGTAAGTTCGACTCCGACAATCGGGGGTTTCATCCTTCGACTAACTAATCCAAGTCTGTAACTGCGCTACGTCGTACCCGGGGGTGCCCCCACTGTTGAAGCCTTCTACTGACGAGTTGAATACCCAGATGCACTAGATCGTACCCGAATCCTAATACTTATTGAATCCTAATACCTATTATTGTATCCAATACTGATTTCTTCCCCTTTTCTTCAATGGAAACTCTACGCGCGCTGGACCTACTTCTATATTCTATATTTTACTTGACTTCTTTCTTTTATCATTATCATATTATATGTATTTTCACTTCTTTCTTTTATCGTTATAATAAGACAGACTATTTGCTTTACTTTCTTTTAGAATTAGAATATTATTAATGTATATTTACTTTACTTTCTTTTAGAATTAGAATATTTAAAATTACTATTTACTTTACTTTCTTTTATCATTATAATATTACTATGTATTTTCTATGATAATTTACCTTATTATTATAATTCCATTCTGTCTTTTATTATTTATAAGAGTATTGGTAGCAGCGGCTCCGCTCCTATTAGCAGAAGGATTCGTTTTCAAGCAATGGTTCGATAGGTGTTGTGTTCAAGCAATGGTTCTATAGGTGGGCCCGCTCTTACTATCTCATTGGTCGGTGGGCAGGCCCAATAGCTTTTCTTACTATACTCATGAGGGTTATCCATACAACTAGGTAAGAGATCTTCGGGGGGTCAGTCAGACAAGGTAGTTCCATATACTGAATGAAGTCCGCTCTTCTCTCTTCTAAAGAATAGGAAAACAGCTCCCTTAACTCCAACTTCTAAGCAAACTGATAAGCCCCGCCTTGTCGGAATAGAGACTCGCTCCTGCTCCACTCATTTTAAGATTTTAAACTCAATACAAAGAATTAGATCCGTGCTCTAGCTCCTCGACAACTGGTTTAAAGACATGTTCCTATGTGATGGGCGCGTTATGGTCAAATGCAAAACCTCTTTCTAATATAATTCCGCAGTTTGTTTGAGGCCGCCCTCTAACACCTTATAAGTATACCCTTTGGTTGGAGTAGATATTCGTACCGCCTTCCATGAAAATTAATGGAAACTTGGGTGTTCAAGGAGCGAATTCTGGGATTTCTAACTATGCTTTTAGGGTTTCGATTTATCAATCACTATGCTAGGGTTTCTGACTATGGTAGCTACGTTAGATGCTACTCTCATTTTCAGAATCATAATAGTAACAATTCTAAAGCAATTCTTAGGCGATACATACTACTTACGATGAGTGGGTCCCAAGTGGGGCAGAGTATTGGGGTAAATCTCATTATTGACAGGCTCCGGAGTGCCATCCCATGTACTACTATCGTTGTAGCAAGGGAGCAGCATCAAACCCTTGGGCATATTTTTCATATTGGAATATTAACTACTGCTGGAATCCAAAGGAAGAGGGCTTCTAAGATACTAATAAATACTTTCTCTGAATTCAATAGCGCACGAATCCAATTAACTTTCTACAAGGCATGGAATAGTTTGTTTGATAGGAGATATCTTGGAACTGGATAAAGCTCCTTTCGTTTGGGGCCTTGCTTTAGAAACCATCCGAGATATTGTTAAAGCGAAAGCACAACATAGGGTCAGCCCACTGAAGGAAAGTTCTAGGGCCAGTCCAGCCGGGGAAAAATCAAGGAATTACAGAGTTAGTCTCGAACATGGAAATAAAAAGCGCAGGCTTATCCGGTGGGTGGGTTGAGCGGAATGAAAGCATGCATCGGGAGAGCTTAAGTCAAAAGTGAGTCTTTTTCTTTTTGTTTGTGCGGGGATTAGATTAAGGCTTTCTGTGTGGCCTAGGTGGTAGGGCTTGCTTGGTTTACTCCAGTCAATTCTATATTCTTTGTGTGCGGACTTCTTTACCCTGGATGCGCTGGATCATATTCTCCCTGCCGGTAATACTCATATGGGGATTCAGCCTTAAAGGCCTGAGTCGAATAAATATAACCCTAAGATTAAGATAAGAGGCTCGCGGATTGTGCTAAAGAGTGTCAGCCTAATCAAAAAAGACAGACTTAATAGCTGTAGGGGGAGACCAATAGACAGGAAGGTAAGGCTGTTAGGCAGCATAGTAAGGTTCTAGACCAGTAGCGAAAGAAAGGTAGCCTTCTCGCTGGGTACATACTTTTTGTTGTGGTTGGTAGGCCTAAGCTTAAATACAAGAGCGAAAGCAAAGAGGGACAGGCCAAAGCAAAGGATAGTCAGGATTATAAACGAGCAGGTAAGACAAGACTCTCATATGGGTGTGGAGTATCGTAAGCGTGGGCGTTGAAGTGCTAAATATCAGAATCAAGGCGAGGGGGACAAACTTCAAGAAGGAAGTGGTAGTTGGGGAGCTGGGAGTGCCAGTTTGATACCTTGGGCGTGGGCACTGATTCTGACTTTATTTTCTAGTTTAGAGTTGTTTTCTTACTTGGGTTTTAGTTATTACTCTATGATTTGATTCCTAGATTCAGTAGTGGAATTACAAGTTCCAAGTGTGATTCCTATGTTAGCCAGCCCAGCAGCTAGCTCAATGTAATCGACCCTTGTTAGCAGTGTTTCTATTCTATAGTTGGTAGACTCAAGTCCCGTTATCGTTAGGGGATTTCCTAGCTATGAGTTGAGCTCTCATCAGTAATAGTTGTAGCCTGTTCGCCAGCAGCTCAAGCCTTGTTGTCCGGATCCAGCCTTTCATTGTTACACTTCCGGAGCGCCCCCCTTCCCTGTTGAGTTCTTACTGTTGTTGGGGTTTTCTTTATTTGCTACTTAGAGCGGGTAGCCGGTTACTTATTTCTACCATCACTAGAGAGAGAGCGAAGGAGCAACAAATCTTTAGTTAATCCGGGAGCACCCTTACTTAGATTAGATCAGAGGTTGATTAGATCAGAGGTTGATTAGATCAGAGGTTAGAAAAGATAAAAAATGATTCCAGGTATATAGTTCGGTGCTATAGTTTCTAGAAAGCCTTATAGACAGTAGTTCCATTCCGCTAATAGTAATAATTAGATCCCCTGTTATAAGTGAAGGTGTTGTTCTCAAAGCAAGTAAAGTAATAATAGTATTAAGGAGGGGAAGAGCCAACTAGGAGTTTTAGAACTCAAAGAAAGGACAGGGAGTGCCCGGGTGTAGGTTTCTTCTTAGAAGCACTGGCTTAGTTCCGCTAGTAGTAGTCGTATTCCCAGTTAGCGGGGTCAATCTTCCAAGTGATAGTACTAGGTAAAAAGTCAGCAAAGTTATACTGAACCCGGAGGGGCCAAAGAATCAAATAAGGTAATGTCCGTTTTAAAGGGGGGGAGCCTACAGGATGCTCCTAGGTGGTTAAAGATTGCAAGTACATAAGGGTAGCCTTGAGATCAGCAGGGGAAGTACTAGTTCAATCCTAATAGTTAGTAACTCTCTTCTTGTTATCAATAGGCTCATACATTTCCTAGGGAGTAAGGACCCGGATCAGCAACTAGAGAATCCAAATCAGTAGCCATAGAATGAGCGGAGTCACGGAGCAGTCAGCAAGAAAGGAAGGTTAGTTTTCAACCCGGAAGTAAGGGGCTCTTTTAGGGTAGCATGGCGGAGTGGAAGGACAAGATTGCTTCTCATTGTATAAGACTTAGTTCGCGGGGGACCAAAAAATCCCTAGTGTTGTCGTCGGGGTGTAAGGATTTAGGTTGTAAATACATAATGGAATTGATTGATAACAGAGTGTAACAGGTTAGTATCATACTTGCTTGCGCTGAGTGATACAAGAGATCGGGGAAATACACAATTTTCTTAAGCCTAACATGAGATTGGGTAACAGGCGGGTAAGTCTGCATTTTAGGCCCATGAACCTGGCGAACAGCCTCATTGTTTGTAGTAGTAGCGGTTACTGATAGTAGTGTCTTGGTGAGTTGAGCTACAGAATACAAGTACTCATTTGAAGAGCAATCGGCAGGGTATTAAGATTTGATGTCAGCGGGTTCGGTCTTGTTAGCGTTATTGGATTTCCTACTTAGGGGACAGTGGAGCAAGTCTTTATTTATGGATAGTCTCATTCGATACATGGAGTTAACGTCCTCGAAGTAGTAAAGTAATACTGATATGCAGCAAAGTAATACCAATGTACAGTAGGGTAAGAGAGACAAGAAAGCAAGGCGAGTTGACAGTGTTCTCATTAGTTGCTAAATTCTGCTAGTACAATAATGACAGGTAATAAGTACGATTCCTTTTTGTTAGTTTTCTCGGTCAGGTGGTAGCTAGTTTTAAAGTTAGGAAAGATAGAATGAAATAGGGGAACTGCAGGCTTTAGGACATATTAGTACAAGAAGAAACAAAAGTGTAGGCATCCATGCTTCGATACAGGAGTAACTCACAGGGGCAGTAAGCAGACTTAACTAAGAGATTATCAGACTGGAGCTAGACATTAAATAATTAGATCGGGAGTGCCAGTTTGCATTGAGTTAAGAGGTCCTAGAGTGATAAAAAGGAAAGATTAGTCCTTATAGACGGGAGAGATGGACTGAGCCCGGGGAGTAGAAGTTTTAGATTAGAGTGAGTGGCGGAAGAGTCGGCTAGGCGTTCTAGACTTATAGTTATACGTTGCTTAGCGGATTGAACTACTCCTATGAATTGTTACTATTCGAATAAGAATGCAACTACTCCTTCTAATACTTGTCCTGGAGCTCCTAATTGTACTAATGGGTCCATTCTAACTCATGGCTCAGAAGCCGACTACTACTTATAACCCTAATCCTAATAAAAGGGAATTCAACAGTGCACTAATTCATTGAAATAACAAATATATGACTTGGACTTGCTTTGACCAAGATTCGAAATTTATCCTAGTAGTTTGAGTAAGTGGCCATTAAAGTAGTTAATTAAAGAAGACAAGACCAAGGTAGACCAGAAGAGCAGTATCATCTGTAGTAGTTGTGTTCCCGGTGTCAGGGCCATAGCCTTGTTCGTAGTGTTTGGATTCCACGATCCGACGTCAATTCTTTATTCTCTTATTGAATACCTTATCTTTGGGTTTCAAGCTAAGAAAGGCATGGCAGCTGGGGAGTATTAGTTGGCAGGTTTGACTCGGCCCGGTAGTTCGAGTTATGTGTTTCATTCCTTATAGTATGGATTTGATCCTGTTAGTTGAGTAGTTGAATTAGTTGCGAGGACCCATTCTTAGACTTAAAGCCGGCAGGAACAGACTCCCTAGTTGAAATACAGAATTGAGTCGCTGCTAACGGGAATGGAAATAGGACTACCCATGCCTTAACTCGCAGCTGGGAATTTCTACTACAATAATTCGATTGAACAGGCACCACTAGGCAAACAGACATACAAGACCTTTTCATCGCTACCTACGCATTGAAATAGTCTACGGGTGGTTTTATTGCTTTGTATACGCCATATCATGAGAACCAGTAAAGTAATATTCGTAGGGTGGCAAACAAAAGAATGAGATTTAGAGAAGTAGCTACTGGACTTTAAGGAGGTAGTGGCAGGGTCAGACCAATAGTAAGTAAAACAAAGGTTTTTTCTATCAGTTAAACAATAAAGTAAGCAAAGACAGGCTAGGTGTCCAGAGCACAAGTCAAGGATAGAAGTAATTTGTTGGATACGGAAGACAGGGCTAAAAGACAGGACAGTCAGAATATAAGCAAGTGAGGGAAAGAGTCAATCTAATAACAGGGGCGGGGAGGCTACTAAACTAACATGGAAGGAATGTCGGGCAGTAGTATTGGTTGGAAACTTAGGACAACGTGGGTTATTTTCTCGTTATTGCTTGCTCTCCTCCTCCTTGAAACTGGATTTTACACCGGATTCTTTATTCGGTTTCTGAGGCGCTAATTCTCTTCTTCCTTCTATCATTACAATATAACATTTATTCGTATAAGTATAAGAAAACACATGCATGCTACTATTGTTATGGGTGACAAAACACATGATATATTATTATTATTAAGAGTACGTACTAACTTTGGTTCTTTAGCTCCCGGTCGAATCCTTGTAGTTGTACCTGGCATCCCTACTTGTAAGTTAAGGGCACTTGTTAGTACAGACTTCAATCGACGACAACTCGACTCGATCAGCCCGATTCAATTCTTTCTATTGGTTAAGTAGTCCGAGACCAGTTTATTTACATTGGCCGGATTCCTACTTGTTTGTGTGATTCGCCAGAAAGAGTTTAGCGCTACACTCTTTTTTTATTGTACTTACTTGTCTCCTCTGATACTCACTTTTCTCTTCCTTCACCGATAAATGGATTAGTGTAAAATGCATTAAAACATAACCTCTTTCGTGTTGATAGCAAATCCTACATGTCATACGCGTAACTACTAATGTACAAACTTAGGCGCGATAAGGAGGATGAGTAACTGCTAATGTATACAATTAAGAGCAAGATCGACCAAGCAAGCAACTGCATCCCTTTCAGTGCCAACCTCCCTGGAACTAAAGAATGGAATTGCAGTTTAGTATCTTAAGTAAGAGATTGACTGCTAAAGAATGAAATTGGAAACCAATAGAGCTAGTATAAAGATCGAAGCTGCTAAGAGGAGGTTATGATCTAGGGCAGTGTAGAGCGCATCCATTATTATTAAACCAATGAGGGAATACTGACTGTCTGTGGACAACTATAGAATTAAGTTCCGGCTAGTAAGAGTGAAAAGCAGTGTTTGGATTCCTCGGTATTTAGGTGGATTCGTACTTCTCTGTTTAAGCCTAAAAGCGAAAGCGTTGGTTTCATTGCTTGTTTCGAGTTGGTGGACCACAGAGTTCAATTAGATCCTAGTTGATACCAGTTCATTCTGATTGTATAAGTAGTTCATTGTACTATTATTATAAGAGAATAGATAAGTTAGTGAGTGATAAAACACATGATACTAAATGATAAAACACATTCGAAATACGTAAAATAAGTAAAAGAAATTAGGCCAAGCAACGGGCAAGCAACTGGTCGAGTCGAGAGGGATCGGGCAACAACAAGAAATGTTCTCCCAGGAACTACGTAATGAAGGGCAGGCCCAAACTCATAAGCTCGGATTAGATAAAGGATAGGCGGGCTCATAGGCATATTAGTGAAAGATAAAGAGATGTCGTGTAAGAGTGCGAGGCTAAGGTACAGTAGAGCGGGGTCCCAGGTCAGTAGCAAAAGAATGATCTGAAATACAAGTAAGGTTGGTTTGGAATGCCAATATAGGTAGTAAGATTGGCTACTGGTGAATAAGGCCTGGCTCTGCAGAGAATAAATCTGACTATATATGATTGATGCGCACAATTTGATAAAGTATTCCTTTCCTTATTGCTACTGGCTGTTTTCTATTCCTTATTGGTACTTAGCTTTGATTCCAATAGGATTGTTCCCATTAGTGCGATTCTTTATTCCCAGCTCAATTCCTGTTAGTTAGGGGAGTTAGTTAGTGAAATTATAATAGTAGTTAGATTCCCCTTCTCCTGTCTCATTACGAAAAGCAGCATCGCCAGTAGCTCAATTCTATAGTACAGTGCGCTATTCCGATATTAGTATAAGATAGTGTTAGTTAACCCTGGCCCGGTCTCCTTACCTTTGAAGTCATGGTATGGGAAATACAGAATTAGATTCAGTAGCCGAAGAGTTAGCCCGAACTCTCTGGACTTAATAAGGGAAGGCAGGCTTATAGGTGCAATAGGGGATGAAAGTACGGATGGATTGGAAGAATGCAAGTAAGTAGCAACGGGGTTAGAGCCGTGGAAGCAAAGATCCGAATCAGTAACCATAGAATTAGATGAAGCAGTTAGCAGGCTTAGCTTAGATCCCTGAGTAGCGGGAATTCAAGCAAAGACAGATAGAATGGAAACGGTCTGATAGACATGAGTGACATGCTCATAAACATGTAAAGCAAGAAGGCAGTAGCGTCATAGTGAGATAAGGTGGGTCAAGTCAGATATGTGGGAAGTTCCGGGCCAATGGAAGATCCAATAAGTAGCGATATCAACCTTGTTAGTGGCAGTTCGAAGCTAGTGTGAGTTTTAGCAGCAGTGGTTCGAGTGTCCTGGGCCCTGTTTCACTCACTATGCAGTGTTATATCCCGACGTTCGTTCAAGTCCCTTAGTGCATTAGTTAGGGCTTAGGCTCCTTAGCGCCTGGATTACTCCATTAGAAACCAACCTCCTTTTTTGCATTCTTTATTCCTATATGGGCCGGGCTTATAGACTCCCTACTCCTAGTTTAGAGTTGAATTCCTCATTACCAACTTCAGTCCTCTCTTTATGCGTTGAATTGCTCTGATGCGGTGTGCACTCTTCCACTAGGCGTGCTGCATTCTTCCACTATACGATTTAGTTCTTTGTTATGTGTTTTCTTTCTTTTACTCATGTACTTTATTCATGCGCTGCTGAGTCTAGTTCTGATCCATCTCATAAACGAGGCATTCTTCTACTTATCACTACGAGTCACTGCCTTAGATAATACTACTTACTATTAATTAGTATTAGTTGACTTAGAAAGGTATTCCACCAAGCAAGCAATCAAACAGGTCATTAGCGGACTAACCTAACCATCACAACCATAGTAGGAGACTAAACATCACACATAGGCAAGAGAGACAGTAAGGTAATGTTGCTAGAGGCAAGTCAGAGTCGAAGAGCGGAAGCATCATAACTAAACTCCAAACTCATAACTCGGAATGCGCTACTGTACCCAATAAGAATAAACAAAAAATAAATAAAGAAAGGATAGGTCAGTAAGGTTGTGTAAGGGTCTTTTTAAGTTTGATAGCAGACAGTGTAATTCCTATTTCTCTGTTTGACTCTTTCATTTCAGGTAGTAGTTGATTTCTTACTTAACGGGTTAGATTACCAGTTGAGAGTGGTTAGCAGTGATTCTATGATGATAAGTAGCGGGGTTTAAACAAACAAGTAAGGCCCGTGCTCCTGTTTCGGTATTGTCAGTAGTAGGGACATCCCTGGTTCTATTCCCTTATTCACATATCCTTGTTAGCAGCGGGCTGCCTGGTTAAAATTCTGTATCAGTGGATTCATTCTTTAAGGCAACAACGGGGGGCTGGTGATTCAATATGATGGTGATTATATAAAGGCGGAGTTCCAGATTCAAGTGTAGTTGGCATTGGATAAGTCTTCAAAGCAGCAGTTAGGGCCCCGGAAGCAGTATAGTAAGCCTGCTAAAAGGTAAGTAAGATTTAGATGTAAGATAAACTATAATAATGTATGATATGACAAAACAAATATCAATACGTATCAGTACAGGTAAACAGAAGAATGACTCTAAATAAGCTAATTGACATGAGTAAACAGAATACCGAAAGTCAGACTCAACTGTTGGGGGCAATAAGTAAGGATGAAGCTCCCAGTTCTGTATGTAAGTCCGATTCGCATTAGCCAGGTTCCATACTCCTTGAACTTACTCTCAGAAGTTATAGTTGAATTATCGTAGGTAGTAGTTGAACTCGTTAGCGCACCACTTGATTCCTAATACCCACTAGTGCGGGTCTCCCTCTTATAGTAAAGGCGGGCTTTTAGTCGGAATACGTAATGGAAACAATCGAGGGCAGGCTTGATTCGTGGATTGATGCTTATAAGTCCTATCTCGGTAGTACTAGGCTGAGTGAAAGGGAAGAGAGTAGGTAGTGGAGTCCAATCCTTCTTTTAGGGAAATACAAACTTGGATCAAGGAATACAAGTCTGACGGAGCGAGCGGGCAAACAAGAGTTCGGAGTTTCATACATTATACATAGAATACAGGACCCGGGTATCGAGTGACATTCTTTCCAGCAGGCGTCTCAGGCTTGGTAGGTGCTTAAGGAATATGAGTTATAATACAATAGAAGTACTTGTTATGTGGTTGATTCATTATAGAAGTACTTGTTATGTGGTTGATTCATTCTACTCCTAACTTGTCTCTTGCTTCCGCTAATTGAGTTCCGGAGTTCCAGAGATAGGATTATCACTTTAAGAGTTGGATTTTATGATTTGACTTACCTTAATTCCTATCCATTACTGCTCATACTCTCCTTCGACGTACTCATACTTATCCTGTGCTACATCTACCCTTCTTATTCTTCTACTGAAACAGCGGACTTTCTTTCTTTAACTGGTGGCTATGTGCCTCGATCTCAAGCTTACTTACCCCGCCTTGATTCCATAGGAACAGGTATAGGTTGGTGCCCTCAGCAGTAAGGCTTGGAGACAGGTATGGCAAAGTAATATTGTTACTGGAGAGGTAAACTTATAGGTGAGTCAATAAGGACGAAGCTAATGGGAGTGTCAGAGTCGGAGGTGCACATATGAATTAGAATCTGTAGCGGAATCCTAAAAGAAGGTAGTTAGGTATAGATATAAGAACACTAGTAAAAAAAATGAGTATTGGACAGCAGAACCAAACTCAGTATTATCATAATATAGGTACGATCCAGCGCATATGGGAATAGAGCAAAACTACTGTTGACAAGACACTTACCTCAATAACTAGCAATGCAACTGCGGATAACAATCATGGAGCTACTCCTATTGAATAAAACTCCTAATTGGGTTGGGCGCGAATCCGGATCTTTGTCTTATTGCTTATACGCCTGTCTTTACTTACTTAAAGTCTGCCTTACTTGCATTCTGTGGCTACTTATTCCAGTGCTAATATAAATAAAGGAATAATGAATTGAATAATGTACTGACTTACTCTTGATTGTGTATCGGGGAAATGAAAAGATATATTATAATTATAAAAGAAAGAAAGCAATAATAATAAAAGAAAGAATGCAATGCGACTACTATAATGATAACTATAAAGAAAGTAAATATACATATTCTAATGATAAAAGATAGAATAGCGTAGAATGGTAGATAGTGTGTGGATAGCCTGTTCTGTGTGTTCAATGTCTTATAGCCCAGTATACTGTATCATGTATTGAATTCCTAGTTAGCGGGGGCAGCACTACTGCTATTTGCATTGGGGTCATTCTTTTACGGCTTCCTGGTATCTTTGCTCCTAGGCTTTAGGCTTCTGCTCCTGCATCTAAGGTTGGCTTTACTCCTTACTAGGCTTGAGTTCGACTCCGCCCTTCCCTTGCTTATACAAGAAAGAAGCCTGTAACTGACACCTTTCACTCTTCTACTACTATTGATGAGAACAAAAACAGGGCTAACAGGCCCTTAACTAACACCTGGGGATACAACACGCACGCCCTAACGAATCAAACAGTGGAGCATAACGACTTAAACTCATAAGTAAAGATACCCGGGCTAAGGATACCTACCCTTATTCCTATCCACCAAGTAACGACTAGACAAGCAGACGTAAAAAGTAACTACTAGCCAACACAACTACTAATATTACTATGACTCCTAGCAGAATAGAACTACTAACAATAATAGTTTTGTTGGGAACTAATACTTTTACTTCTAATAAGATAAGAAAATGGAGCTGGTGTTGACAAGAAAAGAGCTACTGCTCCCAATAAGAAAAAAAAGAATAAGTCATTGAGGGCGAAACCAGTAATTGAAATGGTACGGGCAAGACCGATACCGATGCCTCATAGAATGGAATTAACAACTCGTAATTCAACAACTGCCTAATAGATTGAACTAGATACCCGGATCCTGTGTTCTTTGTAAAGGAATAAATATAGAAATAGGAAACAAACTCCCGATAACAATCATCGAACCTTATACTCATAACTAAGAAAGCCAACTAAACTAGCGCTTATAGGAATCTGGGCTACTCTACACATATATTATCATTCAATTACTACTGCTCGGCCTTACTATAAGGCATCAAACTCCTCTTTGTAAGTTTCGCTCTTGCACTTGTGCTGGTTGATTCAGGCTGTAGCCAATACCCAGCAGAATGGACGACTACCCGCAACGCCGACTATTATAAGACTATCACTCACTACGGCTTATCCGCCGGGATAGGCAGAACGCAACTCATTAGTACAGGACTGGTTTACGCTCCTAGAGAATAAGAGGGTTATGATCTAGGATCTAGTAATAGCCTAAAAGTAGTCAGCATAAGAGTAGCACTCATTAGCATAGGATGGGACTTCAACTCACGAGTCATAATTGCACAAGATTTCACCCATCAGTTAAAGAATGACCCGTTAACAAAGATAACTTAATAAAGAGATAACAATCATGAACCCAACCTCAGCAGTCCAAGTCGTACTCTTTCGTTTTATCCTTATTGCCCGGCGCTACTTGCTTTCGTTCTCGATATCCTGCCCCCTCTATTCTATAATATTTATTAAGATAATGTGTTGACTTGCGCAGCCTAACCTATACTCTACTGGCTCCCACACAAGAATTGACCTCTAACCTAGGAATAAGTAGACTATCCCCTACACAAGATTTGACCTCACTCGAACAAATTGATAGCTCGGAACCACCCTCTCGCCTATAGGGGAATCAATTTACTACTCATGGGAACTACACTAGGAACATAGAATCCAACTGGTGCTACTGAGAATTTAGCTACTATTGATGAGACCAACAACGCCTCATAGTGAATCGAACACTGACTAACGACTTGTGAACTAATGCTATCATAACTGAATGCAACTTATAAGAGAACTACTCTAAAGGGGGAATGACAGAAATAATGATGCAGCATACCGGGCATAGCTCTAAGGCATTGAAGGCACAGAAAGACTCTTACTTCTGTTTATAAGAACCGACCGGGCCCCCAGGGGGGGAGCCTTAGGGGGGCAAAAACGGAAGTCTTGTTATCATTAGTCAGCATCCAGCTATACAATACAGCACCGGCGCTGTAAGGATGATAGGGCCAATAGTCAAAATCAATAGTTGGATCAAAACTTAGGATATGAAATAGTGGACTCAGTGAATCAACCTAAGAATAAGGAGTACAAGAAAGCAGTTGCGGAATTCCACTCTAAAGTAAGTATACCTGCCTAGAGGGGGTGGTTCGGCTAAGTTAACAACTACGACTATCGGAATGAACTACTACACCGAAAGCGGGAACCTTATTACTCACCTATACCCTACAGAAATAGATTTAAGCTAGGGCCCAGCAAGACCATAGCCCTTAAACATGAATCAAACTGTTTGTTGTTTTTCAGGCTATAACTACACTGATTCGGATATTGCTTTACTCGCTTCTAAGCTCAGCTAGCGCCTACCGTCTCTGGACATAATATGGAATCAAACGCATGCTCCCGCCCTTGCTTGCTGCAACTGCTGATCCGGCCCCTTGCCCAGTTGATAGTTTTTTCTCCTACTCCGTATATGGCTTATGCCTTTGATCTTGTCATTTCCTCTTCCCCAGCTTCTGTATAAGATTCCACTAGCACTGCTTCTTCTCTGTCTAATTCTTTTGATCTATATCCTACTCCATTCCTTTTTGGATTAGGAATCCGCCATGACCTCAACTGAAACTGGTAATGATGCTGCTTCCTTTCGAACGTAACTTGCAGAACCGTTTGCTCCTGACTTTTATCTTAGGCGAGTCCAGTCCACCTCTCCTCTCCTTCTTTGCTTACTTATTTGATTGACTTCTATTGATAATACTCTATTGATAATGTGTTCTCATAAAAAAAGGAATTGGTATTGGTATCCTTACTATACATATTACTATAAGAGAACAGAACCATTAGCAGTAGACTCAAAATCAAAGTAAGTAGATCTTTACAGCTTCTCATACCTTGAATCATAAGCTCTTTTACTTAACTAACTGCTAATGGGAGTTGGAACCGATGCTAACAGGAATCAGCCCACTGACAACGATGCTTATACTAGAAATTTCGAATCAAGTCAGCACTCAAAAGACTTACCCTACCAACAGGGAATCGCGTTACTACTGGCACAGCTCATCAAAAAGCTGACCTCGCTTCAGAGCCATATCCAGCAACAGATCTGTATCATGTATCGATCCTTTACTTCCGCACTGCTTACCTTTTGACGACTATAATCTCTTTCTGGTTCCGTTGCTGGTTACCATGCCTGCCCCTGCGGGTTTCATTTGATATATCTCCTATCGAGCACCTGGGACATAGGTTTGTAAAGTGTCTCACAGTCCTCCGTCCATTCTCTTCAACAAATAATAATTAAATCTTTCTTTGTCGGCGCCAGGGACTTCTGTAACTCGACTTACCGCTTCTAAGCTTGAAACTGAGTCTGATCCTATCGATTATAAGCCTAGACTGGTTAACGGGGTAGAAATTGATTGATACCTCACTTAAGACTTCTAAAGCAACTTAGTGGGGACAGTGATAAGCTACGCTACCTAATTAATATTCATAATTTCATACAACTAGAAAGAGTATACAATAAAGAATAAAACAAAAAAGTATATAATAGATTATTTGCAATATGATTTGAAACACACTTCATGGCGTCGAGCTCTTTCTTTTTCCTCCCCTAAAGTATCGGATGCTGTTAAAAAGTCACCAGCAAGCAAGTTAAGGATAGATTGGTGTGGTTCCTATATGCCTAAGACACTAGAATATCGAACCAAACAACAAACCGTGAACGAAGAAAGGCATGAGAGAAAAGAAAGCAGCATATTGGCTAGTAATAGTGATGCCATAATTCTTTTCAGGAAGGGAAGGGGCAGCAAAGACAAGATTTGATCCACCTCCTTTTTGTATTTTATAGATAGAGAGAGGCTTTCTTTTGGTTTTTCATGTTGTCAACCAGTTGCACAATGCAAATAGATGGCGAGTGCCTGATCGAATGGCTCAGGTCGTGTGGGAGCAAGGTGAAAAAAGATCTCTCGGTCTGTCTGTTAGGATGCCTCAACTGCATACATTACCTAACTTGCACTTTACACCTATCGTAATGATTAACTAAAGTATCATGATTAACTAAAGTTGAGTCGTTACTTTATCTTGATTTTATATACTTCGTTTCTGTCGCTCCATCCCCACGGGGACATAGAACCCGTGGCTGTCTCGGCTGTGCTACCTGGGGCTCCGGGAGGAATAAGAGAGCACTCATCTTGAGGTGGGTTTGCTACTTAGATGCTTTCCGCAGTTATCCGCGCCGTACTTGTCTACCCAGCGTTCGTTTACCGTGGGCATGGTACACGGACATGGTACACTGGAGGATAGTCCTTCCGGGGTCCCATCGAAAAAGGAAAGGAACTTACACTATCCCAGGTCGATAAACTCAACACCAACCAAACAAACCACTATTAAAGAACAACTGGGAGCCGGGTCTTCTTTTCGCACTATAACTATAATGGATAGTAAAATAGTTGGAAAAAAGGGATGAAATTGTAAACTGCTGCTATCGGAAATAGGATTACGGATTCGAGCCTCAAGAAATACTACCGATTTTCCCGATCTAAATCGAGCAGGTGTTTTACATTAACACATTCATCATCTTTTTTCAGCATGTTCTATTTGATACTGGTAGGAGAAGAACCCGACTCGGTCTCGGTATTGTTCAAAAGAGAGGGAAAGCAGAATGTTGTCAAGATAGTATGGATCACCGTTATTGAAATACATGTCCTACCGAGCCGAGAAAGAATTTAAAACAAACAAACTGACTATCCTCTTGCCCAGCAGGCAAAGATTGACCTCTGTGGAAAGACTGATTCATTCGGATCGACATGAGGGTCCAACTCCATTGCATTGCCAGAATCCATATTGTACATTTGAAGCAGGGTTACCCCCTTTCTTTGCTTGCTTCTCTCATGGTACAAACCTCTTCCTGCGGAGCCCCTTTCTCCTCGGTCCACAGAGATAAAAGAAATGTTGTAGGATTTGTGCCAACAGTTCATCACGGAAGAAAGCACTCACCGAACCGGGATCACTAAATAATACGTAAATAATATAATATAGCAAATATATAATAGCATATAATATAATATAGCAAATATATAATAGCATATAATATAATATAGCAAATATATAATAGCAAAAACCTGTCTTTTCTGTATACTTTCCCCGGTTCCATTGCTACCGCGGGCCTTACGCAATCGATCGGATCATATGGATATCCCTTCAACACAACATAGGTCATCACGGACGACTTACCAAAGCACGAAAGCCAGGATCTTTCATAAAGTAGAGTATTCCGACTTTCATAAAATAGAGTATTCCGAAGAAGTGCATAACCGCATGGATAAGCTCACACTAACTATTTTGGATCCAATTCGGGATTTTCCTTTGGAGGTATCGGGAAGTTATTGGAATGTCATAAATCCCCTTTGCCCTATAGAAGATGTTCTCTATTGATTCAAAGAAGATGTTCTCTATTGATTCAAACGCTGGGGTGGGTATGAAGTCAGAAATACAAAGGAGGAAAACCCCTTGATTTCACATCAAATCAGCTGCCTTTCCTGATTACTTCTTTTCTTTATTCCTCTTTAAGCAAACTGCCCTTTCTATCTTTATTCCCCATCAGATTTACATTCATCGAAGCCTCCAATGATTCCGTAGACATAAATATCTGTTTTATCGCCCGCGGCCAAGGCCTTTTAGCATAGAAAGAATAGTAAGATTATAGGGACGCCGGGGTCAGTAAAAAGGTCCGTCCCCTATTACCCCAAAACGATAAATTAGCCTTACGACGAGACGCGAATGAACTTGCTTCTTCCCCCCTCTTCTCTTCCTTGGCTCAGTAAACATGTATAGGAAAAGCAAATGTGATATTAGAATATGAGACAAGAAATCAATCTACTTGTTCTCGGGCTTTTCACAGCGCAGTTTTGTTCAGAATTACAGCGCAGGGACGGTTCATTGATTTCACACTTTTCTGGGGGAGATAGGGTTCAGTGAGTCCGAAGAGAGAGAGCAAGAAGGTAAGTAGAGCAGCTGTCAGCTCACAACGCAAACTCACGGCTTACTATAAGATTCTATATTAGTAACGCTAACCACTCTCTTTTGTGGGTAATTGTAATATAAATGAATGCGGTTGAGCAAGACAAGCACTTCACTTATTCCCCCGGCCTAGTTTCTCGCAAGATAAGCTCTACTCCTCATCTCTGTTGGAGTTGGTAGGTATAAAGCCGGTTGAAAAGAAGCCAAATAAATCCACTTTGAGACTTACTTCTGCAAGTTCACACGCCCACCCTTACTTACTTTAAGAATAGTGTTTAAGTTGATGCAACAGTGAATAGTGTTAGTTTCTTTCTTCCCTTGATCTAGCTCACTTGCTTCTTATGCTTTAGATTGTTATTCCGCCTGGATCTTGAGACTGATGATTCTCTATTTCTAACCGCGCAGTAACAGTAAAGAGAGTTGGGCCAGTGCCAGTACTCTGTAAAAGGAATATCTCTTCTTGGGCACTTGGTATAGAAACATTTGTAAAGATACTGAACAAGTTCTTTCTTCATAGTCGTCTCGGTCGCTCAAACTCTTCAACTGTTCCTTCTGACTCTCCTAATGCGGGCGCCGCTCTAACTGCTTACTTTTGGAATTTGACTGGAATTTCGAGCATAAAAAGAGTTTCCGGATCTAGTTTAAGATCTTTCTGCAACACGATAACCTCTCTCTCAACTTGAACACCTGCCCCGATCTCTTACTTGAAGTAAAGAAAGGAATCATGTCATTTAAGATTACCTGGTATATACTCAATCAACGAGCTGGCGAACTCCCATGAATTCTCTTATGCTTGTTTTGGGATCTGAAGCAGAATCAGTGAAGTGGACGACTAAACTTAATATTTTTCGATAAGATGTTGGATCTGTTGCGGGAAGGAGATAGGGTTACTTCTTAGTTGCAAGGGGAGGTGAGGCAGAAATTGATGTTTGAGTTTCAATAGCGGAATAATAATATAAGGGTAGGGAGTGGAAGAGTCTTTACTTCAATCTATACCAAGTGCTCTCGATGATGCATCATAAGCTGTGATAGTTTCATCTGTGTTTGTTGGCGCAAGTAAAAGTCCACGTTTCTTAACTTAAAGAAGGGAGAGGTCGGAGCAGAAGATAAGTATAGAGTACTCGCCTTTGATGCCCTACCCTAAGTAAATGAGTTGAATCGTCAGCAGTGCCTTGCAAGTCTACTCTGGAATCATCCATATCAGGATCAGTAACAGCACTTTCCTTAACAAGTAGGAATTAAAGACAGGAAGAGAGGGCTCCAACTCATACAAGAAATACTTTCAATATGCAGTGGTAGTTTGGGAGCTAATGAGTCAGGCGTGGTCTGTCACTGCTGGATGTAGTTCTCTAGTTATGTTTTCATCCATAGGGTAGTGTTCGATCCCCTTTTTCGAGTGTAATTCCCCGTTTCGAGTTAAAAGCTTTAGCCGCTCTTATTCTTGTGCCGAATCAAACAGTAAAGGAATCTTGGGCCTCCCTACTAACGCTATACATTAGTAGTTACTTGTCAACAAATACCACAGTTGGGGCCAGTGTCAACTAATACAGATCTTTCTTGCGCAGAGTAAAGCACTTACATTCATTTCATCTTTCGAACGCCGATAGGAAGATTGCTCTAGAGGATTGCTTGCTCTCTCTATCTCTATAAGAGCATATCTCAGATCTTAAGATTACCTTTTCTATACTAAATCAGCGAGTCGGATACCCGATTTGAAGGCAGAAATAGAAGAACCTTACTCTAAAGCTAACGTCCAAACTCCACTCGCTAATACACACACTTTTTTCTTGCGCCGAGTATCTAAGGTAGGAATACCATTTTGTTGCTACTGAGCTTTGGAACCAGTTATTATATTTCTATTACTATAGACATCTACGGAGCGGTAACACTACATCCTCTATTAGGTTAGGGACATATGATACACACTTACCGACGGGAGATACAAACATACCCAGTGAGGACATGCCCCGATTCTCATAGTAGTATATCCAACTAAGTCTATTAAGCGTCCATTTACTCATTCATTGAGGTACGGACAACTGTTCTATTTGGTGCAGGCAAACCTAAATCGATGTAGGTTATAGGAGGTTCATTTGATTCCGACTTTAGAGCAAAAGTATTACTCGCAGGGGGTGAATTACCAGTTGATTGTTTAAGTATCGTAGTAGTAGTAGTAGGGGTGTTCCCGGGTTCGAGTTACAGTATGATAGACACCAGTTCCATTCCTGTTATCGGTGTCGGATTCAATGTTTCTTTCCAGCTCCCCTTTTTCTTGTTCATTTCTTATTGGCAGTGGTGCAATTCCTATGAGTTCCGGGCGGGTTCCTAGGCCCGAGTTATCTTCTTTTTGGTACTGTTTCATTTTCCTTATTTCTACATTGATTCTTCTACCGGGTTCCATGTTTTGAGTTGAGTTCAGGACCTCACACGCACAGTTAAGTCTCTTCTCCGGGAAGTAGTAAATCTGACCTCCGTGTTTAATTCTGCTAGAGTAAGAGTAGGGTTGTTGTCAGTATTAGTAGCGAGTTTAGTTGCTTATTATATTCGAATTTGGTTCGAACAATCAGAATTCCAATAATGAGTACAGGAGGTGGAGAGGAATCAAACTCATGAGATCTTGGTGACACTAATATAAGATTTGAATCAGGTAAGGGCAAGCTAGATGCGCTTAGAGGAAAGAAAGATAGGCTAAAAGAAAGCAAAGGAGGACTAATAGCCAGTAGAACAAGAAGGGCAGCTGACGATGCCAGTGCTGAAGGAAGAAAAGTGTGTCTCGCGCCCGGAAAGCGACATCAGATTTAAAAAAAGCAAAGTAAGCCTAGCAGTTGAACTAGAAAATGAAAATTATTGCGTGCTGTTAGCTTTAGTAAGTAGTGTTAGTTTAGTAGCCGGAGTTAGAGCAGCTGCTCGGTGGCTGATAGGCATTAGTCTTTGAATGAGATCTAGTAAGGACAGACCAATCGCCGGTGAGACTAAAGGACCGGCCAGTAGGCCTAGTTTCTATTCAGGGAAAGAAAGAAGCAACTCGCTACCGTTTTGTTGTAGCATAGTAATTCCAGTAGGTCGCTTAGCGGGCATAGCTCTAAGGGGGTCAGTCAATTCGAAACTATGAATTAAAGTAAGAAGTCAGCTGTCTATTGGGCTAAGAACGATAAGACTAAATAGTCAGTAGTGCTACAATGTAGGGCATTCTAAGACTTAGTTTAGTAAAATATTCTTTCGAAAATCAATAGCAATATTATAATGATAAAATACAGAAGTAAAGTCAACATCGACCAAGATCAAAAGCAGTAGAAAGAAAGATCTGGAGAAGAAGCCGAGAAGCAGAGCGGGTGCAAGTTAGCTCCAAGCGCAGGAAGGAAAGGAGAACTGAAGGGCATTTGCGGGGGAGGCATTCTGTTGAAGTGGAGTCATATAGGTAAGTAAAAGGCTTGGAGTCGAGATTGGGTGCTTGTGTAATAGAAGTGATTGTTGAATAATCTACTAAAGAATTGAATATAGATAGGCTCCTTACTTAATAGAGAAAAGTCAACCTCACCTCCACATACCTAATAGCTTTAACTCACTTACTGCCCAAGCTCACCTCCTTGCTACCTAATCTCATACTACTGAGCTCAACTCTGTTGTGTTGACACAAAGGCTCTTATTCTTCGACTACTTAGTCGCATTCTCATAAGTCGACACAGGTGCTTCTTTCTATTTCGAGAAGTGGGTTGAGTCTGATTGACATCAGTGCATTCTCGGGCCTACTACTCTAAACTGGGGATCCACAACCTCGTCACTTATAAGCTAGGGGCCTATTGGGTCTATCACTGCTACATCTCATTCTTTATCCTTATACCGACCTTCATTCTCAAATTGCCTATTACACCCTTTGAACAGAGCTAGAGCTATCAGACAGACTAATGCATTGGAGTGTGGGCAAGGGCGGAATTCACCCCATATTGGTACAAGACCCTCTCGACAACCTATCGCTAGTAGGAAAGCTCTAATTCTACCAGTACCTATGAGACTGAACCAAGTAATAGAAAATACAGGTATGGGTAATAGAAAATACAGGTATGGCCCGGCCCTAATACTAATAACATCAGAATCGAAATACGGGTATGATGTAGTGCATTAAGTAATAAGATAAGTAATAATGAATAGAATACAGCTGGTAAAGTAATAAGATAAGTAATAATGAATAGAATACAGCTGGTAGGTAATAGGATCCAATCAAAAAGTCAGAGAATGAGACCACTACTGATAATACACTGAAACTCCTAGCTGGGAAGTCCGCTACGTATAAAAAAACTGACACCCGCTTATTAAAACAAAAATAGGAGTTCAGAAGGTAAAGTGGAGTTCTTTCTTAGCCTATTCGACTCTTAGCCTTAGTCTATTAGAGTGCGGGGTCATCCCTTGTTTTATCTGTGCTGTCAACATAGGTATTGGTATTCCTCAGTCATAGTAGGAACCATATGATCCGGCAGTTTAAAGATAAGAGTAGACGTATATAGATGCCAAAGCTTAAGCAGAAATAACAACAATTCTGGGCAGAATCCGAGTACTACTGGTTTTGAAGCGTGTGAAGCGTGTAAGGGAGTTGACCCAGGATCAGACGCAATAGCAAAATGGAACTCTATCCACAGCGGTAGTGGATTCCAAGTCAGCATCGACAAGATCAGAGGCAGTATAGACAGTATCAACATAAGAAGCGGGGGGTAATAGTTTGCTTCTTCTTTTTTGTATTGCATCAAACGGTTATGCAAGTTATGAGTCAGACGCAACAGAAGATATAGTTAGATTAGAGTGCCCCTCCCCGCCTAGTAGGTATTAGAGATATGGGAACTACAGGTGACCTAACTAGGAAGTATTAGAGATATGGGTAACTAACCATGCGTTCTCAACTCTGTCTTTATTGACTTGATTCTTTCTATGCCCCATGTGCAAGAGGAGAGAGAAAGAACATATCCAATTATGACTTGAAAGTCGAGAGAAATAAGTAGCTAAGGAGTTAAAGTAAGCCGGGTAGGCTCAAGCTAGCAAACAAGGATACAGATCAGTAGATTCATTCTTAAAAGCAGTAGCTCCGTTCTTTAGGTTCATTCAGTCCTATAGGTAGTGTTTTCATTCTCTTATTTATTAGTTGGATCCTATACTCGTTAGCTGCATTCCCGCTCTTGCCCTAAAGCCTTTTACTTTTTGGGTTGCTCTTTCGTTCTTTAATTACTAAATATCATAATTGGACTGGCGCTGACAAGACCTACCCCGCGAAAGCCTTAGTGATCTCAGTCTCAAGCAGCAACATAAAAAAAGAAAAGCAGCCACATACAGAAAAGAACTCAGGATTTATGCTTACATCAGGAACTGGGGAATCAACCAATACCGGAAAGAATTGACTAACTATAAAAAAGAATAGAACAACCTGCTCTCCGTCCAATACAAGGGAGTCTAAGCCTCCGGAAAGGAAATATAGAACAAAGTAAGTAAGTAAAAGAATTAGAACAGTGGTTTTTTCTTTCGTTTTTCCAGAAGTGAGGTCAGTGGCGTAAGCCTGAGTTGTGTAGCAAAGTATGATAAGCAGTATGGTTTGATCCCTTCTGTACTCGCTACCCGAAGGGAGGAAGTATAATAATTAAACGACACAGGAAAGAAAAGGAGTCTGTCTTTAAAAGTAGAGAGAGCAGATGGTAGTAAATAAAGCTTTTTTGTATTTATTATTTGATTTATTAGTATTATTATATCTTATGGTGCTTGTGTTGTCGTATCTGGAAGCTCCTAGTCCGTTAAGTGGAAAGGCCTATCTTAATATGCCAAGCCAAGAGGAGGAACCAACGCACACTTATAGTGGATCTCGCCTCGCCCAAGGGTGCCTTTACTTGCATTATGCCTTTACTTGCATCAAAAGAAGTCAATCAATAAATCAATCACTCTAAAGTATTTGTGTTGTAGCGTTGCAGTGAGGGCGGGGTGCGAAAGAAGAGAAGCAAGTTTCTTTTTTGTATTTGAAGTAGGTAATCGCCAATTCCATTCTGTGATTTGTCAGTGCTAGTGTCTTACTTAACGTGTCGAGTTCTCTTTTTTTGGTTCGAGTGCTTGTCCCTTGCTTGTGCTTTTTCCCCTGCTTGTGCTTATAACTAAACATCATTTTATAGAATCTAGTGTTACACACACATATTAGAGATTGACCTACCTGCTGATTCTACGCTGACTCACTGCTTACTCCAGTACTTAGATTGTATACCAGTTGTTTGTATCAGTAAACCCTGGTTCGGGGAAATTAACTAATAGTCGGTAAGCTTTAGCACTTAAGCGAACTCAGAACTCCGGGCACAGTAGCTTGCTTAATTTCAGTCTACAATGAAAAGTTAGTAAATAACACAAGTTAGTAAATAACACAAGTTAGTAAACAACATTGCTTTTTGCTGCTTTCCTCAAATTCTCTTTTTATAATAGTTGCTTCTTGTTGCGTTGAGTTCTCAAAGTTTCTATCTTATTTTACTCATTGAAGTCCATCATTCTGACATTTGGATTTAACCAGTGAGCGTTACACACAGAAATGGAAAAGGGAGCAAATTGTTTTCGTCCAAGCATCAAAAGAGTAGCCTGTGGGCTCTGGTAATACAGTGAATATCGAACCATTAACAACTCGGAGAGCATCAATCCCACCTGAGCGATAAATCACCTTGAATACAAAGCATCCACCACACGGCCATATGGTACTTCACTGTGCAACGGACAGACAAAAGAGAATTTGATTGATCAACGGGCAATGCAGACCCAACTAATCCTAAATCTCGGCCTTCACCTTATCGTGATGCTTCTTTCTTTTCTTCGAAACCTTCTGCTTGATAAAAAGAAAGGGCCCTTAGGCTTATTCCTGTCTCAGGTATAGACAAGAAGAAGTTCCTTATCTCACGTAGTTCGTTATAGTCCCTCCGTATCCCTCCCTAGCGAGTGCATTTCCTTTTTCCTATAATAAATAGAAATACATTGACTTTTTTCCTATAATAAATAGAAATACATAAATATATATATAAGATATAAGCTTGTGTAGTCCTATAGCAGAAGGCGAGTAGAGGTATTGACGAGCAGCGTACCAGCGCCTCCCTTATAGTTCCGTTTGTTTACATTCACAGGTCTTGTGGGAACTCCTTTAGTTCAGGTAGCCATAGTAACAAAGGGCTATGGTACTATAGCTTTACTTCGTCCGTCCAAGGTAAACTCCTAAATGCAGCCTTCCTCAACTATACGATACGATACCCACCCCTAAAAAGATATAATTCCTCTTTATTCTATTCCGCTCCTTCTTTATCTCTTCTTTTCTTTTAATCCGATCTATCATCTCGGATAAGGTAGAAAAGTCAAAGAATAGGACATAGATAGTGTGGTAGTGGGATTCAATAAGTGTGTTATACCCTTTTTTGAATAAGACAATTTCTGAAGTATAGCATTCATCAAGCCAGAATGCCCATGGAATTCGGTTGTTTTACTCTCTTCTAAGGAAATGAAAGGCGTGGTACGAAAGCACTTCGCCCGAAAGCAAGGTCACTCGGTAGTTCTTGTCAGTGACAAATGTTCTTTCGTTGGCCACAATTCTTCGCTATAACCCATGTTTCATCGCATAAAGTGCTCTATTCCCTTTCCTTCGTATTCGTCTTTGCTCAACACGGTCATATACCTTTTCGGTTGATATGCTTGAATGAACAATTCGTCTGATTTTGCTCTTGAAAAAGAACATAGGCCGAAGACTAAACGGATGGATTCCTTTCTAGTTTGTCTTGAACCGGGATCTCATTTCGAGTCGAAGAATGGGTCAACAGCTCCGCCTAAGTAGCAACGAATGCCGATAAGCAAGTAGACAAGTTGATTGATTAGATTAGAGATGAAAAAGCATAATTTCTGCAATTGGTATAAGGGCGGATAGCAGAATTTCATAAAGAGGGCCGAGGCCTCGGACTCTATAGACTCCTATGGTATGGTATCTCTCGACCCAGTGAACATGCATGCCCACTACCTTAATACCCCGTCGCCCCTATTCTTTCATAGAAAGGGATTAAAGACTACTAAAGGATGGTCCGATCCGAAATGCTAAAATAGCACAAGCTCCCTTGATAAGCCGCTTTCCCAGGTAGTTTCCGGTCTAAGGCCTTGTAAACAGAATTCCCCACTCCATCCTGTGCTACATCGAACAAAAAGATGAATCCAGTTAGGACTTTCCACAACAAGATCTTTGTCTCACTAACAAAACCTGAGGCTGACACCTGACCTGAGAAGTGGAGTTCCCCTATGGAATATGTCTAGAAGGCCCTATCTATGCTACTAAAGCTGGTAAGGTAAATGAAGAAATCAATAAGCTTCTTTAATTCGCATGCGGTAAGCCCATTTGATCTTCTTTTTTGTTTGAATCGGCGAATGCTTTAAGCGGTATTTCAACAACGACAATCATGGTACCGGTGCGCCTTTCAGAGGTAGAGACAATTAGCCGCGTATCCAGGGATGGAACCTTCCGCCCAATTCTTTTCTTGCCTCGGACGGGAGTCGTCATCATTGAGAGTCAAGCTTGCCTAACCGCGGAAGTCGAGTAGAGGACCGAGGACCGAGAGCTAGGGAAATCCAGATCGGGCGCTTTGCCGTAAGAACACTTACTTGGAAAACAAAGAAGGACCGGGTGGTCTGGCTCCAGGTGGGCCCCCGAGATGATATCCTTAAGGGCTTACCACACATGTAGGGGCCGCTTACTTTAATTCATCATTTAATAGGAGCAAAAGAATGGTGTAAGGTGAACTAGAGTGGAATTTCAATACGACTTCTTTTCTTTATTTATGTTTTTATGTTTCAATACGACTTCTTTTCTTTATTTATGTTTTTATGTTTCAATACGACTTCTTTTCTTTATTTATGATTTAATCTAATCCGTTTCGTTTCTTTTTGGTGTCTCATAAGGAAAAGAGATGCTCGGCAAGGGGCAGTGTTTCCAAGATGGATCGTTTTTGCCACGGATCATGGTGCATTGGACATGACGCGGGAACGGGAAGTAGTACGTACATTGGTTCAGAGGTGGGGCCCAAGTGCAGCTCTCAAAGGTTAATCTATTTTGTAAAGGGATCAATCAATCAAGCATAAAGAATGCTCTTCCCGCTTATTCTTTTTGCTCTTATTCGGAGATAAATCTGTCTTTTTAACCCGAATAGAAGAGATGGTGACTTCCCTTGTTAGGTTCGACGTACTACATTTCCTAGGTGCTTAAGTAAATGAGTAGATCTGGGAGAGGTCAGCTCAATTAGATGCTGTGGGCGAAAGGCTTGAACTGGCTGGGCTCGGGTAATAAGGGGTCTTGCAGCAGCGGTAGCATATGTAGTAGGTTTGTTTGGAAGAAAGTATGAACGAGGTGTTGCCCCCTAACTCTTTAGGGATAAATACACTTCATTAGATTTGATTGTCGCTCTTGAAGGGCCCTGCTCTACTGTCTTTGATTCTCAAATGGATGACTTGAGTTCTGTGTAACTGTGCCGGATTCGGATCATTTACAAAAAGACAATCAGGAGATTCTATAGTAGATTCCGCTCGCTTATAAATACGATGAAAGTGGAACATGGCGAACAGAACTACTTGCTGTTTCATCTGATCCTGTAGAAATCCAATAAGGACTTAGCGCTGAACTTGATTCCTACCCTTAATCTTTCGAGCGCAGAAGCAACTTAATATTGTTTGTTCGAATGCCCCAGTAGCGATTGAGACCGAGTAAGATCCAACAGTTCGAATTGTATTCACTAGACCATGCATATCCTATTCTTAGTATTCAGGAGACTTTCGACTTTTTACTTGGAGGCGCAACTTAACTATAAGTAGGGGGATTGTGATGTAAACCAATAAGAAGAAAAGAATGGAAGGAATCCATTTACCCTAAGCACCCCTGGCCCGAGAGTAAGCTAGCGCACAAGACAAGTAAAGTATAAATAAGCGGAAGCGAGCTACTTTCCCAGGGGGGTTCCAAAATCTCTTTTTACTCTACTTGCTACAGCTCAAGCATTAGAGGTTGACCTGTGTTTAGTAAAGTATGAATAGCATCTCTCTCGCATAAGGTATAATTGACTACACCTAACTCCTTACTCGTAACTTGAGTAATCGACCATACTTGTTTACCTGTGAGCTGCGGATTGTTTTTGTTCAACACCACCACGGGCTGGTTCCCTTGCCTGGTCTAAAGTCAAACCATTGTCCAACTCGCGAAACAGGACTTTCGAGCGCAGAGGCGGTGCAGGAATTTCCTTTAGTGCCCAAGCAAGATAGAAATCCTATTAACGACGTTGTCAGGACTCTGGTTGTACTTATTTTGTTGCCCTTACTCATCGGCAATAGAATCAGTAGAAGCTAGACAGTAAGTTTCCTCTTATACAGAAGCCGACTTTCTTTTCGAATGCATAAGTAACGGAACGATCAAAGGCAGAATAAAGTACTGGCCGGGCTGCAAAAAGTACTGCTGGCTTTGTCGCAAGGTATCCTTCATATTAGTTTAGAGAATCGGGTCTGTTCTTGTTGAAGATTAAGTAGTCCATTTACAAGTTTCTATACCAAGTGTTACTCATCGAAATGCCATTCGGAGCCAGCAACAGAACCCGAAAGCTGCACTTCTAATAAAAAGTTGAGCTCCAGTTCGAAAGGCGGATGCAATAAGATATATAATCCGGTAAAAAACACACAGAACACGCAACGTCGAACGCCTTCGCTTTCAAGGCGAAATCAACTTGCTGGTGAACTCCTTGCTTGCTGCATTAATGTAAGGTAAGTCAGGGAAATAATAATAAATGTCAGTAAGGCGGGGAAATAAGATCACGTATTAGGAACAACAATCTGATAGGCGTCAATTCATTCGTTGGACTGTAGGATGGTTTCCATGAGTCATTTTGCTATAGGAGTAATTGAACAGAGATTCAACTTATCAAAATGGGCCTTGCCTTCTTACACTGATTGTCCCACTTATGCTTCTTCCTGTAAAGGTAGGGACTGATTGATTGCCTTTACCTTAGTTGTCTACGAGCAGGAGCAGAGGCAAAAGTTAGCAGTGCGGGTGCAGGCGCTAACATAGTTTCAATGAAATGCTGCAATGCGAGTTTCCGGGTCAATTCCTATATGATGTCAATTCCTATATTCTATTCCAAAAGGGAGAGACATTCTTTTGTTTTACTTTCCTCGGTACAAGATGGATCAGCATCAGAAGGCTTTGCGAGTTATGTCTAGGTTCGGTGCTTGTTCAAGTGTTGTCGACTCAAATTAAGCCTTAATTGCCTCATTTTTGTTGTTGCCTGCTAAAGCCCCTTGTAGTGGAACTCATTCTTGTAGTAGAGCTAACTAAAACACATACCTCTATGGGCAGGGCAGGAAATGTCACTTATTGCCCTTTTTCTTCTTATGTCATAACCGAGTTGTGGTCCAAAGAATGGAGCAGGATTCTAAGCTATAGAAATACGAGTTCCAGAATCACCAGTAGATGAAAAGTCGGGATCGGTATCAGAAGCCGAATGTACCCAGATTCAGGATAAGAAGGTTGGAGCCGCGAAAGATTAAGTAAGGATCTGCATCAGAAAGATGAAGTAAGGATCTGAGCAAGCAAGCGAGGTATGTTTGAGTTTGGATCGATCTTAGGCAGTAGAAACTCGAGTTCTCCTATCCCAGTAAAAGAAAGAGAATTGATTCACCGCCGTAAGCCGAGTCAACCACAAATAATAATTCCGATGCTTACGGGAGAACATAAACACAAAGTGTAGGTATAGCCCTGCGTTGTTTAAGCCAGCCATGGTCAACTGAGAAAATGAGGCTCATGGAAACTCAGCAACTACCCTTCTTTACTATTCTCTTTGGACTACTTGGTTGTTGCTCTTCGCCCGTAAAGTAACCCAGCTCACCTCACGCACTAGTACTTTCTTTATAAACTAAGACACTTAACCTACAAAACAAACTGAGCCTACCTTTTCCATACTTGCATCCTAAAAGCAAGCACGGTTCGGGTTTAGGTTAGAACTCAGTCTTCGTGGGGCATCTCTCATTCATTGTATGTAGGACAGGACCATCATCGTTCATGGTGGACATCATAGCATAGGACCACTATCTGAATGCATCGTGGGTGTGATCAACAATAACAAATGGTGCCCCAAGGGATCATTCCTGTCGTAACGGCATTCAGTCCGAAAGTTACATAAGTAAGTCTATGCCTAGTTGGGCTTGGGCGTGTGGTAGGCTAACTCTAGGGTAGTAAAGCGCATTCTTGAAGCAGGGTCACTCATTCTAGGATATCCCAGTCAATCTCTCACTCATAGCAGCACCATCCTGTTCGACAAGTGCATCGATCGATCCCATGGTCCGGGCGCATCGAAGGGTTCGCCCGATAACTATTTGCAGGTTCTGAAAATTACACAAATAAGCCTGTGTCTAGTTGGTTCAAGTGTAAGCCCGGCACACAACGAAACACTTATTCACTTAGGTAGGGATATGGTGACATCGCTCAACACAACCCCTATTGATTGATACATTTTTATTTAAACACTGGATTTGGATTTCACTAAGTAGCCAAAGGATGGAGCTATGGGCCGCTACAAATCCGTTTTATCCTATTTTATCCTATATAATATGAAATAGTATTCGTGCAACACACCTTTCTTGATACATTGATTTCAACCATACTATATCATACCATATTCTATTTACTCATATCATACCATACTCGGGAGCGATGTAAACATCATTATTTCAGTAAAAGCACATAGTCCTTGAGGCAGTCCACGAGCGACCTAACATCAAAAAAATGAGTCTGTCTCTGGTTCCCGCAAGTGTATCATCACATCTCCGCGGCAAGGGTAAAAGTGAGACCACATAGACAGGCTTTACTACTTATCTGAAGTAAGGTGCCTATACTAAGAGGAAGGAATGCTAGGATGAAAGCAAGCCCTATAAACAGGAAATCACAACTTAGATGGAGTAGTGGCAAGGCGTAACTAACAAGCAAGCTTGGTGGGGGTCGAGGTAGGGAGAAAATGCCAGAAACAAGTAAGGTGTTGAGTAGTAGAGGTAGGGCTTGAGCAGCGATATAGTATGAGTAGTAGAGGTAGGGCTTGGGCAGCGATATAGTCGATAATAAGGGGCTTGGCCTGGTGAGTGTGATTCCGTATAAGCGGAGTACTCGCTAAGCCTTCTACTGGTTTGCTTATAGGCTAGACCTAATGCAGACTTGTTTACTCGCCAGTGGTTCTTAGACACCGAATAAAGTGCTCGTACTAATGAGTGGACTGCAAGGAACAACTACAAGAGTGCCGGAGTGTACAAATACAGACTTAAGGCAAAGAGAAGCAGGCTGAACTACTATGCCAAGAAGCTAAACCCGCATTGGACAATTTTGGACTAGAATAAGTTTTAGAGCTAGAGCTCGTTATCAAAGAGGATAGTAATATTGATAAGGGCAAGTAAGAATCACATAGGCCCCCAAAGAATAAGAATAGCAGGTGCCTATATTAGGATAAAGCATTAGATGGGGCAACATTAGGCTGCTATGGGGCAATATTAGGCTGCTATGCTAAGATGGCTGCGGCTGGCTGCGGGTGCGTAAAGCAAGGGTGTTTGTTTTCACAATAGGTAAGCTTTGAGGCTAGGAATGGGAGTTTTAATCTACTACTAAAGAACAAGTAAGGGAGGGCGGTCTTAAAAACAGTACAGCTCGACTCGACTTTTGGTGCACTACTTGATTATAATATCTAATAGTATGGGTCTCCCTCTGATAGTAAAGGCAGCCTTGATAGCCACTAGTTCGATCCGGCAAGTAACTTCGTGTAGCGGGTAGGTTGCTTTCCTTATAGTTCCCAGTTCCATTATGATTGTTACTAGCATTATTCTATTACCGGATGCGCTAGCCTCGTACATACGCTACAATGATAGTTTCCAATGAGGTAAAGCAAAGATCTAAGTCAGTAACATAAGAATAAAAGTGGTTGTCAGTAACATAAGAATAAAAGTGGTTTCTCCCGAGTACCAAGCAAGTGCAAGTCTGATCGGTGTAAGTTCTATTACTCAACGGCCCATATCCTTTATTCTATGCTTTCTTCTTTGCCTTTACTTACTTGTATTGTATTCTTTGACTACTAACTACCAGATTGAACTCTACTAAACCGATAGACCTGAACTTGACACCCGGATACCATGTTCTATTTTTGTTAATCACACTCAACTAACATTACCAGCTTGACTCCTCCGTCTATTAGTCTCCTTTTCCTGCCCGCGAGAACTATCAGCTTGTGCCGATCCTTGTTTCGAAGCTCTTTAGCCTTGTGTAGTGGGGCGCTAGGCAGCACAATGTTGTATCGCTGTCATAGGTAGCAACGCACTTTGCTACAAGAATGCTTAGAGGAGGGACAAGACTGAACCGAACCAGAGCCACTAAGATAAGAATAACCATTACGAGCACTAAGAGGGGAACTCCTGCCGCGTAACACAAACTCATCAGGCGTACGAGCACAACAGAAATTATAACTCGAAATAATGACTACTGGGTCATATAAGAAAGAACCTAATAGGTGAGAAAGAAGGTGTTACGGTGTTAGACATCAACACGAGCATTAGAGAATTGAAAACATTGCTAACAAGCCTGAAAACAACCACTATTGGATTGGAAACCACTATTTTAAAGAACTCGGCTAGGACTCGGGAATCAAGGAAAGCAATGGAAGAATTGAATCAATAAGAAAAGACACTAGGGCGGCTTTTGCTACTATAAGTCAGAATTGGTCTGGAGGGACATGTATAGGGTGCTTCTTCTGCTTCCCCCAACTCAAAAGATGGAATCGCCACTGATGAGAATGACACTTGTAAGTGGTACGCTCTGGTGCATCTACCAATGGGAATAGAGATAAAAGTGTAGTGGTAAGAGAATCAAACCAGTACATTTCACCTTTGCTCTGTAGCTCCTGTCTATCGGCCTGACACTACTCACTTAGATTATGTATTTCTCTATACACTTATAGGCTCTTGCCTTCTACGCTAGTTTCCAACTGCAACTACGAACTCTTACTCTTCCACCGACGATCTCACATCTTACTTACTGAACAAACAGAACTGCTTTCAATAACTATAGGCTTGCTTGGGCTGCTCCATAATACAGTAAATTATGATAGGGTCGGTTCTTTACCTCTCTTGGTGGATTCCTCTTCTCTTGTTTGATTATTTTGCTTACTTCTTTGGATTCCTACTTATTAGTTTAAGTATGAGAAGCAGCAGCATTGGACTTGAAGCCAGGGTTATGTGGCAGGGAGATGGAAACACAGAAGGGAGCTAATGACTAGGAGACGGTATAGGCATACTATAAGTTGTGAGCTACAGTCCAATGAGTAAGGTGGAAAAACAGCATTGAATTAATTAATATAAGTCTTCTTTTAGCGGGGCATAAGTCTATAGTGCTTCAGTCAAGTCCCTAGCTCTTAGTGCAAATCTGTATTGCGAGTTTTCTTCTTATCTTATAGGTGTATTAATCGAAAAAACGATCCTATCTCACTACATTTACACTTACTGTTTGTATCAATAGAAAAACAAACAAACTACCATACTATATTGATGGAACGAAGCTGCCCCCCTATTTATTAGTAGAGGACTAAATGAGTGCACTAAAGAATTGAGCTGGAAATCGGGAATCGCACTACTGCTCAATAGACTAGATGAATGCAGAGACAGATCCCCCCTTCTTAGATTAGGTCTACCTGCCCTCGAGCGGAGTCTTACCTTCCTTGCTTTTAAGCCGAACCTACTTATGGAAATTTGGTACTTGTCCCCGGAACTACTGTTTTAATTCTTTAATGTGGGTATTGAATTCCATTTTGTATGATACATTAGAGAGTGGTTTCTTAGCTGAAGTCTGCCACTCCCTTCTGTTACTCACAACTATTCTACTTATTCTTACTCACAACTATTATAAAGTCTACCGGTCCTTCCTGTCTTTGATTCGGATTTGCCCATATCAAGCCAATATCACTTTACTGCCTACGAGCTTGTCTTTGCTTGGTTTCAAACTAACACTACTGAACCAGATCTTTGCTTTAGTTCCCCAATACCCTTGTATGCCTGAGCTTATAAGTCGTTAGGCAGTGGGTTGAGTCTACTAGTGAACAGCTCAATTCCCGTTTGTTGGGGGGAATCCTAGCCGCCCGTATCCTATCCTGTATGTTACATTTCCATTCCTGTTAGCAGCAGTTCAGGTCTGCTTGCCATTAGTTCGTTTCTTATTAGTATTGATATGATTCCGAGTTCCTAGCGGAGTTGTTGTTATCCGGATTCCTGGTTCCAAGTTGGTTATCATAAGTAGCAAGTTGATTCTCGTTATCAGCAATTTAATTCTCTTCAGTGCTGGCCCATCTTAGCAGCCCATCAAATAAGCTGCCCTGACTTGACTCAACTAGTAATAGACTATGAATACACGTATTCAAAGCGGGGCCCTTTACTTGCATTCTGCCCAGGGACACTTGAGTTCGACTCTACTGCTCCTTGGTAGAAGCTCGCTATCAATCCATGCTTTAAGTCTACTTCCACCAACCAAATAATAGGCCATATGCTCCGAGTACGACTTTCGCCTTTGACTTATGCTGCATTGTTTTCATATGATATTTGCTATTCTATTTACTTAATATTGATTATAGGGCAGCGGGTAGGCAGCTTAGAGGCGGATCCCCTAGCTATTCGTTTTAGTATTGGTAGCCCGGAAGTTATTCTATTCTAATGGTTTTAGTAGTTACAGTCCGATTAGCACTGGTTCAATTCTTTTGTTACTAGAGTTCAATTCCTTTTAGTAGTAGGTGGATTCCAGGTTTAGTAGGGGTCAGCACTAGCTCAATTCTGCCTATCGGTTCTTACTGGTCTTGTAGTACAGCATCGTAAGCCGCATCTCATACCAAAAGAGTGGAGCGGCGCCTCGACCATCTGACCCTACTATTCAATTGCCATTCTATTCTGATCCTATTATGAGCCATATAGTATTTCGTCTCTCGCAGCTCATGCCAGCTAAAGCAGCCCTTGCTGTTATAGCTAGGGGCCTGCCTCTCTTTACTTGTATTCTTTAGCTCTACTATAGGTCTTACTCTACTGCATCCCGGGCTTGCTACCTATCTCCTTAGCCTGCCTGTACTGTACATCAAACCAGAACACGATTGAAAGGAGTGTGTGCCGATAAGACTTACATTCATGCTAGCAATTCAGCTCATAAGTCAAATCATTGAGCAGTGCCTCGGCAACCCAACCCAACTACTACAGGTACTACTACTGGTAATGCTCTAACTCGGAAATAAACTCCTCCATCTAATTATGCTAATCCAATAACTCACTCTTACTATATGCTTTCTCCCTTTTGTACTGCTTAGTGAAGTTGAAAATAATGCCTACTGTGTGAGCTTGCCGCTCCTTTATATGAGTCTACTGCTCCTTCATGGCTTCCCTTACCTTTGTCAAGATTTTATCCTTATCTAAGCTTCTCCTCTCTGTTGCTTTACCTATAAAGAAAGATATTAGTTCATTTTACACTATAACATAACCTCTGTAGCTTGATGGGAAATGGATCATGTAATATGCGGTAGGTTGCTCCACTTAGTAAGTATGCCGATCATACCCATATCCAAGGTTCGGTGGTCAGTAGGGAAGTGCTAGTTGTGAGCTATAGCCACCTTATTGACAGTGGTTTATTTCCGTATTTCTAGTATCAATATGGTAGTGCTCGTTTTTATTCTCTAATAGGCCCCGCGTAGTTCCTAGTTCCGAGCTAAAGTATATTAAGCGATGCGATGGTTTTATTTTGACTTCTGCGATTCATAGTTTCGAGTTCCATTGTTGTCGGTATTCGTTTCATTCTTTTAAGCCAGGGGAAGTGTTTGAGTGTATTGAATCATAGTTTAGTTGAATCTTCTAGTTAGTAATTGGACTCTCTACTGGTTAATTGGTTTGCCTCTTCGACTACTTCTTTGAATTCCGATTCAGTGTTATTATAATAACAAGAAATTCATTGTATTTGTATTAGCCTGTTTTTATCATATTAGATTTATATTCCTATTTATTAGTATTTGATTAGATAAACTAGGGCTAACAGGACACACTCAATGGAAACAAGTAACTCAACTCATACCGATAAGACCACCAAACAACTATTAGACAAGTATGAATATAGTAATTACACTCACCAAGCAACTGGGAATTACCCCACCAAGAACAAGGCTACTACGATCCCCTACACTGCAAGAACTATAGGACTTTTACTAGGAGCTTAGGCCTAATACATTAACTGCCAAGTAGGAATCTCTTCTATGAACTAATAAGTGGGAATCCGCTCTGCTCTGTGGGGCCCTGGGGAAAACTATATTGCTTCTAAGACAAGACAAAAACGACTAACTATCAGAGCTAATCTAACTATCAGAGCTAATCTAACTATCAGAACTACCCGAGGAATAAAGAATAGAAGTAGGATCTAGTGCACCCAGGGAAAAGAGGAGTAACCAAAAGAATATAGACTGACTTGACTCCTCCGCTTCTAGGACCTGAACAAGGAACTAAGACCTGCAGCTACTATCCAAAATAATGGAAAAACAGGGAGTTCCTAATAGAAGAGTCAAACTCGAAATAGAGAATACAAACACCAAACACTAGGAAGGCTGCAACTAGTACCTCTGACAATGAAATAACGGATAAGGCCTCCGCGCCTTGAGTTTCCTACTTGCCTCTTCGATTCTATAACCGCTGATCCAGATCTTCACTCCGCCTTTACGTTAACTATGAGTCTGCTCTGGCTTACTTGTAGGCTGACTTGCCCCCCTAAACTCCTTTATTTCCTGGTTGATTCTTATCTGTAGTAGTAGTAGGAGACCACTTATCTGTAGTAATAGTAGTAGGAGACCACAGGGTTAGTTGGTGGATTAGTGGAGGTTTGAAATGCAAATATATTACTTCTTAGTTTAATTCGTTATATGGGTAAACCCGTTTTCGTTCTTTCCATCAACCAGTTAAAACCTTGTCATGTCAGCACTAGCCCCATCTAAGCAGCCAGCTGTTAGCATCTCGCAGCTCATCCAGCAAAAGCTGCCCTTAGTTCCCGCCCAGTACGATGCATCTTACTTATAAGTTTCATTTGGATAGTTAGGTTCTGACTCGTATTAATTAGGATTCCGTAGTTGTAGCCGGTAGTAGCTGGTTTCCCGGTTTAGAGCTAGATCCATTAGATGGTGCATCAGCCTTGCTTGTTAGTGGCAGTTCCATTCACATTAGTGCTTAGTTGCATTCTATTCTGAAAAAGCACAAGTAACAGAAAGGATATCAGATTGGGAGTAAGGAAAGAGATACTGAGTTAGCTGAACTACAGATATGAGGGCAGGCTTGTTAGTGGTAAATGCAAGTATAGTCGCTGGCCTAAGTCTTCTGTAAGGTAATACAGAGCTAAGGTACTCAATTGAAGAGGAAGAGACAGGATAGTCAGAACCACAGACAGGAACTATAGCACATCGTATAATAGGAAGGAGTAGCCCAATTCTAGGGTTAAATACACGGATATGAGATCAGTAAAGTAAGAATAAAAGAGGGGAATTCAAACTGGTGTTTCTGATCTGATAACTGGGAACTAAGATTTTTGCTTACTGCCGATGAGACTTGATCTTTGACATAAAAGTAACTAACTGGGGGGAGGGTAACAGGAATCCAACTCTTAATTAATACTTACCCCTGGGGGCGTGTATCAAACTCTGTTGCTTGGGACTCCTATTGACAAGAAGAAAGCTATGGCCAACTGTCATGTCACTTAATTATGAAAACTTCCCTGCCCTTACTTAATCTAAATTCGAATTTGATCTATCTCTCTACGAACTTAGCCACACAAACCATCTCTCTACGAACTTAGCCACACAAACTCTCCTTTCAACTTACCTTCCCGCTTCAGATCCATATCTTGCTGTTGACGAGTTAATTGATTCACTACTTCCTCATTGATTCACTACTTCTTCTCGGCTCGACAGCTACATTTGGTTCTTCAAGTCGATCAGAGGTTGGTGCTAAGAGAGGTTATTTATTGGCTTGTCGGGTGCTGTGCTCAAGTCGATCAGAGGTTGGTGCTAGGGTTGTCAGTTCATAAAGTGGAATTAAAGCAGAAGCTTGGAAAGCCAAAGAAAGAATCACTTCTCCAGGGCTAAGTGTAAGTAGGCTATCCAGACTTATATACGCGTAAACCTAACCCGAAACGGAAAGGAAGCTAAATCCCCATATAGGAACATAGGCACCACGCAACTCAAACTCACTACACCTAGAGTCTTTTGCCTTATTGTCCAGTTCTTGAAGCTGAAAACTAATAGCACGCAAAAACCTAAGAAGAATCGACTGTTGCCTCAGCTCAGATATAGCTCTTGAAACTAAAAAACACAAATTTGAGAATCGAGTGCTGCTGAGATTCCTTTAGCCTCTTCTGATCTATATACTTGGACACTGAATTACTTACCTTTGCGCTGACTTTCGCTTTTGGGTTAAGAGTTTCCGGATTGGATGAAACTCGGGATTCCACTCATTCATTTACCGCGGACCTATTACTTGCGCCTGTTCTTTCATAATCCCAGGCTATCAAGAACCAAGCTACCGACCTCGGATCTTGCTTTACTCGATCTCATTCTTACTAGCTTGTCCCTAAGCTAAGTCTGTCTTCTTTTGCTTTAACTCTGCTCTAGCTCCTTTCCTTGGCTGATAAACATTGTAAGCCTCTCTTTCCGGTAGTAAACTAAGTAATGAACTAAGTAATACAATAATGGTAGACTCCACCGCCCCAGAAGCGACATACTATACAGGAATCAAAGTATCGATATAAAGAACTAACTGAGTGGGTCCAAGCCAAGTAAATACTCTTCCATCCTCTGCGCTGACCTCGAACCTTGCTCCACATTGCACATGAGCCTGCTCTTACTGTAGGAAATTCTTTGGCTACTGAGAACGAGCCTGGCCTTTTCGCCTCTGACTTTATCCTTCATCTAATTATCCAACACTACCTATACTCTATTGGAATAAGACTACTATTAATGGATAATGGAGTCGAACTACTACCATCGGAACTAAGCTACCACCTATTAGCCTTAGCTCAGAACTGATGATCCTTTCATTCAGCCTTAACTGCCGGAGAGAATGTCACTACGGACCGCGCCTCTTTGAGGTTAGCATGCCGGGGCCGACCCTAATACTTAAAACTCATAGCTGGGAATCCCCCATCGCTTGACTTTCTTTTGAAAATAAGGGTAGTAGAGCATAGAACCGGAAGAAATGGATTGGGTTACGATCTAGGTCATTATCATACCTATAGTGGTGATACTTTAGGTAATACCAATAAAACATCAAATAAATAAGGTCCGCAAAAGCATAAAAGAAATAGTAATGTTACAATGAGAAAAGAAATATCCATTATTATAATAGGTCAGTAGTTGGCAAGTGAGATAGTGGAGAACAGGTCATTAGTTGGAAATTTAGATAGTGTAGAACAGGTCATTAGTTGGAAATTTAGATAGTGGAATCGATTGCACACAAGAAGGCTTGGACAGCGCCCCATAACTTATTCTAGGTTAGGATTTGTAGGTTAATTCCGCGCAAACGTTTTATCATATAATATAGAATCCTTTCCTAGGGTGTATTGTGCCATGTGCGGGTTTCAATCAAATCAATAGGTGTGTTGCGTGTAGCAAGGTCGAAGTTTGAGATGACAAATAATAATTAGAGGTACAGTTCGGAAATAACAAATTAAAGAACAAAAATGGTGAGTTTTAGAGCAAGTAAGCGAAGATACGGATCAGCGGAGGGAGCTTATTTGTTGTGCGTCAGCGAGCTAGTGTAGCGTCAGTGTGCAACAGCTAAAGAATGCAATTAAGGCGTTTTCGTTTGAATCAGGAATGCTAGGGTATAGTTGATTTCTTACTTATATCTTATACTATAATAATGGTGGATTTCTCCCTTATTATAGTTGTTTTCTTATTGCCCCAGCGATTGAATTCTGTATTTGCTACTAGGTATTGTTAGTTGCATTCTCCTACTGACTTTGCTTGATTACTTATCCTCTTTCTTGTGTAATTCCACTACTCGGGGGCGCTCCTCTCTACATCCTTATTTGAATGTAGTATTACCACCTGCAGTCCTAGGCTCATTAGCGCAATTCTTACTTTCGAGTGGGCGACCGGGTTAGATGCTTCGGTGTACTGTACTAGTTCATCCTTTTGTTTTAAGTAGTGCTTTCGGTCTTTGATTGACTTGCCCCAGACAGTGAATTCTTCTTATAAAGTAAAAGCATTAGAAGCGCTTATTTCTTTTTAGTCTGAGGGCACAAGTAGAGCCACCGTCCCACAAAGGTAAACGTTTTAGAGTAAGTAAGTAGGGGAAGAGTGGCAGCAGAGATCTGTATGTATTGTTGGACTCAACGCCGGTAGCTCCATGATGGTTATTATTGGTTGGATTACCTGTTCCTGGTGAAATTCCTTATTCCTAGGTTCATTTGTACTACTTAGTTTATCTATACCCGTATTCGTCTACTGCTCAGTTAAGGTCTGCCTTAGCTACCATCCCATATTTCTTACTTGACTAAGCACCCCTCGCTTCGTTCTGTAGTTATAGCTTCCAACTGCTACTCTGATTTCTAGTTATTACTATCCTCTCTTTGATTCCGCAACAGGGTGCCTTGTTTTGTTATGAGTTGAAAGCAAGACAAGGCAGGAAGTAATCCCAGTTTTTTAGTCAAGAAAGGGAGGCTGTCTTGTGTGTTGGCCTACTGGCTTCTTAAGTCATATACTATTATCTTCCGCTTAGCTTACTATTATAAGTCATCTTCTGGATGAGTCATCCTCTTATCAATACTATATCTACCCCATTAGTTCCATGGATCTACTCCATTAGCTCTATAGTTAGTCATCTGAGATTCAAGTCGGGAGTAGGGACAGAGTTTCAGGTATGTATTCATTAGTTTCATCATGTCGCTGAGGAGCATAAGAGTAGATATTTAAGCCCAAGGTTCAGTCTAATAAGTCCGGTTGGTTTGTTGGAAAGGAGTTACTAGGCGGAGTCAAAGAAAATAAACTCCTGCCGCTACACGGTCTCTGCCGCGACACTAGTAGATGACTTCACTGACGCGCTACATTAGTAGTAGCTTGTCGTCTTGTCTAGTAGTTACTTGGCGTTTTCCCGTGAAAAAAGGCAGCAAACTCGTTTGCCTTGATAGATGACCTGAAACAGACTAACTTTTTATGGAAACCCGGGATTTTTAATAGCAAAGGCATTTCCCTTCATTGCGAACCTAAAAGTAATTGTATTTTTATGTTTTCCCGGGTTTTTTGATAGCAAAGTGATTTTCCTTCATAGCCGGGTTAAGATAAATGAGATTTTATCGAGAGCTGGCCAAGCAACTGTTAACGTTGCGCGGCTAGCGCCGCTTCACTCTTTCGCCGCGTAACGAAAACAAACTGACGCTATACACCAAGCAACGATTACTGTTGCGCGGAGGACGCTCAACAGCCGCGACACTAATAGTAGGGCTTCACTGACGCGCTACATTAGTAGTAGCTTGTCGTCTTGTCTAGTAGTTACTTGTCTACTTGGCCCGGTATTTTTCATAGCTTCTCTTCTTATTTTATGATTATTCTTTTCCTATCTCTTTTCTTTTCCGCTCCACTCTTCTCGTACCGTTAGGGGTGAGGCTTTCATTGCGGATTATTAGTCTACCTTTCCTGTCGATAAGGCCGTAAACTAACAATAAGAATAAGAAGGCCCACCACATCAGATTGAAACACCACCTAATGGGATTTGAACACTGCACTAGTGTTGCCAAGAATCGAATATGGACACACAAAGGATGGACCCTCTAGGGAAAAAGTTCAGAATGGAGCTGGTGCCTATAAGACTCATAGTGGAAATCTAGGGTTTAACTTACTAGTACAAGAATAAACAGGAGCCCTCGCAATCAAACAAGGAAGTAACCCCCAGGAGCCGAGCCTTACTCCTTAGTTGACCTTACCCCTTAGCCTCAGATATTGGTGTTAGTATACTGACTTTCTATCTAGTTTTAGGTCTTCCTCTGTGCTTCCTTGGCCTTAGGTCTTTTGATGGAACTACTCACCCTTAGCACTATACTTGGAATTATTTATTGAACCCCGGCTCCGGAACTCAAATATGTATTTAACCTATTGGCCTGCTACTCCCTTTTGGATTCTTTCATTACTTGCTTTGCGTTTGCATTGCCTACCTTCTCTTCTTTAACACCGAGGCACACGGTTGGACTTGGAACCCCACAAAAAGCAAAGGCTTCTACTTCTACTAAAAAGAGTGGAGCTACAAAAAAGAAAGGCTGGAACGCCACCTCCGCATACCTACTAATTCTATTATCTATATGTGCTATGTCGTACCCATATCCTTTATTCTATGCTTTCTTCTTTGCCCTTACTTGATTTTGTTTTCATTCTGATTTGCCCACTGTCGAGTCTTAGCAGGTGCACCCCCAGTTTACCGGGTCCCTACAAAGTGAAAGGATTATCAATCAGTTCAAGTCGGATTAGGTGCTGCCGGTAGCACTAGACATAGTTTGCAAAGCAAGCAAGCAGTGGTCTACTCTCTACCGCGTAACACGAAGACAATAGGCGAATACAACAGGCGTAAAGAACTACTTATAATACTCATTTGTTGTTTTAGTGAAGTAATACTCATTTGTTGTTTTAGTGAAGTTCGACTAATATTACAATTATTATGTATTTTGTATCACAGCTGTACTCTAGTCCTTGGCTTGGTAGGTGCAAGTAAACAGTTTAAGAGTCAAAGTCATAATAGTAAGACTCATAGGCAACAAAGCCAGGGTTATGCCCAGCAGTTAGGATCGATAGTTAAAGCGTGTAAGGAAGGAGGCCAATAGTCGAGGAAGTAAGCCTCGAGCTCGAACTAATGAGTTAAAACATGCTGCTATAGGGGGACTAGACTAACCCAAGAGAAAGGGAATGCGGCTAATGAGCTCCGGGTTCATAGGCAGTAAAGGGTTGGATTAGTAGCTCACTTTAGATTAGTAGCTTAAGGGCTTGAGTGAGGGCATTCATTAGTTGGATCCTTTTTAGTATTGATATCATTCCCTCTAGTAGTAGCTGTATTCTAGTATCCCCGAGGTGAATCTCAGTCTTAGGTATAGTTGCTTAGTGGTCTAGGGAGAAGGCTTTGTCTATGGGAAATACAGATGTGATGCACGAGGTATCAGCCTAATGATGTAGTTGAGTAGTTGAACTAGGCGCGTCGGAACGGAGCCTAAGAGTAAGAAGAAGCGATACAGAGAATGCAAGCGGGGAGTCCTAGATTCTGATAATCTAGTATGGAGCTAACGGGTAAGGTGTTGTTAGTTTGTCGAGTAAGGTGTTGTTAGTTTGTTCTTGGCGACTGAGATACAGTGGAGTCAGAATGGTAGTGGAACCTAAGTGTGAGATGGGTCAGTGCTAGGCTTATAGATGTGCGAGTAGCGCGGGCATCCCGATTTCACATATGGTAGAGATAGACTAACAATGGGACATGGGCATTGAAGAGCCGGCTATGAGAATCAAGGCAAAGAGTTTTTGGTTTAAAAGCAAGTAAAGGCATACTAATAGGTAGCAGTTAGAGAGTTTGTTTGCCGGGTTCCTATTCCTTATTCTAATAGAAAGTACTTTATCTACGGTGTTTCAGCCTCGTGTAAGGAGGCACTGTGGAATTCTTCGTCAGTGATAAAAGCCTTTTATTGGAGTTCGAGTCGTTAAGTGCGGTATCAACCTTATCAGCACCAGCCCCATTCTCCTCAGTAGAGGAATCATAGGCGCTTTTCACTCGCTACCGCTAAACTCATCTCTAGTAGTTGCCTCATCAGCAGTAGCTCAATTCTTATTAAATGTAGTAGTACGTACAGGCCTGTTCCAAGCAAGTAAAGATCCGATGTCATTGTTGAAGAAAGAGAGATGTACCTGTTTTATTCTTGCTATCGGTAGAAAGTCTGTTTGTTGAGAGCATAGTTCCGAGTTGGAGACCACGACTGCTTAGTAGATTTCTGAGTTGATAGTTTCCTTCTGCATTAGTAGTATTAGTATGCTTAGCTTAGCTCGGTATCCCAGCTACTGAGTTATCTTCTTAATGGCATAGTTTGATGTAGTTACTTGTATGCCAACAAACACTAGCTAAATTCTGATGTCTACTACCACTCAATGCCTTATAGCTATGCCCGGTATCTTTACTTGATAGTTGATTCCCTTCTGATGCACCAACTCAGTCTTATCTGGTAGGTAGTAAGTCCTATTATCGGTGTTTACTCTTATAAGTATATTGGTTTGACCCACAAAGCAGTACTTTATTCTTCCTTGTTCCCTGACTAAATAAGCATATAGATAATAGAAAACTACTAAAACACTTGTTACTGGCATTCCACCAAGTAAGGACACCCTCATAAGTAAACGAATAATACTTTCTAAGTAAACTAATAATAATAGTAGGAATAAAAGAAAGCAATTGGAGAAGCGAACCTGCGCACCTAAGCCTGTGGTGCCCCGCCTAAACCCTATATTAACTAATCATAAAATGAGTCTTGCCCACTTCGATCTTAGCCTCACTTTGCTGCATCCCATTATGAAACCAAACCCATTGCTCTCACTCCCGACTCGACGGACAATAGCTAGCCAACTAACCCATCTCAAACTGACACTGCTCCATCCCTATCTTACACTGTCCTATCTCATTCTTTGCTTTTGGGCGCCCGACTAAAGACACTCTATTAGTAAATCGGTGCTGAGATCTATTCTTTTAGTGAGCATTTGGATTCTTTGGTTGTTGACTGTGTACGTAAGATTTGATATAAGTAACAGCAGAATAAGGCTTGGACAGCTGACACCGGTCTAGTAAGCTCTGATACCAATGATGTCAGTTCCATGTCCTGTTGGCAGAGTTAGATCCGCACGCACTTATTAGAATGGGCATCAGTAGTATGGGTTTAGGGCATATTTAAGGTATGAGTAGAAGTCCCTGAGCTGGTAGTTACTTGTCTCTTTGACCTAGCAGTTGAGTTCTAGTTTAGAGTTAAGTGAGTTAGGCACTGTTCGTGGACTGATTGACGCTAAACATTGTTACAAGATAACTGAATAAGGAATATCTGACATAGAAGTAAGAATCCAATAAAGGGGATGTCAACAGTAAGGGGAGGTTTGAGATAAGCAAGTGAGGATCCGGATCAGGTGTTTAAAGACTAATAAGCAGTGGTTCCAGTCGTTAGGGGCGGTGTTCGAGTCCTGTTAGCAGCACCTATTACTTGTTGGATTCCCGGAGGTACTAGCGGAACCCTTAGAAGGCATGTCGGGGGTCCATTCCTATCAGCAGTAGGTCCAAATCTAATGTAACCAATTGCACTCTTGTACGGATGTATTGAATTCTGTATTTATATTATTAGCCTTTGTAGCATAGTTGCTTGTCTCTTGAGATTATCTATTGGAAGAAAGCTTTACCCATAATAGATTGGTGACTTGAACACTATAACATAACCCGGTTGTTGATGGGATTACTTCTGAGTTGAATTCACTTAGAAGAGAAATGAGTCTTCTATTGGCAATAAGGAAAGAAAGAAAGGGGTGCCACACTTAGTTAAAGTAAAGGCAGGCTCGGGAGCAGCAAGGGAAGTTTGATAGTAAGGATGCGGGGCAGATCTGAGATAAAGAGGAGAAGGCTTAGAGTTTAACATCAGAATTGAGATCAGTAAAGCCAGTTTTGTGTTTAGGGTAGCGGCAGAGAGTGCAAAGATAGGACCTGTTGCAAGTAACGTAAGAATAGTAGCTAGGCAGGACAGGCTTGGAAGCTAGTGAGTAAGCTTGGTCTCATTGCAGTTAAAGAATGGAAGACAGGATAACATTCTTGTTAGCCAAGAAGAACAGACTGCGGGTAACAAGGCTGCTTTCCAGTAGCTCTTATTCTCCTATTGGTATTGGTTCCATTCCAGTTAGTAATGAGTATCAGTAAGGGTTGGTACTGTATCAGTTTGGAGGCAAGGACAATAAGAATAAAAGTTGGACACTGTAGACTAAAAGACAAGTGAGCAAGGGCAGGTTAAGGCACGGGCAAGAATATACAAGAATAAGATCGAGAAAGGGTAGACTGAGTGACAGTTAAAGTCAAGCCTAAGGATGTAGCAACCAAGGCTAAGAGCCAGTAAGGACAGTTCATATGCGCGGGGGCAGTGCTTCAATCTGGTAGTTCAAAGGAAAGGTCCATGATTATAGTCATAAAATAGTAGTGGGTTTCCTTAACTAACAAGCAAGACTCCAAGAGGCACAAGTAAGCTAAGCCCTTGTGGCGGGAATACGGATTTGTTGTTCAGGGCATCAGAATGAAGGTAAGGATAACAAGAATGGTGGGGATCTATACTAAGAATAAGGGAGGCCGGCTTCGTGCTATTATACTTATGGGCGTTGTACGGCTTGGCTTCCTTAGTTCTATTTGTTGCAGTAGTAATTGCATTCTAATAGTCGTCCCTTGATGATGTCATCGGTGGACTTCCGAGCGAAGATGAAGGGGGCAGTGTTTGGATCCCTATAGTTATGAGGTATTGTTGGCATTAGTTCCATGATTAGTATAATAATAGGATTCCGGAACTACACAAGCAAGACTCTCTAAGTCAGAAGTCAGAGAATCAAAGTCATTAGTGAAAGAACGAAAACGCGGAAGCATTAGTAGCTCCCAGAAGTATTAGTAGCTCTAAGACTAATAGTAGTTAGTATTAGAATGGAAAATAATATAAGTAACTCATTGGTTTAAGTATAAGTACTAATAAAAATAAGTAATAGTCTTCAGTATAAGAGGATAACTCAGTAGTTCGGGATACCTGGATGAAAGTCTAAAGTAAACTACTAAGAACTAATAGTATTAAGTAAGTATAAGAGTTAAACTCAAAAGTCGGAAAGTCAGAATGGGAATGCATAAGGATTCTATTCAGTTTCCGCGCTAGGTGAAGCTGTGGCAGTACTAAAGTCAGCAATAAGCGCTTCATAAAGAAGAGTGATTGTGCTGGCTAAGTCAAGGTTTAGTGAGAGGCTTTCTTTATGTTGTAGTGGTGCCAGTTCCCGTGTTGTATACGAGTTCTGTTCGCCCATCAGTTATAGTTGAATCCGTTTGTCGTGGAGAATGTCCTGATTCAATTGATGCTTGAGTTTCGTCGTGCGGGGGTCTTCATGAGTTTCGTCGTATATAGAATATGGATGCTGTGCCAAAGTAAGCAGTTATAGCGGATCCAACAGTCATAGATAGAGATAGAGCAGCATATAGTAAGCAGCAAGTGGCAAGTAGAGTCACGGGACAGAATCAAGTACTGCTGGCAAGGAAGGGTGCCGATGTAGCTCTAAGGTTAACTCCTATCCTAATGCGCAAGTAAAAGATGGGAATTCTAACCTATAATATTTCACTTACACTGCTTATTATTATGCTGGAACGTAGCTTTATACTAGACCTATCACTAATTCACAGATACAGATCCTGATCTCTAAGATGAAACAAGGCATTCCACTATAACTTCATTTTCTACATCTCCTGCTTTAGATCCTAAGTCTGATCCAGATATCTTTCTACTACTTATTTTCTTTTGTCGATGTGGGGAGTCAACTAATGCTTTCTTTTATCTTGAGATGAGAGTGCAACTCATGAATTTTACTGAGCAGAGTATATAAGAGCACTTACTTGTCGAGCTGAGAAACTTACTATATGTGTTTGTTGGGGGTGAAAGAATCTTTTGAGCACATAGCTCCGTTAGCACCCACCTCGTAAACCCACTAAGTTGGGGAATTAGATAGATCGACGGGGAGACTTCAAGCGAGTAGGGACAAGACCTCTAGTAGGGGGAGTAAGGGCAGCCTTGTTAGCAGTAGTTCTCGTCTTATCAACAGCAGGGCGGCATACTTATTAAGAGTTTCAAGGGGCTTGCTCTCAGACTAATGGTGGTCAGCATTAGAATTTGACTAAGTAGCATCGGAATCAAAGCAGCACAGTGCAAGTAAGCCAACCAAACGGGTATCTTTCTCACCACCCGTAGCCTATGTCTTGAAAGTAGTAAATCTGCTAATGATAACAATAATAAATCATGGGCAAGCTACTCTACTAACCTGTCTTTGAGTCCACCGCGCCTTTCTCTCGGTCTGATTCCCCTATTACTTATTCCTATGCGCTAGCGCCTTTCTCGTAGTTGTTCCTGACACTCCCCTTTCTTCTTTCTCGCAACAAACAGAAAGAGTTTATTTCTATGAACAAGAGCAGAGGTCGACCAGAGGCAGTGATAGGTTTAGTAGTGTCGGGATCATACAAGTCTCTTTCTGTGCAAGTTAAGTATACATTGACAAGAAAAAAGGATGTCGGATAAGAATAAAGATCATAAGCTGAATGCGAATACCCACGTAGCGGTTAATGGGTCAGCAGCAAGTACTACAATTGGTTCCTCAAGTCTGTCTTGGAGACATAGGTTCTTCTTCAGTGCTAAGGTCAATCAGTGTCATTTCCGGTCGGAGCGCTAAAGGGATCTCAGCTGCCCGCGGTGGTGTTGTAAAAAGTCAGTCAGTAATGAAAGTGATGTTCGAGATAGAATCCATTCCATCTGAAGCTAATGCGGTTGGAGTGTCATCCCAAGCAAGAAGCTACTACTACAATAAAGGCGCAACTACCTTAGTGACAAGCAATTACTAGAAACGATTAAGCTCAAGCGCATCTGGAACTAGAGGAAGTCAAAGTATAGTATAGGGGTCCCACTGCCGACTAGTCATTATAGCGGTAATTTAGTTAGGCTAGGTCAACTCAATTCTGTATTTACTACTTGTAGTCTTCTACTGGTTTGTTTTGAGTTGAGTTCCGCAGTTATTCTATTCTGGGAGGTAACCAGCTAGAGAATTAGATGAAGCAACTACAGGATGAGAGAAGGCATGGCAAGAATCGGCGATAGGGGAGTTTGGTTGAAGTGAAGCAAACACAGGTAACAGTTGGTGTGCTACAGCAGCATCCTTGTTAGCGATAGTGATATTCCGATTAGTGATATAGTATAAGTAAGAGTCAAGGGTTAAAGTCGGGATCAAACTAAGTAAGAGCTGGATTGGAGCAGCTCAATGCCTGAAGCAGCTAACGATGCCCTAGTTATGAGCTATAGTGTTGTTATGCAGGGTTCCTATCCTGAGTTAAGAGTTTCAGTACCTTATTTCGCTGTTCCTGTTCCCATTCTCGCTGTGCATGGGCACTGTAGCAATAAGTACAGGAATAATAAGCAGGATAGCAACATTGATAAGGGTAAGCCAGAGTCAAAGTAGGGGGAGCTAGCCTAATAGACCGGAGTGCTTGTTTAAACCCCCCTAGGAGGTCTTGTTGACATTGGTTACAGCCCTATGAGTACTGTTTCGATTCCGATAGTTAGTAGCATGGGTTCTCTTCTTTACTAATAGGTAGCGTAGCCTATTTGTCGGTAGTTTCATTACTGTTATCGGTGTTCTCATTCCCATCAGTAGAAGCTCGGTTCTTGATTAGTCATAGTTGGATTCTCAGTGAGTAGTTGCTTTCCTTATTATAAGTAGAAGGATTGTAATCACTAAGGGAGGAGTTAGATAAGGGAACGAAAGGCTTAGAAAAAGGAGAGACAGACTGATCGACATAAAATGCATACTTAATAGCAGTAAGAGCAGCTTTGAGATGAGTAAAGCAAGATTCCAAGTCATTAGTGGAATAATAGCTTAGTTGGCTAGCGAGTCAGTCTTGTTGTAGAGCTAGTGAGGCTCCGAGTTCGGGCAATAAGGCTTTTACTGCTACGTTCGGTTCTACTTCTGTATGCGCTGTGTCCTACCCCTGTTGTTCTGCTACTAGGGTTCATTCTGGTGATCCCCGCTCCAAGTCCTCTAGTGCTCCTCGCATAACCATATTTAGAAAGCCATAGTGAGAAAACAAAAACAAAGAGATCTGTACTAAGATAAGAAGAAGTTTGAGTTCAAGTCCTCAATTGGAGTTTCCTAGGTTCGAGACTATTGCTCTACAATCAAATTATTAGGTGCCTTAGTCACTCCCCTTGCGACAACTCTAACTCAACAATCCCTATTTCTTGGTTGTTGTCGTGCAGTAGCTGATTCCTGTTAGCCCCCTTGATTCTTTTTGTTATAATATAGTAATAGTGTTTCTGGGCAGTGGTTCAATTGCAAGTGTAGAGCTCGAGTATATCAGGTAGTGAGGAAGCCCCGGCTATAGCAAAGTAAGTTTTAAATGCACGAGTAAGGTTTAGGCATCAGTGGCTCAGTCCCTATTGCATTGGTTAAAGAAGAAAAGTAAGTAGTGTCTGATCTATTGTCACAGGTGTTAGTTTGATAGCGAGGGAAGGTAGGGGCAGTAGCAGTAGCCTCGGAAGCATTACTATCGGTTTTCATTATTGTGATGACTTATGCAGTCAATCAATACACTAAGCAGTGGATACACCAATTCATGATTGAATGAATGGGGACCGTTCGCAGACTGATCGAATGACCGCGCTAAGGCTGATTGACCCGATCCTACCGTGCTTTATTGAAAACCGAGTGAATCTCTTGAAACCAGAGTGCCCGGCCCTTTCTTTATGCCCGGCCCCGAAACATACTTTGGAGCCAATGATTCTATCAATGACGTTGACGAGCGTACCGGGGTGAAAGTAACTTCGCCTGTTCTGTGAGCTACCATCGTACCAATCAGTCTTATCTCCTGGTGGAGCAATCATTCAGTGCTATGGTCCAGACACTCCGTCTTCGCGCCCAAACACGGTCGGTCGTCCACACACTCGTTCTTTTGTTTTGGGTCATGAATTAAGCCAGAAAGTAACATCAATGAGTCGGTGTCTGCTTCCCGCGAGTGTATCATCACACCTCTCCTAAGAAAGGAAAGGGAATCATTATTAAAGTGCAAACCGCAGAGCCTACAGCAACATCACGTAGTTCTCGAGTAACATAGTTCAGTCTGAAATAGCACTCAATTAGTCTGTGGATGTTTCCCGCAAGTGTATCATTTTCATGGACCTATAAGTAAACTATCATTTATCATTCATAGACCCAGAAGTAAACTATCATTCAGAGACTAAGTCCACCCACCCGTATATATTGATTGCTTGTATAAAGGCAAGGGTCTTTTATTTAGAATAACAAAAAGGAGGTCTACTCTAATACATCGGATAGGAAGCTAAGACAGCGCTTGCTACATGCCATGAAACAATAATAGCATGAAAACGTGGAACCAATAGAGTAGAATGGGTGTTCAAAGGGCTTGGCTACCGGATTGAGAAGTAAGTCTTGTCTTGTTGACTAATGAAGTAAGTTGGCTACTAGCGAGAGAACTACACTACCACCGAAGACAGCACGCGAAGACAACAGGAATAATGACTCATACGGAATATACTTGAAGTTGTTCTGCCGTGCAGTTTAGTTTGTAGTAGTTACTCGGCCATTCTTTTACTGATGGATTGAATTCCTTAGTTATGTTTTCACTCTTGCCATACTACTTTACTTACTACTACCATACTGCAACAATAATAAAAATAAGAGTAAGAAAGTATTCCGCAAACAAGGCTCTAAGCAAAGAGATACAGCTTTGAAGTCCGCAAAGCAAGAAAGAGAAACAGGCTGAGTTCCCAGTTTCTTTCTTGTCAGCACTCGTTTCAGTCGTGTACTCCCCCTTCCTTTATTCCGACTTCTGTGTTTAAGTCAATTGCTTTACTTGAGCGGGTCTGCTACTTATTACTTTGATTGCCTTATGATTGACCCTGGATTCTTAGTTCCAATGCTTGGGCCTCTAGCTCAATTCTTCTATTTCGACTTAGGTGTTTGCTTATTTTCAGTAGTAGCCCGGTTAGCATCGGTTCAAGTCCTGCTAGCATCGATGGTCTGACTTCTGTCTTTGATTCCTATCCGATGCACCTTACTTCTATTATCATTATTTTTATATTATCATTATTATTGTTACAATATACCTTATGATATACCTTATTCATATACCTTATCATATAATACATCTTATGCAGTCACAACCCATACACGAAACGAAGGAACTAAACCCAACAGTATAAGAACGGGCAGGGGACTTCCACTCAAAAAGCAGGAATAAAACTACTAATAATGAGAGCTCGACTCGGAACAGGGGCTACTGACAAGCCTGCCCTCAGATCTGTAGTTCACCTAACTGTGCCTTTAACTCCTTGATCCAAATCTTACTTTCCGGGGGTCTCCTGTTTCTGACTTGAATTCTTTGACTTACCTCTTTCATTTCCTATTCCTTATTAGGGCTTAGAATAGAAATAGGAGGCCGACTGCCTTACATTTAAAACAAGCAAGCTAATTGCCTTACCACCTACATCATATTAGAATAGAATTACTCACTATCTGAATGGAGCTCATACTCGCGAGACTTTACCTGGAGGGCGCCGCCCACTCTGTTGGAATGCTACTGCCCTTATCCTCAATAACTAGAAGGAGTAAACCTTAGGCATAAAAGAATAGATCCACTGAAAACAAACAAGAAGGGGACGGGGACTGGTGACAAACAGGCCAGAGCTACTGCCTTTTAGCGCCCGGAACTAAGACTTCGACTCGGGACTAAGAAGCTAACGAGCCTGTTTCAGAAGCTAACTCACGGGGTTGAGGCTCCCCACCGGACTCATGTTCTTTAGTTCTACTGTGAGGCCGGATATACTTGCCTTTACTCTAAGACCAATGATCCAGATCCTGAAACCAATGCTAACAGGAATGTAAACTACTTCGAGTACGTACTGGCCTACTTCTGTCTTTTAAGGATCTCACTACTGATCCGGTAAACCTGGTGCTATTGACACTCATTCTTTATCTCCTTACTACCTTCTTTGCTCTTTCCCGCCCCTGATTCCTTAACCGCTACTCCGGATCTTTGACGTCCGGCCTGCTACTACTGGCACGCACCAGAGAGTTACGCTAAGCTGAAAGAGTTACGCGGAAGACTTACTTTTTATGGAAACCCGTGTTTTTTCATAGCAACCCTGTTTTCCTTCATAGCGAGGTAAAAAAGATCTTACTTCTCACGTTTTTCCGGGATTTTTCATAGCACTGGCATTTCCCTTAATAGAGAATCTTAAATGACTTCTTTTCCTAGAAAGAAGAAATCAAACAAGCAACAGCTCTCGCAAAGGTGTCAATCAAGTCCAGTTTAGTAGCCTGTAAGGTATCTTAAAGATGGTTTTGTATGAAAAAGCAGTCAGTCAGGAGGGAAGTTACTTCTTTATAGATGTGTCACGCTCTCTTCAACAAGAACAAGGGCGACAATAGAAACAACTATAGATGCCAATAAGCGTCCCTACTACTGCTACCCTACTTACTATATTGCTTGCGTATCAAGTAAAGTATCTGGGCCGAGACAACAAACAAAGACATCTTTATGACCTTGCGGGAGTTTCTTGCTTATTTGTTTGTATCATTTCATCTAGATAGCATATTATAGAATTGAGTAAAAACATAGCATTGCTTCAAGACTCTCTGAGGGTTAGCACCTGTTCAAGAAAGGCTCAAGAAATAGAGTTCCACTCGGATAGAAATAAATCAATAAATCCCTAACTACAGAATTGATATCGAGAAGGTAAGTTTGCAACTCAACCTACTAATTCAAGCAGTCGGACACTTTTATAGGTGGGTTGCTCCGGTCCAACGCTTTTGCCTTACTATCTATGGTCCATTCCACGCCGTACTTCCTTAGATTAGCTTCCAACCCAACCCTTATCCTTTCTATAACACTTACATTCAATACTTTATCTTATTGTTGAATCCATTAGGTACCTAGTTCATTCTATGGTCATTCCCTTAGTTCGGGTTTTTCTTTTTCTTAGTGGTGGTTCAAATCCGGATTTTGATTGTGCAGTTTTCGTCTATGAGGTGAGGTGGTGTTGTGTTCAATTCCCTATACTCTTGTATTGATTCTAATAAGTAGTAAGTTGGTTTCCCGCCAAGTAACTGGACAGACCTTAAACTCAACTGTAAGAATAATAACAAAAAAGAAGATTGTTTGTTGTTCTTGCCCGAGTGATGTGTTCTAGTGGCGCGTCAGCGAGTTCCCCGGCTCCTGATCTCATATCTGTATTTGTACCTGGCACTAATGCCTTTCATGCTACATCTCTTTGCTTCATTTCTTTTAACACTGATCTCAAAGCTTACCCCGTGGAGGAAAGATCTTTGATGTTACAAACCAGAATGCAAGTAATGTACACAAGTCGGAAGTAAACTCGTAAGTCGTAGAACCAAACTCCGCATTATTGTAATATAGATACAATCTAGTGCGCGCCTACTCCTACTAATATGATAGCTGTGGGACTTCAACAATACCAATAGCAATTGACTAGGTGCCTTCTAATGCTGCAACAATAGAAAGGGAATTGGAATTCACCACTACCCGATGGATCAAGCAGCTGCCCCGCAAGACACTATAACCACTGCTTCCATGAATGCAAATAGTACAATACTTTCTCTCAGATCAGAGCGGGGAATACAACACCGACAGAGGGAATTGAGTAACTGCTAACACAAGACAAGACCGCGCGGAGACTGATTAGAATCACGCAAAAAGGGAGACTTACTACACCTACACAACTTGAAACTTGCGTTAATGCCTAACGAGCCTAAATGCACCAAAGAGAAATAGTAATCCCCTAGGCCAAAACCAACCGTGCCTTTCCATTCTTTCACACTGGCATCTACGCTTGGCACCCTAATATTCCTAGCTTAAAGCTTCCCTTGCTTCACTGCCCATGAGCCTATGAGCTTTGGGGCTACCCTCTTTTGCTACTAACAGTTAGCCCGCGCCGCGCCTCTCGACTTGTATTCTTTCGCTACTTACATTGGATTCGCCTTTCCTGTTTATCGTTCTAGATCTACCAGCTTAGATTGAGTTTAGTAACTTCCCCTGCTAGTTGAGTCTGCCTTCACTGCCTATAAGCTTACCTCTAAAATGGTATTATCCACTTTACTTTATTTCTAATGTACTTCGTTCTCCCCTGCCTCACCTTAAATTGTTTATCTACTGCCGAGCAACTAATCAATTGGAGAATGCTACAAGGGAAGTCAGCCTTTGATAGAGGGGTCGCAGTCTCATCCGTCGTAGTCAAATTCCTTGGTTAACGCCTATACCCTAGAGCTGGTAGTTGATTTCCTTATTCCTATAAGTGATAGTTAGCTTGGAAGCAGCCTAGTTCAAGAGTAAAGAAGTGGGAGTAGTTCTCTTATTGTTAGCAGCAGCTCCATTCCATTGGGTAGCATTTGATTCCAATAGCCAATGTAGGTGTGTTACAGGATTCAAAGCAAAGGAGGAGCACAATACTAAATCCAACAAGTAAGCACGCCGAATACAGGTAGCATGATAACCCTCCCCAAGCAAGAGTAAGGCTCGGTTGCTCCCCATTGTTAGAATCAATAAGGTGGTGTTGCAGTCCCTTTAGTGGTTCGAGCCTTGTTATCGCTAGGTTAAATTCTTCCAAGAGGTGGCGCCAAAGTTCAGTGTTAAAGTCGGGCTTGCTTACTGGAGCGGGCTACTAAGCTTCATTGCGCATTGCAACTAAGAGGATGAGAATCATCGGTTAAGTAATAGAAGAATTGGTCGTTAGTAGTTCCTTGGCAGTTACTTGTCCATTCCCATCAGTAGTGTTTTCCAATCTCAAAAGTACCTGTGGTTGATTCCCGTTAGTCGTAGTTGAGAAAGCAAGGGTTTCAAGTAGATGAGTAAAAAGTAAAGACAGGCGTGTCAGCTTTAGACAAGTGAATTGGAATCGAAGCAAGGAGATACATACTTAGTTACAGGAGAGGCAGGCTTATGTACAAAGTCCAAACTTTGATTATTCTTTTTTTTGGTCTGAACACTCATTCTGCTTTTTCGTATCAAACCCATATATCGACTATCTATTTCTATAGGTGGTAACACATAGGTTGCACCTGATTTATGATTTGTCATCCATCATTTCAAACCAAACCTCGACTCTTGCATTGAAAACCAGTTACTTGGCTGGTGGTCTTGTTAGTGATGTGATGGTGGTTTCAATCTCATATCTGGGGTGGTGTTTCTAATGGTAGCAAGTTCTATTCTTATGGTTAATGTAGCTAGATGCGCTGGTTCGTAACCTAAACCTGTACTCTTTGTTTCACTCTAATGATGGTTGCTTTCTTCTAGTTTTGGAGCGGAACGGAATGATTGTACTTACCCGTTGAATGGTTTGTTGAATGATTTGACCCCTATTCTTATGGATTAGATAGGGTAATGCACCAGATGGTACCAGCTTATGTCCTTACTTGGTGACTGAAATAAGGGATAGTTTTCTGATTACTTAAATCTAAGAGCACTAGGATAGGGTAGTTGCCTACTTTTGTTGGACCTAGAGCGAGAGCAGCGGAACATGATTCCCTTTCTTCTGATCCAGAATTATTACTCTTCTGTTTAAGGACTCGACTTAGCGCAGAAGCAACAAAAGACACAGCATACCCATCCCTATCTTTGGAATCTGAATATCAAAAACTCCCCGAATGACACCACTCTTTTATTCCTGACCATTTATTATAGTGCGCCGCCTCAACCTGGAAAAGATTGAAGCGCGTAATAGGGCTTGGCTTGTTCCTTCCGTTTCGCCAACTGATGATTATGAAGATCTTTCTTCTGCTTTTGATCTATCATTTATCTCTTCTCTTGCTCCCGTTAGTGCCGAATCAGCTAATACTTAATTGATTTACTGATGTTCTAAGTTGTATAAGACAGGAACTTTACCGGGGCCGGGCGCAACTCATGAATTTACATTTGAACTCTTGAGCCCCCATTATATAAGATATAAGATCTTTTCTCTGATAACAAGAGCATCGCATTTAACCGTGCAGTCAAGACAGTTACAGTGGAGTATTAAGCTACTCCAGTATTAAGCATGAGAAGCACCATTTGGATTCTTTATCCGGTACTTACATGCGGTACATCCTAATTCGATAATACTGTTTGGTTCCACGCCCTACTACCCTCATTCTCTACTTCAATAAAAAGTATCATATCCATGTGCGGTGGATCGTACCAGTGAGAAACCAATCCAAGTATTCTGACTTATACCACTAATACGGAGAGAAATAAATCGAAGTTTCCTACTGCGCTAGATCTTAAACGTATTCTTTGCCCTAATCCATGTACTCCTATTCCCATTTGTTACTAGGTAAAAGCTTATACCGGTTACTAGAAGTCTGATGCCGCGCCTACGGAAACCGAATACATTCCGGTTCTATGCGCCCTTATTTCTTTATTCCTAGAGTCTTATACCCGGCCGGATCGAGCCAGTGCTCACCAATAACTTCTCTTATTAATCCGGAGAATGGAATTGCAGAATAGAAGATCTAATCCAGATAGTGACTCTAGTCTAGTATAGAAAGAGTTGTAACAAGAGAGGAGCAGTTGTGCAAGTTTTGTTCTTGACCTCAGTTGTCGTGGGGAATTCCCAGTTGGTTTCGTTGAGTGTTGCCTACTAACAAAGAATGCTAAGCTTAGCTCACTATGTGCTTTCCGGTCAAGGGAATCATATAGTACTGCGCAAGGGCAAGGAACAGTAGCGCTTGTCAGGTAGTCAGATGAACTGGAAGTTGACTTTGCTATTGAATCCTATTTCTATCCATAGGGGTTGGTGCTAAGAGAGGAGAGGTAACTCAGACAGATAGTTTAGCCTTTGAGCAGTGCCCTATCTACGATGACTGAAACAGTAGAATAGGAATGCCAGGGACAGCTACGAAGTCTTATAGGAAGGACAGCAAAGTAAGCCCAATATACAGTAGAGCAGAGCAGGGCCGATAGTTTAAATTAAGAATGAGTTTAGGTATTGCTAGGTTGAAAGCACGGGTTTTTAGGTAGTGGAATTCCTTTCCAATGTTTTGATGATGACTTTTTACTTGACCCCGGCCGATCAATCTATAAACTGCCTCTTCCGTTCCGAGGCTGATATCACTGCATACTCTTTTTTGTACTATGCCGACAACAATGTATGCCGATAGTAGTGCAAACAGGGCGGAAGACCTCGAAAACACCAAGTCAGAATAGAATCGCTACTAGCAATACGAATACATGAGATAAAGAACAAAACCCAGAAGCCCGGCGCGGGCCCGGCGCATAAAACTAAGAAGTAGGGGCATACCACGCATATCAGAAGAAACCTAGTGCTAACACCCAGTGGGGAAGAGGGAATTCCATTATTCAAAAAAGCTATACTAGCAAAAGTAAGAACAACCAACCCGGACTGGCATTGCTTTATCTAACTCTTCTTTCTATCTACTATTGACCTCGAAGCTACCTCTCTTTGTCTTAAGTCCCCTACTTGCTTCTTTGACTCTTACACCCATGGCCTTAAAGCAGTACTTCGCCTATTAACCTGTCCTATGAGCCTGCCTTGCCCCACTTGCATTTCTTTAGCTAATGATCTCGAACCTTTTCTTCTGTGTTGTCTCGCCCTTTTACTCTTAAATTGATTGTTTGAAGCCTGTAGCTGCTGTTTCTCATTCTTTGATGATGAGCTATGAGACTAAGACCGAGTACTAATAAGTATAGAACTAATGTATGTAGTGTATCGTCCAGGATTAGCGCATCCATTAATACAAAAAAAGTAAACTAGGCCGGCCTTATTCACCGCCATCTAATAAATTAGCTGACCTTACTTATTAATTAATTGAACTCGCCCCCTCATAGCTCTGGCTGGGACTTGAACTCATGCCTTACACGCCTATGCTCTAAAGCCTTAGCTGTAAGTTGGCTTGTACGTTGACTGTAGCCTGTAGCTTGGCTGTAGTTTGTAGTCTTTTATCTTTGAATTATTGATTGATTTGCTTCTTCTACTTGCTACTCATATACTTTTGAGTCTATTGGATTCTCCTCTGCTGCACACACGCCCATATTCTTTTTTGACTAATGGATTGAGTCAATACAAATAATGGTACCAGTGGATTGAGTGCGGGTGCCCCTAAGTATGATAATGTCCTAGAGCGTACCACCCTACCGAAAACTATTAGGCTTAAAGCTCCATATTAGTAGCATTAGTTGACTTAGAATAGAAGGCTGACTTACTTGTTTTATTATAGTTATTAGTGGTTGGATTGAAAGAAGCAAGTAAGGGAAGCTAAAAAGAAGGAATGTTAGACTTGAATAAGGGATATTAGAAGGCTGGAGCTAGACATTGAATAGTTAGAAAGGGAGTGACAGGTGCAAGTAAGAGGCTAGATATGCCCACAAAGCAATAAGAATAGGAGTTTGGGAGAGGTAAGCCCAGATCTGTACCGTATCACCTTAGTACTAATACTCTCTTAGCAGTATTGTAAGTGGTTCCATTCTTTCCACTGTTACCCATTGTAGTAGCCTTGTTAACAGTAAATAAATTCCTTTTTGCGGTGTTGGATTCCTTCTGCTTATTTATTGTTTGTAATTCCCAATTTATATCACCTCTATTAGGATCAGATCAGTACTACCACTACTTAGCTCTAAGACGGGGAATAAAATAAATAAGTACAAGGATGGAGTTGCTGCCAATGACGGGGAATAAAATAAATAAGTACAAGGATGGTCAATGAGAATGGATCTGCTAACTAGGATTCTTTAACACTGGCACGGGGTCCGGGGGATCCTAACTTCTTAGCTAGAGTAGAGTCCACCTCCGCCCCCTTTTGAAGCCTGTGCTGTCACACTAAAACTTATTATGCTATTCACTTAATCGGACTTGAACTAGCGCCTACCCGTTCCTCATAACCGGGAATCAAGCCCATGAGTAAGAGAACTGCAGTATAGTAATGAACACCAGCCCAGCCAGACTTATTGGATCCTATACTGTCCTCAAACTAATAACTGAGCTACCAATAAAAGGGCAGCGAATTTGGTTGAGATGGGGCTACTGATGAGAATGAAGTGAACAACCATAGTTATTCAATTACTGCTAATGAACCTGTCCTGACTTGCTTTTCAACTTGTATTTGTACCCCCGCCCCGAACGTTCGATTGCTAGGCTTACTTTCTTTTATCATTAGAATAATCTTATTTGCTTTACTTTCTTTTAGAATTAGAATATTATTAATGTATATTTACTTTACTTTCTTTTATCATTATCATATTTTTATTTAATTACTATTTACTTTACTTTCTTTTATCATTATAATATTACTATGCTGTTTTTCCATTTTATCTATTCATTGCCGAGGTACTCCCGAATGTGCGTTTACACTAACTGGTCGAGGGGCCGGGACAGGACAACAATAATAAATGTTCTCCCCGGGGATCCTTCTTAAATGCGGTTAGGGCGCTCGGTCTCTAAGTAACACAGCTCATTCCTTATGTGGGGCGTAACAGCTCCAAGTCTTTTCGCAGCATCGCACAGTCCTACGTCCGTTGGTAATTTCAGAGTAGAATCATCAGAAAGGGAATTGGACAGTGCCCTTAACGAGCTAGACTAAAAAAAGATAACTACACCCGGGGGTCTAACCACTACTAACAAGCCCTACTCAACAGTAGCCGCGCCTTATTTCCTTACTTTATAACTGCCACCGCTCTGCTTACTATCGGGCTAACTGCGCTTACTTGGATTCTACAACTAGGGTAGGCCTGCCGCTACTGAATCTAAGCCCCTTATCTAATTCCGTTATTCCTCACTATAGGGCTGCCTGCCTTTACTGCCCTTAATTCCTATGTTCCATTATAATAATAAACTGCCCACTCAGCGGCTAAGGGGTCTCGACTTTATACTACTCCACTTTTTGCTACTCAACTTGAACGATTAGGACTTTCTATACTAATAAATATTTTCATGTGAAATGCTCAACTGCTAAAGTAAACGGTGTGAGTAATGTCGTATCAATTGGGCTGGGCGCTTAGACTTGACTGACTTACTTATTCCCTTTGTCAGGGAAGATGCAATTAGAAAGTAATCCGTTTCTGTGCTACTTTAAAAGTAATATGTATCCTATTCCACTTTCATCGTATAATAACAATAGAATGATCAAATGCTGAAAGTTTCTCGTCACTCTCTATAGAAGTAACATGAATAAGGGAGAAATCAAATATTAATAACAAGAATACAGCTAATAACAATAAGATAAGACCTTAGCCCTAAACTAAGTCTTTCACCACTACTGCCTATGTGCTTTTTTGTGCTTATTGGATTTGTTTTTAGTATAATACCCCGCTTGTAGAGTTCAATTCTCCCCGGTGGCCCTAACTACTATTATTCTTAGACTAACAAACCTACATCCTGTTACTTGACTAATGGATTGAGCTCCGATACGACTTACTCGCCTGATTCCTGGTTGTGAGTTAAAGCCCCGTGCAGCCGATCAAGTCTTTTATCTGTAGCTGAAATTCCTTTGAGTATTATACTAAGTTTGAATATTATACTAAGTTTTAAGCTAACAATATCGAGTTAATACAAATAGAGAGTTAGGTTGAGACAAGCAAGTGAGGATCTAAATCATCAGTTAAAGGAAGCAGTTAATACTGATTGCTATAGTGGGGGCGGAGGGAGCCTTTAAAGCAGTAGACCTGGAGTGGAGCAGTAGTTGGTATACCTGGGGTTAGTAGTCGGGGAATTGGATAAAGCAGTGCCAGTATCATATGTCCTAGTTCAGTAGGTAGTAATAGTCAATCAAGTTCCTAGTGAAAGTACTGGTAGTAAAGCCGGAGTTAGTGGATGTGAAAGTACTGGTAGTAAAGCCGGAGTTAGTGGATGTGAAAGTACTGGTAGTAAAGCCGGAGTTAGTGGATCACCTTTGCCTACTGTCAGAATCCGTAGAATAATTGATTGCAACAACCAGATTTGAACCAATACCAATCATAATTAACTGACAGCAGCCCAAGCCTACTCAGCAACTTCAGAGCCCTACAACACGCCTACAAGACAAGAGAAAAGCCTGATTACTTCCATCAAGTGACGAGCCCTACTTCATAGCTTCCGAGCCCTATTGCCTCTTCCACCGTAGCCTTCTACTCCGGATCTACAATCTGGATTTGCCCATTAAACTCCTATGTCCCCAATAGAAGCTAACTAAATAATGAATGGAATAATAATAGAATCAAGGAGCAAAGAAAGTCCGGCCGAATCTACTAATACAGACGGAGTGAGACAAAGCCAGAGCTAGTAGTTGCTTTCGAGTTATATTCTTATAGTAGTAGTTAATAAGGTCTTATCGGATAATCCCTTGAGTGGGTTCGTGATCTGGTGTATCATAGCTCTCAGACTAAGGTGGGGCCTATGGCATTCTAAGACCTATAGTCGTAATAAAAGGTTTAGAGTGAGACACAGAAGTCGGAACTCAATCCATTGGTAACAGAATGGGGATGAAATCGATAATAATTGTACGAGTAATCGCCCGCTACTAACAAGGCTATATCTCTTGTGGGAGACTATGGAATTGGCACACTGCCCAGCAACACTGTAACAGATACTATTTACTATTAGAATCGCATTGGTGTGGTGTCCAACTACCCTTTAACTTTAAACTAGGGCTTTCCTGCCAGGCCGGAGAACTAACTCTTATCTAACTTCCGCCTGCCTTTACTCACTTTTGTACTCCTCTCATTCTCTATGTAAGACTTATCCTAGAGGACACGAATAAGCAATTGAGTCAATGTTATTTGATTTGATTCTCTGACTTCTGTTTCTGCTGTTCCGTATCTGGATACAGCACTATTCTATGTTGACAACTTGGGCTAAGGGCGCCCCGTCGTGAAGTCGTTTTGAGTTAAGGCCCTGTTAGAGCACGGGTTCATTCTCCCCCCCTTCCTGGAAACTTTGTATTTATTCTATTATACGATGCGCTACTATACACCGTACTCTCACTCACGATACTAATACGGATAACCCGTAGTCAAGGAATGGATAGCAAGCGCTAGGCGTAGGTATAATCAAAGAAAGTAAGTAGTTCTGGGTTCGGGTATTACCTAGTAGTGAGTTTTATTCTAGAGTAAGCATCTGTGTTCTGATAGCATTAGGTTGATTCTTCCCCTTTAATGTATTATTTACATTGATAGCAGTCTTTCTATTATTATATTATAGTTTCATCACGTCACGAGAAGCGCTAGGAAAAGTATGCAATGGACCTTGTTATGCATAGAGGAATCCTTATTTGTGTGGCAAGTTTGGTATCCTTGGCATTACCCCGGAGCCCTTAACTCGCAAGTAATAATTGAAGTATCCCGATTTCAAATATGAAGAACAAGTCCAATCCCTAGAGCGGAAAGTTGGATTTAACCCAAGAAGTAAAGACAGAAACATTGCACTAAAGAATGAAACCAAGAGCATAAGGATGAAACTAGTGTCTTAGGAAGCAAACTCATAAGTGGGAATTCCACCGGAGGGAAAGTACTAAATCCATAAGATACGGATCCTTTAACTGATATGATGGAACAAAACCTTTGTTGCTTCTAAGCCCCGCCGCTCGCTATCAAACTTTGATTGCTTGTTGCAATTCTTTAGTTTCGGAGTGATTCTTCTATTTACTTTCACTCAGTAGTTACCTTGTACCCTCTTATACTCGTTACTGCTTTCACTCAGTAGTTACCTTGGCCCCTCTTATACTCGTTACTGGAAGTCTTCCTTTTCAGCTTCATCAGTATTAGTAGTTGCCTGTCTTTGCTTTGAGTATGGCTTTCCCAACTACTAGGCTTTACTACCAAAACAGAAACCCTTGCTTTAAAGCTGATGCTCCTCCCCTTTTAGGCGGATTCATCATCGCAAACCTCTTTCTTCCCTTTGAAATATGAAACTCCCATCAAAGAAAGCGTCTATAGCTGCTGATCCGGATACCCTATATTCCATTATTGGTATGCCCCTCCTGCCTAGTAGTTACTTATGTAAATATAATTCTAGTAGTTGTCCCTCCAGGGCTTAGGCCCCCTCTGACTTTAATGTATCTTAGCTACCGTGCCTTACTCTTTACTTTCACTCTCCCCAGCCTATATCTTACTTATGAGTGTTAGTATCAGGGTACGATCTATCACATATGGGTATAGATCTATCACACATGGTACAATAATGAGTTGCAGACATCAGAATAATAGCATCGATAAGGTAGATGGCAACTCATTGATAGAAGGCTGAGAAGAGGAATAGGGAATAGAACACCCCACAAAAATACTGAAGATTAGAATAAAATAAGTAATTGAACTGTGACTGAACTGATAAGGCTCTAGCTCCAAACTGTGCCTCTGTGCGATGTATTTTAATTGCCTCCCCGCGAGAAAAGAATCGAAATAGGCACCCGGATCCTATGCCAGTGACACTAGCCACCGAGCAACTACCCTATGCCACTACTAGGCTCCCGTCCCTTGCTTTAAAGCTGCATTTGACTTATCGTCCCCATCATCCATCATCCAGATTATAAAGAAGCTGCCCTGACTTGATCCTAGCCTGTCCTCCCAACGACTAAATAAATCTTTTGAGTCTATTGCTCTTCAGCTACTGCCTTGAAGCCTTCCTTGATTAAAGTCCGTAGTTCACTTCGCTTCGTCTACCTATTCTAGCTCGCAAACTAACAAACACCCCTTGCTGCAAATCTGATGTCGCCGTTCCCCAGGCTGACTTCCCTAGCTTTCTTTCTTCCTTAACCGCAGACTTAACCAGTAGCTACAGTACTATAAGCACTTGTTCCATCCTCTCCAGTAGTTAAGAAACTCCTTGGCTATGAAAAATACCGGGAAAACGATAAAATAGAATTTCGATGAACCAGGCTATGAAGGAAAATACCAGTGCTATCAAAAAACCCGGGAAAACATAAAAAGTCAGTCCGGTTCCGATTCTCTATGAAGGGAAATGCCTTTGATAACAAAAAACACGGGGTTTTGTAAATTTCTAATGACTTTCGGGTTCGCTATGAAGGAAATTGACTTGGCTACCCAAAAACACGGGTTTCCATAACTTTGATTTTCTTTCCTCTTTTCCAACAAACCTACATTCCATGAATATGATTATTTCCAACAAACCTATATTCTTTTATTATACTATATGATTCCTTCTATTCGCTAAGGGGAAATTAGATGAGAAAGGTCTCAATTTGGATCTGCCGCGTAACGACTGACGCTATACACCAAGCAACGGTTACTGTTGCGCGGAGGACGCTCAACAGCCGCGACACTAATGTAGATGACCTCACTGACGCGCTACATTATACGTAGCTTGTCGTCTTGTCTAGAAGTTACTTGTCTGTCGCGTAACACATGCTATTTTAATGAAAGAAATTACATAAGATAATTGTTTTGTTGAATAAGAGAAGATAAGAGATTGTTGAATAAGAGAAGAGAATAACCATTGATTACATAAGGGAAGAGAATTCATTGTTTCATTAATTAACTCAGAGAAGAGATTGTTTCATAAGATAAGATAAGAGAATTGTTTTCATTTAGTTATAGAATTGAGTAAAGAATACTTATTGGATTTTTGATTGAACTACAACACCATCTTTATTATAGTCTTTTGGGGGCATTATAACTTTGATTCAGCTTCGTCAATAACTACCTTCCTTCCCTTTACTTGTTCGTCTTGCTTAAACTTGCCCTTAGCGTAGTGTAACTCATTCCTTTTTTACTGATGCGCTTGGTACAATACTACTCTCACTGGGGAACTGGCGATGAAGTTGCTTACTTTTTAACCGCTGATGAATGCTCTCGTCGACAACTAAGGTCAACAATCACTTTCCTTTCAGCTTGCCGCAACAAAACTTGTATGTAGTCTTGCTTACTGCCTATTAACTCATGATTGATTTTAAATAATACTTCCGAACTTCAATGCCTTGGAGTTATGCCCGGGATCCTTACTCGATAGCTTCATTCCGGGTTCCCACTCCGATGTATACTTCCTTCTATTATGATTATGATTGTAATTCTAACTTATGCAGTAAACCGATACACCAATAAGTAGATGCACTGGATCATACCTTCTCTTTTTTCATACCTTCTATGTTACTTTACAATACTTCTGTGGATGGGCTACAAGAACCAATAAGACCAATAGAAAGAATAGAACCACTGCTTAAAAGAATGGCGCCTGTAAATACTTTATCTTATAGTAATGAGTTCTTCTATTGAGATACGGACCTTGAGCAAAGAGAGTGGCGAACTCAAGAGTGGAGGTCAGTAGCGGTAGAACGATAAATGGTAGCTTAATACTGGTATATAGGGAATAAAGTCTCAAAGTTAGTCGTGGAAGGGCAAGAAGGGGACATAGGAATGGGTGCCCAAGGTATAAGTCCGTTAGGCAGTCGCTCTATCCTGTATTTGTTAGTTCAATCCCTATAGCAGTAGGGGAAGTCCCATTTCTGGATTTGAGTATTAGAGGCAGAAGTTAACAGCCTGAAAACAAGGGTAGTAAGCTCGGCACAAGCCTAAAATCCTTAAAAAAGAAAACCGGTTTTGGCCGATCAATAGCTATAGCTTCAAAAGCAATAAAAGCAGTCTTGTTAGTAGCAGTGATAACTCTGTTAGCCCTTGCTCGATTCTTCATTCAAAGTTCAAGCATGAGAAGCAGTGTTTCGAGCCTTAGAGGTACCATTAAACTCTCGATTCCTAATTTTGTTCTGCTGGGTTGGTTCTATAAGTAATGGTTCCATTCTCTTACTATTGAGTTTCGAGTTGTATTCCTTTTCTCATTAGTTGGTTCTTTCTATATTATGATATGAGACCATGAGTGAGAAACAATAGTAGTAGTTTGATATGATAGCCAGGGTAGGGTAGTTAGAGTTGCAATAGGTTAACTAAAGCCCTCTTTGCAGTAAAGTAATGTGGATAGAGTGAGATCAGAATCCAAATGAGTAAGATAAGCTTTAAGGCGGGTAATAGTAGAACAAAGATTCTCATCAGTAACTGCAGGACTGAACCAAGGGTATGGAGAGACTTGGAGGCACCGACCTATAGCTTTCTTTGGTAGTAGCCAGCCCTATTCTCAGCATCTCCAGCGCATCTCACCGAAAGAGTTACGCGGCAGCTGATGAGGAATAAACCCACTGCTGATAACACTGCCAACAACACTTGTTCTTATAAACCCCTACCGATCTCGAACCCGCTCTGCCAGCAGCTCAAGGCTTGCTTTGCTTGCTCTCATGCTTTAATGACTTCTTTTTCTTCTTACTCATTTTTGTATGCTTTGCTTGGACCACTTAACGTTTCAAAATACCCAATTTCATCTTTATTTCGGGAGCGTAGAATATCTTCGATTTCCACTGGTGCTTAAAGGGCTTCAACCGCAGGATAAGAATGAACTTACGCCTTAACTTAACTACTGAGTCTTGCGCAGAAGATCGTATTGCCTCCAACAACCCTAATTATGATCCTGATCCGATGACAAAACGACTATACTAATATTGTGAGTTAGAGGTGGGCGCCAGGATGCAGGTAAGCCCCAGGACGAGTAGGTCAGCAGCAAATAAAGGGTATCTCGGTCTCGGGTTAAAGTGATAGTATCAAGAATAAGCGCAGCAGGTCTAAGTCTAGGTCTAAGCTCAACAGAAGAAACTGTAGAAGAGAAGGGAAATCAGCAGCAATCGGGTCTTCAAGTTAAGTAAGAATTGCCTCTTAACTATAGTCAATCTAGTGCTGTGCTCTTTCTAGGTGCTGTGCTCTTTCTAGCCTAACCGCTCCTGAAGTTTTTATTTCAGAATTCAGGTTCCTTCTCGCTAACAGGAGTTTGAGTAGCAATTTCGAATTTAGTGTCAGTTTGATCAGTGCTAAGACAAGTTGACCACTAACGGAGTTTATGCTCAATCCCCACCTTTTAGGGCATATAGTTTCCAGAAATTAATAAAAGAGTTTACTTGGCACTACAGGAAGGTTCTCATTGTTTAAGGCGGAGTATCCGTACTGTAGTAGAGCGGTACAATTCTGACTTTCAAGATGGAGCACTGAAGGAAATTACGCGTTAGTCGGAGTTAGTAACGAGTCCTGTTTTCGTTCGAGTTTGATTCTGACTTTCAATTCCTGCTAAGAGCACTTTGGTTGGTTAAGAGCACCTTGGGCTAAGGGCAACTGGATACCTATCTCTCCTTGGTTACAAAGATCTACCATGCCTATCCTTTCTTCATCGTGTTACGCGTGAGCAAGGAGGCACAAGAATATTCTGTTTTTCGACGATGGGGAGTTTGAGTTGGCGTCAGGAAAAGTTTACAGTGTTGGTGACAAGGGATAAAGAGAATCTGCAAATGAAAGTAAGGTGGTGAATGCTGGAGAGAGAGACTAAAGAATCTGATAGAATAACTGTTCGACTCGTTACTTAGAGAGTTTTGGAAAATCATCTATCGTTTACACATATAGAAAAATAAGTAAAAGCACTGAACCTTGCTACTGACTCTCAGGTCGGGTAAGAGCCTTCTTCAGCGGAAAGGAAATAAGCTTAGGAACAAAAGAGAAAGATGTGTTGGCAACACCAGAGATAGAGGTTATGTTATTTTGTTTCCCAGCGTAAGCAACGAGGGGTTCTGTTCCACTATTATCTTATATATCAAAATCATAAAAATACCCCGGCTAACGATTATGTTTTATTGAATGATTATTGGTTAAGCCTATGGGTGGGTTAGTTACCAGACATCGCGTACTTAATGTGCTAGATCGCCCTCCATTCTATAACTTGGATTACAAATCTCATTCTAATGCTAGCATATGTAATGATTATACTCTGGTTTGGTTCGAAGGAGCCCTAGGGTCGGCTACCCATATCTATAATACCTCTGGCACCCTAAACTCTACTCTAGCATCCTCAACTCTACTTTAACCCACTGCATTAGCTTCAACACCAGTCATTTCTTTTAGCGTATAACACATAAGGAAGGATATTCTCTACTTATTCACAGGTTGGTCAAGTTTTAGGCTACCTAGTATAATCTTTCCTTTCCTAGGTAATTAAGTTGAAAAGCTGGGGGCTCCACTTCAATTTATCCTCTTTCGAGCTCCCTCTCCTTATCCCGTTAGCGGTAAAGAACTGGAACTCGAGCTTGAATTTAGAATATAAACAGACTCGTATATTTCACCTTACAACTCAACCTCAGCAGGGTGAAGCCAATCAAATAACCTATCGAGTCGACAACAAAAGCCCAGCCCAACTTAATCATGCACCTACGGAAACTTAGACTAACCGACGCCCACAGGTGATAAGAATGAAATTAATACTTTTTAGCACTAGACACAGAATTCAGTAAGGATACCACTTCTTTTACTTAGTTCGTTGGGAGGGTTCGATTCCAGTAATCCTTTCCTTAATGACTACAATTTCTTCTGATAAGGCTTATCGCTAAGATCTTTTAATGCCAGATTATCTTAATGTTACGAGTAAGGAGTTGAGTTCGGGGGATAATCTAATACTGGTTCGAGTGTCGGTGTCGGGTGCTAAGCTCGATAAGAGAGATATGAAATATGGGTGGGTAAAGAAATATGAGTGGGTAGTAAAGAATTAGGATCCGGGGATCAGTAGTTAGAGAAGAATAGAAGGGAATGGAAGGGACAAATAGATAGTATTTAGTGTTACTTTGTGGGGCTTGTTAGCATTAGCGAAAGCCTTAGTTCCGAGTTGAGGTATTGGTGCAATTGATTATCATAAGTCCAAGGATTATTTGGCATCGGGTTAGTCTTATTGATAGCTAGCTCGAGTCTTGGAAGTAGTAGTTTCCTTCTTTTTGTTGATAGCTCACTCAACTCTTGTTAGCATTGATTTTATTCTTTGTTATGGCAGGGATTCCCAGTAATTGAGTCGTTAGGTACTATTGCACCCTTATTGGTACTGGTTACATTCTCGTGGGCACCAGCTCGATTCGTTAATGGGGCCCGGGTGTGTGTTCAGTGTTCAAGGCTCATCGATACTAGTTGAATTACTGGTTGTTCGTCTCATTCTCATAGGTAGTAGCTCACCCCATCAACTACTTGAACTAATATAGCAAGGCTCCTAGAGCTGAAAGACTATGAACGAAACTCGAATGACACTACTACGGCTAATACTTTCACTAGTGCTAACAGGGCTCCAACTGCAACTGATGCGAATGAAACAGAGAACTTAGCCTCTATCCACTGTGCATGAGCCTGCCCCGCCTTTCCCAGATATCAATCTGACTATCTTGCCTTGCATTCTCCAATTGCTAATACATCCTTAGAACAGAGCAATCCAAGTAGAAATAGGTACCCATGCAGCGCATCTAGCAATTTAACTCGCAAATGGTAATTTCGAATTAGGGTAAGATCTAGCCCGGTCGGTTATATACTATTAGTCTGATTGTTATTGATTTGCTTCTCACCGAGTAACTACTCTGGCTGGCTAGAGGCACTGGATCATAACATAACCTATTCTACTTAATCATACCATAACCGAAACTATTAGTCCCATCAGACCCTATGCTATTAGTCCGCCCTAGAGATTAGTATTAGTGGAATCCGCCCTTCCGCAAAAACAACCACTCTAACGGTTCCACCTTTCATTATTGCTTTCCATAGTGAGAACCTTAGCCCTATGGTTGAGAGAGCTCCCGAGTCATAAGTCTATGAATTACTTAGCCCGTACCACCTTAGTATCCTTAACTTCAGAGCTTCATTCTTGCGTTTGACTTAACCAAACTAGGAATAGCAAGCAATACTGAACACTGGCTAATGAAAATCTAAAAAGCACTTACTGTTTTGAGACCCGAAAGAGAATAACAATAGACCTTTTGAGACCAAGTTACTACTCGAAAACTCTAAACAAAAACTATAGAAAACAAAATCGAAAAAAAGAAAACCAACTAGAAAACATATTATAGGAAAACACATAATAAGAAAGATAAATAATAAGATAAAATATAAGATAGATAAGTAAGAAAAAAAGTGTGAGAAAATAGAAGATATAATGGATAGGCGAAAAGAAATGAATGCTTGCACCAAATATACTACATCTTGTTTGTATTAATATATAAGATAATAGATAAGCATAGAAACACATGGGCATAGAAACATATGTCACAATAGATAAGCATAGAAACACATGGGCATAGAAACATATGTCACAATAGATAAGCATAGAAACATGAGACAGAATATTAATCTAGGCACTAATACAAGGATTAGTCTTATAGTTATGATTCCACTCTTTTGGCTGCTTTATAAGATGGTATTAGATGGGCTTTAGAAGATATGGGCAGCGATATAGAGAAGGCTGCTAGGTTTAGTTCCGTATTCCTAGGGGACTTTGTTTGATGATGTGTATTAGGGCTATGGTCTTGTTAGCTCTTGGCCCTACTAGTTGTTAGTAGCCGAGGAGTCAGAGGTTAGGGGCCAGGCCATATAGCAGTGAGATTGTATAGGCATTGTATCAGTCTTTATTCCGTGCTCAATCCTTATTAGTAGTAGCTGGACTCCTTTAGTAGGTGGTGTAATTCCCTATTAGCCGGGCTCTTATGCTGAGAAGTCCTAGCCCAAACAAGGTCCGAGAAGCACTAGCTGGAGAATGATATAGAGCAAAGGGGGATTTTAAGCAAGGCAGGTAAGCCGGACAGAAGGATAGTAAACCTGATATTGTTGATAAAGTAAGTACTGGCGGGGCGTAGTTTCAAACTGAGGTACAGTAAAGTCATACTCAAAGGTAAGGCTGGCAGAGGTGAACTACATATTTAGGTTCAGTAGTGGCAAACCTAAACTCACACATAGGGGGGTGGAAGACAGCGACAAGGGAGTTGGTTTTAGAGTTGGTAGTGACAGACTCACAATTGAAATGCATAATGAAGTCCGGAAAGGCAGAGTACCCGACGGTAGTGATAGTTTTCAAGTTGGTTAAGTAAGGGCTACTCTTTTACTATTAGGAGGTGAACCAGAGATCGTACCTATACATCATCTTATACTTACTACTTTGTTTGGTTCTATTACCTTACAGTTGACTTCTGACTTATCAGTTAGTTGAAATAGGATACAGCGCCACACAGGAGAAACTGACTTCTACCAATATGGAGTTTGGTTCTGTTACGCAGAACTTACATTAATACAAACAGGATCCCCACGTAGTAATATCAATAGAATTATATCAATAGCAAAACTATATCACTACATTAGCAAAACTATATCACTACATTGCTTGTATCAATAGAAAAACGACCCCACTATTGACAGTGTCAATGCTATTATTACCTTTGACTTCCATTATTACTTTACCCGCTATTGGCTTAGAATCTAGATCTCAATTTGCCCTACAGCGCTAAGTCCTTATTTATTGGATTTCTACAGGATCTATACCACGAAACAGGAGATACAAGAATCAACCAACCAGTATTTACAGAATTTGATTTAGCAGCCCAAGCCCTATGTGTGAGAGGTCAAACCCTTATTTATTGGTATTGTAGTTCAGGTGATAATTGGTTTCTTGTTAACTGATGTATAAGTTTAAGAGATAGAAGAGGTTATGAGTAGGTATGTTCTCTATTCTTGTATTGATTATTAAGAGCAGCTTTAATGCAGTTGGTAACGTCTTGCACGCAGTGGCTTCAGCCTCGGAAGTGGGAGTCCTAGAATCAAAGCTAGTAGGCGCCTGCAATGGTGTGCGAACTCCGGGTTTGGATCTTAACTGGAGTTGTAGTCCCCATGCTTTGCTACCTTTACTTCAAAGCTGTCTTCCTTACATCCAAATCTGACTTTTACTTGATTCCAATCTAAACTTTGACTTCCAATAATAGATCCCCGGGGGAGGCGGCTTTACCCATTAACTACAAGAATAGGGTTGGTGCTAAACTTTGCTTGGCTCCTCTCGGGGTCTGACTCATTTTTTATTTAAATTCCTTCGGGCCACTACCCTTTCACTAATTAGTTAATTTCTGTATTCCTACCTAAATTCTATTACTTATTAGTTGAATTCCTTACTACTAGTATTAGCCGCTCGTACCAGCGGGACAGTATCGCTTACCTACTGATTCATTCTGACTTGTCTGAACCTATTTCTATGCTCGGCTTGCCTGCCCGCGAACCTGTATCTCTGCTCTTAGCCGTAGCCTGCTACGATTCCATTGAAAACCCCAATTATTGAATTCTTCCCCCTTGGTCCGCACACTCGCTCCTATACTTATGAGTGAAAGGCCTATCCTCCTGGTTTAATTCACCTAACCTCTAAATGGGTTTCCGGGTCTTCTACTTGCGCCTGTAACTTTGTATCTCCTTTCTTGGATTCCGACCAAGTGGAGTTATTCTGTTGCTTCTACGGACAAAGCCATTCCCTGCATCCCTAAGTGCCTCCTTCATTCTTTAACGAACTTAGTGTCTAGACATCTGTAATGGACCCGGATACACTAGCTATGAGACTATGATCTACGCCCGCGAAGTCTTACCTTACTCGCTGCAACTCTAACTATCCATACTAGCATACTAAAACACTTTCTGGCGCCCCTCCTTATCAGTGGGACTTTTCCCTCCCTCGCTTAAAGTATCCGAACTATTTTTTGCATTCATTACCTTTTACCCGCTCTAATTTGTTTGAAACTGTCCTTCCTCGCTTCAATTATGTGTTTTGAGATTCAGTATAAAAGTACCCCGGCCGCAGCCCTGTTCCGGCATCCTTCCTTCTATTATTATTATTATTATTACTTATTGTTGTTACAACTTATGTAGTTACAACCCATACACGAATCAAAGCAGTCGTCAGTCAACCAATACATCAACGTAACAGGAGAAGGGGTTGAACATGAAAGTCAGAACGCACGAGACCACTAGCGAACAACAACGAACCGAACATAGCAGGATCGAACAACAACGAACCACGGCAAGTCGAACAACAGTTATTAACGAACATAGGATCCGGATCAGCTGTTAAAGAAAGAAAGCAAACAATGTTAGGCTAAGATGAGGCAAAGACAGAGTGCAAGGAGCAAGTATTATATATAGATCTGAGCTTAGAGTCTTGTTATCCGGGGGAGGGGCGAAGGATCCATCTGGAAATTCAGAACTCCAGTGCTGACTTACAGACTTAAAGGATCCCCCAAGCAATGAAGAAAGGGAGCTACGCCCTTAAGACTGATTTATTATTTGAATACTTTAAGAGCGGCTAGCATTGGTTAGTAGTTGTATTATTATAGTTATGAGTTGGATTACAGAGGACAGGACACGCAAAGAGCATGTAGTCTGCTAGGGCACTGCTCTATTCCTTCTTTTGGAGCGGAAGTCCTTGTTGGCACTAGTGAGATTCTTTGCCTTACTTGATCGATTCTAACTCCTATTATACGATGTGCTACTTTAGATCGTTAGCTTCGAACTGGAGCTCTTATGGGGAACTAAGTCCTTATTGAAACTATTAGCCACCAATCACTAACTAGCTATTATATAGCCCGCCATATCCACTAACTCCTTCCGTATAGACCAACAAAACAAAAGGTCCTCCGCTGCCCTATCTAACTCTGGGACTACCGCCTATCAATAAGTCCTCATTTCCATTTTCAGTATAACGCTCCTGTGTATTAGTATGAAAACAATGCTACCGAGAATCGAACTGGTGCTTCTCATGCCTTATCTCATAGTACAGAATTTAGCTAGTGCTTGCTTGTAAGGCGCGAACTTAGTACCAACAGGACAGCAACCACTAACATAAGAATAACCTTATGGACACCAACTCTTACTACTATTGTACTTAGGGCCTTATCCGAATCAAATATCTCTGTTTCAAAGGCTTGCTTCCTTGCTTCTTAGATTTAGTATCGCTCTCCCCGCTTTTAAGTCGACTATTGCTATTGCCTTACTAAATTATCCAATTGCTTACTCATATTCTTCACTAGCATCTGATAGTACTGAACCAGAGAACTATGCCTTATCTACTTACCCCGAGTCCTGCTTTGCTGCCTATGAGTCTATACCTTGGCTTAATAGAATTCTGGAGTAGGTGCCGCATTCAACAGGCTGACTATCCTGACTTATGGACTTTAGGCTGCTACTGCTTGCTTGCAAACTATATTTCAACTAAACGTTCATTTATATAATATCGATTAGCTTAGCATAGGTAACGCTTCTATCAATATCTCAATAGAAAAACCACCCAACCATATTGCTTGTATCAATAGAAGAAGGAACTGAACTCCCTTATTCTCTTTTGACAGCACCAACTCGATTCTGACTTTGGACAGCACCAATGCTATTCTGACTTTTAATGCGAGGTGCCCTGGTGTCCGGTGACCATTCTTTGACCAATAAGTTCAATTCCGCCGACAATGATAAAAGAATAAAATCATAATTCATGCTATATAATTAAATAAGAAAAGAATAATTCATGGAATGTAGTGTCTCTAAGCTTGGCAACAGACAGCACTGGAGCAGCTCCCATCGAATATTAAACCAGCTCTACCAGCTAAAGCTGCCCTCACTTGTTAGTTAAAGAAAGAACCAACCTTGTAATAGTAATATGAGGGATATGAATACTACTTCTTTCCTTTCTTCTGATATTAGCGTTAGGTTAGCATCCTCCAGTTAGTAATTGAATTCTCATAAAGAAATAGCAGTAAGTGGACTTCCAGTGGAGTGGTGTAAGTACGAATTGAGAGTTGTTGTCCTATACCAATGAGTTCAATTCTGCCTGCATGTGGGGGAGGTGCCATTCTGGCTTTCTTTCCTGCTTTTCCGTCATATCGCCTACGAAAGAAATTAGTCGTCTTATGCGGGTTCATCTACTCTAAGTTGGTTCACCTGGGTTCGTAGGTTAGTCAAACTCTGTGTTATCGGGGTAGTATGCCGCTTAGGGAATCAAACTCTACAGTGAAGACACCGGGCGCAACTACCATATCAATGTACGAAGTAAAGAATGCAATTACTATTGCAACAAATAGAACTAAGTAAACCAAGCCTAACTCATCCGTAGTCCGAGCCCACTAGTAATCTCAGCCCGGATCTTTGCTTTCTTTCTTCCGCTCCGACATCTACATCTGTGTCTGAAAACAATAGATTCAGAACTCATCCACTAACTAGGAATACGAATACGACGACGCGAGTATAACTACTACGATACAACTCATGCAGATAAGGCTTTGACTACTAATAGAAAGAGTAAAGCAAGTTTTTATCCATCCTACTTCAACTCGAAGCGGGGAAGCCAACTACGACTTTCTATTATAGTACGATAACTCATAACGGGGAACTTCAACTAGTCACTAAACTCAAGGACTGAACCGGCGATCAGAGGAACCCAAACGCCACAAAAAGAAGAGAATAAAATAGACAATAAGAATAATGAAACATAGAATAGGGAATTGACAACACCAAAAAGGAATGGAATGCGACTACTACAAGTGCTTCTAATAGCTTACTGGGAGCTTTGCCTTTAGCCACCATAAAGAAGAATCTAACTCCCACGAATCATACTTATACCCTGACATGGGGAACCAACCTAATATTAAAACTAGCAACGCCTATCCGGTAGCGCTTTAACTCTACAACTATACCAACTATCGGACTGAAACCAATGCTTCTCATACGTTACCTCGTAGCTTAGGATCGAACCAAATACTTCAACAATAAACTAGGGGTTTAGTAGTAAATACAAGAATTTCGCTAGCGCGGACAACAATCTAACTTGGTCCCTCCTCGGACTGTGGCTCGGGCCTAGGCATCTATACGCCCATTTCTTTCAAATAGTCAATACGGAACCCGACTCGAAAGTCCTATTTCAACAAATACTAATAGGGATCCCGGGCATAACTCTAAGGCATTGAGGCAGGCAGAGAGACTTGAGCTGGTGCTTCTAACCGCCTAAACCATCCTGACTTTTTATTCGAGTATTGGTACTTGTCCCTTACCCTACTGAGCCGGATCCTTAAACCGATGTCTATAATAAGCAAATACATAACTTAGGCCTTGACTACGGGTTTGAAGTGTTTTTTCCTTTAGTCAACTCCGATTCCGGAGCTAATACGAATTGCACTAATGAAACCAAGGACCGAACTCATACTATAAGGAATAACAGAAATCAATACTAATCGAAATGGAGCTGGTGCCTACTGGTTGGTGCCTATAAGACTCAAAGGAGGAATAGGGCTTAGCTAACTACGAATAGGAGACCGGAACTACGACTAATGAGAATGGGTCTGGTCTACTGACTATAGAATCGAACACTGCCTAAAGGAATAGAAAAGGGCGCTCTACCGGCACTGCTTCCGAGCTGAGCTGTCCTCGAACCCAACCAACCCGGCTTTCCTGTATCTTACCACCGCTATTGGCTTTGATTCTCTAACTACTGAACTATAACCTCTTAGAGGAGAATTAGACTCATCAGCCGCATAACTAACTAGTACGGGGAGTAATACAAGATTTCGGAATCAATAATGCCGTAAAGGGGGCTAGTTTCTAATAGAGTAACTCGGGATTGCACATAGGCTATGTGGTTGGTTGGCGGCTCTTGCTCCTGTATCTTATCTCACCAAAGGCCCCCCCTCTCTTAGGCTTAAGCTATTGTTTCTCATTCCATAGTCACCGATCCAAATCCTTGCTTTCTGGGAGTTGACAACCTGGTCCTTCAGTATGTATAGCTCGATTTTAGGTCTTACTTATTATTATACGAAAACATATTATTTCTTTTATCATTGTAACATTACTATTTCTTTTATCATTATCATTATACGAAAACATGTTGCAAATAGAGTCTAATAAAACACATTCTAATATAAGATAACAGAATACTAAATTGCATAAGTCAATAAACAAGTAAAGATCAAAGACAGTAGTGCTAGACTCAAGGTAGCTATCTATTCTTTTTATTGGTATTGATTGGTTAAAGGACCCGGATCCACGGTTAGAGAATTCAAACAAAGGGGGCCGGAACTACAGAATGCAAATGGACAATGTAGGGCTCGAGTCTAGTGGACAAAGGTAGGTAGGTAGGCAGCAATGTAAAGCTCGGGGTCCATAGGGGAAGAGTGAGCTTAGAGCATCAGCCTTGTTGTCAGTAAGTCAGCCTTTTTCTCTATACAGGTACGTAAGTAAGCCTTTTTCTCTATACAGGTACTCTGTCTTAATGCACAACTGGAGATCGTACCTAACCACTTAGCGAGATTCTGTTTTCCCTTGTGACATTCTTTCCAGTGGTAGTTTTCTTCTTGCTGCTAGAGAAACAAATCATAGTTTCGAGTTGTTGCCTGCTTCTTCAGTTCAACTCCACGATATGCTCCTATACCATTGAATTCTATTCTTTCTTTCTTTCTTCGGGACAATAAGTTTACCTTTCGCCAAGCACCATTCAGAAAAGCAGAGAACTACACTTCGCAGGCCACTGAAGCTTACCTTACCGTTTCAACAAAAGGCTGGGTCCCCTGTTGATTACAATTCCTATACTCGGCACTGAACAGTAAGAATCACTCCAATAGTATACCATATAACAAAGAAGAACACAAAAGGTACGTTATCATTCAACTACAGGATCAGGTGCGAATCATTCTTGTTACCCGCCTAGGTGTATATTAGATATAGGTAACTCAGTGGAGGATATGTTATTTAAGATCCAAAGTAAATCGTCCAGTCCAATTGAAGCTGGAAGGAAAGTCGAAAGTTTCAGTTTTCAGTTTCAAGATCTGGCTCAGTAAGAAATGCTCCAGTCCAAGTAAAGTCGTAGAGACCTGAAGCAAGAAGTTTAGTTTAGCTCACGGTTCTTTAAGAAAGTATAGTTCGGCAAAAGGCAAAGAAGGGAGTCTCGTATAGAAGCAGGATCATCTTAGGGATCAGGATCAGTTGTAGTACAAGTGAGTTTCATACGTCTTTGTTAGTGCCGATAGAGGTTCTGTTCGACTGTGTAGTTTCAATGTCATATTTGCCATTAGTTGAGTTGCCCCTGGTGGAAACTTAGAAAAAGAAGTCACTAACTCACCTCGTGCTCTTAACCAACCTTAGTGCTCCATCTAGAAAGTCAGAATTAAAAAACGGGCAACAACATTCAAAGAATGAAACTGCGCCCATGGGTATAAAAAGAATAATAAGTTGTGCTAAAATCCTTTAAAGGAAGTTGCAAGCAGAAAGTCCAGTTCGTAGGCGGAATTCACTATTGGCTTTGAAGCGGTAAGGAAATCAGGGGTGGTTTAGACACGCGCTAGAGAACCTACCTACCTTAGACTATCCTTATACGAGTACTATACCATACCATACTTATTATACTATTAGCAAGAGAACTCAATGCGCTAGAGAACTTACCTTTAGGTTAATGATGCCGTACCCGCACTTAATAAAGTAGTAACATTCATAATTTCGTTTGATAGCACTAGGGTTTCTCCCACAATATCTCTAATACCTCCCACAATATCTCTAATACCTCTGGCCAGCTTTCATGTTTAGGGTTCCCATTCTGACTTTGGCCCTATTTCGTTTTTGTTTTATAAGTAAAAGTTATGTTCCTACTTCTTTCTTTGTGTTACGCGGTAGTGAGTTAGTCCGAGTGGGGTTCCCTGTCTCTGGTTAATGTATTGGTATCCTTAGAAGGTTATCAATTTCAAACTGTATTGTATCAGACCTAAACTCGAAATGAAGACTTTCTTTCACTAATGAGTAAGGTACATCGGAGTAGTAAGTCAAGTCGGAATCAGCCAAGTAAGTCTAAGAGGATCCCCCAGAAATAAAGAATACAAGTACTACTAATAAGAACGAAACCCAGATCCTTGCTTTACTGTATCTTGCCCCGAACTAGTGCTTATCAGGCTTTATCCAATCCTCAGTGCCTTGCACTTTAGTCTAGCTACCCTCTTCAACAGATGGTTCCCCTGCTTGCTTGTTGGAATGTAAGCGGGACAATCAGTGTCATTTCTAGCCCAAAGCATAAGTTTGTTATAATTTGTTTGAGTTGCCGACCTCGACTTTAAGTTAATAGAATTGAAAACAGTACTTGTTGGCCAAGTCAAAAACACTATAAGATTTCCCGAAGAAGGAAACCGACATACTTAGTATTGTTGCGAGCAGCTCATCTCGAAAACAGGAATTTAGAAGTCAAACATTCAATCTCATCCTCTTTCAATAGCTTCAGATGCTTTTTTCTCTTTCAACTCGAACGTAACTACAAAGACAAAGAGCGGAAGCGGGACAAGCTTAAACGCCAAACAAAATACTAGATTCTTTTTTACCTGAACAAGACTATCTGATTGCCCACTTATTGCTTGCTTAAAAACTTATTACTATACCCCTTTCATAACGAGAACATCTTGCAGCTTCGTTTAGCGCTGACTCTTGCACTGCTTATTCTTGTCTTCCAGCTACAAAAGCAATTGCACCCATAGCATAGAGAATGGGCTTAAAGAAGCACCCAAAGAAACAGGACTCCCTACTCTTGCTCACCCGCAACAACTTATTATGTCGGTGCTTTTGTTGGTAATTAGTCTATTTCTTTTATTGTTTATTATTTAATAGTTAAGAGCAGCTCTGCCCTTACATTATATGAGTGCAACTTACTATTTGATTTCGATTCTCTCTGATAAAGTTTAGAATACAGTTCAGGTGCAAGTACGTCATGGAGAGTAGGTTCTTGGCTGAAAATCAAAACGAAAGGTGCGCTTGGACCACGACTACCTTATACGGGACTGGAACCCAGGATTTGGAGTCGTTTAACGCCTGTTAACTCAGATTATGATGAATCGAATCTGGACTCACGGCAATGCTCTTAGAATTCATTTGAGCCCCGGTTCCCTTGCGCAACAGAACAAGTAGACAACTTCAACACCCAAACCACTTTTGGAGAATAGCTCGTAAACAAAAAACACGGGTAAACCAGAGGATTTAAGTCGAGCAGAAACAGGAATTGATCTTAGCGCTTCATAAGATAGGACTTATGATTCCACCGGGCGAGACCCACTTTTCTCTTGGTCTTGGCTACCTACCCTTACTTTAGACTTGGGCATTCTCTGAGGCTTATGATCCAGCTTATGAGTCTTACGCCGGGTCAACTCAAACATAAATTGAATCTTTCTCTGCCTAGGAAAACAGTCAAACGATAATTCATTACTTACATGTGCCTATATGTTATTAGAATTACCCTATGATAGGAGAACGATTGTACCTGGCAATACTCATTAAGAAGGGAAGGAATGAATTGATTCTTTCGAGCCCTAGTATACAATTTGTTGTAATATAGTTTTTAATCTTACCTTTTTTATCTATATTTTGTAGCATCTTTTACTGGAGCAGAAGGATACTCGTATAACAAACAAAGCAAGAAGTTAGGGCAAATAAGAAAGCTTTCACTTAAGATTGAGAGCGCAGAAGACAAAATGGCAGTGCTGGAATTTCTTTTAGTGCAGAAGGCTCCATAAGCGGAAAACTGGACAGGAATGGAACTACTTCTGTTAGCGCCTAAATTAGGACTCGAAGGGCAGAAGCATAAGATAAGATGGTGACGTTCGAAAGTAAGCAGCTGCTCCAGTATAATCACAAGCACAAGCAAGAAATAGCCTCTTTAAACTCATATTCAAGAAGAAGGTATTCAAGAAGATTCCCGAAGTAGATTGGTAACGTTCGAAAGATGAAATTAAAGAGTTACTCGGCGTCGGCATCAGTAAAAGGAGTTGTTGAAGTTAACAGTTCAATAGAAATTCATGGTTAACTGAGTTTGCGATATCTCAATTCCTAAGTAATAGGCGGGCGATAGAAATCAATTATATGATGTTTATGTTTGGGTTCCTGAAGATAGGCCAGGCCCAATAAACTACACTTGGAAGTTAATCTCTCCCCTTGAACACTTAGTCTTTATCCACTGATCCAGATCTTCGCGTCGGTGTTTGCTCCCACACTAACTTATACTTGTTCCTGGCATGGCATCCTGTATTACTTGGGCACTTAACTAGATCCTCGGAATTTCCTCATCCCATATTGATTATTCAGGTATCATATAATTGATTTGAAAGTGTTTTCTTAGTAGTTGCCTTAGAGCTAAAAGGTGAAAAAGGACAATTGCTTTTCTGTTGCGCGGAGGAGCTGATGCACCTCATTTCAATATTACTTTATTTCTATACCAGAGGCATGTCAACTCTTTTCCACTTTCCCTTTAGTAGTTGAGCACAATTCCACTATCTGTTAGCGCTCAAAGAGAGTAATGAGTGCTTTAACGGAGCGGTATCTTCTATAACCCCTTCCTTCCCTTGTTTACGAAGCAAGCCGAATCTCTAAAGCTTCTTCTCTTTCAACTGATCTTGCCTCGTACCCTCTATACTGGGGAAGAAAAGAATAATTGTTGAGGTATTACCAAATCCAAATGATGTATAACACTCTGGAAACTCCACCTTGAAAGCTGTATACCCTTACTTTTGCCTAACCTTGTAGTGGTCCAGTGCAAGCACCAATACTATACTTACATACCAAGCACCAATACTGGATTTTACCTTTCACTTTTTTAGTGATATTATGACTTCTTTTATTTTGGGAGGCTACTTTCGGTGGGCAACAGACTTTCGCCTATTCGTTCCTTTCTCCGCACTTGCCTGAAGAATAACTCCTTTTTTATTGCCTTAACCGCTCCGTGTAACACCTTTATACTGTTTATTCTCGGCTTCCATATACAATTAGATTAGAACAAGCATTGCTAAGGCCACTTATTCTCTCATTAAGGTTCGGGCGTGGGCGGGGGGTTCAACTCATATATCAATCAGCACTAGCAGGGAGTCTCAGGGGAACAAGCAACAATTGTCTCTGTTAAGGGCGTTCAGATAGCCGGAACAAAATAAGACTATAGATATATATTCATGGGTGCGCAGAACTCGCGTAAGCTTTCAACTCAAACTAAACTTTCCGGCGCTTTTTCATTCTCTTCAACAAATACTGATTCCGATCCCCATCCACGGACTTGCACTCCTTCTCTTCTAATGCCGATACGAAAACACACTTTACTTGCTCTGGCCCAACCTATCTAATGAGGAGAAAAATGAGGATGTACTCGCTTCTGACTCAACAAGACATATCTCTTAATGAGGAAACCGGCTACTTACTTTGTTTCTGTAGTTACTGATCCAGATCTTTACTGTATTGCCTATGAGCTTGTCTCTCCCTAACTCCTATGATAATGCCCCTGATCATCAGTATGTTTCTCCTGAATCCAATTATTACTTTACTAACCATAGGGCTTAGGTCCCTGTCCCCGGTTCCTATGTTCTATTATGGGTATGCCGATAAAGGGAATGAAACCACTGGCAGTAAGAATCCTACGAGTCAAAGAACGTAGGCACCAACCTCATATCAGGTGTAAATTCCAAACTATACCTTTCTTTCTGCAAACTGACCTTACCGAACTGAACTCCACCTTCATTTCTGGATTTATTGTTTTAGCCCTCCAAGCAAACCTAATTATGATCCGCCTTGCTTTTATGCCTCATTGCCAACGAGGTACCCTACCTTGACTCTCTAGTTCCAGTCCGGGGCTCCTGTCCTTTATTCTATTATTTGAGTTGTCCCACCAACCAACGTATAGGTCATATGCTCTTGTATAGGTATTAGGTGCGTCCGGCTTGCAATTGATTCTACGCTATCTTGGGCTATGACATGATCTATTTCCTATAAACCCCAGGAAGTTATGCTCTAGTGTAAAATACACAAATCTATTTATCGGTAAGCCGGAATGAGACCAAGGCTCACAGGAACCTAACAGCTGCCTATAAGAAGCAAGCTAATCCTATTGGAATCCGTTAACTATAAAGAAAGCAAACTAATAACGCTGCTATAACAAGGTAAAATAGGAAATAGAATAACTGTTGACAAGAAAGCAAATAAGAGAACTCCGGCTGTTACTACCAGATCTTCGCTTTGCTTACTGTTGGGCTTACTACCCGGTCTGATATCCCTGTCTCCAAGGCTACCTCTCCTGCTTATAAGAAGATAACTCATAAGTGGGAATTTAACACCAAAGTAGGACTTGCTGAATTCACTCATTGGGCAGAGGGACCCTCCACTTCCACTGAATCGATTAACTAGTAATTCAACTACGACTGATGAGAATCGAAACACCGCCTAACAGGCTATAGTGAAACCCTGGAGTTCTTAGTATCTACAGAATTGAGCACATAACTAGAGGACCCAAACACGGAAGTTAGCCCTTCCACCCATTATAGTTAGTCTGACATTCCGTTAGCTAAGCCTTAGGCACATGTATTGCATTCGGAAATTACTTATGGAGTTTCTAGGGCATCAAACGAAAACTCCGTACTTGTATTCTTTAGCTACACCCTCGCTCTTACTACCACCTAAAACTGATGTCTCCAATTCTGTCTCTGTTTACTTTAAAGTTGTCTTTCCTTTCTTTTATTCTCCCCGCTACTCGCTTGAACCCTTACATTCCGGGGGTTCACTCCGAGGCTCCCTACCTCCAGTATGCATTTGACTTCCGAGACTTATATTACCACCCACAAGAGTTGGGCTAGTGCTAAAAGGAGTGCATCCCCCTGCTCGAAAGCTGGAACTACTTGCTCTCACTCCTTAGCTTATTGCTTATAGCCTCACATTCCCGATCTCGCATCTTGCCCTTGAGCTTCGTTCGCTATTAGCATAGTAATTCAGTCCAGAACTCGATCCAGTAGTCGCATAATAGGCGGATAACAAGACAGGTACCACTAATCGTATTAGACCAACTAACTACTTTATCCACGTCTCTCATTACCCTATAGCAAGCAGTCTATCACTCCCGATCCTCAAACCTTACTTGTTGGACTATCACTCCTTTATTGCATTAACATATTAGAAGAAAAGAAGCAGTTGGCTCCCTAGTTGTTCCTTCGATTCTGACTTGTCCACGTCCACCAAGCTTAGAGACAAAGGAGTTTGTAAATATCATAAAATCATAAGAAAATAGAATTCCGGAAAGTATAATAACATAAGAAAAGAATAATAATAAAATATCATATAGTATACTTCTATGATATTAGCGAAAACAAAACTGGGTTGCTACCTTTTTTGCCGGGAAAACGTGAATTTAGAATTCCCAATGGCTTCTTCAGTAGCGAAAACAGGGCAAAACCATAGAAATGATCTGCCTAGTAACTCTTTCTGGGCGCCAAGTAACTACTAAACTCTTTCTTTTAGTGCCGCTACGCTCTTTAGGTAATTCCATAAATTTAGTATCGGATGTAAGGAGTAGTTCCATACTTTGTGCTCCAAATACAGAATTGCACTTTGACCGCACAAGATACGTGAATTTCAGAAGAGAAGAGATACGATACGGAACAACAAACTAGTACAGCCGATAAAGCAATATCAAGAGTAGGATCATACATAATAGGGATAAGATACTATTTTCAATAGGAGAAGATACTATATCCTTATGAGTAGGTAAAGAATATATATTAAGGAGTTAGCGTAGGAACAATAACAACATCGGAATCATACTTCGTTTTCAAGATATGAAGCTGGATTAGAAGCTGGTAAAGAAAAGAGGTTCAAGTGAACTTAGAAGCAGCGGAAAGGAACGTAACTTCAAGTATAGTTGGGGCAAATTGATTGGATCTGTTTCAGAAATAAAGTTCAGGTCGGGTGCATAATCTCTTACTAGCTTTGATGCCCTAAGTGAATCGCTTGTTTTTCATCTCTTTTCTCATGCCCACTACTAGGTTAAGAACCCGGGACTTGCCCTTAACTCATACTAATGCGTAACTCCTGTTCAGGTGTTTGTGTAATCGAAGGTGAGTTTTCTGGGGGTGAGCATACTCCCAATATATGGATATATGGCATCAGCTCATGAAACAAAATGGAGTTTTGGTTGAAAGAGAAGAATCAGTGTAAGCATCAGAACAAGTAAAATAATAAACTGGATAAGTGTCCTCTCAGCTAGGCGAGTTGCATCTGTCGGTGATTGGCTTTACCTTAGTAGTCTACGATAATAGCCTATTGCAGGTTAGTATGGAACAGGGTAAGTGTAATCATAATAACTTATATGCTATGCGGCGCAAGAGAGTCGACGAGATCAGATGCTGTGCGAAAGTCAGCTACAAGTGGTTCAGTTCCATTGAATTCTTAACTTCCAGGGTAGGTCGGGTCGGTTACTATGACAAGTTTTATGAAATTCGTTTGGTAGGATGACAATTCAAGTTCCGGAAGATGTGACTCAAAGAGAGGGGTGTACAACAACTCTAAATAAGAGATGATAAATGGAGAAACCCGATTTCGGTATGACTGAATATACCACACAGTGCTGTACCGCTAACAAACAGTTTTGTGATAAGCTGTTCAAGGTAGTTCTTTGTTTCATAGTTTGGTTTAAGTAGTTGTTCTCTTATTTGATTCTTTTGAAGCTGCTAATGAACTTGTACTTTCTGATTCACCAGTCGATGTAGACTTTGAACTTGTACTTGCACAATCAAAAGGCACAATCAAAAGGAAGTTGAGAACTTTCACTTGCACAATAAAGGCAGTAGAGGCAGGAAGCAAAGAAGAAAGGGGGGGATTTCAGTTAATTGAAGCCGAGGTGTCATGTCATGTAGAAGTTGAATTGAAGGAGAGCGATAGCTACCAAGTCAGAATGCAGGAGTCAAGTTAGGATCTTTATAAGTAATTGAAGAGTTCAGTTCACCTCGAACTAAAGCATCTTTCTCGATATAAGGATCTTAAGTACGCCTCACTCGTTAGGGACCCCACCCATAAGTTTATCGTTAGGAGACCTTGTTCATGAGTACGCGAAGCTGCAAATATCAATCAATAAAGAATGACATAGTGAGAGAAGGAATCGGAATAAGGAATGGAAGATTTAAAGACCAACACACCAGAAAGGAACACAATAATGTAAGAAAACACATGCGAAACAAATTGCTAATATATTGTAGTAGAAAAGCATAGAAAAGTCACAAAACTACTCACATGCTATAAGAACTAAGAATGGAACCTCTATCAAGGGAATCGAACCTAAGCGCACTCACTCATAATAAAGAATGCAACTCATAAGTAAGGGCAGTGAAGCTGCTGAGCTGCAATGAGCTGGGCCAAGATAAGAGACACTACGTAAGTGGGCGCTAAAGCAGACTTAGGCTAGCTTAGCTATACTCTTTCGGTAAGACGGTTTGAGTGGAAGAACAAGAGACAGGGGATATGGTCTTAGATATAGTATTTGATTTCCTAGTTCGCTGCGAGAATCTTGTTTACACTAGCTCCGGTCTTGTTAGCTCTGGTTCAACTCTACTCTACTCTACTGTACTAGTGAGTAACGTAAGAGTTCAAGTTAAGGGAAACAGACTGATCAACAAGGCAATTAGAATGGGCCGCGGGCTCGCACTCGAACATAGATAGGAATGAGGGGGGGTATGGTTAGGATCTAGGCAATGAAATTGGAGCTAGTATTTGGCCATCACTTCACCAGGTACTCTAGGCATTCCCAGCAATGAAACAAGGGATGCTAACTCAGCAGTCAACAAAGAGGCTGAGGTCGGTAAAGCGAAGATCCAATGCAGTGGTTAAAGAATCAAGGTAAGGAAGAGCAGATGGGTACCTATAGTTTCGTCGAGGAGGGGTTAACAGTGGTTAAATTGCTAGTTTGCTAAGTAAGGATTAGTAGGGCACTGTTCAATTTAATGGAGACCAACTCTGATATAAGTTAGTTAAAGGCAAAGTTCCCAGTGAAAGTCCGGTAGGCGCTAGTTCAATCTATTAGGTGGTGTTGGCTTGGCCCCTTAGTTACGAGTGAAGAGCTCGCAAGTGAAATACATGTTTGATATTAGTAGCTTAAGAGTGATAGTCGGGAGAGGGAGACCGGTAGACGGGAGAAATAGACTAAGTGTTCAAGGTATTAGAAAAGAAGTAAGCAGCAACACCAATAAAAGAATGAACGGTGAGATACAAGAAAAGAATAAAAGAAAGGAAAGCGAGCCTAAAGAAGTACCCTGCTATAGCTAATTTGTAACTAATCCATTTATTTCTATTGGCAAGTACGAATTGAACTATAAGTCGCCTAATACTTTTACTGGAAATACATAATTACTGTGTAAAGCTATAAGACCGAAGCTACTATTTCTCATATGATATCTATTAACAAGGAATTTAACCTCCGCGAGCTTGAGTCGCTGCTAACAGGACTTTCCCCGATGCCAACAGGGCTGCAACTCAGAACCGGGGGGAATTCGACTGATGCTAGTGATAATCCAACTACTAATGATAAGAGTGGAGCTGCCGGCGAACAGGCTTACTACCGTTACACTTAATTCTGCTTTACTTCCCACAAATAGCAATCTGACTAACCTACCTGGACTGCGGATTCGGATCCACCAAACTAAAACTATCCGATGAGACTTGAACCTACGGCTTCTCGCCCCACTGTATTATCCGCTTTACTATCAATCATAATTTACTAGTGCACTAATGGACTGTACTGTACTATAACAGTATAATATGGAATCCAACCATCAATTAGGAATTCTGCAACGTATAAGAAGACTTCACACTCCGGTTACTATTATGAAAATCGCTAAAAGAATATAGAATACAGGTAGGACCCAGCGCATCTACTAATAAGAGTAACAATTGAACTGGTGTTGCCAGGAATCAATACTATATTAATGTAGGATATGGTTAGTTGGCATCAGATTGGAGCTAGTAAAAGTCATCATATGGGCACAGATTCATAGAAACTAAGTAGTAATGGACAAAAACTCTCAACTATGGCAAAAGATGGAATTGTAATACCACTAGAGGAGATATGATGTCACTGGGCCCGAGCCTTACTCGTTGCTTTCGCTCCTCTTTTGAAACTGCTACTCCTGTCTCTAAGCTCTAATGCAGCCCTAATAGAATAGAATTGGACCTAGTTGTATAAGAAGCAAGCTACTCCATCAGAATGTAACAACCCATTCAAAGACATAACCTCTCGGACACAACTCTAGGAATTCCACTCGATATATTGAATTGAACAAGCAAGTAGTCAATAAAGAATTTATAGGAGTGGTCCCTCAGAAAAGCCAAAAGTCGTTAACTCAGTGGTATTAGTAGCTGAATCGAAGTAGTAGTAGAAGTAAGTATGAGTAAGCGCACCAACAGAGGGGAGTTAGCCCGGCACTCCCGGCTTTAGGCCTTCAACTCGGACATCCGCATCTGTATTTGTATAGGAAGCTCCTGTAGCGAAGTCTACCGCGACTAGCTTTGATTCTCCTATTACTGATTTTCACTCTTATTGGATAATGTATCAATTCTCTCTTTCCTCGCTCTTGGCCCTGGTCAATAATAGTAGCTTGGCTTGGCGTCTAGTAGTCGCTTGCCTAGTGGTAAGTGATTCCATTCGAATAATAAGAGTTTAGCGGCAAGGATAGCAGTCTCATCCGTAGTATTGAAAGCCTTAGCCTTGTTAGTAACTGTTGCATTCCTGTGGGTTTATTGGTTTATGATGGTTAGTCAGCAACTCAGTCTTTTGGTAACACAACTCATTCTACGTTATCAATCAACATAGTGGAGTTAGAGTAGGGGTGATATGAGCCGCCTATTACCAATACAAATGTACCACATAACGTATTTCAACAACATATTTCAGAATTCAAAACATAAGTCAGAATCTCACAGGAGCGGAAGCCTAACAGCCAGGCACATAAGAATGGAAGGGAGGGTTTTTGGTTTTAAGCTAACCTTCAGGAGTGGACTGGGCAGTAGGGAGTTTACTCGCATTAGCCGATGAAGACAGAGGGGGAATCTAGAAATGGAATAATCTATCGAGCACCAGTAGAAGTAATATTCCCTTCCTTTATACAATACCACAGCTTTTTCTTTTGTCGAACAAAACTTGGATTCCCGCTGCATATCTTGCTTACGGAGCTGCTTCCTCACCAGCAAAGACATCTTCTTTACAGCTAGATCAGATCAGCTCTATCTCTATCAGCTCCCCATCAACGCAGCCAGCTTAACTATTCTCAGCTGTTAGCATCTCATATACCAAAGCTCCATCAATTTGAGTATTCCGATCCTGGCTATTATCCTTGCTTGTTAGTTTCATATGATGACTGAAACACTGCACTAACGAATCAACCTAGTGCCGGACTTACTTGTTCTTATCTTATAAATAGGACTTACCCTACCAACTAAGACTTCCCCTACTGGGTGTGGACAACTCGGAAATCCACTACTACCTAATAAGACTGAATCAAGAGCAAAGGAATCCCCTAATTGCTACTACCATAAAACTACCAAGTAATAATTCAACACAACAGATCTAGTCTCCGACCTTCTGCATTCTGCTACTGACTACCTTTATACTCCGACTTTCACCTGGCATTCTCTACTTTGAGCTTGTTCCTGGCATTCCTATGTTAGAGGATACCCCCCTTGTATTAAGTATTTATTTCATTATAGGGCTGCCATTACTCGATCTCATTCTTACTATACCGCCCCCCCAGCTGCTCAAGCCTAGCTTACTTTACTCTTGCTCGGAAGTCGCGGATAAAACCAGTGAGTTAACCGCACTCTTAGATGATGAACCATAAGACTAGAGTTCGGTGCACATAGCCCGAAATCAATTCATTAGCGGAGGACCCAACCACACGGAATAGGCTCACAAAGAAACTTAGGCTCCGAAATCGAAATAAATCTTTATCTCACTCACCTGTTAGCCTTCCTTTCCTTTCAAAGAAGTTAGTCTGCCTATCCTTGTTTTTAGTCTGCTTTCCTGCTTATGAGTCCTATTCTTAGATTTGACTGTTGGCTTCTAATACCTCATCATCTTCACAATAAGTATTACTTGAAAACTGATACCGCTAGGGGCGAGAATGCAATCACTACCGATAAGGCTTGATCCTTTTTTCATCAAATAATAGAATGGAATCGCTGCAAACTTTGCTTTACTTTAACCCCCGAGAGGAGACAAGTAACCACAATAATTCAAATCCAACAAGCAAGCCTGTCGCACAGAATTCCTATTCTGAGTATCCTTATTGGTATCCTTAAGGTGACTGAAGCAACAAAGTGGGAATTCGACTCATTCTTTGCTACCGCCGGGTAATTCCTAGTTGTTTGATTCTCCCCTTGCTGGCGGCCTTACGTAGTGTCTTGTCTGCCTGCTTGGCTGGCGCTTGGCGAATTTGACTATACAGCAAAATCATAATTCCTGGAATGTTCAAAACTTGATATTGATTATTTGATTCCTCTAACTGCTACACCAGCCAGTACTTAATGGAATTCTTCCTCGAACATTGACTCTAAACTGTAAGAATCGATTGCTGCTGACCCGACCACTTACTTTAGACTAACCGGACGACGTAGTAGGCATTTATAAAATTACCCCCCTCTTTCTTTGCTTTGCTTTGGTAGACTTAAAAAAGCCCATAACTGAACTCAACCCGACGAAACCGGGAATGGAATATCTCTCAACAAATACGGAATCATCATTGAATCCATCTCTTTTCTCATGCTACAGTTAAGGTGCAAGCCACGTAAGCTAAGCAGCAAATGCAATTATGAATGAGTTTAATCGTGAAGATCATCTCCGGACCGTTGACATGACTGTGTTGGCGCCGAGAGAGTCATATGTGAGTCAGCTGTGTTGTTACTTCCTTATGTAAGAAATGGCGCTTCATTCCACTCTGTTTCCGATTGTTTACTGTACTTCTATACTCGCTCAATTCCAGTCAGTCTTAAAGCAATGGAACAAGCAAGGGCGAGAACCAAGTAACCAAGCTTAGGCGAAGGGAATCAACTTTAGTTTGATTTATAATGGAATAAATACGAGTGACTGTCTTTATCGGCTAACGCTTACTCGAGCAGGTGCTAACATAAGCTTAGTTTTTCGTTTCTAGAGCAACAGAGAGTATTAAGTTCGTCTAGAGCAACAGAGAGTATTAAGTTCGTCTAGAGCAACAGAGAGTATTAAGTTAATAGAGTGAGGAGTTCGGTTACTCAATTATATAACGGGTGCTTTTATCATTGAAATTGGTGAGGTACGCGGCACTAAACACCACAGGCTGTAGTTGGATACCTGTACGAAACTCAATTAAGGGTAAGGCTGCCCATTAATTAATCCAATTTAATTAAAGCAAGTGAATAAGCAAACAAGCAACGAACAAGTAAGCGAGCACCCAACCTAATGAGCTAACGCTATAGGCCCGCCCCGATCAAGGAACGTTCCTAAGTGCTCTAACGACGCAGACTTGACATCAAGTTGTTACACCTTCGCCTTATTTGCAGGTTGTGACCGGTAAAGAAAGGAATGATAACGAGGAGCTCCTTCCTACCGTTGCGTTGCACAAGATCAGATTTGCTACAACTTTGAAACACCCGATTCTCTGCCTTACTACTCTATTTATCTTTCTTGAACTATTTATAGTATAGTATGGATTTGTCCGATCAATCGATCAGAGCGTCTAGTAACTTAACCAACTTGGGCATTGGCATAAGTGGGCATACGTACAATAAAACTAAGTGAATTGAGAAATGGTTTGTTTGAAAGCACCTACTTTTGTATTAGGAGCGTTCCAAGCTAAGATTAGATAGGAACGCGGGCGCACTCACTCTAACGGCCTCTACTAATCCCCTTATCAGACAAGGTTACTCCGGCACCTCACATCTCAAAGAGGTAATTTCTTATGTTGACAGCAACAACTTTGTCCCATCTTCATGAGCAGCCACCGCCCCCAAGCAGTCACTGATGGATTCTTCCCACAATAACCATAAAGTATACTAATTACACAGCATCAAATATACTCCTCATCAACAGGCAAGGTCTAAAGTAAAGTTAAGCTCGGGCTAACGTCATTGAAATTGAATTAACAAAGAAAAGAAGTAGTAATTGAAGATTACCCTATAATATACGGATCCACTAGACAGACTAGCCCTACCGACTAGGGACTAAACCCATTGTTCCATATAGGATGAAACTATCACTGAACCTTTTGATTCTGAACCGAACACCCGAACAAGACTCTACAATACCGATAACCAATAAGTACTAAAAATCAGGTGTTACAAGTGCAAAAGTCAGCAACAAAACAAGTGGAGGCAATCAGATAGTAAAGTTCAGAGGCAGAATAAAGTAAAGGTGTTGGCTCCATCAAAAGAGGTATTTGTTTCCTCGGCTAATGGAAAGGGAGTTTCAGTTTAGTCAGGGTAAGAAGCTGTGCCTTTGCCAGAAGAAGCAGTGGGAGCTCCCGAAGAAGCTGTTCGCCCGAGAGAATTAATCCCCTGTGAGTCAGCTGCTCGCCTTTTCCAAAGAAATCTATAACCTTGTGCTCGAAACGAAAGATGTAATCAATCCTTTTTTACTTGTTCAGTTAAAAGAGACCTTGGCTTGTACCACCTGTAGCTCGGCCAGCTCAAGAAGAATAAGTCGAAAGAGATGTTGCCTCTGAGTAAGGGCGCAAGTCAGCTGCAAGACCTGCAAGTGGAGAGTAAGTTTCCATAGAATAGTTCTAGGTAAAGCATCAAGGAGTATAAATGCTTTGTAACAAACTGGTCCTTAAGTTTAAGCTATAAGTTCATGAGTTGATAATCTGTTAAGTCTACATCGACAACAGAAGATGCTGTAACAATCAAATCAGCAGCATAAGGAAGCTCCCGATGCTTTATTTGCTGCGAACGATTGATATGACTGTAAGGTAGGTTCAACAAGGAAAGGGGTATTGGCGACGGGAGAATAATGGGAAGAAAAAGCGGTTGGTGCTAATGTTGTCGACGATATAATCTCTTTTGGATGAATGCCCACGTAGCAATTAAGCAGTGCAGTTGAAAGGAACAGGCGCAAGAGATGGATTCAATGATTACTTTCGAGTTGAGGTCGGCAAAAGAACAAGCTGTCTTAGGTATGTCTTAGGTATATGAATAAGTCAGATTACTCAACACATAAACACATATAATCAGGGGCGAGAAATATGACTATTTGATTGACTGGGTGCTCCATAAGAAAGATGTTAAGATATATATTCAATGAAAAGAAAAGAGGCAGTTCAATCTTCTAATTTGTTGCCAGTCCAGGACCAAAAAGATAAAGTGCAAGAGAACAGGGAGGGGTGTTGAATATATCTACCGGTAATAATAAAAATGGTATTGATCCGCGCTAACAGGTCTGCAACTGACTTAATTAATAAATGAAAAAAGAGTGGTGAAACAGAGGTGAAACTTAGCAAAAGCCATATTATGCTTACGCTCCAAGTAGTTACGTACGGTTCGCTTGAGGCAGTTCAGTCTAGGTGGAGTTCGGGCAAGACTTAGCGCCTTTCAATAGTAGGGCATTTTCCGAAAGCATTCTCCTATGCGCTCAATGGATTCAATAAATTCTTTACTTCAAGTATAGTTAGGGTACTGTTTCTGTTTCCGCGCTCAAATCAATTCTTAGAGAAAGGCATTATGAAGCTTCAGTGTCGGGTGCTTTTGTTGAAGTAGAAGTATAGTCTGCGAGATCAGTGATTGGCTTTACATATAAGTTGGGATTCGGTACTTTGCGAAAGAAAGTCAGGAAATAATGGTTATGTTCAAAAGTTACTGGGGCAGAATAAAGATCTGAAGCAAAAGAATGTACAGTTCTAGAATAAGAGGCAGGCTTTGAAGCCCTAACGGATAGTGGAATTGTTGAATAGAATCTAGATAGTGACTCAACTTGTATGGATTTAAAATGGAGGATACTCCAAAGCTTAGTAGCAGAAGTACTTGCTTGATACTTGCGTTATTACGTGTAAGTGAGTTGCAGTATAGTACCCGACCGAGATGAGGAGGCAGAAAAGGTTAATGAAGTCCGCGAGGATTAATGGGAAAGAAAGTAAGCATTAGTGAGGGCTAGTAGCTCTGCTTCAGTATTTGTTGGATAGATATGAAAATGATAGACTTCCAGGAGAGGTAGGGCAAGACGTATATGAGAGAGGTGATTGGCCAAAGTCGACCACATCAGAAGAGGAAGCAAATTCCGTTCAACAAACCATTGCGTTAACATCAGGAGTTTCAAGCGTTAGTTGGCGCAAGAGCAAGTGATAGAGAGCATAGAAACTAAAGTGCTTAAGTAAAGGGTAACACTGCAAAGGGTGAAAAGGGGGTCAATTAGTTCTGAGAGCAGTGAGTCAGCAGCAACTGGTGGTATTGTAGAAAGTAAGTTAGCTTCTCCACTTACTTATAGGTGCATATAATAGTACAACGCTTAGAATGACTACTGGAATAATCTAATAAATGAGAATTGGGCCATGCGGGGTTCTCCACAATAATTATGCCCCATCCCTGACGCTTAGCTCTTAATACAGGATCATTCAAGTAGGGTTTCTTTGTTATTGGGGTACAGGAGTTAATGATTATGGATCCATCCCCGAAGGAAGCGGACATGAGAATCAGAATTAGGCTCGAGCAAGAATGAAGATGAAACAGAAGAAAGAGATCCATTTTCCATATCTATTTGATACATATCCCTAAATTACATATATAATGACTCAATGTAAGACAAGATGAAGCAGATTCCTTTTGACTCCCTTGCAACTCATTCAGTTATTAAAGTAAAGGTAAATGCTCAATGCCCAAGTATACTTACAATTTTCTCATGATTAAGCTCGTCTCATTTCTTTGGATTAGTGTTTCCACCCTTATTCTTACATACCTCTTTATTCTTTACATACAAAGTCTGAACTTGCTTGTTACTTATGAAGTCTAGCCTCTGTGTTCTTCCTGCTATCTCTTATATCACTCCGCTCCGATGGTATTATAGATTGGGGCATAGGAAATTCATGCATTTCTTTACACACACTATAAGATAGGAGAATAGCCAGAACATTGAATCATGCCACATCACTCATTTTATTCTACGGGATCTTACGGAGCCTGTTCATGCATAACATAGATTCTGGCTGGTATGATAATGGAATCGGTTCTCTTCAAACGAACCCGGCCTGCCTATCCTGCTGCATAGGGAAGGGGCTGTAGTAGTGGTTGGTTGGATGTGGAGATACATTTGGTTGTGAATTCCAACGCGGCGGATCAAATCTCATCCATATCCATTTGCGCAGATAAATGGCTATTTGCATGACCTAACCCATAGTTAAAGTAGCGCACACACTCCTATAATCATTCCTCCCTTCAGAAGATTTGATACTCGTATAACAAAAATGAGGAATACAATACTTCGAAGTTGAACAAAAGTATCCAAATAACACACATGTCTCCTTTTTGTCAATAATCCATATTTTGATTAGTAATGCAACATTCTTGTCTATCGTACCTCCATAGCATATGATGTATAACAAATAACTATGATTCGATAAAGGACCCGCCCGAAACCCTTGCTTACGTATTATTGGAAAATGCATCAACTAACATAAGACAGTAAGGCAATGCAATACATTCGTGTGTAAACTAGAAAAACGAGTCAAAGTGTCCCACACTAGGCGCTTCCGCATAATAAACCAAAGGCGATCCTATGTACAGGAATAGCTTTCAGGTCCGCCTGTTACAATGATGATTGCCCAATACAATAACCAATTTGATCCCGAGGTACGGCCAGTAAACCCAAAGGATGCCGTCAATGCAGCCAAAACAAAACCTGTGACACAAGTTTATTCGCGGGGTAAATCACTTGTTAAGGTACACAGAAATACGTGCAAGATCATTCATTATTAGAACCATCATGCGCGATGAACAGATCGAATTAACCAACCAAAGAAAGTGGGCCTCAGTCAGTCATGTAGTATTGACAGGAGGAAAGAGAAAAAGCCTCTGTAACGGTTGGACGGTAGTAAAAAGTAATAGCAGTCGCGGCTTTAAAAGACAAGTAAGCGCCCTTTTACACAAGAAAATATGTTTACATGAAGAGGCAAGGCAGATGTTGACTTATTAGATAGAATATAGTTGTTAGATACAATATAGTATAGTAATTAATCGCCTTCAAGACGTTCTCCCCAATCATTACTTATTTCTTTCATACTTTTATATCTGGAGGTAACCAAGGCCAAGCCCCCTAAAGCAAAGCCTCACGCTAAACTCCAAGGTGAGTCAGAACCCTTCCTTTGATGATCACTTATGCAATGAATGTAATAACTCAACTCAATCTAGAATAAGAGAGACTCGACTCCTAACTAAGCTTATTATTCGTTCGGTAAAAAGAAGTCTTCAGGAAGCAAAATCGTAATAGTGAGGCTCTTTACTCTTGAGTCTGGTAGCTAGAATAGTAGGTATGAATCATGGTTTTCATATATCTTTTCCTTATCTTTTCTATCTTCAATAAATCTATATTAAGTGCTCCCCAGATACTATAAAGACTATCCTACGAAATGGAATAATCTTGATGGAGATGCCAGGACCATTCTCTGTATTATCAATGGAATACCATTCTCTGTATTATCAATAGAATCAATTAGAACAAACAAGTAAAAAACTCATATTCCCACGATACCGAAACAAAGAAATTCCACGGTCGAACTACCTTAATGGTCTATTGACATAAGTAAAGTGATAGTTTTCAATAAAACGATGACTTCTTTGTTCTTATAAACTTGACTCATTGTAATTACCCATCCAGTCAAACAAACTCCAGCGAATTATGAATTGCCCCACCCCAAAAAGCAGAAATCGAAATACTGAAAATAGGGCCATTAGGGGTGTAGTCGCCCAGCCCAGAGCTACTTTACCATATTCTGCTTGCTTTTTCCATGGTTTCAAGAAATCCCCTACAGTAGTTCGTCTTGGCCCAGATTTAGAACCATCCTCAACAGTTTTTTGTGTAGCCCCTTATCATTGGTTGAGATTGGTTTTGGCCATTCCATTGTAGTTGTAAATCCATTCTTTTATCGTGGATCCTCTTTCCATTGTCTAAAGATTGCCCTAGTCGACATCTTATAGTTGACTTGTAAGCTTTACTGGGTACCGCCTTATATACTGCGGCCTCACAACAACTAAGAGATCCTGAACACACATGGGGACTAGTATTTGTCACTCCCATTATAATTGTAGTATGTGGAGACTCGTTAATTGATTGAGAGATAAGATAATGAGAAATTCTTTCATTGCCTTATGCGCTCGAAAAAGAGGGTAGATTAGCATGTAAAAAAGTGCACCGGACTGCTATGAAAAAGCCATCATCTTTCAATGTAGCCCGATGTATCTCATTCAAGTAACCTAATTGGGCACGTCTAGCATATTTGGAACAATCACCAGGATCACTATAACTCACTCCATTGAGTTCGCTTGAATTGAACAGCCTACTTGTTCAACACTATACCTTGATTCCGCCCTTCTAAAAGGAACATCGGCTATCACAATTCCCGTCTCCATCGACCAAATACTACTGGAAAAATAGGCATACGTCACATACAAAAAGCTCGCGCCCTTCCTTATCCCTAAAGACGGGGCGGGGGTGGGTGTCCTAACCATTCAACAGCTATTCCATCCCCGTTGTCCATTTACCCTGCTCTTCATAAAATCCCCCTTTAACCAGATTGTTACCAATGTCATAATCAAAAGCGAATTCATCGGGAATTTGAGATCAAGCTTCTAATAAACTATTATTTGATTTTTGGGCGCGCTAATTCAGAAATCGATTGATTTATTGCCCCTGATCCACTTATTGCTGAAAGGATCCTTGATCCACGGATTACGAGTGGGACCAAAAGAAAGGAAAAAAGCCTTCTGCGCCTCACGCCGGGATGAACCTCCTTAAAAGACTCAACTCAACTCCCCCACGAATTGGTTATTCCTAAATGAAGTCATGAAGAGTATAACGAACATACCTTGTCTCCACATTTTAGGGTCAGAGAGATAGATAAAATACTTATGATTCGTAGCCCGTTCCAAAAGTGCCCTTCTTTTCGGAGTCCTGGAGAAGAAGATGCAGTTTGGATTGATGTATAGTGCCTCTGGGTCATATGGCGATCGAGATATCCTCTCTTTTCTTTCGCCCAAGCCAAGAAATGTTGTATTGAGTTGAACCATAAATCATTCTGAGCGTCAAGTGCAATTAGATCCAATTTCTCTTTCTTTGGAGAATTCATTATCATTATATGTATGGTTGACTTGGAATGGAAGTTTACTTGGAAAAAAGGAACCAATTTCGTCCTAATCCCTAGGCTTCATCGATACAGATTACTTTTTTTAGGCCAATAGGTTTCTAGCGAGATCTCGAATCAACTTGTTGGTTTTATTGTGGATCTCAGTATACCTTATTATACTAGGCTTAGGGATCATTATTATTTTAGAAACTCTCCCGGTTAAAGAAAAAACAGAATCTCAAGGAATAGCGTTCAGATACTATTACATTTGTGCCACCCGATGTGCATACAATATTGATAGGGTAAGCAACTTCTATGGGATCCTTCATTCAGGTCGGAAGAGCAATTACCAAACATCTAGCCTCACGCTTGGTGCCAATGAGTTTTGATTTGAATAAGAAATGCTACCTTATATAGAAGAAGATAATAAGTCATAATAACATGGCACTATAATATAAGATAATAAGTCATAATAGCATGGCATCGTTGAGTTCGATATGAACAAACCATTATAGTAGTAAGTTAAGTATTTTATCGTATCAGAAAGGCACGAAGGGATTGCTAAATAAAATACTATATACTCCATAGAAGCAACCATCATAGTGTTAGTTTTTTGACTCCTACGAAAGGAAGGGTGGTAAATGGATCATTCAACGATCTAAAGAATATGGATTCTACCTATCTATCCTTCTATCTATCTATCTTTTCATATTATGGAATAAGAAGAGTGAATTCCATTGCGGAGCCGTATGCAACGCACAGAAGATGCCTGTTACGGTTGTTCAATTTCTGATTGTTGTTATTCTTGTTATACTATACCTTACATTAGCCCAATAATTCGAGATAGAGGAACCGCTCATTATGTTCTTATCTAAGAGATCAAGGTTATTCTTCATCAACCAGCGCTTTTATCTTTTTCTGAAGCAAAAGTCGGTAGGGGAATATCTCCTGGAAGCGGAAGAACTACTTCCTACTTAAACTTCGCGAAACCATAACAAAGGTTTTTTGTGTACACGGGCAGGCGGGTTGTATCTAAAGACATAGAAAGGGATGTTTTTATGTCCGCAACAGAAGCCCAAGCTCATGACATTGTTGATCTTGTAGTGGTCCGGTCGAAAATGCAAATACTGGGTAAATCCATTTCCAAATAATGATTCTCATTTCCTCCATTTGTGGTGTGGACCATTTCCAAATAATGATTCTCATTTCCTCCATTTGTGGTGTGGAATAGAAATACAGAATTCAAGAAGCATCAATCCAATCATCAGGTTAAGATCGATCTAAACCAACCCATTCCTGGTATTATAGAAATAGATTAATAATAAATATATATAATTATACGACATGCCAACTATGAAACTTATTATTAGGAAAACGACAGCCAATAATTATTGTGGAGAACCCCTGCTATTACAAGATATCCTCCGCGTATAAGAACATGTACTAGGGCTCGTTCAGATCATGAGTTCGAAACAAATTAGACAATTTGGACAGTGTCAATGACCGGTACCAATAAATAAGGGTAAATAGATAAGATCCAGCACCTCCATATCTATATTATGGTGCAAATCCCCTAGATATTAGATGAAAAGCAATTACCTATTGGTATAGCAAATGGTGTTATCCATTAAGCTACGGAACATAATGTTTTCTTCTAATAGCAAAGATATTATGCTCCCATATTGTTTGTTAAAAGAACGGACTATGAGGGTCTGCTAGCTAGCCTTAATGCCGTCACTGTATAGAGACATCTTTTTGTGAAAAGAGCTATTACTCAACTCATATATATATGTGGGCCAAAGAGTGTGAACTATACCATTTGATTAAATGAAGGAAGAGGCTACAGTGTATGGAGAAGACTGGACCTCCCCTCCCCGTTTCAGAAGTAACCAAGGATGTAACCCACTCTATTCTTTGTAGTCTCTCATTCAATTCAGATTAGCAGGTTCAATGCCTTATTAGTAGGTTCAATGCCTGGGCGGAATAATCTAAAGTGGTCAGGAAGGTTCTAGTAGCAAAAGCCATTGGAATTTCTTTCTTAGATTTCTTTAATGTGTTTCATAATCTTGTTTTGTTATTAATCGACCGGGGACTGAAAGAATCGAAATCTATTTGTTATTCATTAAGGTTTCATTTGATTCAATGACCAGAGTTAGACAGGGATATACAGCTCGGAGACGTCGAACAACAATTCGTTTATTTGCATCAACCGGAGCTCGCTCATTCAAGACTGACTCGAACTATATGCTCAACATCTCTACCTTTAGCTTCCTCTCATCGAGATAGATACAGGCAAAATAAGGAGGTATTTTCTTTGTGGATCACTCGGATAAATGCAGTAACTCGTTCAAATAAGGTATTGTACAATATTAGTGAAGTTAGTGGATTAATACAAAAGCACTCAAAAGAAAGCGCTTCTTAATCCTAAAATACCTGCACAAATAGCCAGCCCCTAAGCCCATATAAAGGAAGAATTGTCTTTACTTTACATGATTTCCAACAAGATCATCAATGAAAGTGGATTCTAAAATAATATACAGTAGCAGAGGAATGATTGAAACAGAATTACCCTACGATGGAACTCCGGGAGGATTGAATATTAATAAATTGAGATAGTCATAGGCGAACATGTTTCAATAAAAAGAAAGACATTGTCCCACCTTTTGGATTTATTATAACACGGGAACGGAACCCACTCTAGATTCTAGGCCTTTTCGAACAAAACATCAATCTTAGCTTTCGTTTTACAATTGGAGTTTTGAGTCCGAGTATGTATGTCTATTTCTTTTTGGTTATAGGACCAGTAGTTCTGGGGAGCGACTCGGCTCTCTCAAATAGTTTATAAAAAGGGGGTGTCAGAGGCAAGAATAAGATAACATCAAATGGGCAAGAATAGGGTAAAAGGGGGCGGGCAAATACGGGCTTGCTGGATATATCCTAGTAATTCATCGTTGTTGTTGCAAAGTAAATCTATTCTATTCACCTGACAAGAGAGAGAAATTTCCTTTTGAGATTTTTCCTTGTGAACTAATACATCGACTAATTGACTCATGTTTCCATAAGAGAGTCGATCCCATCCCCTGCCCGATCAATTGGGGGCAAAGGCAAGGGCCGGGCCTTGGAAAAGTTTGATTTATCCATGGGTTATTCCTTTTCTCTGATATTAGATTGATTTATGAACATTAAGTTCAGATCCGACCCGACATGAATAGGCTTTCCTTTATTTGTGTCACATTATGTATCTTATCCATGCGTGAGATATATGTGTTCAGGTTTTCCTATTCCTTGGCGAGAACGCACACGATCCATTTCTGTATTTCTCCCCAGCAATCGTATGCTTGTAACAATAGCGACAATATCCTCTCCTCTAATCGACCAGAGTAGTTGTGCGCCATAGATATAATAGAACATAACCACACAAACACCCAAACTAATTCTTTCAGAAGATTCTATTGGGTGCCTCCATAATATTCTGTACAATAAGCTCTGTTGTTACTATATTCTACATTAGTTACATTAGTACTTTTCTTCCATCTATTCAACAGGTTAAGCTAAGCGCGTTAGAGAAGGTTGCCCTTTACTATACTGTTTCACTTAGTCCTTTACCTATACCTGAACTTAGTCCGTCCTTTCTTTACCTTTACTATACTAAACTTAGTGAAGCTATCATTGATTATAAAGAATCTCTGGTATCTCCTCTTCTCTTTCTTGATTAGCTATTCTCCGAGTGGGAACATATGAATTATAGCCTAGCCTAATTCAGTAACATTACCCTTGACTTTCTTAGTAATCCCCGCAGTGGAGAATTATGTCTTAAATTCTTTATCTTTATATAATTCAACTTCAACTCGAACTGTTTCTCTATACTTTTACTAAGGTAAAGTTAACAAAACACTTTTACTAAGGCCAAGTTAACAAAAAAGAATAGCTGCATTGCGCTTGATAACCCCTGTAGCAAATGCCAAGCCAAGACCGCCCTTCTCTTCCTTTAGTTACTCAATCAATTCTATAACTGAACAGGTGCACCTACATTCGGACTGGTTTCGAGAGCTGCTGCTGGGTGGGCATTCATGCTATTCGGCTTCTGTATAAAACACTTTTCCTCTTCTTTATGCTCTTCCTCTAAGTGGTGCACCATCTTTCTACTTTAGGCGCTAAGGTAAAGCCAACCAAGTTCAAGGAATAGAATAGCAGCTGGTCTGGTCGATTAATAAGATAGGACAATCAGTGACGTTACTATGATTCCATATGTGGGTAAGGATGATTCTATATGTAGGTAAGGCTAGCTATAAATCTTGTACTTTCCGGGGTAGGCGCACGCACATATCACACGCACATATCATATATTATTTGGCTATCCGGGGTAGGTGCACATATCATACATCTTTTTCTTTCTTTTGGCAGCACTCAATTCTATTCTTTAGTTCGATGCAAGGCCTCAATCTCATTCTTTTGGGACTCTCTTAAATTCCTTCTGCTCTCAGTCAAGTAGTAAAAAGTGTCAACAGTTATTACGGTACCTCTGTCCTTATAGTGTATAGGGTTCGGGTCAATAAGCAAGTGGAAGCTTAGATAACGGTGATGTGTCTCATAAATCACTGGGTGGGGTGAGTAAAGTATACAAGCAACGGTGCTAAGAGAGTGACCAGTGTTATGATGTCACTAACTTAGTAAATGCGCTTTATTTGTTATATGAGTGGGACAAGCCGAAGCAATGGAACAAGAACAAGCGCAGTGAGATTAGATGAAGTTGCTAGATTAGATTAGGTTACTATACTAAAGTGGAAACTCACATTCTTTTTTTACTACTTCTACTACTAATCTAAGAAAAAGTGATAAGAAGGACAAATCCAGCCAGCTACTATACCAACAATCGATAACCGATTAAGATGACCGAACCTACGAATACAAATAAAGTGCTTGGTTGGATGAGCATATGGAAACAACTCTAAATAAATATATACTAGTTCAGGGGCATGTCCTAGGTAAAAGCAATTAATCCAATCGGTGAAAGCAGGTAAGCGCTACAAGCAGGCAGGAAAGAGTTTTAGTAATACCTACCGTAGTGGATGGAACTTCTCCACTTGGTGAAATGCATTTTACCGACCGCATATACTATGTTGAAAGGATTTTCTATTTGATTCAATTATTGAGCGCTACCTGACCTCTTCCTGTAAGGGGTCGGCTACTAAGGGACGGTCAAATGGGTTCTAGAGAGCCTATCTATCTGGTTCTAGCTTTTCTAATCGGAAGAACTAGATCTTACTTTCGATCAAAGAGGTGCTGTAGATGTAACACCAACCAAATTATCAATTCCAAAATCCTAGCAAAAAGCAAAAAATCAACAAGCATACCAATAGACATACCTTTTACATAGCTTAGCAATCCTTACTTTCATTTTCCATTTCGAGTTGTATAGTTTACAGGGATAAATTACTCTACAATCAATCTAATCAATCTCTCCTTATGCAGCAAGAAAAAGCTCTATCAAGGCCCTGTTAGTCCAAGTGAGTCCAACTTACCAGATAAGATTAGCTCTCGTTCAAGAAGCCTAGCCTTCTTTCGTAAAGTCAGTCTGTTGAGGTTCCGCTTTCAAGCGAATAGAAAAGTTAGTTTGGCATGTACCGAACCTGGCCTCTTTTCCTAAGTCGACGAGGGAGAGAGTTAAGTTGATTGGCAAAAAAACGGATGATAGGGACCTAAGCGCCCATTGTCTTTTATATTAGTAGTCCCCTTCTGCCTTCCGTCGCTGCTTACATGTTTCCAATGCTCTTCCTCCGTGTCTAGTATGACGACCCGGATAGAGGAATCTCAAAGTTATCCGATTGGATTTGCCGGTTCAATAAATAAATCAGAGCCGTGTTTTACTAAATAGTACAAATGTTCTAAAGTTAAGATGCCAAAGAAGCTAACCGCTAGAATACTCGAAAAGTAGAATACTAGAAAAGGGAGCCTAAATGCAGCTGATCCGCAGGAAGAGTCATTTTCCTTTTTTATTGAATGGACCCCAGGTCGGATGATCCCTCTTTATTAGAACTCCCAGTGCGTTTCTCATTTGAGTAGAACACTTGGTCGTATCATCGATGGAAGAGCACACATCATCCGGCTCCATTTTTAAGGTTTTCTTTTCTCGGGTATAAAGCTTCTCTTTTATGAATGAAGGGCGCAGACTCGGCCTTCTTTGTCAGTTCCAGCGGCTACGGCTACAAGGGCAAAAGGAGTACTGGACACGGAGTGGAAAGCACAGACAGCCTAGAAAAAGCAAGTAAAGCAAAATAAGCAGACAAGTCACTACTCAACCTCTTCCCGACCTTGCCAACAAATCCCTAACTTCGCTATCAGATCATATTTGGGGGGATAAATAATTGAAATAGAGATAAGATGGATTGGACAGGCGAGTAAAGAAAGGCCTGTCTCTTCCCTGTACTATAGTTATAGGCTGAAGTACCCGTGGTTCTGATAGACCGAAGGAGACAAGAGAAGGTGAAAGGCCAATCGAAAGAGTGGTGCAGCTGGACCACACATGTGTTGTGGAGGTCTCCCTTATGTAAGTCTAGGCTGAAGCTCCAACTCCAATCGTTGCTATATCTCCTGTCTCATTCCTTACATTCCAGTCCAGGGGTCCCATCGAACAAGGGTTTCTGGAAAATTGCTTACTTTTAGGAGAGGAGCGGAAAGGATGGATTCTTGGATCACTCAATGCGGCTAAAGAAGCAAAAGATCCAGAGCAGAGGTAAAAAGAGGCTATGTACAAAACAAAACGTACAAAAGCTAGGTTATTGACCGAGCTTGATCCTGAGTTATTGTGGTTGGTATGCGTCATTGTCTTAGGCTGTTGCTTACCGATTAGCCCGGCCTACGCCTGATCTACGACCACCCTTTACTTCCCAGAGTCAAAACTCCTAAGCCAAGGAAATAAATAAGGCAAATCCCATGTTTGATAGCTATAGCGCTAACGTTTCTGCTTTGCAAACAAAGACCCTTTTCTTTTAGCTTTTCACCCTACCTCTTTCGCAAAGACCCTTTTCTTGTCCCTAGATGTAGCAACGTTCGTTTATGAACCCATCATTTTTATTAACCTCCCATATATATGATATGTGCGTGATCAAATCCTTTCGGGCGGAAGAATCTATTACACCCGAGTAAGGTAGGGTAGCTAACGATTGGAATGCAAATTCCCTATTCTATTTTAGGATGTATTTCATTAGGATCTATTCCATTCTTTAGAGTGATTCGGAGTGCTCAATCCTGGGTTACAGCTTGCTTCACCGAGTGCATTTGTTATCTTCGGGTACCTTTTTCCGGCTGAAAGTAAAGGATTTAATCCATCGAGCGCCGAGACTACAAACCGCTCAAATTGCTGCGAATCTGTGGGGGACGTTAATGGTAGCTCAGAAAGAGATAGATCCCAAAATATCCCAGGGCGGGAAGGATTAAGAGCGCAAAATGTGTCCAGGGGATTAGGCTTCCTACCGGCTAAGACAGAGTTTCCGATAAGGTAGCCAGCCCTTAGTCAATAGGCAACAAAATAACCTAAGGAAAGATTAAGTCTATGCGCACTTACCGAATCTTTGGGAAAATCGGGTGGCGCAAATTCGACTCTTCCCTTCTCCTTTATGAATGAAGCCCTTTACTTTAGTTTAGGAATTCTTAAGACATTTCCGGGAACTCCTAAATCCTTTAGTTGTAGGTGATTCTGTCGAGTTCTGTTGATTGCGTTGTCGTAGGTAGAAGCACCATTTGAATGCCCACGTAGCAAACAAAGTAAGCTGGAAGGCCATGTATTTTAGCAAGAGCGATAGTGAAAGCAGGGGTTTTCGGGGAAGGAAAAGTGGTTGGTTTCGGGGTGCGTTAGATCAAGTAGAAGGTATTTCAACAGCGAAAGCAAGGGCCATGATTATTTAAACGAACAAGCAACGTTCAGGAGTTCGCCCGTGAGCTTTGGATTGGAGCTTCTTGCGCCTCAATGAGTTCTCAAAACAGGACAGGCATTGCTTCTTTTTTACCATATGGGAATATTAGATGATGAACGTTAGAGTTGTCTATTGGTCATTACGCGTTAGCGAGAATAGAATGCAAATGTTGTGCGTTAGTGAAGGGAAGGGTGCCGATGCTTTAAATGAAAGTAAACAGTGAGTATGCTTGCCGTGTTTAGTTACTCCCCTTTTTTCTATACGCAGTGCGAACTTCCATGTTCTAGTTTCTTTTCTTTCACCCAATAGCTAATTTGAGTTTAGGTTATTTCCTTTTCTTTCACCCAATAGCAGCAAGCAGTAGTTAGTTTATAGGGCCGTTGCTTTTATAATTCTTTTATTGTATACATCGCATATCGTATCATATAATAGATGAATAACAAATAGATGAATAAAACATCATAAAATAGAATAGATGAATAAAAAACACAACTTGGAACTGGTCTACTACTATACATATACCTTGTTCAATCCGGGAGTTTACCCTCGATTAAACGATGCAAAAGACCTTCTCAAGCGCTTAGCACGGAGGTATCATATTAACAGGCGAAAGCAGAGACTCAAACTCTCGCGGCTTGCTTGCTCCTAAGCTGCTTGTTCCCCGCCTAAACACAATAAACGTTAGCGCAACAAAGGCAACAGAACTATAAGAAACTACGGAACAAGAGAAAGCAACTGCCTTAGAATAACAAGGCGGGCGCTGCTCTAAAGATTATTTTGATTTGGACTATTGAAGCAAAAAGTGCCTATTGCGCTAAGTCCTTGGCTAACGTACGAGTCTTCTAACCCTTTATTTCTTTTCTGCCCTTGTGCGTTGTTGAGTTCTTTGCATTAGCGCGTTGTGCTTGGTTAGAGTGAGGTGGAGATATTAGTGATTCAAGTAGTGAGTCAGCAGTTGGGTAACCTTCATAATTTGTATGTCCCTAAGTAGTTAGCGGTGAGGAAGCAGTTAGGTTACCTGATTAAGCAATATGTCCTTAAGCAGTCAGCAGTTCTAGGTTTCAACAAACAGTTTTAGAGCGAGCTAACGCGCAGATCAATTGAACTTTAGCACTTAAAACGTCGAACTCACTAGAAACTCTATATTGAATGAAGATTCACGTAGGCCGACGAAGACCTAAACTCTAATGATACAATAAATACTACCCACCCGCTTTTATTGTTCCATTGCTTGTTCCCCGAGAGTAAGCCGTGTTAGGTGATTTCGAGCAAGCTTCTTTTTCTTGTTTCGTGGTGCGGCCGGGCAGTAGTAAATGTCAAGTAAGTAGCAGCCCAGCCCTTGTGACTATCTGAGTTATTAATGTGACTATCAGAGTGATTAAATTCAGTTAAGGGAAACTATGCTGTCAGCTCTGGTGTTAGTAAAATAGATTGTTAACTATCATATCTTATAGCCAGTGAGATTCAATCAAATTCGATTCAACAAGCTTAGGAACAAGCGAGGGCGTTAGTGAGCTAAGACTTATTCCTTCTTTAGAGCCATAAATAGAGTTTCGCAGTGAGGTTAGGTAGAGACAGCAATCACAGGTTTTAGAGCAGAGACAGCAATCATAGGTCTCATCTGACTCAATTATCTAATGTGCAATTATGATATGAATAGATGAACCTAACGTAACGTGTAGAGAGGTCTTTTCGGCTAGGCGAGAAAGGAAATGGAACTATGCCCAGTCCAGTAGTTAGATGAAATGAGTAAAGGCGAATGCAATAGATGAATAAGAGTTAAAAGAAAGCAACATTCCTATAATATAATGGATGGTATGCGCAATACAAGAGATGGGTTCAATGCCATGATTCGCTTCACGTCGAGGTCAGGCGCTAAGCAAGACAAGAAAGAGATAGATGGATCCCGCAGAAAGATCTTTATGTAGTAGTTCAAGAATCAGCAGCACAACTCTCAGAGTCCGAAATGGAATAAGGAGTTGAAGTTGAAAGATCTGAAGCAAGTGGCTCCGGTTCACTGTGTTGTGTAGATTCTCGACTTTACCTTTGCGCCCTTGTTTTTTCATCTGATGCACCTGTTTCTTGTTACTACGCTTGTTGAGCAAAAGCATTGTTTGCAGGTGTAAGCAAAGCAGGTAATCCGAAATTACTACTTCAGGTGTTGAGTATAGAAACAGTAATCCTTGAATCGGAGTTGACCCCGGAAGGATAAAGATCAGAAGCAGCAAGTAGGTCTTCAGCGTCTCGAAGGAGTTGAGTTAAGATATAGGTAATATTCCCATTTGAGATACCCGGCGCAAGAATAGAAGGATGAAATCAAAGTTTGACTCGGCGCAGTAGAAGGGAGAAAGATAATTAAGTGTAGTCTTTGGAAGTGCCCCACTACTTTAGAGTTATGGTCTGATTCAATGAATTCTGAAGCTTAAGCATTGCCAGGCCCAGTTCGAGTTTAAGAGTAAGAGGCAGTTCTCAAGGTCAGGTCAACAGCAAGCGGGTAATAGAGTTAGGTTGGTTGCGCCGGTGTAGGTGATTGGCTTTTGTCTTCACTTCAAGTACAGTTTCATCATCGGCAAAGGTCCGTTCTTCTACTTTTGTGCGCTAACAGAGGCTCTTATTAAAGTTGCCAGCGTCCAAGACTAAGCAAAAGAACGGTGGAATAGACAGTTTCAATACGAGTTAAGTTAACCCTTTGTTAAAGAGGTCAGGAGAAAAAGCAACTGAATCAGATACACACCACAGTTCCTCAAGTAAAGTAGAGTCGACTCGATCAGAATAAGTGAGTGTTTTGTCTCCCCGATATCAGAGGTTATTGGCAGATAGGTTATTGATTGGCTTAACCTTTGTGGGCTACGAGAGAGGATTGGCGCTAAGACTTGGATTGTTGCTTTCTTCAGCGATTAGTACTTTAGCCATAAGATTAGTTTCGCAGAAAAAGGTCTGGAGACGAGGGCCCCACCCCACTAACAACAAAAACGATAAGATCATATCCACTACGCGGTGAAGTCTACATTCGATCTATCACCTGGCCGAGTAGGAGCACCATCTAGTATCAGAAGCTAGCCCGAGTAGAGTAGAAAACCTAGGAATGTCATTTAGCCTACTTATTTCCATACCACTAGCACAAAACAAACCTTAAGCGCCTTGTCAACAAATAATTATTAAACCTTTCCGGGCGCCGATGAACTGTCTGTCGTAGGCTTGGACAATCAGTGACGTTTGAGCAGGCTGAAGCTTCTTATTGTTTCGTAGTGGCATTAGCAAGTTTGTAGAGTAAGAGGTTAGGTTACCCGTGCATATGATGTGACTTCAACGTTAGCTTATTTGCGGAGCGGGGAAAGTTAGTAAGTAAGTCTTGCATTTATCTTCCGAATTGACTCTTGCCCGTAAGCTACCCTACCCTACTCTATTGCTCGTCTAAACATCTAAAGTATGAAGTAAGTAAGGTATCAAATAACTCGTCTAAAGTCTAAACTAAGGGATGATCGCTCACTCGTAACGTATATTTCGAGTAATGTGCTTTCTGTTTCACTCAATCCAAACAAGTAAACAAACAAGCAATAAGCAGTCTCCCATTAATCAATTCGTTTATGGATGTTGTCTGTCGTTGTCGTTCATTGAAATTGAAAGCCCAGACTCTTATCTTAATGGTTGCTCAAGTATAAAGTAAAGTAAGCAAAAGAAAGGATGCTGACATCAATCCCATTTGAAAGGGGTGAGTTTAAGAAAAGGTTAACTGTTCTGTGAGGTTATTACATTAGATTCTATACATACGTAAGTCAATGAACAGGACAACGCACGTTCATAAGTAAGGGCCGGTGTTTGATCTGAGGCAGGATCGGATTAATAAGATGGGGCAGCTGCATCTTTACTGGCCGCACTCGATAGATTAAATGAAATCAATCCCCCTTTTCTTTCTTAAAGGAACGGGATTACATTGCCAGTGAAATTGATCTGAATGAATGACTCGGCGCTAACAGTAGGAAGAGCTACAAGCTCTGGGACAAGGTAAGGATGGGGTGCGGCCTAAGACCCTGTGGTGGAGAGGTAGCTTTACAGTTCTCAGAGGCATTAAGTCGATATTCCAGATTGTTAGGAATCCTTGGGCACCGGAGTAACTTTCATTGGATAGAGTTCCGCTTTATGACCCGTGGCCTTGCAATTAGTACATGAAAAGAGGAATCCATTCGTATTCGACACATTGTTCCTCACCGATGTCGATCCAAACCTTGAGAGCTTTATTAACTTAAATACAGACCCTGGCCGAAACGGGATTTGGTAGAAGTCTGCCTGTCCATATAGAGGAGCTTACACCAATAGTACTAGAAATCCTGCCTTTTCACATTGTATGACCTAAGGTGGAGCTCGAGCTACGGGCAAGATGGGAACGCTCTCTCCGCAAGAAGTCTTTACGGATACAAAATCTTCTTTCCATTTTTTAGCAGTATGAGAACCCGACCACCACACCAATAAGCCAAGGTCCGCCTTCGAGCACTTACCTTGGAGCCGACCCTAGCTGGTAGGAAAAAGGAAAAAGCTATGAATTATAGAAATGATCGAAACCTCTTGGTTCCCGGATCTTAGGATTTCATGAGATATTTTAAGGGCGTCTCAAACTCCAGCTATACCCTATGAGGATCTGATTACCACTTGTTGCATTATACACTAGCTCTTCTTCCGGGCAGACGGTAACAACAATCTTATTAGCCCTAGTTGAAGTTGAAAAAGTAGTCGAGTTTTTGATCAATGTCGCCCATAGCTCCATTACCATAAAGAAAAGGGTGCCCCATTGGACGGGGTGGAGATTATACAACCTGCTGGCTGTTTGTTGGGTTGGTCTGGGGAGAAGGGTGGAGGGGCAGGAGCGAAGAGCGAGGAGTATGATGTGAAATCGCATAGACCGGGGGCTGTTATATACCCTGACTATGGATTCTAATGACTCACCAGATCCATACCTATCACGGTCAACTCGCATTGCAACACCAGATTTGTAACACGTAGTACTTTCAAACAGAGATTGATTCTTCCTCTCTAATTACTGTTTTTCTATCCAATATTCAATTCTTTAGCACAGCTTCCTCATCTAATCCTAGAACTGGAACGAACAGGCTATTCATAAGCTTATTCCTCTCTTGAATGCTTTCCTTGCACAAGAAATAACTACACCTTAAGGTCTTGCTCAGATCTTTATGAGTCGGGAGGCTCGAACTGATCCTGCCCCTGACTCTTCACTTGAAGAATTTGCAATTGAATCCATGTCTCCGGGTAGCAAAGGAGTGTCCAGTTACATATGGTGTATACGCTATATTCCATTTCATTCTCGGGGTAGCAAGTCAGTATTCCTTAATCGTATGGGAGAATGTGTTTTATGTTTTATCATACGATGTATACCCGCATTCCCAACTCCAATCTCATAGCCCTTTACCCGACCTTTGCTTATATTCTAACTATCCTGTCTCTAATACCTTATCTTATTTTCTTGATTTGCTTGTTCAAACATTCTCTTATACAATATAACAAACATAGTATTTCAATAGTATTTCCAGTTATTTTGTATGATATTGATTAGTAGAGTAGTTTGCTTAGCAAAACCATGTCGAAAAAGGCAATCATTGTTGTCATTTCTTTTTCTACGGTTGTGCATAGAACACCGGATCCAGAGGAATAAGAAGAAGGTTAAGGTTAGGATCTAGGCAATGGGAGCTACTAGTACTCGATTATAACTCCAAGAACCTAGCTTTCCATTCCAGGCAATGAAACACGAAAATCCACTCTAGCTACAAGAAAACGGGAATCCCGATAGCAGGAATGACACTAAGAGTAGACAGGATATGGGTAGTAGACAGGATGTGAGTAGTAGGGCACAGAACCAAACTCAGTACTTGTATAGAATGGAACAGGAAACTCAGAATTTCCTAAAGGGTAGGCATTTCAGAAGAGTATACAAGGGAGGAAGCCTAATAGAGTAAACAAAAAAGAAAAGAAGCATAAGTAAGCGAGGTGTGAGCGAGGTCTAGTTTCTAACTATACTGATTGTATTGTCCTACTCTAGCTCGCTGGAATGAAATAAGGGTCGAGTACCTTGGGTCTAAGTCTTTGTTTACGAGAGAGGTTATTGATTGGCTTAACCCAGTATAGTAGTAGAGTAGAGTAAGTTTGGAACTAATGAAAAGCCTATGGTTGGTAACGTCACTGATTGCCCCTAGGAAGGAAGAGAATCCATTTTCGAATGCCCACTAACAGAGCGGTAGCCCCTCCTATAGCTTTAGGATAATTTCTGTGTGTGCGAAGGGTTCGGTAATTTGCTTTCTTTATGTTCAAAAGGGTAGTAAGAAAGTTCGCGTGCAGGAGATGTTGTAGCTTCAGGGGCAAATACGAGGAGACAGTTAGGTTGAAACCAAGGACCCGGATCGACAGCTATGGACTCAAAGCAAGGACAGATAGAATTAAAAGCAAGGTCGCAAAGCTGGTAACAAGCAAAGCCCCGGATCAGCATTAAAAGAATTAGCCCGAAGAAGGATAGACTTTGATCGAGTAGCCGAAGAGTAATAGACAATAAGTCAGATTTAGGTTCAGTAGCCTAGCCAAAGAGTAAATCTCGCACATAGGAAAGTAAGGAACAAATAAAATAAAACAATTAGACCTCTGGGTCCTAAATGAAGCTCAAAAGGAACAGGCTCATGTGCCCGAGCTCAACTCTAATAGTCGGCAGCGGCAGCCTTGAGATCAGTGGCGAAAGTCTGTTTGTCATTGGATCAATTCAAGCAGTAGAGTAAGCCTAGGTCTAAGCCCCAATGAGGGAATCCAAAATGAAAGGCATGAGTCTAAGAGCGAACCCGCGGCAAGTAAGGATCCGAGGCATGAAAGCTAGGATCCAGTCCAGATCAGTTGTTTAAAGAAAAAAGTTAGTAACTATAGAATATAAGTAAGTATAGCAAAGACCAAGTAATGTAAGTTAAGTGTTAGAGCTAGTAGCGGGAGGCTTCGTTCGATAGGGGATCGGGCTCTAGAAAGTCATAAGTAGGGTTTGCTACCCGGTGAGTAAGATTGACTATCCGTTAGTGAATTCTAATCAGTAATGATTTCGATCTGATATCTAGTGGTTCAATTCCTATTCCTATTAAGCAGCTCAATGCCCCAGTCAGCTTATCCGACAGCTCCCATCGAATACCGAACGAAAGAGTAGAGCTAAAAGAGTTACGCGGAAAAGAAAAGAGATAGGAAAGGAAAGTAAAAAAGAAAAGAATAGAATGTAGGTTCGGTCAAGAGTTACTAGGCAGAATGATCTTTTAACGTTTTCCCGAGAAAAAAGGCAGCAAAGTCAATTTCCTTCATAGCCGGGTCATTTGGAATTTCAAATTTATGTTTTCCCGTGTTTTTTCATAGCCAAGGCATTTCCCTTAATAGATCCCCCGAAAGTAATGAATTTTTGACAAAACCCCGTGTTTTTGGGTAGCCAAGTCAATTTCCTTCATAGCTTGGCCATTCTAAATTGTATTTTGATGTTTTGCCGTGTTTTTTGATAGCAAAGTAGTTTTATTTTCCTTCTTTTCTTAGCTTGGCCTTAAACGCTGACCTGTTGCTTGTTTCAGTATTTTGAGTATAGTCGCTGGGGAATTAGATAAGGAGAGCGGTAGCTACCAAGTCAGAATAAGGAGAGCGATAGCTACCAAGTCAGAATAAAAGACAGTAGAGGAAGCCCGAGTGAAGTAATACAGCATTGGTTTCCGTGGTTTTCGTTTTCTAGCTAGTGGAGTGCGCCCGGTCTGGAAGGTAGTAAGCCCTAGAGCTACAGGGAAGTCAGGCCTCGGCTCTAACTAAAGAATAAGGGCAATGAGCTAAAGAGTGAAAAGCAGGAGTTTTTTACTAAAGAACGGGAAAAGCAGACTCATAAGTTCAATCCATATTTTACGTATGCCGCAAAGGTTGGTCTAGTTTGTTAGTTACGAGCGGCAGGCCCATAGGCATTAGTTACATTGTTGTCAGTAGCAGTCGGACTCTTTTATTGGCAGTAAAAGTATTAGAAGTACCAGTTCTATTCCCTTTTTTGTTTAAGGTATCGATTTACCTTGTTCGATGATTGTTACCCTTGTTTTGTTTCAATTGCTAGTTAGCGCGGGAAGGATTAGCGGAGCACTTTTCAATTCTTTATTCGGTTGGCTTTCACACCATTAATTTTTAGAGTAACTTCCGAGATAGAACAAAGCTTCTGATCCGGCCTTTGAGCTAGCTTCTTTACTTGCTTTATATCCTTACTGTGTCCTTCTTTTGGGGCAGCGCCGTCAAGCGGATAATCCTTTCTTTACTTTTCTCTCTTCTTAACTCAACAGGACTGGAACTTGTGCCTTAACCTACGTGAGATCTTATTCTTCTTTTTAGGATGAAAAGAGAGAAGAAACACATCAAAGAGTGAAGAGTTAACCCGGAACAAGAGAGGAATTTTAAAGAGTTAAGTATCCTGTTGAAAAATAATAATTATAGTTACCTGCTATGTATGATAGATATTGGTTATTAGTCTAGTGCTCCTTACTTTTGTATTCTACTCCTTACTGTTGTATTCCTAGGTCAACCCATGACACTTAACTTCTCAAGAATAAAGAAGGATGTTCTCTGCAAGCTATTAATTGCTGACATCCCAACCAACCCAATTCATTATTTTGATTCGCTTTCCGTAGGTAGAAAGAATCCCATGCAGTCACTGGTTCCGTAGTTCCCATAGCTTCTACATTAATGGTTAGGCCTGAACTCTGCAATGGAGCTCCCAACTAAATTCCTTCTCGAGTCAATCCCGGAGTTTGGCCCGGAGGATCCTAATTATTCCATTATTTACTCATTCACCCATTCACTCACAGTATTGATTGATGCTTTATCACACACATTGCCCTTATAAGGTAATTTATGGAGCATACATTTTTTAAGAATCTATAGATATGGAATCTTTTTGTTTGATTTAACGGAAAAAGAATTCAACAGTTTGTTATTTATTGTTCTATCACTGGCCGGCAAGATAAATAAAGGAAAGGAAGATTCTTCCTCGTCCAACAAATATCCTTTTATGCCCATAGATAGTTCTCATTGTATAGGAACAATGATCAATTTTAGCGCGAATTGTTTGTAGGGGAACCCTGCCCTCTCTGATCCATTCGACACGTGCAATTTCTTTTCCGTCAATCCGCCCTGCCCTGCAATTTGTACTTTAATTCCTTCTGTATCCGTTTGTTCAGCTAATTCAATAGCCTTTTTCATTGCCTTTCGAAACTCTACTCTATTTTTTAATTGTAAAGCTATATATTCCATTCCGCAAGAATATTAGGTTGCCCATAAGGTTTTTCAACTCTTGTGATAGCAATGTTGAGTCTTCAGTTCACAGAATTCCATTCTTTTTGTGCACCTCATCTGTAATTCTTCGATTCCTCGTGTTTGGCCTTCTATTAATCAATTTTTTAATCCAACATTGTATTAAAGGAAGGATAAATCTAATTGGATCAAATCAATTCTTTTCTAAATTCCTATACGTGCGATTCCTTCGAAACCCGAGGATATTCTCCCCTTCCTTTTTTTGTACATAGTTCTTGATACAATTCCGTATTTTTTCATCTTCCTGTAAACCTACGGAATAATTTGTTGTGCGAACCAAAAGGAATGATGACGTTGGGTTGTACCAAGTCTGAAACCGAGTGGATTTCTTTTTTGTCCCATAAAATCCTATTATATTTTCTTTCCATCCATATACGTTATTTGACTGTGTTTACTATGATGAATCTAAATCTATGATGAATCTCAATTCTTTTTTGATTTCTCCTTTAATACAATTGTTATATGACAAGTGGGCCTTTTTATCGGATAACTACGTCCTCGAGCTCGAGGTCTTAATTTTCTCACAATGGTACTCCTATTAACTTTGGCTTCACTAATGAATGAATCAGCTTCGTTCAAACCCATATTATGACTAGCATTTGCTGCTGCAGAATAAACCAATTCCCCAAATGGGATAAGATGCTCGATAAGGCATGAGTTCCAGTATCATAAGTGTTTCTTCATAGGAACGTCCGCGAATCTGATCAATTACTCTTCGCGCTTTGAAAACAGACATATTACATATATGTTGAGCTATAATTTGTTTGTACTTCTTTACCCGAACTTGAGTTCTTTATCATAAGGTTATCCTATCCCCCGAATGATAAACACTTGTTTTACTTTCCGTTTTTTTTACATTTTCTATTTTTAGATTGGCGTTCTATGTCCAATATCTCTTTCTAAGTTAAGTATGTAGGTCAGAATAAATACAATAATGATGAATGGCAAAAAGATAAAATCCTTTAGCTAGAAAAAGAAAATCCTTTAGCTAGAAAAGGGGGCGGATGTAGCCAAGTGGATCAAGGCAGTGGATTGTGAATCCACCATGCGCGGGTTCAATTCCCGTCGTTCGCCCATCCAGAAATAGACCCTTGATTACGGAGACACAAGACAAACCTATAAATCCATTTTTCTGCAAGTAATCTCGAGGCTTTCAAACGCGTACAAGCAATTGGTATCCGATTGACATATTCGCGTCGCCTACCTTCTGAAAACAAACTTATTAATGGGCATGGGCAAATTTGTACCGTGTTTTCGTGGTAAAGGTAATGTAAGCTTGTCATTTATGTATTTATTGTGCCACAAGCACAGCACCTCCCTGCCCTGATTGTAGATTGGTGTCTCAATAAAATAGGTGAATGGTGACTCTCATTTGTTCATTCCAACCTTCCTTGCCTTTCTTCTTTGTAAAGTGGATGGAGTGAGCGTTAGTCTAGTAAGCTCCCCTGGAAGTGTGGTTAGTTCTTTGTACGCTATAGGCAAAGACGGGTAAGCGACGTGAAGTATTGTAAAAACAACAACCCTTATTGATTCACTTTACCCTCTATTCACTCTTTGTTCGAACCAGAAGAAGTAATCACTAGCTCGAGTTAAAAAGCAGGACTTCCGCCTGGACTGTGTAGCTTTACTTATATTCTTTCTGCGCAGCATTTTCGGTCTTCGGGTGGAGGGCCCAAGTATAGATTAGACACCCCGTCGCCCGTAAACTCTCTCTTTCTTTATACATGAAAGCAGTCGCTCTTTCCGCAGAAGCAGTGCTACTGCTCTTTTCATTAAGTTGGGAAAGACATCATCAAGCAAGTCGAAAGGAAAGGTGCCTAGCCGCTTGTTCTCGGGCTAGGTCCATTGAGGTAAACTCTGAGGCTTGAGGTAAACTCTGAGGCTTATAGACCCCTTTCTTTGCTTCGTTTTGCACATGAATACATCTAAAGAAAAGCTAATTTCACGTTGTGGACTCGGTTCAAAGAACTCGACTTGGAAAGCCCAAAGTGCTAAGCGAAACCTGTAATACTAACAAACAAATCTTTATCCAAACAATTGTTTATCGAGAGTTTCCATTCGCACCGGAAAACCAGAGCTACTGCCCAATCGGTACGGTCCCCTTTAGCAGGAGTTGGTCTCACATCGCTAGTTGCTTCTAGTTGTATCGAGATAGAGTTCAGTTCGCCTTAAGTTAGCATAGCTCCAGAATTGTGACTCAAATATTAATATAGCATAGTCATATTCATATAGTTAGTTGAATATAGTTTTAGTTAAGTTAGCAGAGCATTGGGAATCCTTCTCTAAACTAAAAGAGATTCTAATAAATCGGAATCATAAACTTTCAAAATGAAGAGTATAGAAAGATCTGATTCAATACGAGACTACTAGACAGACACAAGCAAAGCAGCTAAACTAGTTAGATAGTTGATGATAAGCCACCGCCCAATGGAGCAATGCCGTGTGTGGACGTCTCGCGAAGGCGGTCACCGGATGGTCTGAGATTTAAACCCCCTTCCCCCCTATGAGGCCAAGCCCTTCCAATCAAAAAGAATAACTATAGATCCGGGTCTCATTCACTTGTCTAAGGCAATTGATTAACCCTAGATGATGATCAAGTTAATGAAAAAACAAACCAGTTTTCTTTGCGTTTGATGTTCCTTTATGTTATCAGGATTGAGTCCATCCTGGCGCTATTCAAATTCCTAGTGTCGAAGAATAAACTATACGGTGAAAGAGCTCTTTGGGGTTTGTTTGTTTTCATAAAGAATGGAAAGCAATAGAAATCCTTCCGCCGCCGTTTCATCACCCCAATGGGCAGTGAACTTGTATATGAATAGAGTAAATAATAAATATAAATAGGTAAAGAAGGAGACTGGACTAGGAGTAAGCTTGGTCGTAGATCAGCTGCTTTTGCTTTAAAGTACAGTTTGTTTTTTGATATAAATAACTCTTTTCTTTATGGGGCTTGGGCATATTCCTAAAACATATAGACGTTTACATCCCAGGCCAGAAAATCAAGGATACGAGGCCTAAACTAATGCTGGAGAGTCTCATGTTTGTTGATAACAGTTCAGACGCCGAATCCGCACGCGCATTATCTTATTCTATTATAAAGATGAACAATCAACAAATGTCAATTGTAGAAAGAACACTTATTACTGAGGCCGAAGAAAGGACACAGCTTTACCAAAGTATGCTTTATTGGAAATGTCGAAAACCTCTGAAAAGGAAAAGTTCAATAGAAATCTGTCTTATAGCCGGGTGGGAGTAAGTAGTATTCGTATAGCCCGTAGTACGCCAATTGTTTACTCTACTCGGTTAGCTCATTGTCTACGCTCTATTTCTTTCCTTATCTAGCTTAGCTCTTTTCTAACCGATCGTGGCCTTTCTTCAAGTTCTTCCAACACACTTGAAGCTTTCGCTTTCTTTTGGACTTGCTTTAGTGATTACCTATAAAACCAGATCTTTCACTCGATGTCGGTCTCTTATCTTTTCTTTAAAAGCAAGCCAAGCCAAGCACTAGCTCTCTCACTAGATGGTAGCCTACGCCTTTCTCTATATGCTCTACTCTATATCCGCTTGGTTCGCTACTCAATATTTCTACTTACTTGCTCTCTTGCTCTATTCATATCATCGGCGGAATAGCTAGTCTAGAGACAGATTTCTACTTCAATCGACTCTATCGCCTACATTCTTTTTCTTGTCTTGCACAAACAACTTATTTATTTACCAAGGAAAGTTGTTACGTAAGGCAGATTCTCTCACCGTCTTTGTCCCCACTGCGGATTCGATTATGGTCCATGCATACTATTCTTCTGCTACCCGCATACTATTTTGATACAGAGAAAAGCCAAGATGCAGAACTCGCTAACAGAGTTCTAATAACTGGGATTACTACTCTCAATTCAATGCTTAGCACTGACTTTAGAAAGAAGCCCATAATCCATGTTAAGGCAATCAGTCAATGTTAAGGCAATCAGTCAGGCAATCAGTAAATAAGTTTATAATTGAAAAACCAGAGGAGGTGTGTGTGTGTTAATTAGTTCCAGAGGTCTTACCTACCACATAAAGGGAAAGCAAAGCAAGCACCACTAGGGAAAGCCAATAACTACAACAAGTAAGTAGTCTTTCAAACCTACATTATATTCTTTTTTCATAAAGGGGCGTTTCACCTATGTTTAACAGAGCTGCCTGCGGTAGAATGATTGAAAGGAAAGGCATTTCGGGTGCAGTGTTTCAATCCTCTAGTCGTTATACTAATTCTGTTTGTTAGCCGCATTCCAATAGAGCAGGTTGGGTTCCCGGTTGCTAGTTAGGTTCTCTTACTAAATGGATCAATTCCCTTTTTTAGTTAAAGTAATAGAGATAGCAGCCCTTATTCAAAGAATCTGTATTAGAGTACCCCAGTTACATCATTATGAAAATCGATAGTTAAATCCCTGTTCTTAGTAGTCTTATTGTTATACAAGTTCATGTTGACTCGCAGCCTAACCTATACGAGCAGACCAAAAGGAATTGGCCTCACTACTTTACTCCAAAACAAACTGCTGACTCACTACTTGAAGAACGAACATTTTTTGATTCATGATCGGTCTGATTTCTTCCACCTATTCCTCAAAGTCCACGACCCTCTTTGAAACTTCGATTCATCTTTGTTCTCAAGTGGTTGCTTAATTTGTATAATGTGCTTGCTCCATGGATTGATCTTCTACATGGTTTCTTAGGTTGATTTGATTGATCTTCTCTCGTATGTCCGCTTCTGCATGTTATTATTACCCATGAAACTTATTCATCATGTTATTCGGTGTACTCCGTTTCTTTTTAATCGTATGAATCAGCGAAAGGAAGCAGTAGTTTTTACTCAATTCTAATTCCATACTAAAGGGGAGGACTGGGCAACATTAGTAGTTGCTTAGCCGGGATTCTACTCTAACAGATCCAATCCGGATTCGGCTTGATACTCTTATTCTTATGAAACAAGGGAACAAACAAACAAACTAGCTTCAGCTTTAATCACTCTACTCTGCCGATCTACTTTAAGCTCTAAACTTTCTTTTGAAGTAAAAAATGTCATTGTCCCCGAATCGGTCGGCTATTTGCTCTTAAGGAACAACTGCGGAGGATGTATTAAACAAATAAATTATTGCCTTATATACGCTATTTGGTTTGTTAGGACAGCAAGCATTAAAGGTCGGATGGTTGTCCCTTCTTCTCAACAGAATCGAATAGACAAGAAAGCAGTCCTTTGCGCATTGTCTTCTTCATTGCATTGGATGCATTTCTCCTTTCTACCCCAATTCCTAGCCAGCTGTAATCCAAACCTAACCCTCGGGATCCTCTTATGCTCGTGGATATCTAATGCTAGAAGGCAACATCTAACATAGCCATAGAGTGCCCAACAAGTAAAAAGACATCCATGCCCATAAGTCTGTCTTCTTTTAATGAATGCCCTAGGCTTTCTTCACTTGCACAACCCTCTCTCTCTCTCTAACAGCCTATGAATGTGCAGTGGCGTTCGTATTCTTCCTCAAATAAGGCACTTTTCCTTTATCTGATTGCAACCTATTGATCGGATTTACTGTGCGTGGATATCTTTACTAATGATTCAACCTCCTACTCTTTCTCCTCTAAACCTTCAATAAGAGTGAAGTGAAAGCCCTAAAGTAAGCAATAACTCTCTGCCCCAAAAGTATTGAGCTTTTTTCGCTCTAAAGGTGCGAAGCGATGAACCAACTCCCAATAGGAAAGCCAGCCATAATACAGTTGGAATAAAAGGCAATCGGAGATCGCACAATACCGGGTAAATCTCGCATCGTAACTGGTATGTTTACTATATGGCACAATCTGTCTATCAATTCTATATCCTATAGCAACTTCTCCCCTTGGGCGTCTTCAAACCTCGACCGAAATCTTCTAATCATCTAATTCTAAATCCAATCTATTCCCTGCAAGGAGACAGATGCCTTATAATCCTATTTATTGTGTTTCCTTCCTTTTTGAAATCCTTATAAACTTACCCCGGAACAATGCCGTTAAGCTTCCGGTCCCCCTCCCTTCCTTTTTCCGTGAAAAGGCTAAGCCAAGCGCCAAGCAACAGGTCCACTAGCTGTTAAGTCTTCCGGAATAGCAGAAGGGTTGGTTCTGTTTCAGTGTTATCTACGATGGGAGCTAAGCTCTTTTCCTGGGTTTCCTGTTTGAACTCGGAAATCAATTCCTGTTTGCGATGCGAGTTTAGCGTTAAGAAAAGAAAGGGGAATTATTGGTTTGTGCGTAAGGGAGCTGCTTTCCCTCAATTCATAGTGCGTAAGTTCCATTTATTTCATTCTTTGTTGAGGCCAAAAACAAAAAGACTAAGTGTGTCAGCGTCAGGAGCAGGAGATAGAGTAGAGGATCAGACTCTGTGGCATCAGTGCTTAAACAAATAGGAGTTTTGCACTCAACTTTAACGATCGGCGGACTGGGACTGTGATAGTTTAATCGCCAGCCCCGGTTTAATATGAGATCCAACTCCTTCGCTTTCAAGGCAAAATGGGTCATTAGATGAGATGGATAATTGTATGAAATAGATAATTAGATAGAGATTCCATTCTTTGAGGTAACCAAAAACAGGACTTGCACAGGGCAACGAAGCTGTTGAAATAGAAGGAGCAGCAATTCCAGTTTAGGTCGGGGAAGACTCAGTGTATTTATAAACGTCTATACCACATGTGTTCGATAGATGAAATTTATAAAAGCAAAAGGGGGAAAGCTAGATCATTGGCTAAAGAGGAAGAAGGATTAGGAAAGTAATAGAGATAAGAAGCGGGATAAGTAGTTTAAAAAGCAGAAGTTGCAATAAGTTCATCTAGTGTTGCAGGAAGATAAGTGGAAATACGAGTTGAAGTTGAAACAGAATAATTAGCAGTATAAGAAGGAGTGTAATAGAATCCTCCCCTAATGCTCTTTCCAGCCAACCTAGTGTGTGTGTGCTCTTAACTAAAGTCATCATTCCACTGGTAAATAACGTAGGGTACTCTCATAATAATAGGATTTCTCTAGGTACGATAGATGTTGTTGGTAGCTAACCACCCCAGTGCTCTGTGCTCTTCAACTCCATTCTAACTTTTGAGGCCTAGATACAGAGTATGCGTACGCTATTCTGCATTCTGCAATTATGACTTTTTAGTTCAATTAGGAATTGAGGAGCTCACCGGCACTGTCCCCCTCCCTACCGCGCACAGCTTAATATACTTATTACTCACATTACAACAGATACATATATTTTGTACCCCAGATACAGCTTCTCCATCTCTTAATCCATGTCTTCAGATCCAATAACCAACCTATATTGTTGCACTAACGGAGAGTTAGACGAGTCGTAACACCCTGGGTAAACTCATATGATAGTTCTTACTCATTTAATACCCCTATTGACTATTCCACTCTACAAATACTAATATACTACTTCATTTTACGCTTTATATCTTTTACCTTTTGCTCTGCTCTTTGACTATACTTCCTTTATGCTGCATTCTGTATCTTCAAGTTGTGGTGTACTCTCTTAACAATCAGCAGCCATTGCGCATTAGGGAAGTAGGCTCGATCTCTACTTTCCGTTTTGAATGTCATTTAATCTCTGGCCTCGACTCTTACTTTGTTCTTAACCCCCTATTCGCTAGATTTCATTCATTAACTCCATTATGTCGTGTCGAACAGGCAATTCGAGTCAACAACAAAAGTACCGATAATAAGAAAGAGCATAAGAAGCATCTCTCTCAACTTACTCGGGAAAGTAAACAACTTCCCTCTATCATAGAGCGACATCAACAACTACACTCGTATACTTTCTTCGACCTGCTCCTGCAACAGATATAGATACAGATCGTGACTCTTAGTCGCCAACACTGGAATTGAACTCTCCCCTGAGAACAAAGATTGATGAAACGAAAAGAGACTCTCTCCTTTAACCGCGCTACTGTTCAAAGCCAGTACCCGACCCAGCTTCTTCTATCATAGCGTAGACAAGACAGTAAAGCAAGCACCTTTCCTATACTTCAACTGCAACACTCGCCTTTAGACGCAAGCACAATAAGTACTTTCTCTTCTCGTCGAAGGCCACTCTAAAACAAAGAGCGTAGAGCTACAGGAGCAATATCCAATCACCTCTTTCGTCGCCAACAACAATCACTTCATTTACTGCTTCAAAGCGAGAGTACTCTTATTTTGGTTCTTCCTTTTTTTGAACCCGTCGGCCTTACCTGCTTCTTCTCCACTTGTTTGTTGATCCATGGGCAACTTACCCTGTCCCCTTTTCTCTTTAGCACTTGTTCTTGTTGGGCCTTGTCAAACATTCATTTATTACTTTGGTCGACCACATACACATAAAGGTAAAGCCAATCAATCAAATCAGGACATTCTGCATCGCCAACCGTAATATAAGTTAGCAACGGTACTCTAACCTCAAGAAAACCTGACTTAGACACTGACATCACTTGCCGACACAACAACTTATCTTGCACGACTTATACACAAGCAACTATACTCGTTGCACCGAATATCAAACAGTCAATTTATCTATCTCCCTCGCCTATCCATGCATAGTCTATTAGGAATTTGGCTACTAACTAACTTAGTCTCCTAGTGGCCCCTCTGCTTATGGAGCTTTACTTTAAACTCAACCTCGATTCTGAGTATGCGGAGTAGCAGAGCTATAAGTAAACTCAATAATATTAATTAGGCGGGTAAGTTACCTTCTTTCTATACTCTTCGGTGGGTTAGTTACCTTCTTTCTATTATACCTTATATCGGGTAGCAAGACTTATTCAGTATCTTTTGTTCAGTTGAATTCATACTTTAGAATGGAATGGAATTGTTACTTTCTGTACTATTACTTTCTATTCTTCTTTATTACTTTTTGCTATTAGGCATTAGCATCAGATCTTTAAAACTTATGTTATTCTGATCTTGCAACTGCTTATGTAGCTGACCAGTGGATTTGAAGTAAGGATAAGGAGTTTGATTCGTTATAGCAGGAGCAGGAGCAATAACACCACTTAGATCAGGAACAATAAAACACTTCGACTTAGATCAGGAACTGCACTTTCATTACAGCTGACTTGCGCCCTTATTCTCTCTGGGGCAAGAGAAGAGGCACGCACCATTTCTTTATTTCAAGTTGGGAAACGAAACATTCTACTTCACTTCTATTGCTAGCCTAGGAGAAAAGGTAAACCTCGAAGTTAAGTTAATATGACCTGTGCCTTCCGGACCTGAACCTTGATACCGCACTGCATCGATGAAATTCTTAGAGCGATTACACTGATTGACTTAGTGCTTCAACGCCCTATAGCTAATACCTTCACCTGGGATTGGGATTCCTTCTTTCACGTCAACGCCCTATAGCTAATACCTTGGATTCCCTCCCTTACCTGAGATTCCTTCCTTCCGGAGACTTGACTGCTTCCAGAGCTACTCGGACTTTAGATTTCACCGCTTCCAGAGCTACTATAGAAAGACTCTCTTTTTTGAACATAAGCTAATGAGAGCAGTTATCAATATGCTCAAAGCACCTAATTGATACGACAACACTGATTGCCTCTTAAGGAGCTACAGCCCACTTAACCGACACAAGCAAAAAGAAAAAAAAGAATAAAGACATGCGCGCCACGACCCCGAGAATAACAGGTGTCCAAGTTAGTCACTTTGAATGAAAGTCAGCGGGATAAAATATTTATGAGTTGTAGAAAGCGTTAAGCCCAAAATACGGGATGGTTTCTTGTGTTGTTCCTGCGCAGGTTTCGTCTAGGTTCTAATTGCCTGATTTATCTGATTGTCGTGGAGTTCCAGAAGCCCAAGAAGGATCAGAAGTGGGAAGTTCAGTTGATAAATTAGCAGTGCCAGCTACAGCTTTCGATCTACTCGTTATTTAAAGAAAAGAAGATTTGTTGACGTAAGTTGAACCCTTCACTCATAGGACATAGGCGGACGTTGCACTATAAGGATATGGGCATAGGCTAAGTTGTGTGCACTAGATTCTATTCTTCTTGCGTTTAGGTTGTGTGCACTAGATTCTATTCTTCTTGCGTTTAGGCCTGTTTGAAGTCAACCACTAATTTCAACTATCTTGCATATGTATAGAAAAGAGAACTCTCAGCATTGCTTACTTAACCTTAACCTCCTTGCCCGGCACTAAACTCGACAATGAAAACAAACTTGAACTCCTATAACTCAATAAACAACGTATAATTAAGATAAGCACTAACACCAGCCCCGCCTAACCTTGTTAGATTGCTCGTTCCGTTACTTGTTCCGTTACTTGTTCTCTATACTTTACTTTCTATCCTATACAATAGCTTTATACCCTATAAAATAGTATTTTACTTTAAGCAGAAAGAATTGGGTATACAACTCATGGGTATACACCTTATGTAATAGAATAATCTAACCTTTGACTCCTTACTTGACACCCGACTCTTTACTTTAAGAAGGAATAGGTACCCCGAATAACTCTGAACCCGACATTACTTTCAGAAGGAATGGCCCCCATTGTAGAAATAAGTAACTAAACTTGCTTCCTTTATTCTGCCTTACGAATGCTATACTCAAGTATAGTATGGAATTATAGCCCTTGCTGCTTGTTCGCGTAACTCTAAAGTTGTTTTTAAGCGCTTGGCCCTTGTTTTGTTCTGTTGCTTATTCTCTAGCTTCCTCACTGTATACTTTCACAACTCATATCAGCACACCCCAATGAGTATATTTATGCAACAATCGTCACTGAACTCCCTACTCTAGTAACTCCCTTACCTGTAGACTTTATGCTAACGTGAGGTGCGCCCTTGCTTGTTCATATGCACATGAATACACATGAATATATATAATTATAATGGAGTAATAACAACACATATATAATGGAGTAATAACAACACAGCTTCCTGCAGTGAACGAACACAATATTTGATAGCGCGCTATAGAATAATATCGTAAAACACTCTCCAGGACAACCTTTTTAGCGCCCTTAGTTTTGTTTGTTGGCGCTGGTAGTGAGTTTTTCTCTTTCTTTCATCATGAGATGAGAATATCGGCAGCTATCCCTACCTTAGACTAATTAGCAGCTACCCTAATTAATGCCTTGCTTCTAGGTCTCCCCCACTTGTTTGCTTTAAGTTAGAATGGAGTTAACCCCATATGTATCTATGTATCGTACTTTTACTTATTGCCTAAGGCTATAGTTTTCCGTATTCTTTTTTGACTGCTTAACTCCCTTAACTCACTAACTCGCTAATGCACCCGAAAACAAACAACTAGAGTTTTGAATCTGCACCTCAACTATACTGGCTCTAAATCATATGCGCCTCCACTAAGATAAATGAAAAAAGGAACCTCACTACCTCACTGCTTACTCTCAACTCAAAGCTTAGCTTATTCCTGCACCTTATGGTTCCGTTGCTTGTCCTCACTGTTTATTGGAATAATTCATATCACTTTATCCTATACTTTACTATGGTCCTTTTTATCTTGCCCTGGCTTTAAGAGCATGATCCGCATTTTATAGAAACCCTGAATCTAATGATCCGCATATTATAGAAACCCTGAATCTAATGATCCGCATATTATAGAAATTATGAACCTAACAGAGCATTGCTTCAAAACAAACAAACGGGGTATTTACATCTTAGCAAGTATCTTCTTTCTTTCTCTTTAAAACATAAGGGCGGTCTCTCTCTTTAATGCTGTAGTTGGGCTCTTTCTTCTTTTCCGCTTAATGTTGCTTCTTAATAATGAAATGAGGGAACCAGGTTCTTTCCAGAGCTTGCTTGGTGGGTTAGCTGTTTCCAAGAAAATGTGTAAGCCCTAGCACTGCTTCCCTAAAGCCTGTCTCCTTTTGTATAAAATCTTTGTTCTACTTATTGGTCTGCTCTTCCTGTCTTTGATGATGATTCGACTCTATTGACTACTATCTGATGAGTTTGACTCTATTGACTACTATACTTGAGCTAGCAATAAATATTTACTAGTACGGGCAAGGCGGGTATCGCTATAACGAGAATGAAAACAAATAGGTAGGATGAAACTACTGATGGAAAGAATAAACACTGATAACACTACTTTTGCCTTAAAGTAAGAACTCTACTAATTAATAGAAATTACTTTTATCCTCCTCCTCCCCGACTCCATAGACTAGTGCGCAACCCCCCGAGTAAGAATCTTTCTTATCTTACCCGACAACATTCAACTAACTACTCCCCAACCCGAGGTCTGTAACAAGGGATTGCACCACTGCTAGCTATGGGCTTACACAATACGCTAATAGAGGGAACTCCGCCCCAACTGGATCAAAGCTGTCCTGACTTACGGGCATTCCTGCTCTCAACAGAGTTAGTCTAATACTATTACTTACTTTTCATCCTATGGCTACTGCCTACAATCCTTACTGACTCATTAAAATCCACCCGCCTCGAACCTCGCGCTGCCGGCTTTTAACCTAGTACTGGTGCTGTCGATCCTTCCTCTTATTACGACTATCCTGTCGATCAGGCTTACTTTGCTACATTATAGGTCGCCCTGCCTTACCCCAATTCTGTAGCTTCTGACCTCGGCTCGGATCTTCACTACTCTTCTCTCATACTATCCTGTCCTAAAGTAAAGTGATGCGCCCAATGAGCTTTTACTTACCATACACATCAATGCCTAGGACCAGCGGCTTACTGACCTCTCTTTAACTCTCCCCGCTGCTTACTCTTATTCTTTAGTCAATGTAACAGGTACAGGGCGTATAAGGGAATAGAATCTAACTAGTGATAACAAGGGCATCGCAAGCAGATAAGCGTAGAGACGGCGGAACTGGGAAACCAAACACCGCTTTGAAGTCTGTCGCTACTGCCAGCTGCTTTGCTGCCCTGCTTTATTACCTATAAGCCTGCCTCTACTTTAGCTAAGTACACCGCTACTAACTATAATAAAAGCACTAATGCTCCAATGCTGTCCAACAACTCTTGCTTTATCACCTGGCTTTATCACCTATAAGTATGTCTCTAACCCCATCTAATGATTACTTTACTGCCTCCGAGGCTCACTTGGATTCCTTAGCTACCTGATCGTGGATCCTTTACTTCATTTGTGAGTATGATCTGTTAGTATTCCTTTCTTTGCTTGTATTCCCACTTGCCCACGCTGCTTTTGTATCCCTGCGTGCGAGGCTAACTCTGTGGGTATGATATGATACTATGGTATTATGATATGATACTATGGTATGGTATGATATACTATGATAGTAGTAGGTATGATATGATACTATGGTATGGTATGATATACTATGATAGTAGTGGGTATGATATGGTATGGTATGGTGCACTCGAGAAACAAACACACCCACCCACGGAAGAAACAAACTCATAAACTTCATAATAGACAGGTAAGGTTAGCTTCTAGGTTAGTAAGGGAAGAGTGAGTCTAGAGCTACATCCTTTTTAGCACCAGTTCGGTCTTTACTCCTATCAGTCGCATCTATCAGTCAGTAGTTGAGTTTAAGAGAAAGGTAGGGAGGCGCATAGGCGGAAGTAAGGATCCGAATGAGTAATGTCAGTCTCGTACGCACCAGTGAATTTATTTATTCCTAGCAACTTTCTTTGACTGATTAGTTCAACATCCTGTACGTATTCCCACTCGGAGTCTTCTACTGACCCCTAGGAGCGTATTCCTTTTGTCATGGTTGGATTCTCCCTAGTACTGGCACCGTAGCTGCCCTTTGTGTTCCCTTGATAGTCTTGTTGGCATCGGCTACAGTCCTATTGGTATTGGCTACAGTCCTGTTATCGGTGAGGCAATTCCGGGTTAAGGTAATAGAAGCACCGGTCTAATTCTGATAACGCGGCGAGAGGGAGTGGAATTGGTCCAGCAGTTACAGCCTAATCAGTAGTAGCAACATTCTTTCCAGTGTAGCACAAAGTGTGGTTAGCGAAAGAGCCCTGCTTTCTTTGACTACTGATAACAAGGCTTCCCTCCTCTCTAACAACATGTTCAAGCCTACTACACCTTACTTCTGTTCTTTAACACTTACTTCCAAGCCAAATAACAAGGATATGGCTCTAACACTGGAATTCTACCAGTAACTCCATAGGAACGAATACCGGATCGGAGGCAATTGAACGAATACTTTCAAGGATGTAGCCCGATGAGACTTCATCTACTAACTGAGAATATGAACACGGATAACAAGGCTTTTACTTAGAATAAAGAATCTCTAACTGGCGACAAGTGTTAAGGCATGAACCCAAGGGTAATAAGAATGAGATCAACTCTGGCTCTGTCGCTCCTGCCTTTGACTACTAGCTCTGGGCTTCTACTCCTGATCTCACATCTGTATTTGTCTCCGCCTATCCTGTGCGATATGCCTATTCTATTGGTTGAAACCTGCTTATTGAACTTGATACTGAGTCTGATCCCAGCATATTTTCCCTCGTTGACTTAACAAGGGAGACGAGACTCTACTGAGCAACAAAGCAGTACTTTATTCTTCCACAGCTTCTTATCGAATTGACCTCACTCGAACCAAAGCAAAGTATAGTAAAGTATATATGATACCTACGAGTAGAAGAAAAGAATAAAAGACAAGAAAGGGCATAGGATAAAGTATTCATTCCTTTACTTTACTTACGGGTGTGATTTACTTCTCTGAGTGTGATTCGTTTATGGGGTGTTCCAGCCTGTTTGCTATCAGTTCGATCCTTACTAGTAGAGAAACATGACTTAGCATGTGCCTGGAGAGAGAGGCATACTAATATACAGGATAGGTAGACTCGATCGTTGATACGAATCAACAGTCCAAGAGTCAAAGGTAGGCTAGTAAGATTGCTAGAGTTGAATCAGAGTACAAGAAAGGGACGCCAAGCAAGCTAAAGGACAGGTCTTCGAAGTAGTAGTTGATTCCGATTATCACCGGTTTGTTTCTATTACTGTCAAAAAACCAATTCTCAGAGCGTGGGCCCTTAATTGATAAAACAGAAAATATGGACTAAAGGCAAGGGAATCAATACTTGGAGACAAGGAGATGTAGGCTGAGAGCCAGTAAAGCAAGACTCACAGTGGAGCTAAAGAAAGCAAGTAAGTATTGCTTTGCTGCCTAGTGAACGCAAGAGGTTCAAAGATCCGGATGCCGAGTTCCAGTCCCTTAACAGTTCTTTCCTCTGTTTCGAGTTCTCATATTAGAGGTAGAAGCAGCCGTGTCTTAGAGCTAAGTCGAATTAAGCGCCAGTTCTATTCTCATAGTGTTTGTTGAGTTGGATTACAGATGATGTGCTCAAGGCTATATATAGTCCTGCTGGCATTGGATCCTTCCGCTACTGTATCCTTGTTCATTAGATTGAACCCCCCTCTCTTTATCTCGCTCTGCTCTGCCACTCGTTACGTTAGCCTCTATCTACTGCTTATTAGTCTGCTCTTACTCCCGAAACTACTAACTTATAAGATGAAATAAAAGAGTAAAGGGCTAGGATACGATCCAGTGCATCCAAGGTAAGAGTTAAGAGTTAGGGTACGAGCTAGGTCATACAAGTCGTAGAGCAAACTAGAGAATTGAACGACGAAATACAGAGTTAAGGTATGATCCAGTGTATCCGGGTATAAGACTATAGATTGGAATAAAGAATATGGGAGGGGCGTACCTAACACACAGGAGTAGAACTCACACCAGAAGTCTAAGAATGCCTATCTGACAGTGAACATAGGTAGGATTTCACTGAGCAGTCAAAGCCTTTTGTAAACATTTCAAGCCTTACTTGTTAGTTTGCTACCTCCACCAAGCCACCAAGCGCCAAGCGCCAAACGCCAAGCGGAGACTAGACGCCAAGACACTTTACTTTGCATTACCTATTTCCTCAAAAAACTAATACTACCTATCTTTCCCGCCTTCCGCTCTTTAGCTCGAGATCTATAGGCTTACCCTCCTATCTAGGACTATGAGGCTTACGACTGCTAACAACTTGTATTCTGACTTTGGATTGAGAGTATTCCCTCCTTGCGCCTTAGCATGTGTTTTCTGTCTTTGACTCTGACTTTGGGTAGTCACTAGCCGCTCCCTTTCAAACTTAGACTAGTGCTTCTAAACCTCTACTGTCTTATTAGGTTTACTGTCTTCTTAATGCCCTTGCTTGAACGGCTTACCTTACTGAGCTTTAAGTCGATGTTTCACCTATTGGGCTTGCCCCTAGCCACGTATTTCCAGTAGTAACTTCTGTTTACTTAGTTTGTTTACTTAATAGTTAGAATAAGATCTAGCGCATATAGAATGTAAGTAATAAGGAATATTCCACCTATTAACTATTAGTCTACCTTTTATTTATAGCCTACCTTTTATTTCTGTAACTGCTGTTTGTTTATCATTAGAAAGAATACTTGTTCCTTCAATGCCTATGTCCGAGGCCGGGACTACTGATCTGAATTCCATATTGACTCCGTCTTTGAACTCTTATAGTTGTACGTACCGGGCATTCCTGCAACTGGCGCTACTTGATTAGATGGAATAAGTACATATTAGACTTAGCATTCCTGCAACTGGCGCTACTTGATTAGATGGAATAAGTACATATTAGACTTATACCAACAAGTTACATTCTTCCTATACCCTTTCAAACTAACAGACCCATGAGTTTAGTAACATCCCTACTATTCTTATCTTATTGTGCTTGCAAGTACTAATTCAACTCTTTCTGCGCGGGCCAAGCAACCTTTACCTTAGCGGTTAATAAAAAGGAGTTCTATTGTCAGCAGCGATCGGGTACGGGTAATCGTGACGTTCGAGCACGCAACGAGATCATAAGCTGTGGAAGCAGTTCTCAATTGTAGTTTCGTGATTGCAACAGAGCGGGTATAGACACAGGGGTTTATAATCTTCCTTGTTTATAGGCAGGAGATGAGATGCTATCTTTAAACAGGAGATGAGATGCTATCTTAAAACAGGAGATGAGATGCTATACTATATGATGTTAGTTTTTAGAAGAAATGATTGAACAAGTAAGCAAGGACCAATGCCAGTGGTTAGAAAACAAAAAGCAGTAGCTACAGTATCATACGCCCTAGCTCAACTCTATCTTAATAGTACTAAAGTAGCGACAGGCTAGGAGGAAGTAAGAGCGGGCTACGATGTGGTAAATCAAGGTCTTAGTGTCGTAGGGGAAGAGTCAGTTTATAGGTATGATGTCGGGAGGTCCGGTCCGTTTTCAGAATGAACCCCGTGTAACAGAAGGTTTGTTTCGTTTGTGAAGTCAGTCTTCTAATTAGTAGTTGGATGCGCTACAGCGTACCTGTATTCATCTAATGCTGAGGTTGGTTCTATGCCCGGCTGCCCATATCCTGTAAGAAAGACAGACTATTTACATCCTGGTCGCTACTAGTTCAAATCTGTGATACTGGGCCATGATTCTGTTTACTTATATTTATCATATGCTCGGTTACTCATCTATTCTCTTATTGTATTCATTGTATCATCATATCATCCATTCTCTTATTGTATTCATTGTATCATCATATCATCTATTCTCTTATTATACTCCTGTTTCGAGTTAAAGAATTGCTACTGGAGTTCCTAGTGGGTAGATCAACTCTTGTAGCTAGTATTTATAGAATTGTTGAACTCCCTACCTAGTAACGTATTCTAGCTACGCTCTTTCTCTTTCTAAATGACTTATTCAGTGGTGAAGTCTGTTGCTCCTGCCTTAAAGTCAACAACTACTAGATCCACATCTGTATTTGTATAGGAAGCTCCTGTATCTAAGTCTACCGCTACTATCTTAGATTCTGATTCCGTTGTTCAAACCTCTACTTGCTCTTTTCACTCTTAGGCTCCTGTCTTCTATTCTTTCTTTTATGCGAGGTTCCCTAAAACACACTTTGGTTCCAAAGCTTTGTATTGTAATAGACTAATATATAAGCATACTAATACTACTAATAAGAATGCAGAATAGCGGCTACTACTAATAAGAATGCAGAATAGCGGCTTTGACTCCAACTTTTATATACGCGTCAACCGCCTTGTAATAGAGATAGGTTAGTTAATAGTATAGGTGAAAGTAATAGAGATAGGTTAATAGTATAGGTGAAACTTAGAGAAAGATATGAAAGCCCGACCTAACGCACAATCAATGGTTTTGCCCATGTTTGTTAGTTCCCACGCTTGTTTGCTTGTATACTTGTTGAATTAAGTAGTCTAATAGAATATCTTAAGCTAACTTCTATTGACTCAGTAACTCCTTACTTAAAGCTAATAAACCGCTAAGAGATGTTATATAAATTATAATAAAATCACCAGAAAAACAGAATGACTATAAAGAGTCACAGCACAGGCTAATCCAAAGAAAAGGCAGACTCTCAGGAAGGAGTTTGAATCAAGCAAGAGGTTTAAGCATGGAAGGGACAGGCCCAAGCTAGCTCTAACTACAGAGTGAGAGGGTGGATAGTAAATAAAGACTAAGTTCCGAATCAAAGTACCGTTTACATTGGTAGAAGTCTCAAAGTCAGCAAGGACAGGCTAACAGCAAGGAGTGTGAGAGACAAACTGGGCATGTAATTAGGGGAAGTAAGATTTGATGCGTCAATGTGAAAGAATTGAGGTATGGGGCGTGGAAGTCTAAAGCCCAGAACAGAAGCAAGAGTAAAAGAAATAAGGTTATAGCAATCGATCCTAGTAGTTGTAGTCAGTAAAGAACCCCAGCAATGCAAGTCTAAGCTATGTGTTTCATTTTGTAGGTATCGGTTCAAGTTGTAGGTATCGGTTCAAGTCCTTTTTACATTAATACAACTTTTCAAGTTAGTAAGGGAATACTAACCCAAGAACAAACATAGGTATTGAAGACCGGAGTCAAAGTTTGATAGTTCTCAGTATTAGAAGCACCGGTTCGGTTCAACTCTTACAGGTGGTAAATTACATTCTCATCAGTAGTGGGTTAGGTGCATTTTCATGGTAGTCCCTTAGCAGGAAAGATGATTAAGGGCATACTATAATGGATCCATTATAGAAGCAAGGACGAAACAGAGGCGGACTTCAACTCATAACGAGGGCTTTCACCTCAATTTATTAGTATGAACCCTAAGGCCCCCATGGGAACTAAAAAAGTGCTTCTCATACTAAAACAAGAAAAGGGGATTCCGCTTCCACTGATGAGACTTTCGCCAGTGCTTCTCGTTCTGTAGCTAACGATATTAGGGTATAAGACAACCACCAGTCCTTCTAAGACAACAACTACTAACTATACTAATAAGTTAACTCAAAATAAGGAACCCGAACCACTGCTAGAAAGAGTTAAATCCCAACTTATGAGACGTTGACTAGGAATGCAGGATACCGATCTCTGCTACAAGACCGATGAGATTAATAAAGAGAATTGAACACTGCCCCGGTAATTCAACCTACTTACTTTCTTTAACTAAGGACCTCGGATCTGTCTTGTTATTTTTAGTATCATTGGGTTAGTTTATGATCTATAGCACGTATAGATATAATGTATCAGGTATAAGAAACCTACCATGGAAATAAAATACTAGGCAGTAAAGTAAACAACCCGGCGCAGGTGCCAAGCCTACTTCGGTAGCTTCAATTCCCGCTGCTTTGCCTTTGAGTCTTACTTTACTCTCTACAAGCCCGACTTTCCTGCCCTAGAGCCTGTTTTAGTAGTTCCTCATGCCGGGCAACTGGGGATTGCGCCAACCAATAAGTAAGAGAATGCTAATACTAATAGAAAGAGTAGAACTATACTAACAATAAGAGGAGTTTAGCAAAGAAATCTGAATACGGCTTACTGCTTCTCGTACTTTTACTCAGAGCTAAGGCTTACCCTACTGTCTATCCAGCCTTACTTTGCTTGTTTCCAAACTGTATCCACTAGCTCCGGTCCTTGCTCCACTATACCTTAGACTCCTTCTCCTGCCCCTTAGCCTGTCTTTTTACTAGTTGTGATTCTGACTCCCTTTACTTCTATATTGTCTAAGTATTGCTTTGCTGCCTATCAGTCCGATCCCCTGGGGACACCATCTGGTTCTGGAGCTGATGCTAGTAAGAATCCGACTACTGCTTCTCATAATCAACTTAGGGAAAAAGAATAGTTGTAAGCATCAGGAGGGAACTTAGGGTATCAGAAGAGAAGGAAGTGAGCTACTGCTTAAAAGGCTACCACTGCCTTTCACACCCACCCGAGTCTTGCTTTATCGTCTCTTAGCTTTTACTCCTTTGCTTTGGTCCTGCTACTTTGTTGGTTTATTAATTCTCTATTTCCATATAGATCCTTTTACTGCTTGGCCCTCAATGGGCGGCTTCTACTCTACCTCGAAACTCAGCAGTACTGACATTGAAGAAAGAAAAGGTAGAATGCAAAGACAGGAATATCAGATTTGATGAAAGTAAGGACAGGCTCGAAGGTGAACCAAAAGAATGAGGTCATTAGTTCAAGCACGTAAGGCAGTAAAGACAGGCTCAGATAAAGATAAAGGAGTAGCGGGCTTAGGCCCAAGCATAGGAATCGAAGGGCGCGTCAGTAAGGAGTCAATTTAACTCAGAAAGAAGTAAGAAAGTCAATTGTAGGATTTAGAATGGTAGGAACAAGCATAAGAATGCGTTAATTACAGGCATTAGACTCTTGCTTAGTAAATAAGTCTAAGAGAAAGTAGTGGCATACTTTAGGGTGTGCACATGAGGCCTAAGCTCATTGGTCGAGTGGTGAAAGTCAGAATCCAAATCCAATACTCTAACTTAAAAGTAGGGAATCAACTACAACCAGTAAGAGAGTAAGCCTACCAATTGTAATAAAAGATACTACAGGATTAAGTAAGATCACGTTTTCCCGATAAAAAAGGTAGCAAACTCCATTTGCCTTGATAGCGAACCCCAAAGTAATTTTCAATTTGTGTTTTCCCGTGAAAAAAGGCAGCAAAGTAAATTTCCTTCATAGCGAGGTCAAAATCAATTTCAAATTTATGGAACTCTTGCCGCATAACGGGGACTCGCTGACGCGTAACGGCTGACGCGTAACATTATACGTTACTTGTCTACTTGTCTAGTTATTTGGCCCCGGGATTTTGGACAGCAAAGTTCTTTTCCTTCATAGCGAACCTAAAAGTAATTATCAATTCATGGAAACCCGGGTTTTTTGATAGCAACCCAGTTTTGTTTTAATAGACGGAGAAGTAAGTTTACTATATCTATCTTTCTTTTGATTATTATGATTTTATGATTTGATTCTTCTGTTGCTATGTTTTAGTCTGAGGGCTATGCTTTCAAAAGTGTACCAATATAATTCAGAAAAGAACTGTCATGACAACAATCAGACCTTAGTTCACAAATGATAATCCAACTCTTAAGTCAGAATTCAGAGACACATCCCGAGCCCGAACTAACTCCTTTTTTTCTAAAAGATGAAACTATAGCACTGCCGCTCTTAACCCCGCATAGATGGATGCCCAAGCCTGAAATCGCGTATACAAAGAAAGAGCCTTACTCATATCTTACTTATATCTTAGAGGTAGAGCCCAGCCCCAAGCCTCATTTATTTCACATCGAAACCCGCTGCATCCTTCCACTCCGGCCTAATGGACTCACTACCTATTCTCTAAGTCGCTCTTTCCTGTCTATAAGGTTTACTTTACTATCTTGATTCCTAAAATACTCATGAAAAGTATGCCACAATCTAGCCTTGCTTTACTTACTTATAGCGTGTGACTACTACCTCTGAGACTGAGAAAACACCACTAAGGGACTTGAACTCGAAACCAGGAAGCCAACTACTCCTTTTTCACTATAAAACGGGAATGGCACCCCTACTGATGAGAGTGAAAACACTAACTTCAATACCTTATCCGGACGTAAGGGATGCAGCCGATACCAACAAGAAAGAATTACTAGTCGGGAATCCAAACAATGCTATAGTCAGATTTACTACCCAACTGATAAGACGGAGTTGGTGCAACAGAACAGGGGATCTCAACACCACCTACCACACTAAGACTATTGCTAGTGCCGCCCGCCTTATTGCTTTACTTCGCCTTTAGTTCTTTAATGTAAACTTGGGACCAAACACTGTCTAACGTTACAACAACAACAAACCAAAAACCAAGACTACTCGTTGTAAACCAACCCTACTCGTTAGCCCACCGCTACTGACTTTCCATATTAACCCCCTTACCGAGCATCATTTCTTTCACCTTGCACTCGTACGCGGCTCACTTGCATTCTTTAGCTCCACTATGAGGCTTATACTTGTTGTTTTTGAGTACTTACTAGTCGCCTCGTAGTAGTAGTAGCTTCCTGTACTTGTGCCCTCAATACCTACGTTCTAGGTTCCTGTACTCCCTAACTCAAATCTGTAGTGAACTTCTCTTAGCCACCGCCCCGTCAGCTAATCCCCCCCGGCCACTGGTGGACAGACTTACTTGTAATTCTTTTGAGCTCCCTACAGACTTGAACACATAAGTCAGAATGATACATGGTGCTGACATACTAAAACAAGGCTTCTATAAGGTCTAGTAGGAATAAGAGCCAGGAGCATAAGAGTCAAAAGAGCAGGTGAGACTAAAAGAAGCAATTAACAGCCAGACGTAACCCCCAGTTCTCTTAAAACAAAGGCAGACTCATATGTGAAATAAGGAAGCAAAGTAAAGGGAGTCAGTCTGTTTGGCGCCAATTTTGTTCTTTCTATTAGTGGTGGAGATTCTGGATTTTATAGTTCCGCTCTATAAGAAGGAGTAGCTCAATCTTGCTAGGCAGTGCTCGAGCCTGTGTTCTACTGTTGTTAGTATGTCAATATGAGCCTCAACCGCAGTCAGCTTAGCGCATCTCAGCAGCCAGCTTATCAGCCTAATATTACCCATCTCCCATCTCATATACAAAAAGAGTGGAGCTAAAGTGTGTTGTTAAGAAAAAAGAAGCAAGGCGGCGGCAAGGACATACTAAAACATGGGCATTGAAGTCAGCGGTAGAAGACCAGGTACCGGGATTTCCCGTTGCTTATTTCAATCTTGTCTTGCTTGATGTCGCTTGATTCTTCTTTTTAGTGGTTTGATTCCAGCGATAGGGGGCATTAGTACAATAAGCAAATCAAGGGATAGTGGGCTAAAGTGTAAACTACGGCATTTCATAATCCATATAGTCATTGTAGTGGATATACAGAACGCAGAGGGGTGTTGGATTTTAATAGTAAAGCAATGATCCGGATCTGGGAAGTAGGGCAGAACGAAGCTAGTGAGTAGGGCTGGGCTACTGGTGAGTAAGATTGGCTACCCGGAGGCTCGGGTTACTGAGTGGAATTATGGCTTTGCTTTGCCCCTCACAGGGATGATTCTTTATCAGTGGACTTGTTCTTCGACTGGTGAGTTCGATTCTGTTTCTTTTGCTTCCCCCTTGGATTCTTAGTTCCAAGTGCAAATCTGTATGTTTCTAGGTTGATTCAATAGGTAGTAGCGGAAGAGTTAGCCCTGTACCCAAGCAAGCTTAGTAGCAGCCCTGTACCCAAGCAAGGATCTGCTGAAGTGGTTAAAGCCCCAGTCCCAAGTGAGATTCTTTGTTACAAGTTGAGGCATTAGAGTCGTTAGTGGAAGAGTAAAGGATGCAATACGGGTTGAAAGTCAGTGAAGTAATTGTGTGTTTGTTGGGCGCGTCTATAGAATAGAAGATAGAAATACCAGTTTGAAGCTATAACTACAGAACGCAAAAGTGCTTCATCAAAATCAAACATAGGTACTACGGGGCATGGTAGTACAAATCCGTCTAATAGGTGGTGAGGCTTTGGCAGGTCAAGATGCGAGATCAGTGTTTGACTTACAAGTTTCCTATTTTATGATAATAAGCACGAGTTCTGTTCTACTCCTATGCACGCCATATCTCGATAGTGCCCGACACCATTGACTAAGAAAAAGGAGGAGTATTAGAGGTACGCACAAGAATAGCAAGTAAGGGCCCCCGAGCATAGTGATTTCAACCCCACTATTAGAATGCAAAAGCACCAGCAACAGAACGCAAGCGAGAGATGTATAATATTGAGGTGGTTTATCAGTGCCGGGTTCTCTATTTTGAGTTCAAGTCTATTTGTAACCTGTGCCTTTCTCTCCGTTAGTAGGTTCTATCTCCCTATACGCCAGGATCGCACCTATGAGTAGAAGAAAAGAAGCAAGGAGCGGTAATATCAGTTCGTGAGGTGGTAAAGCAAGGCGGGGAGTAAGACTTAGGGAATGGGTGCCAGACAGCAGCCTAAGTCCTTTTTTCAGGAATAGAGAATCTAAGTCAGTAGCGGCGGGCAAGCTCAAAGTGGAGTGGAGAATAAAGCCAAGAGGAACAGTCCAAGAGAACGGGGGAAGATAGCTTTTAAGTCAGTAGCTCAGGCCTGTTTGCTAGCAACCCCTATTATGATAAGCAGTAGTTCGATCCCTAGTTAGTTACTATTGCTGTCTGTCTTATGAAAATACGTATTGTTCGTGTTTGTGCCAAGCCCTTACTTCATAGCTGGAGTCTCTCTTTCCTCTCCTCCCTAGGAGCCCTAAAAGAGTGATAGGCGCTAGCCGCTCAAGTAGGCATCTCAACCAGCTCATGCCGAAAGAGTTACGCTAAAAGAGTGGAGCGGCGCTAGCCGCGCAGAAAGAGTGGGAAAAGTGGAGCGGCGCTAGCCGCGCAACGTTAGCAGTTGCTTGGCCGGCCCTGAAAGAGTGAAGCGGCGCTAGCCGCGCAACGCGCATTTCTCCGCGACACGTTAGTAGTGTCTTGGAAAAGAGTGTAGCGGCCCTAGCCGCGCAACGTTAGTTGTTGCTTGGCTGGCCCGCGCAACGTTAGTTGTTGCTTGGCTGGCCCGCGCAACGTTAGCAGGCATCTTGCAGCTCCCAGCTCATACCAGCTAAAGCTGCCCTCTCCTTTAGCCAAAAACTCCTAGCCCGCCGCCCCTGTATCTGATTCTTTTACCTAATACCCCTTTTCTTCTACTGCTTCCTCACTTCCTTGCTACTATTACTAGTATATGCCAACAACTCAAAGCGGGGAATCAAATTGCTACCATGGGGATTACACTGCGGGAATTGGACTACTGAAAACAGGACTTCCCCTACCGACCTAGATCTAGATCCTCTTATACCTCGGGCTCCAAGGTTGTCTCCCCTTGTATTGAGTCCGTAGTGCACTCACCTAAGTATATTTATCTTAGCTGAAAAACTGATACCGCTGAGTTGGAAACTGACATTGCCTCATACAATTCCCCCGTAGAGCCAGCCATTCCTTTGTTTAAGCCTGCATTGCCCATACTGGATTCTGGAGCTCAATACCTGCACTCCTTATTGAACCTGTAAGCCGGTAGTTACTGTCTCTTGACCTATCTCTCTTTCCACTGAGTCTGACTATCCTTATTTTAATTCTATCTTTTTCCTCTAATCGTTCAGTATTCTTAAAACCTACTATTAGGGTTGGGTTTGTCACTCACTCATATATTATCTTATAATACAAAAGATTAGACGACTATGACTGATGAGACCTTAACCACCCGGGAACTCCGTCTTTATCTATTAACTATCGGATTGAACTAATGATAAAAGGAATGCGCTATTATCCAACAAAGAAGAAATACATAATATAGGATAGGTCTACTACACTGCAAGAACAATAGGACCCATAGAATATATACTAGTGCATCTAACACTGTTCCTCAGAATATATACTAGTGCCAGCCTCAACTCAAAAGTCGGAATGAAAGCACCAATACAAAGAATAGAACCGGGAAAAAAGGAATAAGAGTGCCCCCCAGAGAAAAGGAATTGAACGAACGGAACAACTAGGGATTTCACTACCAAATACAGAACCCCTACATAGCTTGAGGTCTTAGAGTTGGTCCTCTCATTCCGTATTGATAGCTTAAGTATGCCATCTGTCCCTACAAAGCCAACAATGAAATCAATGCCTAACAAACCATATATAAAACCTTGTTCTACTGTACCTTAGCCTCATACTACTTTACTTAGCCGCACTCCCACTACTTTGATGATGCAGTGCCCGATACTCCCCAATCAATCAATGTCATTCTTGCTTTCGAGCAAACTAATGTTCAAAAGGGCGCATACGAAGCAGTAATGAAAGTGGTTTTGTTACCAACGAGAGAAAGAGGTGAATGAAAGTCGACAAGATCAGGGGAAGCAGTTAGAAAGTAATCTGCTATTCAAGTGGTCCGCAAAGGAAGCAGTGGTGTATCCCGGTGTTGGTGTTGGCGCAAGTGAATAAGTTTAATCATATATAGAATGTTCTAATGTTGTTGCAAGAGATGTCTACTTTGAGTGTAAACGGGACACAGACAATAAGCCCTTTTTTCTAACTTTAACCGACAAGCAACTGACAAAAAAGCAACTACTAGTGCTGTGTTTTAGAGTTATGAGTACACCCCTACTTAATGCATTCTTTATCAGATAGCTGTGATAGCCCGAAACTACTCTATCCCATTCCCCCGCTCCTGCTCTAAAGTCCTTAGTTCCAGTTTGAAAGTAAGTAGTGGGTTGGTGGCGCTCAAAGGCATGGGTGGCAGGGCTTACTTGATTCTTATAGCAGTGGTTCAAATCTCTATTCTTGGCATTGTTCTGAGAAGCACTATTTGCATTTCCCCGGTTGGGGGTAAGGATATTAGAAGCTGTGTTTTCAGTTTCATGGTTCGATTCCCGGTAGTAAAGAAAGAAAGTAAAGAGCAGTGGAACGATACTCAATATGTAGCATAAGAATAAGGTAGTAAGAGCGAAACCAAGCAAAGAAAGTGTCAGTTTAAACAGCGAAAGAATGAAAAGAAGCAGTACGGGAATGAGAGCAAAGGAAAGTGAGCCAAGGGGGTTATAAGCGCTAACGGGCTGATAGAGAAGAGTTTAGAGCTGAGATAAAGGATCTAAAGGCGAAGTTCCGAATCAAAGTACCGTTTCGTTTACATTGGTCTCAGTATAAAAGTAAGCAAGGACAGGCTAACATGAACAGGTAAGGATCCGGTTCTAGAACTCGGGTAACAAATTTTAGAATAAGACCAGGCCTACCTCGATGGGATAGAGGTTAGGTTCAGTAGTCACAGGCAGGCCTAGGGACAGGGATATGAGATTTTTCGGCAAGGGCAAAATCATATGCAGCAAAGCAAGGCTAAAACACAGCATAGCAAGAATAGGGACGCCTTAAGAGATTTATTCCTATGTTCGCTTATGAGTATGCCGCGTAGCTCCTTCCCACTCTTTCGCTGAGCTGGGGGGCTGCTAGGACAGTCAGTTTTGTAGTGAAGAGTAGCAGCCTCATAGGTTCAATAAGGAATTTGTATCCGTAAGTTCAGTCAGTAGTTGAAGCATGCAAGTAAGGGTTAGGTGTCAGTGGTTAAAGGATAGAAGGTAGCAGTTGGGAGGGCAGCAAGAGTGTCGGGCAATAGTAGTAGTTTAGGTAGCGAGTCCGCCTGTTTGCTAGTAAGCTCTATTCCTGTTATCAGTAGCTCTCTATTCTATTCCTGTTAGCGGTAGGTCGTATTATCAATATGAGTAGTCCAATCTATATTCTAAGTATTCGTAGTCAGGGTAGAGGCGGGCAAGTCTCGGTTACCAAAACCGGAAACAAGCAATACAGAACCAAACTCGATATTCTAATGATTTTCCTAGCTAGCGAATGCCCTTAGTAGAAGAACTAGATCTAGTAGCCCAGCCCAATATCAATACATACCCATGTATGTTAACAGAAGAATTTATATAAGACAAAAGAATAAGAATCTAGGGTTCAGATGTGAGGCCAAGACAAGAGAGGGACATACTGATTGTGCTTGGCGGTAGTGAGTTAGCCCCGAGTGTAGTTCTCATAGTGAAGCCCTGTTAACATTAGTGCGAAGCCGATACTCACTATTTCGATTCTTTATTCCTAGGGTGATATTCCTATTAGCAGTAGGTATATTCTCATATAATAACAATAGAAGGAAGTATGCTGGTCTACAATACAAGACAAATAAGATCACAATAGAAATCATTTAACCCGGCACTGCTAATGAGAAACGAACTGTTGACTTCAATGCCTATATGCGGGTGTGAGCCTGCCCTTACTTACCTTGATACTTGTACCACTACTAACGAGAATTGGACCGGGGAGTACGAGACTGGCGCTGCTGCCTTTTAGGCTATGCCCCTTCCTTGTGAGACTCAAGCTTACATTGGAAAGACTCGAACCTATCGGCTACCCGAATTCAATCTATACTAACAATCACTCGATGCGGAACTCAGCCCTTCTACCTTAGACACAAGCCTACTCCACTGCATAAGGAATACGAACTTCTATTGCTTTATCTCATCCTTGTACGTTCGAGCTAGGGCCTTACTTTACTCTATCCAAGTATCGAACTGCTTGCTTGCTTTAAGCCTATAACGATCGATCCCCATGTTGGTTGCCTTTCCTATTCGCTTGTCTTACTCCCTTTAGCTCAACTATTATTCATACTATAACGATATAACTCCTAGGCCCCGGGTCTCTAACCCTGGAACTGCTACTTCCGTTTTGTATTGATACTTTTCTTCTTCCCCCACGTAGCGGTACCCCACGTAGCGGTATTAGTTAGTATGGGTTATGATACGCTTTTTCACAAGCTAACAAGGATATTCGTATTCTAACATTCATCTTATTGTTGCAAAAGTACACAACTATGAGTAACAAAACTCTAAATACTCCGCATCAGCAGGCGAACCTCTTCTCGCTCTTTTTCCATACTTCACTCTAAAAATAACTTTTTTGTTTGTGTTTGTTCGAACTAAAAGAATGGATTTAGGCACCCACCCGCTCAAGTGAGCCCTTCGCGTAGCCAATAAGAGCTAATGCGCAACGACAACAGGGGTTTTCATAGAGGATTTGTAACAAACAGGCTTGCTTAGTTACTTGGTCAGTTGAAAACATTCCCATCCAAATTCTATCTTCTCTTATTCTTATTATAGGATACAAGTAGAACATATCACCGGTGAAATAGATTTATAACCTAGCAGCTGTCAAGTAGTAGTTACTTGTCTGCTTTTTTATCCTTTTTCACTCCCCCGAAACCAAAGAAAAAACCCATCTTTGAAGAAGCACACCGCTCGTGCTCGAGGATATGCAAATTATTTACTTTAAAGTAGAGGCTAGGTTGGCAACATAAGAAACTGGATCATCCGCTGGCGGAGAGATAAGCTTATTCATGTCCTGCGCGATAGGGTGAACAAGCTATGTCTTTACTTGTATGTATGTATGAGTGGAGAATCATCAGCAAGCAATAAGATCTTCAGCTTACGCTTCCGCGCAACAAACTAGTCCTGTCTTCGGGTAAAAAACTTAAAAGAACCATGCGGGGTACTAAATGATAGATGGTTAAGATCAATCAGAAGCAGGTCCTATCCCAAGCAAGCGGGTTAGATTAAAAAAAGGGATGCTCCGTTAGGTATCAAGTTGAGTATCTTGCTCAGGGGATCAGAAGAAAGAGTTAAGCCGTAGAGTTCTGTTGTAGCAATCCTCTATGAAAGTGACGTATCAATAAAACCATTCCTAAGCTCCCGCCCCAAGATCATCAAAAGTGTGAGTTAAGTCTATTCCAGAAGGAGCCGAAATAAGAACCTCCCTATACGCCTAGAAAAGGAGCTACAGCCAACCGTTAAAGGTGTCTATGACAGGACCAGGTGCAACAAAGTTTCTCATTTTACCTAAGATAAGATATTTAGGATCCTTTAAGTGGAGTTCTCGCATTGTCAGCTGTAGAATGCCCTGTTCGAGTTTCGTTCATCCAGAGTTTCATCCGGTATGGAATCCGCATCAGTAGTGCGAGTAAAGTTCAGGGTAAGAATATCTGTTGAAGCGGGGTGTGATCGAGGCGCAAAGAAAGAGCAACGACGGGACAATAAGAGGATACTCTGGCAATAGGTGGTGTAAGCGATCTTAAATCTCTCAAGTAGTATAAGACTACTCTACTAGACTACTAGCCTAGCTCCCAAAGCAAAAAGAGAGAGACCAGGCCCAGTTGATTACCAAGATCTCGGTGGAGCTCTTTACGCTTGTTCAGTTCACCTTTATCATTAGCTTGTTCCCCCTTTCGAACTGCTTCCATAGCTTATATTCCCATTTATCCTTCTTCTGATCTCGTTGACTTAACTCTATATGCATCCTGACTTAATGGGTTAGATCCACTTATTGACTTAGCGTAGAGATTACATTTATTGACTTAGCGGGCCAGAGTACTATTTCTTTTTCTTGACCTCACTCGACTTGAAGACGAAAACGAAACCAATTTGTAGTTCGGAACTCTACTACAAGGAAGAAGAAAGCCCATGCCCCTAAATAAAATATGGTAACAAACGTAGGTACTTAGCGCACCTGTCTGTAATCCAAAGCTTTTCTTCTAGCAATGATACGAATCCCTCTTCTCTCCACACCACTTACTTGTTGTTGCCCCAACTCCCGTTAGTGCTTTAAAGCCTGTAAGATATTGTGTCCCTGTACCTGCTCCTTATGATTCTGGAACAATACTGGAATCTGGAACTACACTTGATTTGATATTGGACCTAGAACATAAGTATATGAGACTGACTGATCGATCTCTACTCTTCACCTCGACCAGAAAGAGGCGACTCGAACGCAACAAAGTGAACCATTGGATTGTGTCCCGCTTCCGCTGATGCTGATTCTAGAATATACTTTCCATTTTCTACTTCCTCACCACTACTTGATCAAGTAAAAAGCTTTAGTCTCGGTTAAGCCATTAACTATGCTAAGCCATTAACTACTCAGGAAAGCCAAGATTACCTCATATGCACTAGATCGTACCGGCAAAATAGATTAGAATAGAGGTTTCAGAGCACTAAGGTAAGAGCACATGGTAGGTTGGGTTAGTCACTTCGGTGGGTTGGGGGTCCGGGTAACACTCCTGCTTCGGCTTATGATCCTGCTTATTCTATTTCCCATACTTATGATCTTGTTACTACTCCTCCGGAAGAATACAAATACGATACCACCCATACCAATACCAATGCGCTGCTCTAGCATATTATGTTGTTCCCGCTTATGATCTGTATTCCTTACTTTTCTTTGATACAGTATATCTTCTTTACTTTAGTGTTAGTGGACCTTCCTTACACTGCATCTTTACTGGATTGTATACTTCTTTATTTAGCGCCCTACTCACCCTTATCAACAAACAATCATTCTTTTCTTCAACAGAAACAGGCTATTCTACATCTTATGCTGATTGACTTAGCGCTTCAATTGGAATTGGATTCTGCTCGGAACTCGAAAGATGGTTTCAAGCCAACAACTCATAATACAGAATGAACTGAAGGAGTAGAAGGATTGGTGTGTAGGGTAGTTCTGGTGACTAAAAGCAAGCAAGGGTTTGTTGAGCAGTAAGTAATAAGGTAGTGTGCTGAGCAGAAGCCCCTGATCTGGTGTACATTTTTTGACTAATAGATTTAGTTCCGAGCGCCCGTAACAAACAAAACACTCTTACACTACTAAGTGAAGTGAAATGATTTTACTTACTTGTTTTCTTCTGAGGTATCTGTTAACTTATTATTGATCAGTATTCTGTTTACTTATGTTGACATGTGTGTTTTCATATGATATTATTTGCCAGTAAGTTAGTTTGTTTATAGTAATTCAAGTAGTAACAGAGGGGCAGCTTTAGGTGCAGTAAAGCAAGTCGAGGTTCCGAGCTAGGTCTTGTATTCCCTAGTTATCATCAATTCTCTTATTGGTGGATAGTGCTCAATGATGACTTTATAGTTAAGGTAGTATAGAAATGGTAGTTCGATTATTGTTAGTAACGGTAGCAGTCCCATCAGTGGCAGTTACACTCTCACTCTTCACAGGAGTCTAGTTGTATTCCCTATTAGAAAAACAAGTCTTCGAAGCAGTGATGTCAGTCCTGTCAGCACCAGTTCTATCCCTTGCGAGTGTCTCGTGTTGCAGTAACATAAGATACAGAAGAAGTCAAGTATTCGATATTAGAATCAGGATCAAATGTAGGGTAAGAGAGCGGTGTGTCGGTTCTCAAAGGAGAGGTCGTAAAAAGCAGGTCCAGTCCAGGTCAAGTAGAAAGTGTAGTTGAAGTTGAAAGAGTTCAGTCTCGTATATCATACATCTATTTGTTGATAATTATTGAATCAGAGGGTAATCCTCAATGATGAACTGAAAGTCGAGTTCGGGTGCTTGAGTATAGTGAATCATATAGTTTCATCCGATAGTTATACATGAGATTATCATAGTAGTATAGTAGTCGTTGTCTAATACTAATAAGAGTAGAGAAGAAGTCAAGTAGCAAGTAGATTCTTCGAACTAGAGCATTTAAAGCAGCAAACTTAGAATTGAAATAGGAATTCAGGAGTTAAGAAGCAAGTAGAAGAATGTGAGCAACGGTTCCATTCCTTTCGGTGGTTAGTGAAGCCTCTACTTCGAGATTTGTTCTTATAGGCCTCCTATCTATTCGAGTGCTGTTGAGTTCGATATCCCTTTGATCCGGTTTAAATAAGTATTGGTGTAATTCCTGTTTTGAGTTCCATTCCTGTTGGTGATAGTTTAGGTTTTCAACAAGCACAGTACAGTAGCAGTAAGGGCGGGCTGTGTTAGATTCGTTAGTGGCAGAGTTAGGAGCAGGCTATTAAGAGTGAGTGAACGACAATCCAATCCTGCCATTGCTTGCTTCCAAACTAACACTACTGACGTGAAGTCTTGCCTATCCTCTGGCGTATACTAGATGCGCTTAGTTTCATTCTTTTACTACTGAGTGAAATTCTAACTTTCCGCAAGAGACATTAACTTAAGGGCTGGGCTGGAACAGTAACAGGGCCAGCTACCACTACTACTACTACTCCGGTATTTCACTAACCAAGCGTATACTAGACAAGTACAGGAACAGGAACAGACCCACTTGCGACAGGCTCGGCTCTTGCTACAAAGACTGATGAAACAGCACTACTACCTTACTTGTCAACTTCAGACTAAACCCGGTCCCTAAGTTAAAGAAGTAGGGATGCAGGGATGGATGATACTAAAGAGCGGAGCAATAGGGTAAATCTTATAGGCTCAAATGCACTCTAACAGCCGATAGTTATCTTCATGGTGAATTTCCCGTAATAGAGTTTCCCCTGCCTTAAACAGTGAGAAATCGGCCTTCTTGCTCAGGCTTGGCTATATGTGTTCGGGAGCCATAGGTAATAGGTCTAGGAAAACACTTACTTCAACTAGGGAATTCAACTAATTCCACTTCATCAACCCCGGCAAAAAGGTAGCAACCCTGTTTTCGCTAATAGATCCAAATATTTCTATTATTTTTTATGGAAACCCGGCAAAAAAGGTAGTAAACGAGTTTCCCTTGATAGCGAGGTGAAGAGTAATTATCTTTTTGCGTTTTCCCGCGGGTAGCAAAGTCATTTCCCTTCATTGCGAACCTATTGTTCATTTGATTTTGATGTTTTCCCGTGTTTTTTTAACGCATTAGTTGTGCCAATGGAAAGAGAGGTCGGGTCTTCAAGGTAAAGGGTAGTTTAGGAAATGCCCGGTGAGGAAGTTAATCTGAAGTGAAGGGCTTGCTCTCGAGGAAGCAGTTTTGGGAATATCAGCAGTTAGGGTAATGGAAGCTCCTGGTGGACGGTTTTAGGGAAGTGAACAAATCAAATAGTAGTAAAATAAAAGGCAGAAGAAAGAAGGATTATGCCACTCTAAAAAGAGAAGAGAGCGAAGAAGAAGTGAACCATTGGCCGGCCGAAGCGAGCGGTATAACACTAACCAAGTAGGAGGGAATAAGGAAGCAATACAGTAGGGGCGGACTATCTTGCTGGCAAGGTAAGGGAGCGCGCTTGTTTATAGTTTAATTTAAGAATATAATCCGTTCGTTTACTACAAAATATTGCAACAAGATGGGACATAAAGTTAGTAGTAGAAGAAAGCTACCCGAAGACAAAGATGAAATGGATTTCCAGGCTACTTAATTATGAAAACTGTATAGTTACTGCTCTAGTTATTGTTGAATCCTTCTTATTCCTATGTTTGAGAGGTCACCTGCTAAATAAGTCTACTGATGACCTAGCTCATATACTACCCCCTTTTTCCTCTGCTCGAAAGCTTTTCTCTTCTCTTTGCATTGCTTGTTTTATTCGAACTCCTTAGCTTAGTTACTTGCCCGGTCTCGTACGCAAAGTACCAATCTCTTATAGGCAAAGCAATAATCGAATAATAGATATCAAGCTCATATTCCTTTATCTTATTACTAGACTCAGCAGTATAGTTGTTTATTTCACCCTCGAGTCTTATACCACTTAGTTGCATTCGGGGGTGCCATGCCGACACGCTTACTAACTCAAGCGAGGAGGACTCATTCTTACGCTAATTACTTGGATTCTTTGTTTATTGCGGCTGGTTTACTTTTTCTATTTATTTATACTTTATCTTTATACTTTACCTTACCTTTACTTAGCCTTCTTCTCTTCCTTTACTCGCTATTAAGCTGTCTGTCACTTATGTCAAAAACCACTGGCAGGGACAAAAATGCTATTAGAATGTGTCTACTATTACAAGGAATAGAACTTGGGAATCGACCCTACTACTAGAAAGCATAGGGCTCGGGCCTGCCAACACATAAGCTAGCCTGCTAAAACACATGCTGCTTTATACTATCGTACTATCGGAAAGGGTAAAACAATTATACTATACTATGAGAACTCGAAACAGAGGATCTGGTCCACTACCGGGGAATCGCTTCGAAGCTGTACTCCTGCCTTTAAAAACCCATATATCTCCTCGACCTACCGGCCTCTCTTCTCAACAAATATTTCATTTACCTATAGGGCTTATGCCAGTTACTTAAATTACGTATTATAAATAAGGAGTCTGCTACTACCGACCTCAAGCCCTACTCTTAAGCTACTAATCTCAAATCGGACTTCCGCTAATACCTATTAGTCCACCTCGGCTTCGTCTCAATCAATATCTATTGGCTAGTTTACTTTTTCTATTTATTTATACGGAGCTACCAAACCCATTATTCCTTTTCCTCCATCTAATCCCCTCTACTACATTCTTTTCTAATGCGTAGCATCAGCCAGTCCCCCTATGATTATTCCTTAGGAAACGGATCAGATCTAGCCCCCTACCTTGAAAGTAGTAAGTATGGAATTCCACTAACTACTATAAGGCCTATACTATAAACCACAGACAGGACCAAAGCTACCGACCCTTTTTCTTTACTACTACATTTAACCAGTATTGCTTGCCCAAGTGTAAGTTTCGTTTTTCGGTTGTCTTCTCTACTCCATCAAGGTGACATTCTTTTCCTTGTAGGGCCCTATTGGTATCAGATGCATTCTTTAGGTTCGTTCCTGTTAGCCCGAGTTCCTTCTATTGGTAACAATGGTCTTGTAATGCAGACCGGCATCCTTTCTTTCCAATGGAATTATTCCTGTTTCGTTCCATTCTTGTCTTGGGCTGCTGGGCTTGGGGCTGGTAGTATTAGTCGGCACTAGCACCATTCTTATTTAGTGGCAACTCTATTATAGTTAGCACCGGTATCAGTCCCGTATGCCCTTATTTATTCTTAGAATGTAGTCCTTGCATTCCTACTTTAGAGTCGAAGTCTCCCACTCTATCCAAGTCTTCATTAATTCCTGTTATCCCCCACTCTATCCAAGTCTTCATTAATTCCTGTTATCCCCCACTCTATCCAAGTCTTCATTAATTCCTGTTAGTAGTAGCTAAGTTCTTATCTGTTGCGGTTTCATCCTTTCTATTAGTAATTCCATTCTCATTAAAGTAAGGGGATGCGCGTCTTCTATTCTTTATTCCTTATTTCATTATACTATACGAAACGAAAAACATGTCCAATTCTCCCCCTCGTAAACGAAGACCTTATTACTCATTTTGTTCTTTCTATCCGACGTCGCTTGCCGAGTAGCTGCTTGGCCTTATCCGCAGCTAAAGCTGCCCTGACTCTAGTTTGTTTGGTACGATCCCGTGCCTAATATTTTATTGGTTTAAGGGCCAGTGCTTCTCATAATAGAACTCCGGGCAAACAGGCTTACTTTGCTGCTCCTACAGAATTGATGTTTGTATAATGATAAAAGAAGAAAGAAAGAGGGGCATGCGGAGGGGTGCATCGGATCTTTTAACTACTGACTGTGATTCTGACGGTTCAACCAACCTATAACTGATGCTTTGGAGTCTGTAGCTGCTGATCCGAGACTCGCTTTACGGCTGCCCCACGGACCAAAAACCAATCTTACTGTTGACTACGAAAACTACCTCTCATGCTTGCTTGCTTGTTCATCTCTCGCTCTTGCCTAAACAACCTAGGTTATATGCCTCCATTCGCCAGTGGCAAGTGCTTGGTTAGTGAAATAGATATCTGCCTTCTTATATCTGCTCTGCCAGCCTGTATGTCTAGTAAGTCTGTCTCTGCCAGTCAGCTTAAGGAAGTGTAGTGCAGTTGAAAGGAAAAGCTTTCATTTTAATATAGATAGCTCGGATCTCCGCCATTAGCTAGCAGCCTGCCAGTAGCCTGTGATCCAGGAAGGTATATTGCTCCGTTTTGAAACACCGAAAAGAGAGCGTAGCGTTAAACTCCTCCGCGCCAAAAGATGGAAGATGGGGCTAACAAGTTCAGAATGTCAGGCAAGAGTATATGTATGTTTGTTATCAAGAGGAAATGCACTTGAACAGCCTTGGGTGGGTTTTATAGCCGTAGATTGCAGTTTCCTATGGATTCAACGACGAGAAAAAAGGGTTTCCATCCCATTAAAGTAGTCGTAGTCCAAGTCGAGTATCTTCTGTTGTTGGTTCTTGAACTAGTCTTGAGAAGTAGAAGGAGTTGACTCAACGCTACAATCTTTTACTGTTTGACTCGGCCCAAGAAACAGGTGCTAAGTCGAGTTACGAAGTGAAGTTCGACAAAAGGTATGAGTTGGCGTGTTGGTGCTTACGCTCTAAGTAATGGAAGGGTGGGCTTGTTTTAAGCAATGAAATACGAGATGGAAGTGATGACTTTAAGGCACGGGTCTAGTGCATTAGGTAAACAATTTATATTCTGATATGGCCTCTGCTCGGAGTAAACTTATCTTTCTTATAGTAGTAAACTCAATAAAGGACAATTAGAATCTTTCTTATAGTAGTAACCCTAATAGTAACCTCAATTCTTAAAGGAAAGGAAAGAGAACTAGGATAGGGTAGTTACATCTTCCATTACACTAATACCACTAATTCGAAACTCATACCACTCTTATGTTCCTGCCTCGGATACTTACTTACTTGATCCCCTAATTCTCTTCTTATGCTCGGTATTCAATGAGAGTGCTTTTTTGAGCTAGAAACATTAATTCTAATAATAACTCATAAGGGTTGTGAGGGTTGTGGAAATGCCTGTTTCTCTTTCTTATGGCTCATAGGTGTTATGGACTGGACCCCAACTCCTTATCCAACTTCTGCGGAAAGAAAATTAGGACTTACCTATCGCTGAAGAAAGAATTGATTCCTATACCACCTTCCTTACTGTGTGGTGAACCTCTATTTCCGGTCGTTTAACCTGACTAGCAACTTCTATCAAAAACCTGGGGCTATCTTAGGAATGTATTTCACAACTTCCTAATGTGCCGAGGAAACTCATACTTATTTTAGCTCTTTCTTACGCCTACGCCAGCAAAGCAAAGGTGAAGTGTCAGACAAGCTACTACTACAAAGGAAAAGAGTTACTTAAGACTTTTATAACCAGTATAAGCAATAGTAGAAGAATCAGTTTCCAGTTGAAGGAGAAGGATCGGAGGTCGATTCAGAATCCCGAGTTGAATCAGTTATCCTTTATAAGAGAAGATATCATTTGCCTAGAAGAATACATACCTCTTATGAAGTTTAGTATGAAGGTAGAGTATCTCCTGGTATCTCTCCTGTTGTTTACGTTGGTCGTGGCCTTCTGAAGCGGAGGTGTCGAAACAAGCTGGGGACACACCTCTTATGGCTAATTCTCTATCTTGCTGCTCTCCTACTTGCTTTCCTAGTGGCTCTTAAAATGCATATGGCTACAAATATTTCTTTCAACAAGCTGCTGGCAACTAGAAAACTATTAGTAAGTCCTCCCTTCTCGATGCACCAACCTCTTTTCTTAGCGCCCTTACTCTATCGACTCTCAATAGAAGTTAGGCAACAATAACAGGACATTCTTAAACCAATGAGATTAAGGCCTACCATCGTATCAATTACCAACATCTAGACTATAGAACTCAATTACTAACAACAAGGATCGAACTACGCCACACATAGCAAGGGCATCGCGTCTGGCCAGACAAGCGCAAAAAGAAAGAGTGGGAAAGAAAAGGAGTTACTAGGCAGAAAGAGTCCTCGTGAAAAGTAAGTATGTTTCGGGGGATCTATTAGCGAAAAGGACGACTTGGCTATCAAAAAACACGGCAAAACATAAAAAGTAAGTCTGTTTCGGGTTCGCTATGAAGGAAAAGGACTTCACAACAAAAAAACCCGGTAAAACATAAATTTTCAATGAACAATAGGTTCGCTATGAAGGAAAACAGGGTTGATACCTTTTTTGCCGGGTTTCCATGAAAAGTAAGTCCGTAAAGCTAACTGCTTCAACAACTTTGAGAGCGGCTTTATCACTTGTTTGCTTGCTTACTCAAATAACTTTCATAGTGGTGGCGCTTTCTCACTTGTTTCGCTTGTTCATTCCGTTCAGATCTATCTCTAATAGGTGTATTACACTGAACTCCTGAGTGAGTAACTTCCACTTACTATAAACTACATTGCTTCCTTACAAGGCTTCGACGCAACTAAGCTTTTCTGTTCTAGCATCCTTACTTGTTCCGTTGCATCTTCGGAGGGCGTTACTTTCTCTTTCGCCCTACCCTTTTCCCTTGAAAGTAGTAACCGCTCAAAGACGTAACGTAAAACAGGCAAACTAAACTTGAAAGAAAGAATTCATTGAATCTACATAACACAATATAGAAAAGGTAAACATCTCAGCTGACATCTTATTGAATACATTTTCATCGCTACTTTCCAGTTCGTCAAGCATGAACTGTGCGTGCAGTAGGGCCTGCGTGAAATGAGTGAAGTCAGTCAATCTTTAAATGTTAGAAGTCGACCATTACTTTATTTTATCATTAACATTAGTTTCCCGCTCTGTCTGTGGGTCAATAAGCATTAGCGCCCCTGAGAAACTCGAAAGAAAGAATTCCTTTTTTTTAAATTTAGCTAGCTGAATATAGAACAGAGTTAAGAGCACCTATTACTGCTGGCTCTGCTCACCCCTTGAATAGAGTAAGAAGACCCGACTACTGGCTCTAAATCATGGAATTTCACTTACTTCATATAGAATCTAGTAAACTCAATGCTTTGCTTGCAGACTCCTGACTCGCTGTTAACTTAGAAGGCTGGCTTACCTTTGACTATGATCTATGAGCTTAAAGAATTGAATCACAACTCGAACTGATTGAGTCTTACTTAAGGAACAGTAGAATAAGAAGAGAGGTGAGAATGAATGCCTACGCAGAAGAATAGTCTTTTCTTTTTGGCGATGGAAGATAAAAAGCCAGGAGCAGAGTCAACAACTTCTCTGGGATACTTAGCTTGTAGCTGACTCAATCATTATTACCGGTGCTTTTTCTGCTGAGGATAAGAGGGAATTTAGTGAGAGAGACACAATTGCTTACTATACTTAGAATAGATAAATGATAGGTATACGATTGCTCTTAACCAACCTAGCCTAGTACGTGCTCCGCGCTCTTTAATTCCATTCTCAAATTCTGACTTTGGAGTTTCCAGCGACTTAAGAAGAAATCAATCTACTGGATCTGGATACGGAGCCGTATAAGATGCAATTACTGGGCCCTACAACATAATGCGTGAGGTGTCTGTCAATCAGTAGCGGGAGATATAGATGAAAGTATAAAGGTAAGAGCCATCGGCAGCTAACGATGCCCTCGTATCTATATGAGGCTAAAGTAAGCGTTAGTGATTGAGCTAAGCTTGAAGGTGGAGTAAAGGGTTACAGTGATTAGACTCAAATGCATTGAAACAGCTGATAGGGTAGCCAATCTTTACCTTTTTTATGAGTTAACAGGCGTTAAAAGACTCCCAATAAGGGTTTCCATAACTTAATTTGCTTTGCCTTGGTTAAATCTAGCAATGAAATCGAAGTTTGTCTTATGTCCCACAGTAGAAAGAAAGAAATAAGCAAGTTGAGCACCGTATACATATAAAAACCGTTAATCAACAGAGAATCAATTCAAAGTTGCTTCAGCTATAGCTATATCCAATTCCGTATTTATCGCCGTTAACGTTAAAAACCCTGCCCGCGCAGAAAAGAAAGAAAGTTCGGCATCAGGAAAAAGAGTTGTTGACAATGTTGTTTCTAGGTTAATGGAAATTCCTACTTTCCTCGGCTCAACAAAAACTTACTGAACTACGTTACCTTTACTCACTTCTATCATATGTTCCAGATGGATTTAATTATGGGTTAAGGGGCACAATCAGACAAGCAACTAATACAACAAGCAACGGAACCAAAAAAGTGTTTGGGGTGGGGTAAGTTGTGAGAGAGGAAAAGTAAAGGTAGTAGGACTGCTAATGTGGGTAGTTTAGAGCAAAGATCTGGACCAGTAGCATTAGACTGAGTTCCGACTTGGGGTTTCCCTAAGTAATAGCTTGATTCTGCGTTTCATTCCCATTGCAACTACTAGTATAATTCTCGGACTAATATTTGTATTAGTGTAACTCATAAGGTATCCTTTACTTTAGAGTTGAGCTACGCCCCTACTGTTCAATAGAGTTTTGAGCTACGCCCTTATGAATCGATTCTTCGACTTACTACGCCGCCTGTTAGCCTGGTACAATGACCTTATAAGCTATACCGACCTGCTTGGTTCTTATGCTTACTCTTATTAGCCTATTACCGATGCTTACTATACTAATAAAATGTTGTCTGCTTGGATGTGCTAGCCCCGTGCGCTACCTACTATATTTAGTGCTAGCTCTTAGTCTCATAGCCCGGTATCAAAGAATGTCAGACAGTGTAGCAAACCTGAGATCGAGTAAGGACAGGCTTATTAGTTAGCAGCTCAATTCTTCTCGATGGAGGGAGCAAGTCTAAAGTCTGAAGCATCGTATAAAATAAGGCTTGAACAGCTAGGGCACAAAGTAAGGCTTTTGGGCAGTAGCGCTAGGTACAAATACTGATTGAGTGGGCGGGAGCAGCATACTTCTATTCATTTCCTATGTACCTTCCTTTACATGCTTTTAGTATTCTAATCGCCTCTTGCATTCTGTATTGATGGTTATTCAATAAGTATTATTATGCATTTTGTATTCTATTTAGAGTATGTATGTTGCTTCTAGTTTATTGGTAGAAAAACATTAGTGCTTTTTTTTCTTATTCACGATGGAGCCTATGGTTTCGGTGTATGGAGCTATGGTGCCGGCGTTAAGTAAACATCTTCTATCTATTCTAAGTATTCGTGGCAAGAAAAGAAGGATAGGTGAGCAAGTTCTAGGATCTTCAGCAGCAATTCCAAGTGTTAGCGAGCCCTAGCACAGAAACACGTAGAAACACGGGCAATTCCAGATCTATTCTTCAATGTCATTTCCAGGATCTATCTATTCTTAACCATTCAATTAAACCAGAAAGTGCTTCCGCAAGTAAAGTTCCTGCTCGAAAGTAAGCAAACGATTCCTCAATCAAGTGGAGGTAGGACAAGATGAACAAGTGTGGGGAGAGTTCCGTTCGGGCGCGCGTCGATACCGATGGAGAGTCTATGGAGAGAGTCTATGGTTCGGTTATTAGCTTGCTTTACCCCGGTAAGGGTAGTACAGAGTTTAGCGCAGAATCCAATCCATTAAAATATACGGCATCCGGATAGGCCTAAAGTTTAAGCTAGAAGTAGAGAATTCCCTGTTCCAGAAAGAAAGTCAGTAGCATAAAAATGGACTGATTGCGTCGGTCGTTATTGGCTTGAGTCGAGTATCTCTTTCTGTTCAAGTGATTTGTTTTACCTTAGCGTGGAGTACGATTTAAAGTTGGCAACACCAAGTTGTGATCCAAAGAATATAGTTATGCTCGCGCGCGTAAGGAATTATTAGATGCGTGCTAGGAAAAGAAAAGAATGGAATTTACTACTTGTAAGAATAGAATGCTCATCTAAACTTGTTGAATATCATCTAGATAAGAAAGAGCATAGAAAGAAAGTAACAGGACACTCAACTCACTAACGCTACCCTTATGCCAAGACGGATTTATTTATTACCCTAATCTAATGCCGCTACGAAAACTGCACATTACTTATGATAACGTAACGCGCCCAAGAAGAACTCGAGTTAGGACAGACGTTAACAAGAGTAAGTTGAAAAGTAAGGAATGAGGCGGGCGGGTCTTTCAAGTCGAGTTGTTGGTTCTTAAAGTTAATGAGGGGGGGCACTGCCGAATAAAGATCTTATTTCTCTTGATCCTTATCTGCTTCTGCACTAAAATAAATTCCTTCACTATCTTATTATTATTATTCCTTTCGTTGACAAAACTAGAAAAGGCAAGCAAGAAAGAAGTTATGTTACAAACAGACGGTTAACTGTCAACCGTACTCTAGGCAAAGGAAAAAAGTTGAGTATAGTATTTATAAAAGTCCCCGTGCGTCGGTAGGCTTAGTCTCGAGGTCAGTGATTAATAAAAGTCAGCTGGTGGAGACAAAGGTGTTTCAAAAGCAAAGGAAAGGTGCGGGGCGAAGGCTAGGTACCGAAGTCAAGTAAAGGAAAGGTGTAGCGAAGTAAAGATTAGAAACTTATGCTACTTGTGGGTTTCAGAGGTGCCTTTATTAAAAGAACTGAGATTCGAGTCGCCAACCACTGATTGAATGGAAAATGTAACTCGAACAGAACCACTTGCAGCTTAGCTTACTTTCGACAACATGGATAAAGGGTCTCTCTATGCTTTCCTTCCTCACTTACCGCTTGAAAAGAACCTCCCTCATACTCAAAAGAACTACATTCATTCTTTTATAAGCCTTGCCTCGTGTATCAAACCAAACATCAATCATGAAAAATCCCACTATCAACAAGCGCAACAGTGACTTATGCTGATGCTGACTTATCACTTGCTCCTGACCTATTACCTGTGTACCTTAACGTTGATACCATCTAGACCCTACTTTGCTACTCTTTCTTAAGATCCAGCTGAAGATCTTTCTGCAAAACAAGGGTTTCTCCACTTAACACCTAGCTTCCCTGTAAGTAAGATATTCTTTGTGTGGTAAGTAAGATATTCTTTGTCGACCCCAACTCTACTTTCATAACCGACTACTGTCGACCCTACCCTATTAAGTCAGTCGGAAACTCGAATGGATTCTTTACCAAGTCTTTAAACTACATCTTATGCTTCAGACCCTTCCTATGCTCCACCCAGAACTCTACTTTACTTTCCCTTGCACACAAAGAGAAAGAGACGAGACTAAAGCTCGAACCACATTAGTTTCAGCAGATGAGCATTCAACATTAAATTCCTAACTAAATTCAACTAGTAGTAAGCGCCCAAGAGAGATAGAGTAATAGGTTTCAAGGTTCGTTTATATTCTATTACAGGTGTCCACATTCAACAAGTCCTTTTTCGCCGGGGAGCTATTTAAGACATTGCGCTAACGGAGTTTGTCGGAACAAGCAATAGAAGTGGAAAGTGAAGTCTAGGGCATAAAGTAAAGCATCTCAACCTGTTGTTAATGCGCTCGAAGTAAAATCTCAAGTGACGAAAGCAAAAGGATAGAAAGTAGAAGGTATCTCAACAGAAAAAGTGGAACTAGCTAACGCCAACGACAAAAGCAGGAAAAGAACTCCCCGAAACGACAACACTAGATCTAACGGAACTCTTTGGACTACAACTAACTCGTTGTTGGCTGATGAAGGCGTTCGTTTAAGAACGTCGTGTAACGCCTGTTAACTAACTACCCTAAAAAGAGATACCCTACCCCTCATGGAAACTCAGCAACTACCCTTCAAATTCATTGACGCCTAATAGCATATACCTGTGAGAGTAAGGAAATGTGTCACGGTTCATTCTATTCTTCAGTTCAGTAAGTAGGGGGCAGTAATGTAAGTTTAAGAACTTGTATCAGAGTCGCAGGCTTTAGACAAGTAGTTCGAGCCCTGCTATATCATTGGTTCAGTCATAGTGGTGGGCGGTGTTCCATTCTCTTAGCCCCCACCCAGAGAGAGAGAGATTCTTAGACGTCGTAGCCCGATTCTAATAGCTATCAGTTAAGGTCTGATCGGCACTAGTTCCATTTTGGGGATTGTCGCCTAACTTCCCGATTTCTACTACTGGTATTGTAGTTCGAGCCTTTTCTTATTTATTTCATTACTCGGTTACTGCTTTCAGTATTAGAAAGTACCCGCGCAGTATCCGGGTAGTAAGCCTGTTCGGTACTAAGCGCTATTCTTATTAGCAGTTGTTGCACTCTTTTATGTCCGGATCACCCTAATAATAGTAGTTCAATAGATCAAGGTAAGGGTAATAATCATGTTTGTTTTCATACTACTTAGTTGATGCTGTATCTAAGATTCTGTTTGTTTCTTTTAGTATTATAGAGGTGCAGGCAGATTCTAGTTGAGTGGCTTTGCGGGTGAGAATTCCAATAGCGCTTCTCTCACTAGCAAATATCAGAATGGAGCTAGTGAAAAACTTAGTAACGCTATCTATCATTCCTATTGTGCCTTCTCTCGCTCAGTTACTCCGGCCTTAGAGCATCCACTCAGATAATAAAGAATAAGTTCTTCCCATAGATAGTAAGAGAATCATCCTAGAGAATACAAATACCAAGTAGAAGATTGAACCAGGGCACAAAAGAATGGACTAGTTACTCGACTCGATAAGCTGGAATGGCTACTGGAAAGAATAAAGCCTGCAAGCAAAAGAATCCAACTCTAAAGTAAGGTTTGGCACCCCGGGGGAAGAATAAGAGTAAGAGGCGCAGACTAACCATAAGGATAGTAAGGCCTATAGCCACCATAAGGTAGTAAGAATCATGTAAAGCAATGTTAGTTTTCAAATGAGTAGAGATAAAGGCAAATAAGGCTGATAGCCAGGGCAACTGACGATGGCTAGTGGCTATTTGATTCTGCCTTCTGAGTTGTGGATTGCTTAGTGCGAGGTCTAGGTCTTATAGCTGGGTTTTTGTTTACTTATTTGCTTGCTTCCTTGATGTTTTCCCACTTGTCGACCTCCTCTGTGACTTACTACTTAGTTTGTTTTACTTATGACTTAGAGGTCTCATTCTTTGACTTGGTTACTCCATTACTACTTTTCATAGCTAGATTGCTACTTGACAGAGCTAGAACAATGCCAACACAAGTGCAATCTCGTCCCGGGCGCGCCAACCGCTAGTCAGTCTTCTACTAATTAATTACTTTCTGATCTGTCTGGTAGAGCGCTGATTCTCTTACTACTGACCGGGGTTAATTCTCCTTATTTATGGTTGATTCCCGAGTGAACTCTTTGGCCTTACCTACGTTTAAAAAAGCTGATCTTGCGCGTAGCAATCATACTATCTATATGGGTATTCCACGCCTTACTCACTAGCTTCCAAGCCCATACTATCTCCCCTGTATCTCATTCAAATACTCCTTGATCTAGCCCGGTAGCAATGAGCATCACTCACTATTGCTTGTATCAATATTCACCATACCAACTATATATAGATTATTATATTATAAGATAGATTATTATATTGTAAGATAGATTATTATATTGTAAGATAGATTATTATATTATAAGATAGATTATTATATTGTAAGATAGCTTGTATCAATAGAAGCCATACCAACTATATAATCTTATATTCACCATACCAACTATATAATCTTATATTCACCATACCAACTATATATAGATTATTATAAGATAGCTTGTATCAATAGAAAAACCCCTTTGACCTTGAAAAAGTACATGCCTCTGGCTGGAGCTTCAATCAGAGCGCTGCGAAGGAGATGAGTAAGAGGAAAAGAAAAAACTATGTCTGACCATCATTCATGTAGGTTAAGCATGTATAGAAGCATTCCTGTCTCAATGTATAGAAGCATTCCTGTCTCATTGGTTGTCATTCATCCCGGTAAAATGCAAGTGAAAGAAAGGGAGGCAGGGCAGGATAGATAGTGAGACTGACACTTGGATTCACCACCATGGGCAAAATGTCAACTTTCGATCCTCATTAAAAGTAAGGTTTCACATATAGGGGATCAATTCATAATCTGGCTTTATTTATGTATGTCATAAAAGAAGAAGAAATCAGAAACGTTCCTATACGATGTGAAGCTGTCCCCCTTCCCTTGCTTTTCAAATCTTTGCTTGCAACCGATCAATTTGATAGACAGACTTCGCCTTTAACCGGGGAGCACGTCTTGCATCTAGCACCTAGGCGCCTGAGACATACTTTTTTACCCGGTAGCGATGCCCTCTCACAGGGTCTCGTCCACAATGAGAGAGAAAGAGGGATGCTTCGAGTAGTTAAAAGATATTCAGTTGGCGCAATGACTGTGTTCCTTCGCCGCCCGGCGATGTACCCGATTTACGGCACGTGATGTACCCGATTTACGGCACCAGGTTCCTCGCTCGGCTCACCCTCTTTCGACTTCCAATCCTTTTTTCATTTATTATATTGTCTTGTCATTTCCTTTACTTTATTTATGATCCTACGACCATCAAAAAAGTTAGACTAAGGGATGCATTCTCTCTGTTATACGAAAAAACAAACAAGATCGAGGCTTGGAAAGTCCCCTTCAAAGATCTCCATTCTAAAATTAGGTGTTTTTCCATCTTTCTTATACTATACTATACTACAACTACACTAAGAGATATCTGGCATCTCCTACCTGTATTTCAGTTTTTATTTCGAATAAATAAGGTATACGCATTCAATCGAGTAAATATACTTTACCCTCTACCTCCTACCTGACCCCCTATCTCCATGGAAGAAACATTCTATGACCGCAGCACCAGCCGTGGAGGCCAGCCACAACCCGGCCCGGATGGATTGGCTTCTAACTTCGTTCCCTCCCATGATGAGTCTACACAAACAAGCAATTCACAGGGGATCAGATCAGTAACACTCCTGCATCTCCCTAGCCACAGAAAGAAGGGGAATCCAGCAAGAGAGGTTCTGGTTGGGTTGTTCGTGAGGTCCTACAAGTTCAAGAAAATGGGAAAAGTCGGATTTGTCGGACAGGGTTTCAGGCCTAGAGCTGGGATGGGAGTCTTTGAATTGAAGAGTAGTTATTGGTGGTGACTAACGTGGAAGGGGTGCCATAAGTCGAAGTGAAAAAGCAAGTCAAGTTGGATCCGTAATGCGTAGGAGCTGTTCCATTCTTTTATTACTGGGGCCCGACTAGTTAATAGTTCTTTCTTTCCCAAGAAGTAAGTTAGTCGTGTTGGCACTAGCGTTAGTTTTAGTAGTCAAAGCTCAGCTGGAGGCTAGTAGGCGAGTAGTGTTTTAGAGCTAGGCAAGCAAAGATCTGTATAAGCGATCCCTATTTATTAGCCCTCCTTGAGTTCTGCTCTATGCTGTTAATGGCTCAATCCCCTGTGCTCGAGCTCAAGTCTGAGGCACCGGTCGAGGTATTACTGGGTCAATTTCCTTTTTTTGAGTTCTTTTCTTGATAGCATTGATTTGACTCTGCTATTAGTAGCCGGCGGTTGCTTGTTAGCCCTGTTTGTTAGCAGTGATCCCATTCTAGTAGACTGTCTAGTTTTATTCCCGCTCTGCGAACTTTTCTTCTTCTACCGACTCTTTGCATTCTTAGTTCCAAGTTCAACTATTGTAGTTACTACTTGAATTCCCTGTTGCTAGTTAGGTCCTGTTAGCCTCTTTTCTAGGGTAGGATTTAAGCCTGGCATCCAGTAATTCCTCTTATAAGGCAAAGAAAGTAAGGAAGTCAATAAAGTAAGTATCCACATCAGTAGTGAGAGAATACGAGTAAAGGGAGTTAAGTTAAAGAGCGAAAAGAAGCTTCCGGGTTATTCCAGTTGAGTAGGGCCTTGTTCCAGTGTCTCCTGGTTTAGCTCTGGACTCCCTTATTGCATTCCGACTTTTAGTGTTCAATCTTCTACTTTACCTACTACGGGAACTTCCATGAGACCACTTACCTTATGATAAAAACCCTAGGAATAAAGAAGTGAGCTGGTGACAATTAGACTAATATGTTTTGGTTTAACTAGCAAGTGTAAAGCAGTCAACTAAGAATCCCACGAACGTTACTGTCAGAGTGGAGCTACTGCTAACAGGACTCACCTCACTTACTAGGGATTCAAACCAAGATCCGGATCTTTACTTTGTGCTACTCAACCTTCTACTGGTTGGTACCATCCTTCTTTTGAGTTTTACCCTAGCCTTATCCTTATTGTCCTGCTTAGCGCTTAAGAACTCGTCTGGGAGCTCGTCGGCCCTTGTACCCTATCGATGAAGCCTGTCACTTATGTCTCTCATTCCTGTTGGTGCTTGTTTGAGCTTTTCCTTCTTTTCATTCTTATCCCCCGTTGCGCTAGTAAAACAATAATTCTGTTGCTAATGAGGCGCCTTCCTCTACCATTGAGTGAAATGATGATTAGGGCGGTAGTTCAAGATGGGTTGTATTCCAATAATAAATAGCATTTTACTTAACAGCTACTAATTTGTATTATATAGGAAAACTCCATACTTAATCCAATTGAAAAGGTAGATAAGTCAGAATACCAGTAAAAGTCAGAATACCAGGCATGTGCCTTCTATTTACCAAGATGGAATGCCGTGTACAAGTTAGAGGATAGATACGCCTACAAGATAAGAATAGCAGTTAGGTACTATAGCTATAAGCCTACAAGATAAGAATAGCAGTTAGGTACTATAGCTATAAGCCTAGGTTTGTGTACTAATAATTCAAGGTAGGGTGTTTGGTTCCTAGGACCGGTATGCCTATGCTTTAGGTTGAAACCGAGCAAGGGTAGGCTATTATTTAGTAGTGCAGGGCGGTACGGTAGCCCTATAATAAAAGTAAGGGTGAGTAAGCCCGTATTCATACTTTGATTAGGCAATAGTAGATTCTCTCTAGCAGTGATGTCAGTCTCATCGGCAGTAGCTCGATTCCCTGCCCTAAGGTCTTATCCTCCGCTGGTTACTCCTTGTTATATGAGCGTCCGCGCAACGATGACTTTTGTTCTCATAATTCAAATGATTAGTAGAGGAATTTAGTTTCGAAGTGCCGGGTGATAGTTCTACATTGAACTCTAATGGCACAATATAAATGCAACAATAATAGTAGCGAGTTAAGGTCTTCAAAGAAGGCAGTTCATTCCGGCTGCAGTGTCGAGTTCTGACTTATGAGTTTGATAACTTTGATAGTTATTTAGGCCTACTGGCGAACTAGTGTATCCTTGCGTCTATTGGTTTCTATTCTTTAAATCAGTAGGGAAAGCTACCTTTACTTCCCTTTACTCTTGTCCTTGGGTCCAACCACTTGTTCTCATAACATAACCGGGGATCTAAATGCTTACTATAGCCTGTAACAACTGCTGATAGGCCAGGTCTGTCTACCCGGACGTTAAGTCTTCTTCCTCTACACAACAACAATAAGAGAACATAGAATACAGAATTCCACTAGTGAACAACAACTCAAACCCCAGGGTAGTACTCGCGAGAACCCACTACTACCTGATGAGACTGCTTTCCTGCCCATTAGGCTCTCCTTTCTTGCTTAAACTCTAAAACTGTTGCGCCTTTGCTTCATAGATGAAGTCTACCTCTCTTTTCTTTACTCTTATTCCGGGGAGTCTATTGAGCGTATAAGGCGAAATAGGCATTAACAGGGCCCCGGTGGACTAAACGAGGAACTTACAATTCCACTCTCAAGCGGGAATTACAATAAGCAGAAGGAATCCAACACCGCAAAAAGGAATTTATTTACTGTTAACAAGGCTACTACGCCTATGCAGTCTATCTTTCTGAGCTATCAAACTAAAACGACTTAAACCAATGTTGTATTACTTCACACTCGGGCTTGTTCTGCTGATAACAATAATCAAACAAGCAACTAGGAATCGAACTTCTAAACACATTTCATACTTTTATGCCCCATTGTATCAAACTCACTTGTTTGCTTCTGACCCACTAGTCACAATCAACAGTAATCCCGCAAACTGGCTATGCTCTGTACTACTTCCCCATACCCGATAGAAAACAACAACCTTTGAGTCATCTATTGATTGAGGAACCAACCGTACCTGTCACGTTGAACCATGTCAGTCAACCGTGTAATAGCCCTAAAGTCAAGACCGAGCGAAGATAGGATTTCTCAACTGTCGATCGACGTGACAATGATGCATGCCTGCTTCACAAAGAATGTGGTCTCAGTCTAAAAAATCCAAACAATAAGAATAGCAGGTGACATAATGCTCGACGCTCTCTTTCCTATTATACTGCACTGCACTAAGTGTCCCTTTCCGCTTTCTATGATTGAGTGGAATTACCCACAATCCTAAAATCTCCAATCAGAGAAACAAATGCAAAGCGCCTAAAATCTCCAATCAGAGAAACAAATGCAAAGCGCCGAGGCAAGCAAAAAGATGAAAGAAAGTTGGACCACATGTTATTAGTGAGGGCATTCAAGGCAAACTCATGGCTAAGCTAAGGCGATCCAAAGCAAAAGAAGAAAGAGGTGGATTCTTTGATTGTATTGGGGGGGTCTTCCGAGATGAATTGTTTACCTTATAGCGATTGACTTATTCGATTCCCGTGTTTGAGTTAGTTTCTTCTTATCACCACAATGGTCGGATCCCTAGATTGTTGCTTAATTCTGATATTCCCAGCTCGATGATTGTTAGCAGTGGTAGCAACGCTGACGCGCTTTAACTCCCCAGCTGCTGCGTCTGGATCTTCATTGCTCTAGCTCCAAACTTGCTGACTGACTTGGATTCTGTAGTTCGCCTCTATGTCTCTCTTTCCTGTCTGTGAATCGACTGCTGCATCTACCATCTTAAGATTCCACTTATACTTACTCTTCTGCTCTACCATCAGTGACATCAAACAAAGAAGTCAGAATACAAATACTAGAATATGGAGCCCTTCGAAGGGGAGGAAAGAAAAAAACTATTAAGTAAGAATCGAACGTCAATAGTAAGGAACATCGGATAGAGGAATAATCATAGAAGTTGGGAGACCCGTACTGAGATGAGTATTGTTTTGGGGAGTTCTCGGAGTTCCTTGAACTAAGTTTTCGAGTTGGCGGAGTGTGCTTGGCGCGGTTCCGTTCTGCTCCCTTATGAGGTGTGGGCATTCTTTAACTGATGAGGTGAATTCTTTCCTTTGTCACCCATACCTATGTTTGGCTTTAGTAGTTACTTGGCAGATGCCAGGGGAAGATAATTCTTTCAATACAATACCGTATATGAGCATGTTTGGATTAGTTTGCATTATAAATTAGTATAAGAATAAGTGATAGAGTACCAGAAGTCAATTACTATGGCAGCGCCGGGCGTATACGAGTTCCTGATCAGTTAGCGAAGTTCTTAGGTGCAAGTTTAGTTCGGGTGTTTTACTTAAAGCTGCTGCTTATGTGTTCCAATCCCATGATTCTATTAATGAACAAGCAACTTATGGAATAGTAGAACTTTCTTTAGTCTCACATCACGTAAGCACTTGGGCTAACGCACCTTGCTCCTGCTCCGCCAATAAGCTCTTTCCTTTCCGCCCTTGCTTTGCTTTTCAGAGTGGAATAGAGAATCAATATCTCATATATAAAATCAATATACCCTTTAATGAACTCAACTCAGTCCTTACTTCTTGGGCTGATAACCGCTACTAACTTTAATAACCCCCCGGACGAGGCATTGGACTTATGGGCGCAAGTATAGTGTCGGTACTGGCAGTACTTAAACGCAGGTAGTTTTTGGCTACCCAATATCAAAACATGAATTCGTTTCTTACTTATGCGCCTATCATATATAGTAAGAGCATTGCTAACTTTCAATTGAACCGATACTGTCACTGAACTCTGCTTGCTTAATCTCATCTTTCTCTTGCGCCAAGCTATCGTAGCATCTAATATCTTCACCCTAACTCTTGACTGCAACAACTTAAAGAACGGCCCAGGTAATCAAATTATTCACTAAAAAACTCCATTAGTCACAGCTACTATGTAGGCAAAACGAAGAATGAAAATGGTACCTCCAATACTGACATGACACTGCCGACCTCCAACATGATGACACTGCCGACCTCCAATAATGACATGACACTGCTTTAGCCAATCATAGAGAGGCTGAAACTACTTTCTTTTATTCTTAGACTCCTTAGCAGAGTTCTTTAGTTAGAGAGTTGGCCCGCCCTCACGATGTTACTGTCTTTAGCCTAGCCTTGCTGCCTACGAGCCTGTTACAAGTACTTCTAATGCTTTATCTTACAACAATTAACAAGTACTTCTAATGCTTTATCTTACAACAATTAATTAGAAATCCCCAGCCCAGGTAATAGAATACAACTTACTACTAGAAGGAATGAACCCGAGCAACCAACATAACATAGAAACAACGAATTTAGCTACTAAGTAGAAGATCAAAGCAGTGCGCTAAGGAATAGAACCACTATCCATAAGAACAGGCTAGCCCACACGCAAAGCCCTACTTGACAGCTGGAGTCCCCCTTCCCGTCTCCCGTTCTTATACTCCTTACTGATGTTCCCGCTCTCTTATTCTTGTATTGCCCCTTACACTACTTGGGTTAAGTAGAAGTTACAGCTCAGTAGTTCCTTTCTCCAACTCAAAGAATGGCATTAGCATTAATAAGCAATCAGCAAGACAGAGGAATAGGATTATATGAAATAAACGGAATACGCTAAGTAAGTAATAGAATAGAACTCGATGTACGGATCTTATGCGGATGTTAGTATGCCACCCATGCCTAAAAGTATGTATGGTTAAATAGATATAGTTAGCCTGCCTTATATTCTCTATACACGGGTATGTTACTACTAGGTTGAGTTCTGATCACGGAACAGACAGGGGCATTCTTCTATTTATGAGTTCGATTCCGCCTCTCCGGGAGGAATACAATGATGATGATACCTATTCCATTCTTTAGTTCCGTAGTCATTCATACACATTTACGTTCAACTCTAACTTACCTACTTGCTTACTTGCTACCCATTATTATACTACTCATTAGTGTCTTCGCCCGACTCCGATCTTATTCCCGTTACGGGTCATATCTCGCATGGGCAAGTCAGAAGTTCAAAAGCACCAAGAGCCTAAAGAAAAGAAGGGTATCCCTTTACTTATTAAGAAAAGAAGGGTATCCCTTTACTTATTAGCTTGATTCACTTTAGCTTGATTCACTTGATTCACTGAGTTGTTGTCTTCTTTCTACTACACTGAGTTTGCTTGTCGGGTTCAGGTGTTCTACTCATTCCTTTGATGCTTAGTTCCGAGCCTATGCCTACTAGTACCGAGCCTAGTACTATTTGGATTCTTCGGGCCGCTAGATCATATTCGAAATAGAAGATAGAAGTAAACAACCTCATCAGTAAAAGAATGAGATACCGGAGTAGTGGAATCTGAGTAAGCAGTAGCAGAGACTAACAGGTGAAATAAAGCTTTAAAGGCGGGGGGACGCCAGAAAGTTGAGTATGATAGCACAGGAAGGTTAGACTAATAGACAATAACGTAATCCTGATAGACAGGAAAGTCAGCTTGATGGACCGAGATGGTAATTTTAAGTTAACAAAGGTGAGGCTAGTCTAGTGACTAGAGCAGCAAGGCGTAGTTCCCAGTGAGAGTATTAGATTAGTTCTTTTCCCAGTTTTGCCTGGTCCGCTTGCTTTTTCATTATCGTAAGTAAGATGGGTAAAGTTGTTCCCTCATAGCCCCGGTCCGATCCTTGTCAGCAGCTTCTGTGTGTAATTCCCTGTCTCTTGTTCGAGTGCTGGTGCTATAAGACCTTCTTCCCCCAGGAGGGAGTTCGGAATCTAGGAATAAGGATTTAGGTCAGTGTTCGTAATAGACAAATACATACATTAGATCAGTCTTTACTTAGATCGAGGAATAGCAGTCAGTAGTCACAGAATTCAAGTTGCTGGTGCAAAGCTAGATATGTTCCTAGAGAGTCAGAGGATGAGTTGAGGTACCTATACTAGATGAAAGGGAGGTAAGGCCAAGCTCTTACTAAAGAATGCAACATAAGAGGTGTTAGGCTCGGTTGGTGAGGTAAGTCTTTTAAGTGTTAGTTGGCTTCTAACTTTCTATTTCAATTAGTATTTGCTTGTTTCATTTTCATAAGCCGGTAGCAGCAGTTAGATTTCCGACTTTCCAGTTTAAGCATAATAGCACTAGGTTTCGTATTGTTGGTAGTGGTTAAATTGCTAGTTGATAGTTTTTGTATTGTTAGTCACCTGGGGAGTAGTTAGAGTAATAGTTATGAGTTTGATTCGCATCTTTGTATGTGCTATATCGTACCCGGAGTTGAAAGATTGAATAAGCAATTTCAGAATTCGCGGTGGGCGGGGCCTTATTAAATCAAGAGCTGAGTGGCGGACTAACTTAGATGTTATAGTTGAGTTATCTCCCTGTAGGCACTAGATCATATCAATGGTTTTCAGAATGCTAGAAGGTATAGGTAGACTCGGGGAATAGATAGTCAGACTAAAAGGTGAGCCTAGTCGAAGGGAGTGGTAGAAGAACAGTAAGCAGTAGAGGAATTCAAGAAAAATGGATAAGACCCTAAAGAACGAAAGCCATGTTAAAGAAAGAGAGAATCCGGACAAAGTGCGATTCCTAGATGGGGCACGTAAAGATGGGTGTCGTTAGGGGGTTTTATTAGTTTTAGAGTTAGTTGTGAGCTGCAGTCTTATTGGTGGCGGTAGTAGCCTTGTCCCTTGTCCGCAGTTGTTCAATTCGGGAGTTGCGCCCCAAGAAATATAATCATTAGGGCAACTCGGACTCCCGTGTTCAATTCAACTTCTCTTGGTTCAGGCCTGTAAGCACCCGTTTAATCCTTTTACTTGCCTGTTTCGTTCTCTCACTTTGGAGTTGGCATCCATATCCCATGTTTGATAATGGCGTACTAAAGCTATCAATACAAGAAGAAATCGAGGAATGACAGTTCGTTCTATCAGGGTAGTGGTGCATTTCCTAGTTGTGAGGTTGGTTCCCTCTCCGGTTATATGAGAACAAGTGTCGGTAGCGGCTCCATTCTCTCTATGCGCTGTAGCATATGTGTACTGGTTATGCCCGGTTAAATTAGTATGTGCCTATTTCATCCTTTATTTTAGTTGGCCTACTTTTGAGTTGACATTCCCCTAAGTACCAGCAGTATTCCTAGAAGCAGCCATTCTATTAGATAGCAGTATTCCTAGAAGCAGCCATTCTATTAGATAATAGTTAAGTCCAATAGTCGCTTTGTAGAATGAGATAAAGCAATAGGGCAGCTTATTGTACGGGTGAGTTAGTAGCAAAAGAGTGAAAGTCCGGCTAGTTAAATCCATATTTCCATCATTAGTCTTATCTCTTTCACTTAATATGAGTTGTTGTTCCTGTTGTCTTCGTCTGATTATCGGTTAGTTAAGTCTATAAGCAAGTTAAGTAAGAGTCAAGATCAGCGGAGCAGCTACAGAGTTACGGTAAGGAATAAAGAAAGAGTAGGTACGATCTAGTGCAGTACAAGTTGTATCAGTAATACAGTAAGGATATGGTTGCAGGGAACATGGAAACAAACTCGGTATTAGAAGTTCCCGTGCTTACTGTCCTTGCTTTGTTTGATTCGATTCTTACTACCTTGTAATTCCTATACTTATGACTGGAATGCCTACTTATTAATTAAATGCCCAGGCTATAGGTTCCAACTGAGCTGTCCTAACCTAACGAAATTATTCCCTTTATTATTATTTGTAACAAAAAAACTACATCTAAAGAAGTCAGAACTCAAAACTAAAAGTAAGAGTAAAGCTTAGTAGCCCAAGGACTAGTGCTTACAACAATGAAAACACTAAAAATAAGGATGGAACTACTGAGTCAGATCCTTACGTATAAGATGGAGTTAACGCTTAGAACCGTGCTTGCCAGTTGCTCGGGTAGAAACTCCTGGCAGGCATTCTGTAACTGCTACCTATGATCCCTACCTCCCCGCGGGGATAACAATGAATGGGAACAAACCCACTGCCATATGACTTAAAGCAAGCAAGCATTGCCTCTAATACCTTTATCTTGTAACAAAGAAAGAAACTAGTGAACCTAAGAACCAACCTGCTCCATTATAGAATAGAGGACAGGACGGACTACTGACAACAAGGCTCTTGCTACTGACCTCGCATCTTTACTACCTTCTATAGCTGTCCTCCACTCCAGCCTTTCTTTCTTTGCTAACGACACTTAAAGCTTACCCATACTTATTCTTTTATTAATACGCGACCATTCCTTTAATATGGAGTTAGAGCCCACCGCTGCTGATCTCAAAGCGCCGCTACTTACTTCTATTCTTACTTGATCATTTCATTATTATGTAATTTTGGATTAAGTTAGCTTATATTAGCATTCGATTGCTGGGCCTCCTATAGGAGACTCTTGCCTTGAATTCTGATCTGGCTGGTATTTACGGACTCGAGACTCTTATACACCTTAGAGGATATTGACTCCTACTTTTGATTCTTTTCTTTTAGTTGGAGAATCCAGCCTTTCTTTCCCAACTACCGTTCCTTAACTAATAGCAGAATTGATGCTTAGGTCAAACAACAGGTAGCATACCTTAGAACCTTACCTACGCGCCCGCTCAGCGAGCCTTCCTCTCCTAGCTCTCAAGCTGCCAATCCGTATAGAAAGTCTTTAGTTCCCTTTGTCTACGCCCCTCGCTTTCGTTCTTTAGCTTCAATATAAACCTGACTATCCTGTCTATTGGCCCTACTCTTTCCCCCGTTACACTTAGTCTGCTTTTACTGACTATCGTATCGTTCTTTGCCTTATAGGTTCGGGCCTTATATTTAGACTAAGGTGTAGCACATACAAGCAATAGAAGAAAACTACCTCTCGACAATCTAGCACTAAACTAATAAATAGGCAAGTCAGAATCAACCCGCCCTTAAAGAATTCCATTCCGCATAAAAAGAATAGCAGGCAATTCCTAAAGCGGAAAGTCAGATTAAAATCAACAATCAAAGATTCCGCCTCTGTATTCCTGGACTAATTCTCATTAGTAAGGTGCGCTACCTCTATCTCTATCCTGTGGATCCTATTTTCTTTTCTGGTTATCGACACCTATATTCCTAGTTCCAAGTTCGATGCTTACTAGTGAAGTTGGACACTAGCACTTTAGTTCAATATATTGTGACATGATAAAATAAAACCAATTCATATATATGATTAAGAAGTGCGCTACCCAGCAGAATTCGATTTAGTAAAGTAAGCCGGGTTCCCCGAGTTGTCATATGAAAAGTATTGGCTCTTGTTATCCACAGTTCGATTCCACCTTTCCTAGTTATGAGTTATATCCGCAGTTCCTAGTTTTTGGGAGTGAGATTACTGCAGCACCCGGATTCCATATTTCGAATCCAATTCTGTATTTCGACCTGTTTAATTCTACTATTTGCATTGAGGTTCCTAGATTTGCATTGAGGTTTCCTAGATAGGTATCCTTAATACCCAGCTTGATTCTTTGCTTTACTTGTTCAAATCCTGTACGCCCGCACCTGTACTCCTTATTCATTAACAACCGATCCGGATCTTTGCCTTATTGCTTATGCGCCTCGCCTGTCCCTTACTTAACTGCATCATGTATTAATAGCTTTGATTCCTCTACTGCTTCCTTGCCCTTGTACTTTTAAATAGGTGCATTCTCTCCACCTCGACTATGAAACTATGCCCCTTGGGCTCTATGCTATCCTATGCGCCTATGAGCTTTTATCCCATTTACATTAGTCTGACCTTGCTACTATTCTTTACTCTACAGCTACCTTATCCGGTTCCGCTACTCGTTAGCTGCGTTCTGTAACTACGTACTTGCATTCTATACATTGTTCCTCACATTCCTGTTAGCCCCCGTTCCTGTTATGAGTTGGTATCATTGTATTTGTTAGTAGCAGGTCGATTCCCGGTATTTTATCTTTTACTGCTGAGTCAAATTCCCTACCCGGTTGAATGGAAGGTTTTCAAAAAAGGAATACTTAGATGTGTTTAAGGGCAGCAATTATAGACTTTTAGCAAGGGCAGGCTCGTATGCCTCCTGTACTTATTAGTAGGATCCCTGCTCTTTGATGATGAGTGCAGTGTTGAGTTCTGCAGTTCATATTGGAATAATGTATTCATTTTTGTTTAATAGTTTTATCCATTGGATAGTAGTTCATTATTATCCCCAAAGCTGTCTTTTAAGCATCAGGAGCTGCTGGGGACTACTAAGCTAAGTCAAATGTGAGTTACATTCCTGGGGTCATACTTCTTTCTTCCATTCTTTATTCCGAGTTGGATTCCTAAATTCCTTATATCGCCTATTATCTAATTCAATCTCCGTTCTTCGGTCTTTCATTCTTTGAATTGTTTGGTATTTGTATTCTTACTCTTACTTCGGTTAGTCACTTAGCCTGGGTGCTCTTACTTCCGTACTTTGGAGTTGGATTCTGTCTGTCCCATCTTAGTGAGGTACCTTAGCGAGGGAGGCTTACCTACACACTAGAAAATGAGTACTGGATGCACTGGATCATATACCAGCTCCTATTCTATTGATTTTGATTGAACCCTAGTCCCTAGTATTGTAAACAAACCTATCCCTATTTATTTCCTCGCCTCGCCCAGGTGCCCGTAACCGATGCATGTAGCGCTGACCCCCTTTGCTTGTTCCAGAAGTTGCAGAGGATGCCCACTACACTAAACGTAACTACGCGCTTTAGTCTAAACCCCTATACCTACTTTATTAATGCCAATAACAAACAAGTGGATCCCCAGTGGAGCCAAGGTGTGTGCGATCAATAGAATCAATCAGCAGGAACATAGAGAAGTGGAGCAAGCCTTAGTTCAATGTATAGCTATGAGTGGGTTCAATGATGATTAGTAATAGTGATAGTGAAGACCTTGTTAGCAGTGGTAGTGTTGGAGTTGTTAGTGTAAGGCCAATAGAAAGAAGGGAGTATAGCAGTCCTATCACATCAGAGAAGGGAGTATAGCAGTCCTATCATATCAGTACGAGTTAAATTATAGTAAGAGTAGGTTTTGATATCAGAAGAAAGAAGTAAGGTATGCTGGTCTACAATACAAGACAAGTAGGATCCATAGAAAGAATTGAAACAATAAGCAAAAGAATGAGTCTAGGAGTACAAAAGTACACGTATGATACAGCGCGGCCTACCTAATGAGAAAAAGAAATCAAAAAACTAACGATACACTGACAACAACAATATAGTCTATAGTCATCACTAACAAGAATGCTAATATACCAGGACTGGGACACTCAGCTCACAACTACTGTTATTTAGCCTTGAACTACTTACCTCGAATCTGGCGTTAACCTACGATACGAGTCCACTAAGGTATCAATAGGGCGCAAGCCTCACATTGCCTGCTCAAAGGCTTACTTTGCTGCACATCAGGCTACCTCCCCAACTACATCTTTTGTCACTGAACACCTTTACTTGTTTGCCCCTAAGCCTTACTATCTATTTCATAAGAATCACCACACTGGGAATATTAGAATGGATGTACTGACCGAGAGAATAACCCAAGAGAAGAGCCCCCGTAAATAAGAATGAGCTAGTGCCAACTACAAACGGAATTAGTGCCCAAAACCAAAAGACCTATGCTCTTAACGAGGAATCCATCCACTAGCGGATATCGCTACTAGCAAGAACCCGATTCGAAACTAATAATTACATAAGCAAAGGCCCTCGAAACTCAGAATTACAATGCCAACAACAGGATCGGAACAAGCAATAGGGAATTACACCGGTGCCTATAAGATCGAACCAAACCACCGCTGACAGGACTTCTATCACTTGGTAGCGAGAAGAAACTACTGCTTACATGCCTGTGTTCGACCCGCCATGCCGTACTTTCTTTCTTAACTGACACCACGTCGATTCTGCCATCTCATCCTTGGTGCTCAGCCTTTTATTCCTACTTTATGGATTTTGTTATTAAATGAGAAGCATTGGCTTACTCTCCTGTCTATAAGCCCCACTGCTATAGGCACCTATACTTGTGCGTGCGTGCTGGCATTCTGACTTTTATCGGTTGCATTCCTTGTCGCTGTGTTGATGATTATTAGTAGGACTTACCCGCCACTCCAAGAGCTATACTAAAGTGTGCTACTGTGGTAGTAAATATAAGACAGGAAACTCTGACTTGAAGACAAGAGTGGGAGAGTCGAAGGTGAACTACGGATTTTGTATCAGCAGTGGGAAACTTAGAGGCCGGGTACTGAGGATGCGAAGCTAACGACTTCAACTCAAAAGTGAGTATCTGCCGCTACGCTCTTTCCCACTCTTTATAGGGGCTATTGGGCAATAGAGTAAGATTTATTATTAGTAGCTTAAGAGTAAGGGGCGGACAGCCAGTTCAACTCTTATTGGTAGCGGTGACATTCTAATGTATTGGATACCCTAGGCCAGGTGTAAAAGTGAGTCCTGTCCTGTTGTAGCCCTTATTACTAGTCGGATTCTACATTATGAAGATTTGAATGAGAAACAGGAGTTTAAGAGTTAAGCGAGTAGTGTCAAGCTAAACCTAACAAGCAATACATTAAGGCGACAAGGACATCAACCTGATAGACCGAAGTAGTAGAAGTAGAATCGGAGCTAGTGATTGATTTAAGAACAAAAGTAAGGAAAGGAAGTCTAAACACTCTCCCGACACAGTAAGCATCGTTTTCGGGATTCCCTATAATGAGCTAAAGTATGAGAGGCAGTACCTGTATTCTATATTCCAAGTGTAGTTCCTATTATTGGTGTTGGATTCCTTTAAGGTAATAGGCAGGAACGGTAGAGGTGAACTAAAGACTTATAGTAAGGAGCGGAGGAACTACTACCCCAAGGCAGGAGCGATAGGGTAATAAGTAAGATTGACTACATGTCAGTTGATTCGTACAGGCACTGGGCAAAAAACACAACACGGACGCGGGCTCGCTCTTACTGCCCGTCTTACATTACTTCTTTTTAGCCTGCGCTTCTTGTCTCTACTTCTTCCAATGCATATTGAAATTATTAGTTTCTTTGCTTTCGAACATAGGAATGAGAGTCTTTTTCCTTGTACGAGCTGGGACATTTACTTTTTTCGTAGTTGTCCTACTCTTCTTACTTAAAACCAAACAAACCCTTTTATTCGTTAGCTGCATTCCGCCTACTCCTTTATCCTGGTATAGGCACCGAACTTATCCTCTTTGTCTTTAGGAACAGATATAGTGTCCGACTTTCCCCTGTAATTATGAAAACTGACCCGACCCCTTACCAAACTGAACTCTCTCTTTTCTGTTTTCTATGCTATGGATCTAAGGATAGAAAGCCTATTGGTATACCCTTTCGACCTCTTTTTATCGTGCGTGCCTTCCACATTAAGTTAGGGGTGCTCGCCAAGCAAGATTGCCCTTCCTACTCTTATGCAGAAAGTTGTGCTCTAAGCGCCTGATTCAAAATTATTATATTATACATGTCTCTCTATCTTAACAATGATTATACATGTCTCTCTATCTCTTGTCTTGTAGGAATGACATGAGAATAGGAAATAACTATTACAGTGTGTAAGCCATAGAATTGACGCGCAAACAATCTCCGCTATTGGCTCTCTGGCCTTTCTCCTTTGTTTGTATTGTACGCAGCTGGTTAACTTACAACTATTCAATCCTATTCTCTTCTCTTAATGCTTTCTAGTAAAGGCGAAGTCTAATTCCACTTAAACAAAACAAGAGGATGATATTCTCTAAATAGGAATGGGGCCTTTTGTACTGGGAACCGAAGAAGCCTATTTCTTTAAGTGGCGAACTGATTGACCTGTATTGCATGTGTAAAGATTGTATCAGCTCAAAGGGGATAACAGGCATTCCAAAGTACTTTATGCCAGAAAGGGGTCCTCCAGGAAATCCTCGAAGTTGGATTTATTTCCTAGGTAGCAGAAGGAAAGGACACGATTGCTTCCAAGCGAGTGAAACACCAGAAATGACCCGGTATGATTTTTCGAGACGAGACCAGGGGGCAATTCAGACATTTAGCCGCTTAGATCGAAGCAACTCATAACACATAACATAAGTCGATGAATACCCAACGGACGGGACGGCACAAACGAGTAGGTCCAGCTACAATAAATAAGCATACTTTTCAATTAGTAATTAGACCCTTAAATATGATGATATGAACATGAAGAGGGAATTCCCCACCCCATGGGAACTAGATCGAGCTCTTACATATCCCAGTGAATCAACTCAATACGGGCATGCCCAGCTAATTATCGCTATCCCCTTTATCCTCTCATATGCTGAGGGAAGGCAGGCCGGCTGCGCAATAGGGCTTCTTTTCTTTCCGCGCCTTTAGCCGCTTCCGCTGCTTGGGGTTCTGAGTAGCCCCGGGCTAAGTACGAAGCGAGTTCTTTTACCAACCTTCTTTGTAAAGTCCTTCCTGTCACCATTATCCCTCGCTTGCTTATGAATCTTATGTTGGATTTTTATCAATTAAAACTAAAGCCTCTCACCAGCAGCTTCATCTTCAGGTTAGAAAAAGCCCTTCCCGACGGACCGGGGGACCTAAGCTTTCTTTGCTAAATAAAGCCATGAAAAGAAAAGGTTGCATTTTAGCAGACTAGTTCGCCCAATCTAAGAGTATAATTACAGCTTTTCTTTTGTTTTACTTTTGAGGGTTACCGTGCCTATGTGGGTTATAGAAAATCAAATGCGCATAAAGTCAAAAGCAAAGCCTAACAATTATTCATTGCCTTCATTTGTATTTGAGGACACTCTGCCTAATTCCGCCCTTGAAAGTAGGAAATTGAACTAGCACTCGCTGTAAGGGCACTACTACTATACGATCAATCTTATTCTATGCCATATTCTTTAGTATATTTATGAAACCTCCTACTGACTGCTCTTATAACGTAAACCTTGTATGTACTATTACATGCTTATGATTCCATTCCTGTATGCCCGTATGCCCTCTACTCTTGTAACTGATGTGCTTCCAGATAGAAGCTGCGAATCCTTAGCATGTCCCAAAAGAAACTATTCTATAAAAGATACTCGATGTTGTCCTCCTTGAATAGTAACACAGCTTATTTGATTTTACTTAGAGTAACATATCCTTAAAGTAGAGAGCTCCTTTCCAGTCTTTTGGGGAGTTCTTGGATCGAGAAAGCGGGAGCCAAAAGCGCCTACTGGCCGGTCACCGGTAGCCCAAGATCTGCGGATAGAGGGAAAGGATCCGGTTTTGATGTTTCTTTCAGGACAGGGTAGGGACCCCTGAAATATACTTTACAGTCATGCCCTGGGAAATAAAGAAAGGTAAAAGGGGGGTGGAGCTACAAAAGAGCTGATGAATCGAGAGTTGTAGCGCCTCTGTAAATATATCAAGGAGGGGACTAACAGGTGAGCTAAAGAATACGGCATTTTCAGAATTTGAGCAAGGGGCTTGGGGCTTAGAGACATGGCAGCAAGGCCTAGGAAGAGTAACATCTACCTTTAGGGTGAACTAAGGGCATGGTCAGAATCGCAGCACCAGTCAAAGAATACAAGGAGTTAGCCAAGCCCGGGCCGTTAGTAGCGTCTTGGTCCCTACAGTAAGGAAAGTGAGACTAGTAGCCAGTAGAGAGAGTTTTGAGACCCGGCAGCTAAAGAACGAAAGTACTTTCATGGAGTTTCTAACAAAGGTGGTAAGCCCATAGATCGGGCGTAGGCATTTGAAGCAACAAAAGAGAGAATGAAAACAAGTGGAGCAAGAAAGGTAATTGATACCGGATTGGATTCCCAGTAGCACTTACTCAATTGTTAGATGCGCTAAACTCTTTCGCTGCCGATGCTTTCTCTTATTATAATATGGAATTGAAAAAGTGCAAACAGGACTTCACCAAGAGAGGAGAGGGACAGATGCGACTACTACCCTAGTGGATAAACCTACTAATAGAGAAAGAAAGGACGGAACGTATGCTACAAAGGCTGGGCGCTACTATCCGATAAGACCACCAAACAACGTATACAAACTGCGATACAAAACAACAACAAGTAATGTATTTTTTGTTATTTATTACTGATGATGTCTTCGGCGTCAGTGAACTGCTTTCTAATGATAAAACAAAGAATATGGTATATGTGTAATAGGACATGGAACCAAGGCCGGGGCATTGGATTAAACTCGAGCAACAAGATGACAGGATGACACCATTACCATTACCTATAGCATAGCACCGAACTCCGCCTTTCCTTGCTCTCACTCTAACATAAACCCTACTCGGAGGTATTCCTATGTGCGATTGTTAGGCTTACTCTACTTTCTTGGATTCTATAGTGGTAGCTCGCCCGCCCGGCCTATCCATTAGTCTGCCCTGCCCTCCTCGATACTATTCTCACTATGCTTCATTTTAGGCTTACCCTTATGCCACTGACTCATTACTTAGGGAAGTACCCTCGAAACAGTCTCAAATACAATAACAAAGGGAATCAAACACTTATTTGCAACATATATGTTTGCGGTGCACTATACTCTGGTTTCAATCAATAGACTAATCAATAGTTTGGTTTACTTACATTTATTTATTATAATAAATAAGGTAGTGTTTCATTCCCGCTGCTAGTGAGCTTGCGAGCAAAGAAAGAAGTAACATATGTAGGTGGTATCAGTCCAATAGCACATGGGTAGCATCACAAAAAAGTCGTATAGGTGTTATCAGCCCCATGGCACGTGGGTTATATCTCTAAACTTACCTTCCAGAACTACATCTCCCAACTTACCTTCCAGAACTACATCTCCCAACTTACCTTCCAGAACTATATATCTTATTCTTATTTATCATGGAACTAACTATACCTTATTATTCATATTCTTATGTTATCATATCAAACAAACCTCTATTATTATTTCGCGTAACACATGCTATTCCAGCTATTCCCTTACTAACGAACTAAAAACAAGCCATACTATCACAAGGAATTCCGCTGCAAACTCCTATTCTGCTTGCTCCTGTATATCAGCCTGCCATTACTTGGTTCAGTTGCTTAGTTCAGAAGTAAGCCTGCCACCCGCACCCGGGATACAAAATATGGATTTGTCTATGAAACTCCGAAGCCTATTCCTCTTTTCCCGTAGCCTGCCACTCTGGATCTCCAATCTGTATTTCACTTATTAGACCGCCCCTCCCGTCCTTACTTCTTTAGTCTACAATGGAAACTTACATTCCTGGCTATCGGCCCCCGGGGCTTTGAAGTATGGTTCCTCCGCCAATAAGAATAGAGCTGCTTACAAACAGGTTCGCGGGGTCCATTCTCATAGTTAGTAGCTTATTTCTATCTTTCTATGTTAGTAGTTTGATCCATTGGAATAGTGCTCTTTCTTAGACTCCTTACTTGTATTCCTTAGCTATGTTTTCATTCTAAAGGAAGTATAGTCAAATCTGTATGTCGACAGCTCAGTCTTGTTATCAGCAGCATCAGTCTACTAGTTCACAGTGGGGTCCTCCTAGTTTTGTTCCTACGTCTTATTCTTTGTTCTACATTTTCTTATTATTATTGAATTTAGTACTCTTCATTAAAGGCTCATAGGTGTCAAAGCGAGGATAGTTAGCCTGCTTCCCTGAAGGCGAAACGAAAGCCTAAGTTCTGCCGTTAAGTATGAGGTGCGGGCGTGCTAGTTTTCAACTCAAAAGTCAGGATCTCCGGATCAATAGCTACTATAGGCGTACCTCTATTCCTCTTTTTATGAGTTTTGTTCTTATTGTACTCATTTCACTTCTTTCTGTACTGTATAGGGCACTGGATCATACCTATTCCCAGTCATATCTATTAGGTGAGTGTCCTACATCGGGCAAACTAATAATTAGTCTTGATCGGGTTTCAGCTACCTGAACTCCCTGCCGCTACACTCTTTTTGAGCAAAAATAAGTCCACAAATCAGAGTTGTTATTCTCATTTATTCCACCCATAGTCCATAAGCCAAGAAGGGGGAATTCGGACTTAAGACAAGGGGTTTCAAACTTAAAGGCAAGCGAGGGTGGGTCATCTGTGAGATAAGGGCTTCATACTTCACTTCACTCCGGGATCGGTATACTTATCTGTAGAAGTTAGGATGCAAGTAGTGCAGTGAAGCTGGGATCAAGTTAAGGGCCTGCCACTACTGATACAAAACCTAGGGCTCATAGACAGCTCATCTACAATTCGCTGACCTTCCTTTGTTTGATCCTGTATTGATAGTTGGAGCCTGTCTTCACTGACCTCAAAGCTACCCGCCCCTAAAACAGGTAGATTATGTCACCGATGGGCCCAATTCAGATTATAAGCTAGTTAAAAAGCCCGGGGTCGAGCCTGTAGTGGTATCGGCCTTGTTATCCGCGATTTCAGCCTTATCCTGTAGTGGACGCATACCATAAATTCCTTTCGCTCTCTAATTACTGGTCTAAAAGCTGTCCTGCCACTATGACACTGCTTTATCTAATGATGACTAACAGGCCCCTAAGCCTATGCCCCTTTGCTTTAACTCTCCATTAAGCTCCTCATATCCTTGCGGTTCGAACTTACTTATCTACGCGCAATTGAAACAGTGCTGTGCTTGCTTCTCATACTTTCTTTTCTCTTTGTAGACAATACAGAATCTAACTCATAACAATAAGAATATGGGCTTTTGACCTTTAATCCGACTGCTCTTGCTTCAAATCCGATTATTCCTGCCTTTTATTCTTGTATTAGCGAAATTGATCCTTACTTCTTTCGGACACCCGCCCTAGCCCTTATCGCTTTCACTCCTATTACTGGATCTAGCCATCTTATAATAACCAGATTCTACCATTAGAACATTAGACAGCCTGCAGCTGACCTTACTGACTTTTTTTTATTATTAGTACTTTCTGTAGTCCGCCTTTCCCTACTATCGCTCTTACTATGCTAACTTTTATTCTTGTATTTAAACGCCGGCCTTACAAACCCAACTAACAAGTATTACTCTCCTGTCTAGCTACTGATAATAGGGCTTGAACTTGAAACTAAGAAGCAAGGGAGTTAGTATCATATCATATCAGAACGGGACTAGGGCTAACAAGACACTGGCACTACTGCTTTAGGGGCTAACAAAACCTATATCACATATATCAGCATCAACTTACTTGCTTTTGTTCCTCATTGCCAACATCAGACGTACTCTCCTTACCTTGATTCTTTAGTTCATCTGTCACTCCTCCATGCTCTTACTTTGAGTCTCGTGCTTACTACACTTATATTCTTTAGTGAAACTGTTGGTCCGCCTTTCCTAATTCTTATTCTGACTTTCTATCTTGTCTCTGTGCGATGGTTCTAACTGATTACTAACTACTAACAAGACAATCATTGCTACTATTAGATCGAAACCACTCTTACAAGAACCGGAGTAAAGAATTGAATTAAGTGTCTAAAGACATCAATGAATAGCTATGAATGAACTATAGGCTGATAGATGATAACTCATAACCAGGGCAGCTTTAGCTGGGCCAAGCGCCTAGTAACTATTTTGACCACTCTTTCCTTTCGCGATGGTGAGCTACTACTGTTAGAATCAACCACTACCTGAGAGACTAAACTCTTAACTTGGTCTGTATCTTGTTACCCGCATTCTATATACATTGGTTCGGTATTCCTTTCCTGGATATCATTCTAATATCTGCCCCGGCACTCCAACTCACTACTATAGGAAAGAGAGTTTCGTCACCGCTCCTTACTTACTTTCTCGCCTGTGGGGTTTAGTTTGTCTTTCCGATATCTCAGGCTCCCTTCCGATTCTATAGATCAATGCTCTCGTCCTCCTCCTTATTAGCTCGCTTCTTACTTTAACATTCTTTCTCTTATACCTACTAGGTCTAGATGCGCTGGACCATATCCATATTTCCTATTCCCTTGTTTTTTATCTTGCTTTTTGATTCGATAACTAACTCCTTTTGCTTTAATGCTAGTAGTGACTTGGCGCATCCTTTGCCTATTAGCTTGAGTCTGCCTCCCACCTTTAAAGTATACCCCTCCCGACTTTGAGCCTGTATTGATGGTTTCAAACTGACGGCACGGGGGAACCATCTAGGTCTGATTCCTACACCAATAAGAGTTGAGTCAATACCGATAAGGCTCTAAACTCATATACGCCACCTAGTAGGAACCGGGGCTTACTTTACGATGTATCACATCAGTTTGACCTTACTTGCTTTTAGTCGAGTTTCCTGACACCCACCCCCAGAATAGTCGTAACCGCCCGTTACTTGCATTATGTATTGCTCTGCTCTTTCAACCTAAAAAACTATTACCGCTTATTAGAAGCGAACCAATGTCAACTATCCTTTAACTGAGAACTAGGGTTCTACTAACAGGGTTCGAACTCCCGCTAATTAGTATCAATACAAGAGTCAAGAATGCCGCAAATAAGTAAGAGAATTAAATAATGACGAATGAGAATGGGGCTGCTGGGGGCTCTGTAAGCTCACAACTAGAGTGGTTACTACCGACAAGACTCCAACGACTGCTTTAAGCCTACCCCACCTAGCTACAAAACGACAGAGAACTAGCCACCTAAATTAGAGTTTATGGGTTTGGACCCGCCTCGCCCTAACTCTTGTAGTTGTCCCTCTCATTCCGATAGATAGGCGTTACGTTCCTGGCTTTTACTCGTATTGCACTAATACCTTTTATTCCTGTGTGCGAGGTTAATTCAGTGGCTACTTAATCGAATTCTGTATTGAACCTACCTTGGAGTCAAAGTACGGATACCGAACTAGTATACAAAATAAGAAATTCCTCTACTAAAAACAAGGGCGGGCAGCTTTAGCTGGTTTTATATGAGATGGGAGGCCAAGCAAACGTAGTAAGGCCAAGCCTAATGTGGGGCTGATTAATAGCATAGGGCGTATGGGATTAATAGTACTGACTCTCAAGCCCGGGTATCAAGGCAAAGGCGTAATAGTCATAAGTCAAAGAATGGGCACGGAGGACACGGCCAAGGTAGGAGAACTCAACTAAAGTATCAAGTTAATAAAGAAAGGAATAGGAGCAAGCTACGGCATCATAAGAATTGGAACTAAGAGTATTTGCCCTAAATCCTACTCCTCCTGTTGTTAGCCCTAAACCGACTACTACCTAATAAGAGACAACAACCGGACTTACTTACTGACATTGCACTACTTCTCCTTTAATTATGTATTGCGGATTCTTCCACTGTTAACTGCTGGCCCACTACTTAATGAGACTAGAGAGCTGTGCTGATAAACAGGCTTACTTTATTTTATTAAAATCTTAATAGCCCGACTAATGAAAAGAATAGAACTCAAAAAAAGGACTGGGGATTCCACTACTCACTATCAGATTGAACCCAACGATAACAGGTCTTTGACTCTTTACTAAAACTCTTCCGCTCCGGACCTCGAATCTGTATTTCGGGTTGAAAACCCCCTGCCTTCCTTTCTTGTCGTATAGAGGGTCACAAGGTAGCCTGCCCCTACTGCCTATTATTCTACATTCGATGTTATTAATCCAGTAGAAATTTGTTGTACATTATTTGATGGTATGCCTATTGGTGAAACTGGGTCGAAACACAGCACAGGACAATAGTCATTTTCTCTTATTGATCTAAAAAGGTAGTTTCTATGATAGTGAATTATGGAGCTAGTGGTGCCGTGCCGTTGTGAAGTCAACATCATCATTATAGGTGTCAACATCATTTTATTTTCATCAATCACTATGCGGAGTACCAATCTTTTTCTCTATTTTCAATAATAAGGGCCGTTGGATTTCTTTAGTCTGGATTTCCTGTCTGAGAGAACTAGGTTTTGTTATAGGCTACAGCAAAGTAAGTGGATAGATCCTGTGCCAGGCCGGGCTAAGGATATCTGTCCGAGGATACTAATACGGGGCAGCCTCAAGGATTGAACTCGGTAATAAAAGAATGAATAGCAAGCATAGGAGCGATAGATCTGAACTAAACTCAGTAGTGGTAGTCCAACCGAGCCTTACTTTATCTAATGTATGAGAGGCCCCGGCTACAAAATACTAAGTATTAGAAATACACCCGCGCGGCTGTAGCTAATATTTCGAATGCTTAACTCAGAACTGGAGCATGCTTTCCTGGCTATTGGTCTGTTGCTTCCACTAACAACTATTACCATTATTATGGAATCGAACTCAATAGCATAGGAATGAGTGGGCATATCTGGTAATTTGCTGCAGTTGCGGGCACCAACTCTCAACTCGGAAATCGTTGTAGGGAATCTCAGAATGTCACTCTATATTCGGAATGACACCAACATCTTACTCGGTCTCTGTGCTTTTCAACTTCAACTCATGACAGTTAGCTTACCCCTCTGAACTATATTATTCTTATGCTCCTCTCCTACTCTTCAATTACTAGAAATCATCATTGAACTCGATGCACTGATCCTATGCTTTCACCTGGACGACTCGCGTCCCCACTCGTTGAAGCCTGTCTCCCCTCGCTTTAACTCTGTAGTTCACTTTGATTGATCTACCTATCCTTTCTTTAATGCTCTAACTACTGATTTGAAGGATGCCCTACCAATTCTTTCTTATCAATATTCCTGGTTATCGGCCTATATCTCCTTTAATTATAATTGAACCGGCTGTTATCAAGACTTACTTTGCTTCACTGGTAACCTCGCCTGTATACTTAGCTTTCAAACTAACCTCTCCGACCTGTTGAGAATTAAATCGCTGCTAACGGGCCTTACTCACTAGTAGCAAAAAACCTACTGCTTTCTTTCATTACTCATGTTTTAGTCTCGAGCTCTTGTCTTTGGATTATGACTTGAAACTGTCCACTAGGCTGACTTTCCTTACTTCTGTTCTTTAACGCTGCCCTCCAAGCTCGATCTCATCCGTAAACCCCAACTTATGCCATCTTATAACCAGTACCAGCTCATAAAAAAGCGGACCTTGTATCAGTTTCATCTGGCTTTGAAGCAGGATTGGGATCTACAGAAAGATCATCAGTTGCAAGTAGTGGTTGGTGTTGTAGACGAGGTGCTTTAACCGACAAGTACTTATGGAGTGGAGCTTCTTGCTTGTAGTTAAGGGTAGAGTAGTGCTTTGCTTTACCTTTGCGCGTGCTTGCTTGGTTTGCTTTATGTTAATAGTATACGAATTCGGGGAAGAATAAAGATCAAGTGCAGGCGTACTGGTTCTGTGAATAAAATAGTCAAGTATAGGCTTCTCAAGCAATAGCGGCATAACAGAATCAATAGACACTTAGGGAACCCAACTCAAGGGTAACTATGGGCATTGAGCTCATCACTATAGGAGACAAGTAACCACTAGACTCAAAGTACAGAGACAAAGACTGAGATTAGGTGGAGCACCTTGTAAGGCTGATAGCCAGGAAAGGCAGACTTGTTGGTAGTGATTGAATCCTCTTTTGTGTACTCCACCCGATCTGGGGGTTTCATCACAACCATCAGACTAAAAACACAGTAGTAAGAGTCAAAAGGCAAGATCAGTTTGAAAGCAAGAGTCGTGGGATTCCTTATGAAGAGAGTAAAGCTTCTAAGTAGCGGTGGGTGGTTTCGAGATCTAAAGCTAAAGAAGTAAAGGCATTAGCATTAGTTTAGCACAAAGAGAGGTAGGCTCGTTGGCATTAGTGAAAGGATCCAGATGTCTAGTTCGATTCCAGGAAGTAGCGGTTTGGTTCTAATAGTTAATGGAAGACCCCGAGTCCCGGGTTTTGTAAGCTACTACGAGTCCGGTTTTTTTGTTAATAGTGCGGTAAGAAGAGGAAATCCGTACAGGCGCATACAAAGTAAATCGAGAGTTGTTGTCTAGTAGGGCAGCTTGATATACAGGAAAGACATTAGTATCGGTTTAAAAGCAATAACAAAAGGTGGTGTTAGTTTTAGAGCTAGGGGGATTTAGTTCCTTTCCGGTATCAATCAACATTAGAAGAAAAGCTAATAGGTGTTTTTTGCAAGGAGTTGGCATTGGTTTAAGAATCACGGGCAGGATAAGTGGGCTCGCTCACAAGCAAGTAAGGCCGGGGCCACAGCGTACCCATACACATCATTCTTCCTATTAGTAGTGTATTGGCTGGCGCTTGGCCTCTTTCTTATCAGACAGCCTGGAGCTGATCTTGCTCTTATCGGGGTCATTTCTTTACTTACAAGTTAAGCCTAGCTATCGCGGTGATTCCAGCAGCAATACACAATGCAAGTACGCCCAGGGGGGAAGGCCTATAGTTGGTGTTAGAAGAATCGAAGTAATAAGTCCTTGATTTGTTACATTGAGCTTTAGTCTACATTGCCTGTCTTTGCTTCTTTCACTGCGGATTTAGCTTCTGACTTTTCTTTCTTTTCTTCTGACTTTCTAGCTTGATTGTTTGGGGGGCCTCTGAATTCTGATACGCGGGGTAGGTGGACCCTACTTCTTCTTCTTCTTATACGCGTGGTAGACCTTACTTCTAAGTTGGATTCTCGTTGGCCTGCTCTTGTTTAAGTCGTTGTGCAGTGTTTTCTTCTTGTTAAGCAGTGGTTGTATTCCCAGTTCCGGGCAAAGGGATACATCAGATAGGAAACTCATAAGAAAACTATAAAGTAAGGATACTTATACTAGGGCTAAGTAAGCTAAAAGAGGTAGAAACAAATAATGAAATTCTAAAGTCAGGATACGAGTAAGTAATGCTCTAAAGTAGGAAAGTCAGAGAACAACTCGACAGGAAGATTGGAACTCATGAGTCTAAGACTGAAGGTGGCAACAAAGAATTCAAGAAGGCAGTAGAACACTTGTCCCCGGTATAAGTAGGGGAATTAAATGAGTAGGGCAATGAATTTAACTTGCAACCAAGAAAGAACCTGGTGCTCCTAAGACCTTTGACTTATGCTAAAGAATATGACCACTTATCGCGCAATAACGCATGTGCTACACAGTGTATGAGGAGCGGAAGAGCTAATTTCGGATTTAGATCGAGGAGTAGCGGACTCAACTAATAGAATAGGAATTGAACCAAGGATAGGTAGACTTATAGCAAAGGGACAAGGGCTGATAGTCAAGGGATATAGGCTAGGCCGATAGCACGGATAGTTAGTTTGCACCAAGACCAGAGACAGCATTTGAAGAAGAAAAGCAAGTAAAGAGATACTTGTAGGCGGTAGACGTAGGCTTAGTTCCGGATCTTGACTTCTTAGCTTCAAACCTCTACTCGTTAGTTATGTCCTTACTGCCCGGCCTACTTATCTCTAGAACTTGGCTTTGAATATGCCTTTCCTGCCTCACTTGCATTCCTACTTGCTTGTTAGTTAAAGAATCCACTACTGGGCTAATAGATCTAACTAGAAGATAGGAACGGCCCCATACTATTATCGAATGGAAATAGGAATAAGGATATAAGTAGCAAGTCCAGAAGTCCGCAGCCATAGTCTTTATCCCGAGTTGTTTTCTTATGAGTATTAGTATATTCCTATTAGTAGTATTGCTTGCCTGTGTTCGACTAATGTAATTCTCAGTTTCGAGCTATGGCCTTAAAAAGTCGTAGTCCAAGTTACGAGCCCTACAACAGTTCGGGCCTTGTTATCAGTGATTTATTGACTTCCAAGTTATGAGCTCAATGATTACTTTTGAGTTGAGTTCACTGATGCATCAACTCATTCCTATCAATAGTAGTCAAGTCTCGCTACCTCTTTGTACTGGTCACTTCAGTCTCTGTTTTACTAGTTAAATCCTTTCTGCGGGGCTACTTACTTCAATACTTTCACCTAGAAGAAGGAATTCAAATAATACCCATGAGACTGACACTGCTCATAAAAGGATGTAGCGAAAAATTGAAATTCATCCACCGCTAACGAGCCTGTACTGTCTAACTCTTATTCTTAATAACCCGCCGATCAGCCTGTTACTACTTATTTGCATACTGGGTGGTGTGAATCTTCCGATTGATCGGAACATAGCTACCTTTTTTATATGATTATTGTCCTGCCTCTTATTATACTTATCCTTTAAATGCGGGGGAACAGTGGTAGGCTGACTGGACTTTAGCGCGGTCTTACTGGCATAACTCTAAAACGAGACTATCCTCTATCTCGGGCACCCCGCATTCCATAGTTAACCTCTAAGTCCTTTACTACTCACTATAGGCCCGCCTACCCGGACGTGAAGTCTCGCTCCTGCCCATAATAATAAGAATATAGGAATCAAGTAATAATATAGGAATAAAGGAATTTACACCGGATCGAGGGAATCCAACTACCCTGCTCTGATTAAAATAGAACCCGGCTATGCCTAGCAAGGCTTTCACTAAAACTAACAGGACTATAGCGTGGAACTGCTATACTAAAAAGGCTGACATCGCTACTAACGATCATCGAATATCCTTCGACTAAATAGAATAAGTAAAGTACTTCTCGTACCTTAACTAAAAACCGGAGCTACTGACTTTTTGACTCTTCCGCTCCTGTCCTGCCTGGCATTCTCGTATTTGCCCCTAGCAGGCTTAGGCCCATAACCAAAATGCCCTATGGGATCTAGACTTACTCGAACCTTGCGATCACCCCACCACCCACTTATTCTATTCTTTCGGGTTGTCTCTTCTATTCTTGCTTGGTGGAATTCATAACCATCAAGTAAAGGTACCCGGCAAAGGGAATACCCGGCTAAGTGAACTAATACAAATTACTTTTAAACAGAACTAATAAGAATGAAAACAGAGCTAAACAACTTTCGAGTGGACTAGACAGTAGCGGAATCCAACTTGTGATAAAGAATTAAATTAGTGCTAACAATGCTTTGGTACTTGTGCTCGGGCCCATAACCGAACTACTGGAAACATAGTAATAATCCTATAAAACTCCAATAACATTAAGAACAATTAACTCCATTCGCTTTCACACTTTTGTTTCAGTGAGGTACCTTTCTTTTTTTCTATGCGCAGACTCTCTGGATGAAATCTTATCTTCTCACCTGAACTTATACAGAATATCACGTGGTTAGCTGACATTTATCAAGGATGCTTGCTTTAGTTTTCTTCTCAATAATTCAATTAATCTGATTTCTATGATGATTAAGTTTGCTTGTTTACAAGTATTCTATCTGTGTAACGCTAAATTCTAGACTTTTGTATTCCATTCCGTTGCTTGTGTCATAGAATCCACCTAGCATAATATGATAGAGTAACTGAACTCCTGACTGCCCTGCCCACTCCCCGAACCTAACTCCTGACTTACTAACTCTCAACTCAAAGCTTTGCTTGTTTACTTAACCTTATTGTTCCTTTGCGCCCTTACTTGTTCTTGCGCTTCCACTCGCTAACGGCTCCATATGAACTAACGCTATAACGCTAACAATCATCGGACTTATACTAACTAGACTACAAATGGTGCTTCTAATACTTGAACTTCCACTGGGCATTCAACCACCTATAATAAGACTGCCTCTACTGAACACCTAAACCTGTAGTTCACCTCTCCAGTCTTCGACCTGTCCCTCGCATTCCGTATTACCATACTATTGGCTTAGATCAATACTAACAATGCTGGAAAAAAGGAATAAAGAAACGAGCTGGTGGCAAACCACCGCTGCTATAGACTATAAATAAAGAATAAGGAACCCCACCACCCGGATGAAATTAGCGCCTAACAAACTAAAACTAAAAACTGGTAATTCAACTGTCCAGCACTTATGCTCTAAACTAACTCCTCCGCTACTGCTTTTTAGACTATAGTTACTGATCCAGATCTTTTCTCTGAAGGTGTCTTCGGGTGCGAGCCTGCCACTCACTACTTTATCTAATACGAGCTTATGAGTTGTAGTCTGCCTTTCCTCTACTCATACATTCGGCAGCCAAAAGAGTAGAGCTAAGAAAGAGTTACGCGGAAGAGTAAAACAAAACAATTATCTTATTCAACAATTCTCTTATGAAACAATTCATTCTATTCTCTGAGTTATTTAATGAAACAATTCATTCTCTTATTACACTTATCAATGGTTATTACATCAATTAAAATAGCATGTGTTACGCATCGGACAAATAACTACGTTAGTGTAGCGGCGGATCCATGGTTTTGCCCTGGTTTCGCTAATAGAATCGAAGGAATCATACTATATAATTTAATAAGAAAATAGAATAATGAAATAAGAAAAAGGCATGTAGGTTTGTTGTAAAAGAGTGTAGCGGCGGACTGACTTTATCCGTTTTGCCGAGAAAAAAGGCAGCAACCAGATTTCCCTTAATAGATCCCCCGAAAGTCATTAGAAATTTACAAAACCCCGTGTTTTTTGTTATCAAAGGCATTTCCCTTCATAGCCGGGCATTTTTCAATTAGATTTTTATGGAACTCCGCCAAGCAACTGTTAACGTTGCGCGGCTAGCGCCGCTTCACTCTTTCGCCGCATAACATTAGTAGTTATTTGGCCCCGGGTTTTTTGATAGCTTCGTGATTTTCCTTCATAGCCGGGTCAGGAGTCATTACTTTTTATCGTTTTCCCGGGATTTTTGATAGCAAATTCGTTATTTTCCTTCATAGCGAACCTATTTTCAATTGTATTTTCACGACCAGCTAAGCTTAGAGACACTCTTTCTAAGCTCTTAAGAAGGGTCTATGTAATTGACTTGAACGATGGCTTTAGTTGATAGGGCTCTGTTGAAGGGAGAGGGCAGCTTATTTAGGCTCTGTCGAAGGGAGAGGAAAGGGAGTTTCTATTCCTGGAGTTGAAATTGAAGATAAATTATCGGAAGAGGGCGCTTGAAAGCTTACCCGAGCTGATGACAATCTCTTGCTTAGGTTTATCGTGCTTAATTTATCCTATGCAATCCCTAAACTCTAAACTAACCACTTCCGATAATTGCAGTTAACCGATAATGGCAGTTCACTCATTTCTCCTGCTATCAATTAGAACAGTAGAGTAAACACTTTGCTTCAAGATAGCAGAAAGCAGAGGAATAGACAACTCTACTCATTCGAGTGCCACAATCCAATGGAATGGTATCCTCACTCCCTTAACCTTACTGTTAGAGTATGAGGAGCTAGCTAGTGAGCAACAAACTCGATTGAACGCCGAAATAGGCTATTATCGCTATCCGAAGTCCTAAAAAAGTAGCATGACCCGACCATAAAAACGAGTTTGTTTGTTTGTTTTTCTTTAGTGAGTTTGGCCATTCCATTTATTTTGAGAAGTTCACGTGAACCCCTAAAACACAGAAGGTATAACTAGCCAGCCTCATTTCAAGCCGAGGAAGCAACAACGCTCTAGCGGGTGCAACACCTATTCCCACCCTTTTTCGCTCCTGCCTCATTACATGGAGATAAACCCCACTCATCAAGCAAATGAAAGATGGAACGGAACCGGAGGAACAAGAAAGACAATGAGACAGATAAAGACGACCACTTATATCGGTAAGAAAGAACAGACTAGACAGACTCACACACATGGAGCATGGCAAGTGCTTTCTTTCCTTCTTTGCTGTTGATCTTGTATCGGCATTCTCGTATCGACAACATCGTACACGGAAACTCCTGTAGGTCAATAGTGCGAGTAGAGGAAAAGAGGGGTTATTCTTTCTAGTCCCCAGTAAAAGATTAAGTAGCATTTAGATAGAACCAGCATGTAAGTCAATTACAGATCTATAGTTACATCAGTCTTATATCCTTCTCTATGTGCATGGGAAGCAGAGGGCATATTCTAATAATAAAGAGCTGGAAGAGGCATCTATTTCGGTGCTTGCTTCCTCTCATATCTATATGCCCGCTTTGTAATGGAATGTAAGCCTTTCACTGAGTGTCCGATGAGATCAGAGTATAAACTAACCTAAGTGCATGGCATGCACCAGAACAAAGGGTCGTAGTTAAGTTAAGCATACGGAGAAAGAAGATAAGCCTTCGAGCAGGTGGCCAGCACGCTAACTATAACATCCAACCGCCAAGGTCTAGCCAAAAAGTGTAGAATGCTCTGGGCGAATGAGGTCTCTCGAGCCTCTCGGTGAGGAACTGGAAAATGTCAAAAAGGAACCCGTCAGAAAGAATGCTCCCAACTATCTTTAGCGTTAGTAGCTGCTTGGCGTGTCTTGGTGGCTGGGTTTACTACAGTGAATTCTTATTTGGATGGATGTATTTGATTCTCTGCCTTACGGGGTTATTTCTTCTTTTCTGATAAATTAGTGTGATCATGAAGTGCAAAGGGGGAGGCTAGCAGGGGAGCATAGGAGTTTTAGGCTCAAGGGTAAGGGCGCCTCGTATGATTCAAGCCAAGAGTTGGGCTTGTCCCCCTTGTCCCCCGGGGTCCATTGTAAGGCTTTGTTTTTTTGTTTTGTTTTGGTTCGGGTCTGATATCAATGTTAGCATCTGCGAATTTGTAGTGAAACCCCTAGTAGCTGCCGCGTTCTCTTCTTTCTTATTAGTTGGTTTCTTCAAATAGTGGGGCCAAAATCTCAAATGCTGTTGTCGGCTCCGATCCAACTAGTAAATTAATTGATAGATAGATAGAATTGAGTGGGCGGAGGATTTCCCGGAGAATAAACACCTGTGGGGCGACTCTATAACATGATGCGCTAGGTTTCTTTCAGCTAATCGAGATAGGCTGCACTTTTCATTCCATTTGGTTACCACGTGCTTTTCACTTCATGATCATGGCTCATTTTCCTCAGCTAATAAACAGGATCTTATACCGGACCTTCGCTGGCATAAATCGAAGTGGAGAAAAAGGGTTTCCTACCTCGAGACCTATGGTTGGTGGTGGACGCTATTCAAAACTTCATTGTTGAATCCGCCGGTCTTAACCAACCTGCTGCTGGCAAGGAATCCTTTTCCGGGGATCAATTCTTTGGCGACCTACTGCCAGACGGTTTACCTTGACCCGGGCGAAAGCAAGCGGACTTACTTTGTTTTATAAAGCCTTCTATCACTGGTGGGTGGAAGAATTAGCTAAGCCTGCACAGTCAATGCTCGATTGCTAAGCCTGCACAGTCAATGCTCGATTGCTTGAAAAAAGGAAAAAAGTGCTATGCTAGGTGTGTATGATTTAGAATCGGTCTGTCTTTCAGAAGATAGTAGATTACTGGCGTTAAGCAAGGTGCCCCGAAGGTATAAAGCTAGCTCTTGCTTGAGTTTATCCGGATCCTATGCTATGTTAGTTACTAGGGCTTCGGTGAATAGTTAATACTCAGCCCAGACGTTTACCAGCTTATGACCCGGGGCTAAGGTTTAGGTTTGGATGGGATATAGTGCATGAAAGACCTTTTCAGCTATAGAGCTTTTTTTATTGGATTTGGAAAGATCCCCGCCCCGATCCTGGCTTATAGGAAATGCGAAGACGAAACATAATAGGTGTAGGCAGGTTAGCCGCCCTCGTGTCCTACGAAAGGAACCGAGTCAGGAGCTTGTTTGTGCTTGACTAAGAGGGGGAATTGAATAAGAGGCCGGGCCGAGGTCTCTAAACGCCTCGTTACGTATACTCCCTTTATTGTATTCTTATCTTTGTAACACAATAAAAGAATAAGAACCGATCCGGTCCGAGCATCACATCAGGCTGGCTGGCTTCGGCCGGAACTAGCTTCTCCTAACTAATTTGTTACGTTGTTATTTATAGGAAGGACTAAACTGCACCAAGGGAACCAAACAATACCCATCTGAACCCTTCTTTTCAGTTGATGTGCTTTCCCTTGCGATTCCAACAGCACCCTTATTCCACTAGGAAGCTGGTCCCGATGCAATAAGGTCGACTATAGTCCGAGGGTGGGCTACTCTAACTGGTACAAAAAGGATCGGAAGAATATAACCTCTTAAAAAAGGGGGTTATCTCTACTTTTTCGTCGATCGCTTATATTTATCTTGACAATATTCGGGAAGTGTATGGGTACGTGGGGGAGAGGTTAGATACTTTTTATCGAGATTGGTCTTATCCCTACTTCGCTGGAGATGGCAGACGCACGTAGTTCTGTTGATTGGTAGGTAGATTGAATGATATTTATGGGCGTAGTGAACAACCAGCACAAGAGCCTATATTAGATCAAAATGCAAATATAGATAAAAAGAATATGGATCCAAAAGTGCAGCTGCCCGTATTTTCCAGCAATGGAATGGCCGTCTAAGGATAAAATAGAGGCGTCGAGAATATGACCAGGTCCTTCTCACGGCAAATTGAAACTCAAAAGGGCCAGCGCAGATGCCTGATCCGGATTGAAACCTTCCTGATCGTCATTTGGAGTAACCCGGTTCGTCAACAGAGAAAGCAAGACTAAATGACTCTGCATTTAATTCTAAAATAACTTAAAGCAAACTCTCTAACTACTTAATTCAAGCGCGAACTAGTGAGTGGCAAGGAGACTAGACTACATTAGGGAAAGAAGGCAACCAGCGGATTGGATATGCATTCATTCCGGATACGCATTCATTCCATTTATTCTGACGGCCAATTAGAAATTCAAAATCCAGGAAAGGGGATAACTTAGAAGAAAAAAGCAATTCTCTCACTCGGTTAAAGAGTCATACTATTTTATTGCTTATTAAACAACAATCTTTTAACACAATACAAAGAAGTCCCAGGCGCCACTATCTTTAGGAATATCAGCTTAGGGGTGGATTCGAACGTAGAAGGAAATCAATTTACTTGATCGATGATGGTCGGCTCTTTCATGTATCGTCCTATTTTCTGTTTCATGTAAAGTAAGTCCTATCCTATTTGATGATAGTAGCCAATCTTTTTGAACAGCTTATCTAGTAACAATCCCTGCATCTGTCCTGTGGCCAAGAAAAAGGGATCTAAAAGACATCCACAGGCTTTAGCTTTATTTAATGCCCGAACACCAAGTTGAAGATCTCGACTGGTAAGGCGCTCGCTTTCCAGCTGGGTACAAATTCTATACCTTGCAAAAGGGGTATGGAAGTGATTGTCCTAACAATACCTACGGATCAAGGAAGGAAAAGAGGCTTTCACCTCACTTACAAAACCATAAAACGTAGGCATGTCAGCCACACTTTATACTGGAGAAAGTAAAGTGCTCTTTCTTGCCCGCTATCTCAATTATGCGATGAAAGAGAAGAAACTAAGATACCATTTTGCACCAGTAAAATCGACCTCCGAAGAAGCTATTTTCCTAATCGAAAGTGTTTTTACTCTCCTTCGGGGCTAAGGCACTCCTTTATCAATTCAAAAGGAAAGATTTTCTGAAGTCTTGGGGAAGTCAGGTTTGCTGCATCTGCTATTACCGCTCCGTGGGTTTTGTTTGCCCTTCGTTCCAATCAAGTTGAAATTGGAGTCGATATTTCCATAAAAGACGTGCCGTGCGAGAGTTATGAAAACCATTTCTTTCTACTGGTATTGGTATGGGCTAACCATAAAAATATGCCTGACTAAACTAAGAGAATAGAAAGCCGCATTCCGTATGAATACCCTTCTCGGCTATAGGACTTTGTTGGATTGCCTTCTCCTCGCTACTATCTCTTTACTAAGGTATTTTCCAATTCCAACTCGGAATCGAAACTTAGTGATCCGGTGTAAGAAGCTAGTTATTCAGCCTAGCTGCCTTAGCTACAAGCCTCGATCAAACAAACCTGAATTGGCATTTATAACTCAAAGATGCACGAATACCACTGCACTGCTCAACCAACAGTTGCTCTCCTTTGTACGATCATTTCCTGGGATTAACACCTTTCGATCCGGTCTCAGGCCTGACTTTGTGAATAGGCTGGGGAACAGAGTTGCTTTTACAGAAAACCCTTTCGAGATGTCACCCTGAAGAGTACCCGAAAAGTTACCTACAAGAGACATGGTAACCACAGGAGCACCTTTCCTATAGATAGTATTTGGGATACCGAGAGCTGAAAGTCCTCCTCAACACGAGATCTAAGGTCGTTGGACTTGCTAGAGGAACAGCTTTTCACCCTGCGTGGAATGTCCCTAACCCATTCCTTGCGTACTTTAAAAGGAAGGGCCTGTAAGCTCCTGGAAGGTAGAAAGGGTTAATTCAGGTAGAAAGGGCATCCATTCATTCAAATAAGCGGGTTACCTAACAGAGCTTGCGGAGGTATTAAAGCTATTCGAAATCGGATCAGGGAGATGTTTTCATTGTAGAATGATCGACATACCGCCTTTACCACTAAAAAGACAGGTTTTCAGAAATACTACGCCAAAGACAGAACCCACCTACAGTTATTGCCAGTCGATCTCCTCCTCTTGCCCTCGTCTCGTATCTCTTTCTTTCACCGAGTAGTAGGCCAGGCCATCAAGCGACTTTTGTGAGGTAGGGGACGGGGACTGCGAACTCCAATTAGGCCAATTGTCAAAAAATTACCTTAGTGTAGCGGAGGGGGTTTGTTACCAGTCGATTTCTTTACAATAAGATAAAGTATTGAAGCCAGTATAGATTAGATACAAATGCATACAGATATGAGATCGAAAGCTAAGGAAAGAAAAACTGTTGTTGAGGTTGAGGAAGAAAGCGAGGAAAAGGTTGGTATCGGTTGCATCCCTTATTATAAGATAAAGCATTAGACTGCGGATAATGTGATAGAGCAATCGAATAGTCAAAGTCGGTAGCTAAGCTAAGGCCTTGTTGTCATCATTGGTTAAGCAGGCAGTAGGTTGATTCTATTCCTGTATGCAATAGATCGTACTACCAATATAAGTAAATAAACATATTATCAATATCAGTTAATAAGCAGCAATAGCAATAAAGAAAGGAATAAGAGACATGGCAGTGAAAGTAAAGGGAGGCAGGCTCGAACTAAGCAATGGAAGGGGCTTGGCCGGTGAGTAGGATTGTTACGCTGGTGAGTAAGATTGACTACCTGCTCCGTTATTCTTATTAGTATAACAATATAATAGTCAAAGGTGAAAGCCGGAATCTTTGATAGGAAGAGCAGGCGGATAGGCAGCATAGAAACACTTTGTATAGGTTTGTTAGCATTGCATTAGTAACAGAACGGCCAAGTAACTACCGGCATTAAAGAGCGAAGAAGATCTCAGTTCTAGAGCTATGATTACATAAATTGGGGAGTACCGAGTGAGATAAAGGAATGGTAGCCGAGGAGCTGTGCATTGAAGAGTTGTATCATGATAGTAACAATTGTATAAGGGGAGTGTATAGACAAACTGGACATTGAGGTCAGAGTCAAAGAGTGAGAGAGCGTAGCGGAAGACTTAAAAGATTAGTAGTTGCCAGCGCTGCCCTTTACCAATAAATGGATTAGTGTTGAATTTACTCTAACACAACTTCTGTGGTGGTGAAATCCATCATGTCATACACCTGATATGGCTTATGATGCATGCCTATAACAAAGAAGTAAAGGAATGCAAGTAAGGGCAGGCAGGCTTATGTGTTTAGGTCTGAAAGTCAGTATGGCCAGTAAGAGCGAGAGGCAGCATTGGAAGACTTATCTTTGTATTGTAGTCCTCCTTATTAGTTCCCTGCGCTATATCAGTGTTTTGTTGTGTCACTCACTAGTTTAGTTGGGCTCTATTCTTGTATGCCTGGTTTTCGTTCCTTGAAGTGACTAGTTTACTTCCCCCGGGTCGTTCTCCCACCGCGCTTGCCAATGCTATATCAGAGGTGCTACTAGCTATTACTTTGGTACTCCTTGCTTATAGTCTTTGATTTACTTATTGAACTCTGTAGTTGTGAGCTGACTTTCCTAGCCTTCTCCCCTGGCACTCCCTCATCTAATATTGATTATTCAGTGAATGTGTATGACATTGATTTAGGATTCTACTACTATCAATCATCATTTCACTAGTGATACAGGATGTAGACACAGCTTCTAAGACCGTAGCCGCTGCATTGTCTCTTTGCTTCCGAGCCAACACTCCTTTCTTTAAGCTTTACTTACTAACCTCTTGTCCTTACTGACTTTCACTCTTGAGTCCACTGATGGATAGGGTTAGTTAGCCGCGCCTAACTACCATTCAGAGACTCCCCTCCCCGCTATCAAGGCCTGTCTTTACTTATTACTTCTCTACTGCCACTACTGAACTCAATGCCTACGCTTACACCTCAATGCCCGGAGCTCTTAACTACCAAACTGTCCCTTCTGCCTTACACGCCTATGCTAATGGAAACTATCCTGTCTTACTCTCCTGTAGTTGTAGGCTGACACTGCCACTACTTGCTTTCTGAGTTTCCTTGCTAGTCGTTCTTTATTCTCATTGTATTAAAGTAAAGTATAGGCTAGGCTAAAAAGTAATCATAAGCTACATTATTAGCATTCCATGATCCATTTCCTATATATAAAACGAAATCAGTGCTGCTCTAGTGACATTTAAACTAATCTATTTATTTGGAAAGAGAGAGACCTTATCCGCTAACCCATTAACTCAGACATTGACCCTTAGTTGTATACTTACTATCCTATTTAGCAGTCTGTCTTACTATACCTTCTCCGGGGCCTGGCACTCCCAACTCGAGCTCTGAAACTGCTTTATCTCAAACGTAGGTCCTACTCATAGTCTCTCTTTCCTGTCTCTTACTCTCGTGTTTGTCTCTGGCTTGGCTCTACTACCTATGAGCCTCCGTCCCTTGCATTCCACTCGCGAGTAGGGAATCAATCAAATGACAGGGAATCAAATCACTACTAACAGGAAGCAACCTGGCAATAAAGACACTAGGGGTATGGGCGGTAGAACTACGAACCTCGGGCTACCCTATGATAATGAAAGGCTACCCTATGATAATGAAAAAAGAGAAAGGGACATTCAATTCGGGATGGAACGCAGAAGCCAAGCCGGAACTAACACTCAACCTAGTAATTCCACTAAAAAGGAAGAATCAACCTATACCCGGGGTCCACATATGTATTTGTCTCCGCTCGAACTCTTATACTCCTGGCCAAGCTATGAATAACGTATGTATTATAACAAGTCATCATAAGTTGTCATTTAAGATATCAGACCTATACTAGAAGTTGAAAGACCACATAGGGTAATGAAATATGGCAGTCAGAATTAGAAGAAGGAGCATCCTCAAGTAAGGCCGCCCGACCTAGACCTGTGATTCCTATAAGTTAAAGTAAAAGAGTTGACCTCCCGTCCCAAACTCTACCTTCCATTACTTAGTGTTGGGCTTCCATTCCGCTAGGCTGTAGCTCCTTTCTTTTGTTGTTACTTATTCATTGGATTACTCTGAGCCAGGGGTTGTGACTCCGGTATACTCCTGAAGTATTCCATTCGAGTATTGATTCCTCTGATCCTGCCTGGGCTCTTGCATTACTTACTCTTATTCTTCACCAACCACTATTAGGCTAAGGAGCTCTATCACTACTATGAATCTTTGGTATGCTTTCTATTGGGCTAATGCAGACTTTCCGGATGGACTAGTTTCTCGGGTCTGCTTTGCTTGGCTTATTTCCTATATAGAAACTTGTCTAGCAGTCGCTTAGTGACTCTAACTCGAACATCATCATTAAAAACAAAAATGCGGAATGCGGGTTGGTTCTAAGACTGAAAACAAAGCGTACAAGACTGCCAGAGGACAGAAGAAGAGCGTACTACTTATCTGACTCTGGGCGGGCTACTCGACTCAGAGTGGGCACCTACTAAATCCGCCCTCCCAACTCCCCACTACGAATAAGGAATATGAACGAACCGTACCACTAGGAAGCGAACCAATGCCCATAAGCCTTCTACTCATAACTTGGAGCTGAGCTGACCTAGAATGTAATTAACAACTGGGAAATAAACTATTGACCGCGGAACTCAACTCGAAACTAGAGGCACCTACTAGATACTCTTACTTGTAGCACCAGTTACTTGTAGCACCAGAACTAGGGCTTGAATCCCGGGCTCCGCCGATGCACACCTTTTTGATTATTGAACTCCGCTAAAAAGGCTATAGCTTAAAAGAATTCCACCAGTACCAATTAGACTGTAGCTGCCGATCCCAAAGCTTACTTAAGAGCTTAGAAAGAGTGGGAAAAAAAGGAAAGAAGTAAGTTAGTTTACTATTACTATATAATAATAATAAAATAATAAAATATCATAAATCATAAAATAATTCTCATGTAGGTTTGTATAAGTTAATAGAATTCCGGTACGGTTTGTTGGAAATAATCATATATATCATTCCGGTACGGTTTGTTTGAAAGACTACTTACTTAATGATAAAAGAAGACTACTTTACTTACTTAATGATAAAAGAATATCATTCCGGAAAGTATAAGAATAACAAGATGGCGCTAAGAGACGCTAAGAGAAAGAGGTTCGCCTGCAGAGTATTTATGGTTTTGTTATTATCATACAGATCCCAGTGTTTTTGTACTTTTTTCATACAGATCCCAGCCCAGTGTTTTTGTACTTTTTTCATACAGATCCCAGCCCAGTGTTTTTGTACTTTTTTGGAAATTATCTTACTTGATGCGCATTAGGAGTTACGTGAGCTACTATATCGTATTTGCCCTTTGAGACTGTTTGTTTTACTTAACCACCCCTTAGCAGAGCTACTATATCGTATTTGCCCTTTGAGACTGTTTGTTTTACTTAACCACCCCTTAGCAGAGCTACTATATCTTCTTTTTAGACACTTCCTACTATAGCCGATACCACTTAACCCGGAGCCTTCATGCCTTTAACTAATGAACTAGAACCTTGTTCTGCTGCCTATTAGTCTGCTCTTCTTTGCTTTTAAGCTGAAGCTACTCATCTCTAAAACGAACTCCATGTCTATTGGTGCCAACTTCCGCTGCTTACTTGCATCATGTAAGGCAGCTTTTGACTCTTCTACTAATATGGGTGGTGTACGATCCCAGCGCATGCAGAAAGATAACCGGTAGCAAGCCTTGCTCGCTGGCTGCACTCTATAGCTCCTGTCTTTGATTCTGACTATCCTGCCTTTGACTCTTCCCTCGACCTCAATTCTCTAGTTGTAACTTATCAATGCCTAGGTTGTCTCTAACACTCCTCTAGCTAAGCGCCTGCCTCTCCCGGCTCTACTGCGAGGTAACAATAAAATACATAATAAAGGATGCTGGTCTCCGCTACAAGACCGATAAGATCTATAAGAATAGTCAGACTGGAATTACTACTGAAAAGAACCCCGGATGGACTGCTATCCTCCCGATTAGATTTACCCTGCTGCTTATAGGACTTAACGCCGATAAGACTCTCTCCGTGGCACTACTTCTAGCCTTCTGCTTTCCCCCGTCAATTCTTCAACTCTTTCTTCGATTGCTGGTTCATCTTCTCCGGATACCACATCCAATTCAGTCAGATTCCTTACCTGCTATTTAAACAATAAAATAACTCCACTTTCGGGTTGCCTGCTTTCAGCTTCAGGATCCAGTTGATTCTCTGTATCCATATCCTGCTCCATCATAGTTATACGAGACTCAACTTGCGCAGGAGAAGTAAGATATCATGACCTAAAACCGAAAGAAAGAGTGTCCGCATCCTATACTCACTGACACTGTGAAACTCCATTAGTTAAAGTAAAAGCAGCTCACTTGAACTGTCTACAACTCCCTTTCCGTCAACCAACCACTCCAGTTAGCGCGGATCAATCCGATGATTCATTAATTATCCGCCCGCTATACAAGCCATTAACCATAAGTGCGCCTTACTTGGAACGAACGCTTCAGAATTAACGGAATCTCGCATAGCTTCTGATCTTGTTTGACTTAAAAGAACATATCCACTTGCTGCTGCCTCTGATCCGGATACAGCTTCTGCTTCTGATCCATCTTCTGCTTATGGAATGAGGCTTTCTCCAGTTGTTGATCCAGCTCATTCTCTACTTGCAGAACTTGGGGGCATTCTTAAGGATCATATATAGTCGACTTAAAAATGACTGCTTTTGCTGGAACTCTACCACTTGCACTTGTTTTGATTTACTTGCTCCCTTACTTACAGAATAGACGAAAGAAAACAAATCTTTCATAACCGAAATATGTTGTCTCGCCTGAAACCTCCTTTCCTTATATTTCTTCACTTGAACCTCTCGAGTCGCCAAGAACTTTATGCTACAGCGGGACAAGCCCATTCCCTGTGACAAGGCGGGACAAGATGTTGAAATCCAATCTTGTTCTTTAAAAGATGAAACTCTAACTTCGACAACAAAATAACTCCTATTAGTGCTTCCTTGTCAGTACCAGACTTCTGCCCCGACCTCTACTTCTCTTTCAACAGCATCTTTCTCCTGCCTGTTGTCGATATAGACAATACTCGAACAGCTAATTCTGCTTAGACAAACTTATCCTCTTGTTGGGATGAAAGTCGAACAGTAACGCTTGCAGGATACCCGGATTTGCTATACGATGAAACAGGAGCGGAGGTGTTATCTACCGGAACTCTACTTGTTGAACGTCTTGCTCCGGCGAACTCCACTTATACTTAAACTGGAAACAGGAATGCCACTTTCTACCAGACCTCGAACTGATTCGTCTCTTGTCGACTTTGGTCAATCACCTCTCCCATCGCCAACACCTTTTGTTGCACTTGCGCCAACTGCTTTCCTTCCTGTTTTCAGATCTTTATCCTGTTTATAGTTATGGATCCTTTTGAAGATCTATATTCCGCTAGAACTCAATGGCTAACGGACTCAATTGCAAGAAAGGCTTGAAGCACCTTGTAAAACTCCTAAGAGAGAGAACATCTATCTACCGACTAAAAGCCAATAACGTAACCTCTCTCTATCGTCACCAACACTGGCACCCTAAACCTGCTCTCTCGCAGACAAAGAAAGAAAGGAAAGCGCGAACACCACTTGAACACCACCTTGAAGTTTCATCATTTAATATCTCTTGCACTGCGACTAGATTTTTGTAAAGAGACTATGCTTATTCTCAGGCTGTGAAGAAACTTTTCTCCTTCATCTTATGCCTAAACTCTAACTCTCACTAACGCCGATACGAAATCCGGACTCGCTCTTCGATACTTAACTTGATACCTAATTGCTTCTTCTCCCGACCTTGAAACTGTGCATCCACAACTGACTTTCGAACAACTCATTCTCTTGTTCCCGTTTATTAGCTAGATCTTCATTCTTATAATATTTATTATTTTAATGATTCTTACCTTCCTAGTAAAATCCTAGTAAAAGGCTCTTTGCGCTACGGTTACTTGCCAGTACTATAGACGATGATTCTCGGCTTGTTGAACCGACAACACAATCATAAACTTCCACTTATACTCCCTTTCTATTAGCGAACTCAACTATAAGTCTCCTACTTACTTCCTTCAATTCCACAAAGTATAACACCCTAGGGACCGAATCAAACTAGTGCTTCTCATGGTTGAACATCAAACCGGCACTGCTGCTAACAATCATGGAGCTACCTAACAGGGATTCTGAAACTCCCAAGCTCCGAAGCCTGGGTCTACCTTTGACTCGTGCTTTGAACTTAAGGAATTTCACCTATTAGCGAAAACAAAACAAAAACAGGGTTGTTGCTATTAAAAATACCGGGAAAACATCAAAATACAATTCCGAATAGATCAGCTATGAAGGAAAATCACTTTGCAGCCTTTTTTACCGAGAAAACGTGAAAAGTCAGTCTGTTTTGACCGAGCTATGAAGGGAATTTACGAAGCTATGAAAAATCCCGGGAAAACGTGAAAAGTAAGATCTTTTTAACCAAGCTATCAAGGGAAATGCCAGTGCTGCCTTTTTTCTCGGGAAAACGTTCAAAGAGAATTCCAACTGCCGCGTAACTCTTGACCAAACCAAACCTACATGATATTCTTATTTACTTTCCTAACCTACATGATATTCTTTTATTCTTTTTTCAACACTTTCCTATCTCTTTTTATGATTATTCCATTATTATATAGTATGATTACTTCTATTCTATTAGCTCAAACAGGGTATTCTATTAGGGGAAATGAGATTAGAAAGGTCTCAATACGTCGATGCGTAACACATGCTATTTTAATTAAAAACTAATAGAGGAGATTGTTTCATAAGAGAATTGAATTCATTGAATTGTTTAACTCTCTTTCGCGTAACTCTTTCAGTAACTCTTTTTGAGATGCTGAGATGCGGATAAGCTGGAGTTGAATCAACAGATACAGATTTGATACAAGTAGCGGAAGAGACGAAGGCGAAATACACATAACTTAAGTAATAGGTGTATAAGCCCCATGGCGAGCTACAGAATCAAAGGCGTAGTTAATAGACTTAATCGGGGGAATTCCCCTAAGTGGTTTTTTTATGAGTAAGCAAATGGAAGAGCTAAGGGTGACAGGAGCGAATACAAGAGTGGAAAAGCTAGCTAGTAATCTAGTCCTGCTAGTAGAGAGCCCTAATTGGATAAGGGAGTTTACAGGCGGATCGGCATAATGAAGCTAATGAGCAAGGCTTGAAGCAGTAAGTAGAGCAGTCAGACTCACAAGCAAGAATAGAATCCAAGCGAGTAAAGTAAGCCAGCCCTATTTCTTATTGGAATTCCTAGTTGTTCGTTTGTTTCTTCAAGACGAGGGTAGCAGTACAGAATTAGTGATGCATCATTTCTTCTTTCAGTTTGTTGCCATCATGATTCCCAGTTGCGTTGCCAGTTCCGCTCTTTCCAATAGTGTTTAAAGCCGATTAGTTACTAGTTTCTTTTTCCAGTAGTCGATTCCTACTAGTAGCGTTTCCATTCTAATAGTAGAGTCGCTCATATGCTCTAGCTCAATTCTGTACGTTAGAGTTAAGCCTTGTTATCTGTAGCGAAAGTCCTGTTGGCATTGGGTTCGATTCCGAGTTCCGAGTCCCTTAGTTTAGTAGTTGATTTACGAGTTTTGAGTGAAAGTCTTACTTATTAGTTCAAGGTTTCTGCTGCTTTGTTTGATTCCATGGTCTACTCGCACTCCTTAGATTGTATGTTATACTACTTATGCTTAATCTATATGCGCTGGCCGTAACCTAATACTTATTATTGTATATCGTATGAGAAAACATATTTCGAAATCAATAGAAGGATCTGTATATCAATCAATATTAGTAAGTAAATAACACCAATAAAATCAAATAATAGATAGGAAGATAGGAGAGTAAGGCTTCATTCCTAGGTAGCAAGGACGAGGTCAAGGAATAGCAGCTTGGAATCACAGAAAGGTCAGCGCCAAGCAACGTATAACTATAGCGAATCCAACTAGAACAACCAACCAGGAAATCGACTACTGCCTATGAATCTTACTTCACTTATTCTTCCATGACACATTATCCGTGTCTCTAAGCTTGGCCAGCTTGCGATGTCCTTACTTATGAGTTTGTCACTCTTGTCCCCAACTTTGTCTACCCTTTGTCTTAGATTTAGAGCTATCAGACTAATCTACCAATGAGAAACGAACGGACTACCATTATAATCAAACAGCCATGCCCTTATCCCATTCCAACGTTTAGCCTTACTATCTAGCCCCTAAGTCTATCTAGCCCCTAAGTGGTACTTTCCCGACTGTCAGTCTATGTCCCTCAGTATATCTTCCCTAGCTTGAAAACTGTATCCATGCTTTGATTCTTCCAATGCTTATCATAAAACAAACTACTATTGTGTTCTCTTCCCTTGAGGACAGTTTGTGTCTCCCGTATGTTGGGTATGTTTCATATGCCCCAATTTCAGATGTAGTGTTACCAATTTCAGATGTAGTGTTACCGCTTCGTAGGCATGTGTGTGTCTGTAGTAATAGAAATAGGCCAAGCAACTAAGTAATAGGATCATTGTACCAACTAAGTAATAGGATCATTGTACTTATGGGTAGGGGCAAGACAGATCCTTCTATTGATTCTGATTTCAGAGTCTTAGTTTCAGTAGTCTAGTTGGATTTGTTGCTAGCTAATAGTAGTGCAAGAAGACTAAGTGGATGCCCCGATGTAGTTTAGGGTGATTAAAGAAGCGGATAGGACTTCTACTTTCAATACGGAGAACTAAATGAATACGTAGAGGAATGTGTATCGGGGTCCCGTTTCGGCATTGAGCTCCCAAATAAGAATTTGATTAGTAGGCATTTTTGCTAATACTCGAAGTAGTCCAGGAGGAGTAGTCCAGGAAAGGAAGCCTAACATCCGAGCATGAGATGCGAGTCAGTAGTTGTAGTTGATACGAACATGGGATGCAAGTCAGTTTTCAAGTCAGACTTAAGCCTAGGGGTTAGAGAGGTAAGTCTTAGTTTTTGGTTATCTTACTATACTATAAGTAGGAGAGGTAGCCAGAAATAAGGAGTAGTAGGCCTAGAGAGAGAAAGGATTAACAGACTCAAACTCTAACATGGGAATGCCAGTAACAGGCCTAAGCCCCATAGGGAGTTAAAAGCATGGAAAGTTCACAAGGGAGTTATAATCACTCGGAGTAAGGGGTTCAGTGAAGCAAGGTGAGACAGGCCCAACTCCTAAGAAGTCAGAAGAAAAAGAAGTAGTGTGAGGCTATAAGGTGTATAGTGATACAAAGATCGGATCAGTAAAGTAAGCCTAATAGACCGGAGTACTAGTTAAAAAGCAAGGACAGTCACAATAAAAGTAAGCAGCGCGGGAAGAAGATAGTGGCCGGGCTTAAAGGTGAGCATAAGAGCCAAGCTTCAGCAGTAGCGGGCTTCAACTCGAACTAAAAGAATGCAAGACAGTATTGTCATACAAGTTAGTAAGCAAGACTAGTAGGCAGTTGGAGTAAGCCCAAGACAGAAAAAATGGAAGGGTAGTTAGACTTAGTAGTTAGTAGAGTAAGCCCAAGTTCCGAGGTTAATGCTTATTACTTATTGGCATAGTAGTTGATTCTCTGAGACACCAGTTCAAATCTTTCCCACAGTCGTTCAGTCTTGTTTGCAATAGCGACACTCCCAGTGCTTGTGTCGATTCCCTATATTTAGTTGTTGCCTTCGAAGTACTAGTGGAGTTACGTTACGACTTCTGTCTTTGTGTTACGCAGTAGTAAATGTAGTTAAAGAAATGGAGTAAGCAGTGTCAGGCCAATAGAAGGGAGTCGCAGCCCTATCAGTACTAGGTCAATTCTTTAGTGCACTGTTTCGGAATGAGACAAAGCGGTAAAAGCCCAAAGCCCATAAGCGAGGATAACAGGAACAAGTATAAGTTGGTGTAGGAGTAAAAACACTCACCAATAGAATGGAGCTCAGTAGTAGGGCACATCGGAATTTCACTACCAAATAAAAGACTATAGCGCGTGAAGTTCCAGAGTCGAACTACTTCTTGCCGCCCTAGCGCACCTACTATAATAGGAATAAGAATAAGTGGAATAAGAACTACGAATCGAAGTCTCTATTACAACTTCCAATCCTTGCTGCTGCTCTCGTAGCTGCCTCTTTCATTCCTTATTTCGACTTTGATTGTTGTACCAATGCCTAATATTCTTCTACTGGTTCCTTCAATGCCTATACGCGAGTGCGAGTCCGCTACTCTTCTATCTAATTCTGACACCATGTATCTAATTCTGCTAATCCCTTCTCTTAGTCCTACGTAACTACTGCCTTAAAGTATGCGGATGTTAGGCTTCCCTTCCTCATTGAATTCTTAAGTTGCTTGTTCTATTGTCTTATGTTAAAAAAATGAATCACTTATCTTCTCTTCTGTATTTGACCTTTTCTTCTTCTCTTCATGTTTCATCTCATTTCGACTATGTATGATAGATATTATGAATTGGTAACTAACCATGTATGTGCTCTTTCATTCAAATGTATAGCGTTAGTAACTACATAACGGCCAAGCAACTACTAGACAAAGACAAGCAACTACAGCTTCCTTTCTTGACCACCTTGCCTTTTCATCTACTACTCCAGGTTAAGGGAAAGCAGTGGATAAGATCTTTTCGTCCTTTAACGCCTGTTAACTCTGATTGTATTATGTGGAAAAAGGGCATCTGGCCTACCGAAATGCTCTTTTGATGCATTTTCACCTAACATATTTCTGGTTCCTGTCCCGCTGCTGCCTAACCACAACTGCCCCCCAGTACTAGATTCTGACCTCGAGCACCGTGTTACGTGGACATTTGATTATCGAGTAGATTCTTCTCCAAACGAAACTTCATCACTTGCTTCAACACCAGCAGTTTCCTACTTACCACTTTCCAAACAAACACAGCTTCGGATCGGCTTATTGACCCGCTTGTAGCTGACTTTGGCACCTATGATTCATGAGTTTACTTTCCTGCTTTGCTTCTTTATCGAGTCGAACTCTCCTTTAACTAAACCATGATGAAACTGACACTGAGGCCACTGCATGGCGCCCCCTGACTCTCTCCTAGCAATTAAACTCATAGGTGGAAGAAAAAAACACAAAAGAAAGACTTCCTCGGGCGGGCCTTCTTTAACAGCATGATTCTGACTATGCTCCTTTTTGCCTTACACTAGTGACTTGAGTTCCTTAAACACTACATTGATCCTTCCTTCTTTATGTGCCCTAACCCTCTTTGCTGTTAGCCTGAGAATTAGTACTTGCGGTCTGTAGTTCACCTCCTATTCGGATAACTTATCACCAAATAATTTATGTGCAAGCTCAGGTCTGCCTCTGCTTTATCCAAATGCGTCTCTCCTTCTTCGATGCCCCTTGGTTAAGTCTACATTGCCTTACTATCTTGTTTGTTTACTTTTTAGATTCAGTATTCTGTTTACTTCTATTGATGCAATGCAACCATCACATCACATCGCTAATCAGAAGGAATTTCACTAGTGCTTCTTATCCTTTATCTTTCTTATAGTAAGTAGGGAATCCACCATACTACTGGAAAGCATTGAACAAAAGTACTTCTCACTCTTTACCTCAATATGGGTAATGAAATTCCCTAGGGACCGAACTCATGTCACACCACTAACAAGAAAGCAACTAAGGATCTAGAATTTGACTATTGATAACAAGAGTAGAAACCAGGCGAAGCAACCTACTGCTGGAAAGAATTCAAAAGGTACGTCTAGTCTAATACTGGAGCAAGCAAAAAAAGCAAGGCACATAGGCGGGTATGCATCAGTAAAGTAAGAATCTATCGCTGCCCTCTCTGTTGTTGATTACTATTAGAGACTGCTAGTGCCTTAAAGCATGAAGAATAGAACTGAGTAACACAAGAATGAAGTTGGCCCCTCTCCTAAGCGGGAATCAAACACAGAAGCGGAAATGTAACCAATAAACATCAAACTCAAAAGGTGGTCGGGTGGCCCTATGTTGTTGCGCGCAACAAGCAACGCACAACTGGTATAAACATAAGTCTGAGAATCCTGCCTCCCAGTATCGATTTGAAACTCCAAATGCCTAATTCTTACTCGTTAGTGAATTTGAACTCGACACGGGAAACTCATCATTTGTACCAATGACCGATAAGCCTTCACTTGGTCCTCGTAACCGGGGAATCAAAGACTCAACTCGAAGCAACTCAACCACTAAGAGAAAGGATGGAACTAACGCGGACTATAGCTCGGAACTACGACTACTACTACAATGGAATGGAATTAACAACTAGCAAATCCACTAGTACTATTTATTGGGGTTGGGCTGAGTAGCCCCAAGCCTTATGTTTCATCTCACTCTTCCGCTCCTTACCACTTTGTACCCGACACCCACTCTAACTACCCTTGTTTTCATTCTACATTTTCTGATATTTCAATCTAGATTCCCCTTAGCCAGGTGACCCTCTACTTTGAAGGCCGCGGGAGGGGATCCATTCTATCTTATTAGTACACACATATCTCTTAGTACCCAGCAAAAAGGAATTGTCCTAACAAGTACAAGAGCGAAAACAAGTACAAGAGCGAAACCCCTCGCTACTAATAGCTAAAACTAACAAGCAAGAATAACAGGTAGAGTTCCGTTCCCCGGGATAAGCTTGCAGAAGGAAAGGCAGAGTTGGTGCCCGTAGTTTTACTCTTTCTGGCAGTCTTCAGTCTTGGTATCAGTGGTTTGTATTCTAATAGTAGCATTTAGAGTTCAGGAAGTAATACTTAACCTAACAAGCAAGAGACAGAGAAAGGAAAGACATACTATACTTATTTTAGAAGTAGTGAGAATCAATGCCAAGGGAGGCAACCTTTAAGACGAGAGAGGCAGTGTGAGTCTACAAATAAAGAATGCGTTGGACAAATACGGATGTGCATTCAATAAACCCCAGCGGAGAAAGTATAATTAATGAAAGTAATAGTTGGTGTGATTCCTTGTTTCGAGTTATAATATTATAAGTAGTAGGTTGATCTAATAGGTAGTAGCCCAATCTTATCGAGTAGGTAAGTAAATCCTTCTCGGTAGCAGTTGCCTGTAGCTCCTGAACCTAAAGCTCATTCTATTGCTTTAGCCCTGTATTACTCATATTATTGACTCTATCAGGCTGCCGCTACACTCTTTCGAACTCAATCTAGGTTGGTAAAAAGGAAAGTGATAACCAAAGAATATCGGGTTGGGCTTGGTACTGGGTGCGTGGTGTAGGGCTCGGCTACTATACTAACTTTGAATTTGGATTAGTGGTTATTTGATTCCCAGGTTGTTCCAGTGCGAAGAGAAAACTCCGCTAAACTTGATTCAACCTGGCACTACTGCTTTAGAGGATCCACCTGCTGCATATGAGACTCCTATTGCTGACTAAAAGGCTGCCCCTCCCACTTTTGCTTGTTGTCTTTAGTATCAATCTCCGGCTTTTCATTCCTAATTTCACTTATCGGACTTGGACTTGCTTCCTTCTTATTCGTATTTGTTTCGTTCCCTTACTTAGTTGTTCAATTCTCCCTCATCTGATTAACCAACCTTTCACTTAATGGTTTACTTCTTTATTCTTATGACTATAGTAAAGTAAAAGTATCTGTAGCCCGGTATCCTTGCAATAGAGTAAAGGAATAGATAGTTTACCCTAGACTCCAGTACTATGATTATTGCCTAACGCTTATGTCTTCCGTAGCTATTTATTGTTCTGTTTACTTTGATAACTCATATAGGCATCCTCACGCTAGACTAGAGTACTCTTCGACTCTTAGCTCTGTTAGCGCAACAACAATAAGCTAGGCACTTAGAACTACAGAAGAGAATTGAAAGCACCTCACACAGCTTTAAGGTACAGGATAGGCGGACGGGAGCAATAGGGACAGACTGTAGGAAAGTTCTGAGGGAAAGGCGGTTAAGTTACCGACCACTACAAGGTAAAGAAAAGCATGCAACGGTCATGAACAAAGAAAGAATATTTCTCCACTGGAATAATCGCTTACAGCTTACTTGAGAACAGAAGGAGACTGAACTTGTATCATCGATGAAACTATCACTGAAGGATACTAAACTGAAATAGACCCCGATAAGGCTTATGATTTCATTGACTTGACCCCGCGTAGTGAGGATCTATCTGGGTCACTAGATAAAGAATGAGGGCAGGGCGGCCTGACACCAAAAGCATAGGAAGAGTAGACTCGGCAAGTAACTGCTACAAACTTCAACCCGCATAGAACTGCCACCTTTGAGAATCAATCTACTCACCTTTATTCTTAAGGGCTTACTTACGTTACGATCCGGAACCACCAAGCACTAAAACACCACTGCAAGAATAAGAGCCAATAAGACGGTATTGGTTGCTTGCTTCTGTCTTTGTGTTGCGCGGTAGTGTCTCGGGCTCCACCTCAAAGAAGCCTTGGTCCCTTTTAACGCGAATCTGATATCCATACCAAAAAGAATGAACTGTAGCAGCCCAAGCCACCAAGCGAGTAAGATTGACTACCTGGTGAGTAGGACTCGGAAGCGACGTCAGATAGAAGTCACTTTAGCATGGGAACTGGATGTTTAGCATGAGAACTTGATGTTGAATTACCGGTTTTTGGTTCATGTATTGATATCCCTGGGCGAGAACCTTGATTAGACCTTACGCATTCTTGCCAGTAGTAGTTGATTCCGATGCAGTAGGGGATTTGTTCTAGTTAGTCGCAGGATCAACCTTTCCAGTAGTAGATGGATTCCTTAAGCGGGCACCACTCTGAAATCAAGATGCTAGATCATGCGCCTACGCCTGAGATACATGGCAATAAGAATAGAGCTGGAGACAGGCAATTGAGCTCATTACTACAGTACAGGGACTAACACCAGATCACAGGTAAAAAAAGAAGACTTGCGCTAGCGCTAACAAGGCCTTTTCCGATGTAGAAGTTCACTCACTCACTTCAGTCTGCCCTAATATCCATCCATGCTTTGAAACTAACACCGCTACTAGCAATACCTCTTAAATCGCGAAACCGGGCTTGGCTTCTTTTACTGACCTCGTTACTCGCTTTACAACTGATACTGGAACAGCGGATTCTTCAATGAATACTTAGAAGAAGGAAACCCATACTTATTAACACCGGAGCAACTCGATCATTTGGATGGACCTTGTATTAGTATTTGGATTCTGATTTCTGTATGCGCTAGGCCGTACCTATACTATTATGCCCTGGGTTCAGTCTATCGGTACACTAGTCAATTCCGCTGCTGTGGGCGATAAGATCTTATTTCTGCCCATTAGTTTGATCCGCTCCCTACTAGTTCGGTTCGGTTCTTATTGATATAGTAGTAAACCCTTGTTTCATTGCTGTCAGTATTGGCTTATTTCCACTAGTTGATAGTTAAGGTCCAGTTGGCATTGGTGAAACCCTTGCTTGTTAGTTTTAGTGTACTTAGCGTAATAACGCATGTACTACAACAGGTGTATGAGGAGTAGCGATAGGATACGAATCCATAGTGAAAGCGTGTAAGTAAGTAAAGACAGCCTTATCGACAGAGTAGTAGGAATAGGTCGTTAGTGGTAGAGTTAGGGGCAGGCTTACAATCGAACATAGGAGTTTAATGGCCAAAGCTGCCCTGCCCTTTTTACAATCTGATATCCTCTCCCGCAGGCTTACCTTTTTGTCCCTATGTTGTTATAGATTTGAGTCTGGCTTACTGACATCTAAATCCTTTGTTTGGTCTTACCCTTCCTGCCGGTCTTACTGTATATAACTACTACTTATAATGGATGGAACCGCCACCTAGAGGACTTTGAGCTGGTAACAAGGGCAGTGAAGCTGCTTTAATATGAGATGGGCGATGGCTAGGACTAACGGGAATGAATGCGAGAGTACCCACATTACTGAAACTAGAAAGTAGGAATCCTGCTATTACTAGAATCATGGAACTATAAACTAAGACTTCTTTCTTCTACTCACTCATATACCCTAGGCGCCTATCAAGATACCAACTACCGGAAAGGATTGCATTGGGAACTCGGCCCTTATCCACTAACTAGCAGATTTAACTAATTACAAGCAGGATCGAACTTACTACTAACAGGGGTTCGAACCCATACTTCAATTCTCTAGTTACTGATCCTGGAATTGTGAGCTATTAACCGATAATAGGATACTCTTAAACCAGATGGAATCAACCTAGTGAGAAAAAGAATAACCCTATGTGCGCTATGGGAAGCCAACTGCTGGTAACAGACTCTCCTACCAAACAGAGTAGAACAACCCATTAGAATACTGTATCTTAGAATATTACATTAAAGCTAGGCGGAAGAGAAAGCGATTCTCCTACGTAGCTCTGGCGAAATATAGGTCTTTACTGCTCTGCTGGGTGATTTTCTACATAATACTGGTACCACTACCGCTAAGGGAAATACAGAATATCGGTACCTGAGTTAAAGAACTATAGAAAGTAAGGCAAGACTAATGGGCAGCAAAGTAAGCCCAAAAGAGTGTAGCTAAAGTTGAAACAAGCAACTACAATAAATAAGTCCTTGACTCCTGACCTAGAACCCGAACGCGACCTGAAAACTAAACTTGACTTTTGCCTTACTGCAGACTTTGTAACCGCTTAGGTAATTGATACCCCTAATGATCCAATGTCTTACTAAAATCCTGCTTCAGATGCAGTTTATGACTAATAGCCTTTCTTTACCCTTCTTTCATTGATGATATAGGCACAACTCACTACAGCCGTTACTTTTTCCGGGCTTTTTTCTCTTGTTCCGTTGTTTGCTTGCTTGCTCGAACTCACGTTAGCACAACAGAACTCGGCGAAATCCAAATCAAAGAATGAAGCAAAGAATTTCCTTAACAGCTAAAGTGAGTTTCTTCTCCCGTCCCGATCTTGCTTATGCATCTGATGCATCTTACGATCTTGCTTATGCATCTGATACATCTTAGCTTAGGTCATTTTCAAGCAAAAGCAAAAGAAACAGAACATTCAATGTTAAAGCAAAAGAAACAGAACATTGGAACTAACATAGTATAAAACAACCTTGTAACAACGTTGAGTTTGCTATCCAAGAATTTCTTCTTTCAATTCGGCGGCTTCAGGATTCGGCTTCTTGTCTTGATACACTTCTATTCCAAGAACGGAAACGAAACTACAACACTTTGTTTGAGCATAAGCGGGACAATCAGCCATTCATTTACTTACCGCCCCTAAGTATGGGGTTTCTTTCCCACTCCACCGCTTATGAACCGCGGATTCATTCTCTCGTAGACAACTTGAACACCCGAGCTCGATTTGAAGTTAAGAACCTCTCGTAGACTTAATTAGCACTGGAAGATTCTCTTGTCGATTCAACTCAAACAGAAAGAAACTCGTTGAACTGAAGGATACTACTCTACTTAAGGAATATGCTCAGTGTTTGCGGCTGACAACTAAACTGCTTAACCTATTCCTCGATATACGACAAGACACTCGCTTGCACCCCAAACTCTATTACTTGTATCTTTCGCCCTCACTGACTTATATGCTTGTTGGATCACACCTCGCTTAAATTGATTGACGACTTTGGTTGGACTGTACCTCTACTCGGCTCGGGACGGGAAAGCCTCTCTATACGTAAAGCCCCCTCTCTTTCTCTAGTTATGGTCGACTCTTTCATTGAATTACACTGCTTATTCTCGACTTAAACTTCAAATCAAACTTCTAGTGAAATAGGATGACACAAGAACAAAGAACTGTGGGATAACAACTCAAGCAGAACAGGAACTGGCCGACAAGGAACGTAAGTGGAACTATAAGGCAATGGCACTCCAACCTGTGAGCCATAGAAGCAAGCCAAAGAAAGGAGACAAGAATGGAACTGAACCATAAAAGGCTTTCTCAACTCGCTAACATGCAATGGAACAATAAACTCTTTAGTAGACCTCGCTTCAACGCCCTCTTGCTAATGTCATCTCTTTATTTATTCAACTGTTCCTTTCCTGGCCTAGGCGCGCCATCCTCTTTTCTTAAAGCAAGGGAACCAACAAAACAAAGCGGGGGGTTCGAAGTAATGTAACAATTATCCTCATGTTGTGCCTCCTCGATAGAGATTAGAATTCTGCAACAATCAGCGTTAGCTTCTACGCCAGCAAGCAGGAAATTCTTTTGCCCCAAAAAGCAAACTGCTGCTTACTTCTTTCTCCTTATCTTTTTTGTGCCTCTGATCCTTTCCTTATACTTATATTCTATAAGAAACTAACCAAACCTCTTTTCGCCAACACTTTACACTGGGATTAGACTCGAACAGGACATTCCATTCTGCTGCTGACAATAAAACGGACACTGTAAACTGAAAAACTCCCGTTAGCGAAATGAATTCAACAACTCTCCCAGACGCGGAAACTGAAGACAAGAACTCACTGGGCGCAACTGATTCATTTAAATTGATTGTTTAATCCATCACATAAGGAGTCAAAGAAAAGAGTATAGAGGGCCCGCATTCTGACATCGCTTTCTCAGACTCTTTAGCTACTGGTACCAAGGTTAACTCTCGTCTATTAGCCTGCCCTTCCATTACTCTTCAATGACTGAACTCAAAGCTGCCTTTTATTGATCCTCAGGCTTACCTTACTCACTATTAGCCTGTTCTTACTGCTATCAAGTTCTCTCGCTACTATTGCTAGCCGCTATACAGTATCTGCCCTTAAACACGTAGGCAACCCACGAAAGAGTGGGAAAGAGTTACGCTAAAAAGAGAAAAAGAGTGTAGCGGCAGACTGAAAAGTTATGGAAACCCGGTAAAAAAGGTATCAACCCTGTTTTCCTTCATAGCGAACCCGAAACAGACTTACTTTTCATGGAAACCCGGCAAAAAAGGTAGCCAAGTCCTTTTCCTTCATAACGAGGTCAAGAGAAATTCTATTTTCAAGAACTCCTGCCGCGTCACGTTAGTAGTGACTTAGCCCCGGGATTTTTGATAGCAAAGTCATTTCCCTTGATAGCGAGGCCGAAACGGACTTCAAAGTTAAAACTCCTGCCGCGTAACGCGTAACCGACTGACGCTACACCAAGCAACGGTTACTGTTGCGCGGAGGGCGCTCAACAGCCGCGACACTAATAGTAGATGACTTCACTGACGCGCTACATTAGTAGTAGCTTGTCGTCTTGTCTAGTAGTTACTTGTCTACTTGGCCCCGGGATTTTTGATAGCTTCGTTTTAGTTTTCGCTAATAGATCATCTATTTTGAATTGTCTTTTCACGAGGACGCTCAACTTTAGCTACACTCCTTTGGCGCTTGGCGTTACGCTAAGGCAAAAGCAAGTGATATTTCTATGTTTATTAAGTAGGGGCTCAGCAGTAATAGAATTGATAGCAAGCAATAGGCATAAGGGGAATCAAATCCCATAAGAGAAGTAGAAGCGTTGAACCAGTTGAACCACTACCGATAAGAAAAGAACTAGAAAACAATCATGTAGCTATTACTGGCAAGACCTGATACCAGCAGTAACAATAAGATAAGAGAACAGGTGCTATTATAGTAGAACCAAAAGAATAAGTAGAAGAATCCCACTAGTACTATTGGACTTAAACATAAACTACGGAATCCCGGCTCCTAACCTTTATCCACTTGCTTGTAGCCTGCCCTTATACTTGATCCCGTTCTTTAACTATAGCGATTTGTATCCTCTCTTAATGGCACTACCTCCTCACCTATCCTACTGACCGATAGCCTTACTATGCTTTATGGAATTTAATTCTCTTTTTCTTGATGAAATAAGAAACTTGGGAATGCTACTACTCCTATTAGAGTTGAACAAGAAACTGTTAATTGAGCCACTTCAACAAGGCTCGAACCCACATCGCGAAGAAGCAAACAGCCAACTAAAAACCCCACTGTTACTAACAAGACCGGACAAGTAACTGGCAAGACCTTAGCTCACAACTAAGACTCTTTTCTTTTACTCCTGTTTTACAGGCGTGAAATGCATCATAAGCTCGACTCAGGGCATTCCGTAGTGGGATTTCCCATCAACACCAAGGAAGTGCTGTTCTAGTGTAAAATGCACTAATCTCTTTTTTGGTATAAGGCCTGAATGCAACTTGAACTACTGTATTTGATACTGGAGACGCAGCAAAAGAATAAGAACCAGCAAAGGCAGACTCAAACTCAACTTTACTTTCACATAGGAATCGTAGTTGTAAGTGTAATCTCTATAGTGGAAATACAGATGCTAGATCAGTGGAGAAAGAATCAACCCAGGGGGGCGGAGTTCCCAGCTCAAGTATTAGCTCAAGTCCAGTTAGCAGCAACTTAAGCCTTAGTTTAGTTGGATAAAGAATGCAATAAGTAACTGCAGAATGCAAGTCTGGACTATATAAGAATCAAGGCGACGGTGGGCTCTAACGCATATAGGCAATAAAGGGCGTAAGGAGTGGCAGTCTCATCTGTAGTAGTTGGCTCATCAGTAGTAGTGATAAGAATATTAGTGGGTGTGCTGGACCATACCTGTATTTTCGACTCCTATTTTGATTCTTAAAAGATAATTAGTTCCTTTCTTGTGATATCCCTATTGATTCTGTTTAGTAGTGATTGAATTCTGATGGAGCGGGAGGAGGCTGCCATTAGCATAAGTCTCCGTCCGATTCTAATAGTACTTTAAGCATTCCTGTTAGCTGTAGTGGACTTCCTCCCTAAGAGTTTGATTCCTTCCGACCTCTCTCTTACTTATTAGTCGGATTCCATATTCCTCGTTTTTGTTTGATAGGTTGGTATTATAGGGTAGTGGAGCTCGAGGAAAGGCAGACTTAAGCTCGTACCGTTAAGGGAGAGGGGCCAGCACTTAAAAAGAATAATCATAATAATCAAAATATAATATAGTCTATAATAAAATAATAATAAAATAGAAAAAAGAATAATTCAATAATCATTCCGGAAAGTATAATAATAATAAAAGAATAACATAAGAATAATAAGAATTCCATTCCGCTTGTTTGGTTTGGGCAAGGCGCCTTACTACTTAAGTGCAATTCTGTTTCCTTTGTTTCAGAGCTCACTGACGCACAAGCGCACTTGTCTACTGCGCTACTTTACACAAAATTCTGTATTTCCATTTTGATTATGTTACCAATGAGTTGGGTTCTTCCACCCCGCCGGATACATTACCATTGTTAAGGTCAGTCAAGTAATACTTGTAAATTCGTATTGAGATCAGGGAGAGACAGTCTCATATGCCTGGGATCCATTCTTGTATCACCCGGTTCACCCTAATAAATAGTTGCAAAATTCCCGTATGCCCGACAGACACTAGAGTCTTATTGGCATTGTTTTTACTTTTTATCTCGAGCTCGATTGTTTTGATTGGCACTTCCATTCCTGTTAGCGCTGGTCTCAGTTGAAAGCGGAGGATCCCCGACGTAGTGTTTAAAGAACGAAAGCGAGGTTTGATCCGATCCGTGCATATTAGGCAGACTTCTCAACGGGGGCAGACTAATCAACAGGTTAATCCGAATAGGAGTTAAGGTAAGCGGGAAGTATAGAGTAGAGGAGTATAGGAGTTAAGGTAAGCGGGAAGTATAGAGTAGAGGAGTCGGTAGTCTTTGACTTCAGGGCAGCTGCTGGATAATGAGAAAAGGTAACTTTGGATTGAAATGCATGGCAGGCTATTAGTTGGTAGTGAGAGGCTGTTTGCTAGTAGAAGAATACAGGGACACCCTTAAGTCTGCTACTCCTATTAGATTTCACCATTAAGACAAATAATAGGAATAACTGCACTACCCGTCCGTAAGAATAAAACCAATGCTACCAATGCTTATGTACGACACCCCCTCTGTTGACTTTCAATCTTGTGTACCTCGCTGAAAATCTAACTTTGCTGCCTACAAGGTACTACTTCACTTGTTACTGGACTGGAGTTACCTCCCGCTACTCCTTGTTTTTCTTCTGCGGGGACCTAACCCATAGTTTGTCTACTCCGCTCCTGTCCTACTAAAGTATTGCGATGTGCCCAACGAGCTTATAACTCACACAATATCAATGCCTATGCCCCTCTGGCTTACTGTCCTAACTTTAAAACTGTATCTATGCTTTCACTTACTATACTACCGGAATTAACCCAATACAAAAATAAGAAATATGGAACATAGTAAATAGAAACAAAAGACGAAGGCCAGTAAGAAGCAACTGCTGCCCGGGCGAGTCAGAAGCAAATACCAAACGGCAAGACAGCCGCTCTTAAGTCAGAATCAAACAAGTAAGTCAAACAATAAATTGTAATCCTCTTCTCCTCGAGCACCCATTCTGGCTTTACCCATAAGGATATCCGTGGAAAATGAATTATAACATAACTGCTTTTTGGGTTAATGGGAGACTTTGTCTATTACTGCATTAGATGCGCTATCCTCTTACTAAATACGAAAGTCAGTCTTGTTAGTAGTCGTATCGGTCCTGTTGGTATTAGTATCGGTTTTTTTCAGAGGGGTTAGTCTGAGGGTGAGCAGCACCAGTCTTTCTCTTGTGTTCGGGGTCTATTCTAGTTGGTACTATTCTATTATACGGTTTGATTGCCTGGGGCGTGATTGATCCTAATAGTAGTATTTGATAGCCAGGGGAGCGAGCCTCTCCGGTAGTAATGGCAGTTTTCAAGTTAGGCGGTGGTAGCGTATAATATGATAAACCACCTTAGCAGAAGTTAACTGAATCATGAATTTAAGAATCAAAAGTCGTGTCTTGGGGTAGTAATTGAGTTCAGTAGCGGCGGGCCCCATAGTTAATAGCTTATTTCCTAGTTCCGAGCGTAAGTCTCATCATTAGTAGCTGAGTTCTTCCTTAAGAGTGGTTGTCCTATTAGTCGTAGCTCAACTACAGCGAACCTTGTTAGCAGCGATTTCATCCTCACCAGTACCGGCCAGATTCCCAGTTGATAGGGGTCTATTCTAGTATGCGCTTTGCCGGGTTCAATTCCTATTAGCAAGTAGGGTAGTTCCCCATTTGATAGTGATAGTTGGTTTCCTAGTTATGAGTAACAGGACTAGAAGAACTGGTTTCATTCTTTTCTCTATGTAGCAGTAGTAGTAGCCTCATCGGCAGTGGTCCAATTCCTTATTCCTGACTTCATAGCCCCTATCTACTTACTCTCATTCCACCTATCCTCTTTCTAATTCTTTAAATACTTATTCCTTTCTATAACTACTGACTTAAATACTTTATCTTTTCTAATAAAGAAATGGACTAATAAGTAAGAGAGTGCCAGCACTCACAGCTTTCCACTGCTGCTTCCAAGGCTGACCTTACTGCTTACTAATCTTAAAATCAATACCTCACTCAGTTCTTTAGTTGCTGCATCGGATCTTTACTTGCTCGTTAAATAACTCAACTGCTCATAAGAGAATAGATCTGCGGTAACGGCTTCGTCAGACTTCCCTTCCCTCCTACTCTACTGATGGAAACACTAACATTAGAATCAATACGAGTAGAATTAATACAAGACTCAAGAAGTGGACTAGGGTATAATAGAATGCAATTGGGCCATACTAGATTTGGACTACTACTAAAGGAATGGAACTACCGTTGAAAAGAATAGAGCTCCACAAGTTAAAAGAATAGAGCTACACAAGTCAGAGAATTCAATCACTACTGGAAAGAATTGCACTAGAAACTTGGAAACCAACGACTACTCCTGAACTAGAAACTGGAGATCTCACTAGTCATAAGAGAATGAGCGCTACTACTGTAGGAATTAGCTACGCGGGGTAATTTTATAGGATCTTAGAATTCGCTCTGTGGACTTTATTCGGGATCTCATAATTCGGTATGTGTGGACAGGGGATCAGATCACCTCCATAAGATATATGGAAAGAAAACCACCCAACCATATTGCTTGTATCAATATCATCGGGAACTCCCTTATTCTCTTTTGACAGTGCCAACTCGATTCTTTCTTTGGGTCGGGCAGTGCCAATTCCATTACTGAGCTTTGGAACCAAAAGTCACTCGCTACCGCCCAAAACACATCTGTTCAAATTAACTGCAGCAATAACTGTTACTAGCCTCACAACATTAGTAGTTGCCTGTCCCCTCCGATCCGATACCTCTTCTTTCACTTATGAGTTGGATTACAGAGGTCCGGGCCCCGCAAAGCAGATGTTATTGTTTACACTAGCTTGATTCTCATAGTAGCGGGTAGAGCCGAATCAGCACTAGTCAATTCTTTCATCTATATTATTATACTACTCAGCGCTGGTCTTTGTACCCAACATTATACTTATGCTTAGTTTGGTTCTATGTCTTACCCCTTACGAGTATTCTTATTTCTATTCTTTAGCTCAACTCTAGGGCTAATAAAAAGTATGTATTATGTCTGACAACGCATCCAATAATATAACTGAGCAGCATAAGAATCCATGCGAGAATAAGGAATTGCTGAAATACACGACCCCATTATAAGGCTTTTCATTAGAACAAGGAAATCCACTAGCAAAAACGAGACCGAGACACATAGCTAAGGGCTTCCATTCCGCTCACATAAGTAGTAGACCTAAGCCGCTACTGACAAAACTTCTAATAGAGGTAACAATACTAGGCTGGTATGGGTACGTATCTAGGCTTACCCCCTCGGGTTCAACCTGTAATTGCAGCTAGCAAGACTCGAACCGATGTTAACAAGTGAATTGAGCTACCGGTGAACAGGCCTACTATCCTTTATCCAATCCTGGCTTCCACCCTTACTGTCCTGATCGTCCTACGTAGTCCAAGCCTTATTGTTTCCATTTTGTCTATTACATGCCGAGCCCCACTTGTGAGCTTCCAAGCCCTACTTGCTTCACTGGACCTTAAGCACATATCTCCGGGCTTTTATTCTGACTTTATTGTTGAAGTAGTGGGTGTACTAGTTCATTACTATACCACTTAGTTGGATCCCTTATTTACGGATTTACTCTTTTACTTAGGTTCGATTCCTTTTAGCAGAGGAACTAGATTCGAATGTAAGGTAAGCAAGTCCGATTTGGATTCAGTGGTTTTCAGTTTTAAACACAGGATAGATAGGCTGAAATAAAGTGAGTGAAGTTGTAATCAATACATAAATAAGTTATTGAGATAGGTGGAGGCATACTGATACTAGAGAGCGGGAACTTAGCCTTGGATAAAGTCGTGGAGAGTCACAGAATTCAAACAATAAGTAGAAACAGGAAGTCAGATTCGAACTTATGGAAGTCGGGATATATCTGCTAGTGAATAAGGAATTGAGTACGATCAGAAGAATGTCAATGGACCCAATCTAATGCAATCTAACCTAAAGAAATGCCTGTCCCCCCCCGGAGTCCAAAGGAGAAAACCACAAAAACAGGATTTCACTCAGTATTATAAGACTGCGTACTGGTATTATAAGTTAACTTATCATATGCCTGGGCAGTAGAGGAATTACACTAATAAGTGGGTACGATCCAGTGTAGTGTAGGGCTTGCTTGGAGTGGCCGTATATTAGTATCATGAGTTAGGGTGTGATCCAGTGCATCTACTAATGGGATAATAATAATAATATGGGATAGGGATGGAGCTAATGCCTACAGAGCTTTCACTGGAAACTTGGAATTGAGTCATTAAGTAAGAGAATTCAATCACTGTTAATAAGACCATATCTATAAACTCACTCTTCCACGGAGGAACTAGAAACCTTCTCTCTTGGCGGGCCGCTACGCTCTTTTCGCTCCAAACTAACTATCCTGGCTTTAAACCTCGCTTTGCTGACCCTCTACTATTACTTGTTTGTTTCCAGTCTTCTAATGCTACATCATATGTTACTTAGCCTACCTGCCTTGTGAACTTATTCATCCTTAAATTACTGTTCCCCAGCTCTAAATACAGTATATAAGGAATTAAATCCAGTGGTAAAAGAATGGACAGGCGCACCACCAGATCAAGTAGGGCCTTCATAAGCAAAGGACTTCAACACATAAGTGAGACTTAGACGTTCCCCAGCGCACTCTTCTTTAGCTACAAACTATCTCATCCCTATGCTCTTGTTTGAAACTTCTCCTCACGGGGATCAATAAGAGATTTCAGAAATAGCTTATTATTCTCTCCCACTTGGTTGTTCCCTTCCCGCAGCTTGTTTACTTGTACTGCTTGCTGTCGGTGTTCTAAGCTATAGACCTGTCTTCTAATCCAGCTTATGATCTTGCTTATAATCCTGCTCGCTCGGATTCCACTTCACTTGCAACTTTACTTACCGCTGAGCTTGATGGTTAAGATCCTTACTCTTTTCTTTCGCCTAACCCTCACTCCCCCTTTGCAATGGAATCCATATCTAATTACCTACCGCTATACACAAAAGTATACTTTCATGATTGGCGAACAAAAATGCATTCTCTTATGCTGCCCTATGAAGTAAACTTTCTTATGCTATGCTGCCCTATGAAGTAAACTTATTGTACGTACGTTGCTTCCATTCTTGAAACAAACCGGACTGTTACTTTATACTTGACCCTGAACTGAAACATCATTTAAGTGCACCGCATCGATTTGGCTTTCACCAACACCCCCTCTCTATATGATTAAACAATAACAGAGAAGGACCAATCAGTGAAGGTTTGAATTAGTTCCTCTGGTCGACCCGAACTCGACTTAACAAGCAATAAACTCAACTTGATACTTTCCTTCCCACTAAAAGCTTAGTAGAATATATAGCATTAGTGAGCGGGCTATTGGACTTTAGAACCTTGCTTTCGTACTTGACTAACCCAACCCCTGTTGCAAATGCAAATACAGAGCTCATTTTTCCCATTCTCATTTAAGTATATTAAGGTAAGAAAAAAGAGGCGCATGCGCATCCCGAACCCCACCTTTCCCACTGTACGTCTCTTAGCCGACCCTTCCTATCTTTGAGTCTAGTCTAACTTTACCGTCTTTCGCTCTTCATTTGCTTAGGAAAGAAAGTGATTGTTTGTTTGTTGAACAACCTTACATTCCTGTCTTTTATTCCTCTCTGGGGCGAGCTATCGGACTAATGATTTGATATGGGCCTATAAGTAGTAGACCAATAGTCGTAAGCATCAGAATGGAATTAAGTAGTCGGAAGCCTTATAACCTCTATAGATAACCATCCTTATTTCCTATTGGCTTATTCATTCTCTTAGAATAATAAAGAAAGTCATTAATTCACGTAGAATAGTTAGTTGCTATTCGAATTTGATTTGTATTGTATGGCACGTGTTGCTGATGTGTTCGGGTATTTCTAATTATAACTACAGTTGTGCTTGTGTTGTGCGGTAGTGTTTCCGCGGCTATCATTCAACGAGCTATAAGGCTAAGGGACCAGGTAAACATACTTCTTCTTAAAATAAGGTATTTCACCTTCCCCTCGGCTTAAGATCTTGTTTATCTTTCTTACTTGACTTGCTTTTATGCTTTCGCTACTGGAACCAAACCCTGTACTACTCTAAATTCTCTAGCTAAAGTGTGAGGCGCCCGCTCCTTTCTTTTATTATACCTCTCTCCAGCTATCAAATCCGTAGTTCACCCATTAGCCCTCCCTTCTTAGATTCTAAAAAGACTGGTCCGGGGATCCTTTGCTCCACTGTGCCTGTGAGCTTGTCCTTACTTAGCTTACTTGTCTGTTGCGCCGTTGCTTGCCCATGTTTGCCCCTTGTAGAGTAAGAGGAGTCAATAAGGAAGCAATTCCTAAGTAAGTAAGACAGAGGAGTAAGGAAGCAATGAAAGTGATTGTTTCATCATACTAAATAGAAGATACTAAAGTTCAGAATTATTCAGTTGGGCCACCACTACTATTAAGTTCTGAACCTTCTCGCTTCGTCTACAACACTAATTGACTTAGCGCCTTTCTTTTATTCTTTTCTTATCTTAATGGCAACACTAGCACTAGCACACCGAACCAACAAGGTAATCATTGTTCCCCACACCCAAGAGGTACAATCAATTTCTGATAACCAACCCTGTTCTCTTTCTAGCCAGCCTACCATATCATGTGTGCTCTTAAATAGGAGCTTATTCTTATCGAGTTTAGGAAGGCTCTATCAACTTTTCTTAACTACCTTAGGAGGGAACTTCAGTCTGCTGTCAACTCTTTAGTAGGAGCGTCAGAATTCAACTCGTTAGTAGGAAAGCACCAATACCAACTAAGCAGTAATAATAGTTCCGGGACAGAGATGCCCTAAGTCGTATAGAATCTCTTGGGGCGCGAGTGCGGGTGCTCTAGCTCTAAGTCGTCTTTTGTTCGGGAATAATACCTTTGCGAATTCGAATCCCAACTGCCATACGTCTATAATATAATACAATAAATAGGAGTTTTTTTATCTCTTAACATAGGAGTTTTTTTATCTCTTTGCGTTAAATACTGGACGTGGACGTCCGGCTGGCTTATTTTATGTTCTTCCTTACCCTATACAAACAACATTCTTATAAAAGTAATTACCATTAGCCTACTGAGATGCGGCAAGGTTACTTATTCATTCACTGGTTCAGCCAAAAACAGCATTCAGGCTGGAACGTCGGTATGGTGTCAAATGTCTTCTTAGCTCATGAAAGAAAGCTCGTGCTCAACTTACAGTGCTCCAACTTCCACAGATTTACGGTGCACCCTAAACTACGTGCAAAAGTTGACTTTCATGGAGCCTATGACAGGCGGGAGTCTTTTCTTGCCTAAAAGCTATGCCCCTCCCTATCCTTCACTTTGATTGTCTGGCTCTTCAAAACGGATAGAAATAGCAGCACGTAGGTAGGGGTCGGTCCTAGTTAATATTTACTAGATTGCTAGCATCGAGAGCCTTTCCTTTAGTTCTTTTTTCATCTGGTCTGGGGCATAGAGTGCAAAAAGACCACCTACTTCGCCATCCTAATTAATTAAGATTTATTTATTTTTCTATTTAATCTTATTACAGGTAAAAGAGGCTTAAGCGAGGTCTAACCGCCTGTTCATCCTAGTCTGAGTAACAAATGAGAAGCCTATCCGGGTGGCCCGAAAGCTCATCTTTTCATTTCACCATCTCTCTTACACGGAGTCTTACTCTTATCAGATAGTTCACAGCATAATGCCAGAGGTGTGCTGCATCATCTTTTTTCATTCACTGGACGTGGACGGCAACAAAGAGAAGAGCTCTATAATCTGCTCTGGTGCTACACTAGTGTAGAAAAAGAGCTCAGGTATTGGCCGGAGGTTAGGTTACCCGGCCCGGTCTACCTCTGATCTCATGCAGACTGACATAGAGAAATGGCAGCCCGGATTCAGGATTTCACATTAATTGAAAGAAGTGCTGTTAGAGTGACATTTGAACTCATCTATTTTATTTAACAAAGAAAAAAGTATTTTATTTAACAAAGAAAGAAGAAACAAGTGTGAACCAATACCTAAAAGAATCACCTTACAAACCAAGCGGTACACGCCCTATTCTATGTCCCAGCAGTACACGCCTCACACCGCCCACCGGCTCTCATTCTTCTTTCTTACAATCCATTCCTCTACTTACTTATTTAATTATGAACATAGGATGGATTGGCTTACACTTGCTCTTTACATGCCCAGGCTCCGTCCGGGGTTTACAAAACGGATAATATCTAACTCAATTCTGTAGTGCACCTCCGTAACTCTACCTCCCCTCCCCTTCTGTCGAGCCGTTTAAAGAATCTTATTACCTCGTTTCCTTACCTTTTTCGATGAACTCAACTACTCGGGAAAGCTTTCAAATAGTCCATTCTATCAAATTTACATAGAGGGTTAGCAGAGCTAATGGCAAATCATGAAACAAAAGGAATAGAGATGCAACTTCATTTACTGTTTTCCTCGCCACTAGAAAAGAAAGAAGGATTCAATTACTGTTTTCGGAAGGCTTCAACACCAACCAGTAGTTTACTCTTTTCCAGAACCTTACTTTCGAACATCACATCATGGATTTCTTATTTATCTATTACGGCTAATTAGATATATATTATTCAATGAGCTTCTTTGGCACTGCGGATTCTATATCTGATTCCCTTTCTCTCGTTGCCAACACAGAGTTGCACCTATCTCTTGCGCCGAGGACCCAATCAAACATAAATCTTAATTGCGCTACTGCACCATAGAAGTATAGTAATTTGTAGCATAGCATACATATTTCTTTTCTTGTTGGTCGGAGTCGAGTTCTTTTTCGCGCTAGTGCAAATCTCATCGGTAGTGTTTTCATCCTATTAATGTGCCTAGTAGGTAGGGGCTATTCCTTATAATAAGTAAGAGTCTTATCCTATAGTCGTATTCTGATAGCAGTTAGCGGAGGCCTTGTTAGTATGAGTTCGAACCTTGCTAGTAGTAGAGGGGCGGCTTTAGTAAAATAAGCTTGAGATGAGGGAATGACAGATCGGGATAAGGGCGAGTAATAGTTAGATCAAGTAAAGGTAGTTCGATTCTGTAGTGGAGAGTGAAAGCTCTAGGTATTAATTCCATGATTATAGGTAGTAGCGTAAGAGCTAGAGACAGTAGTTCCACTTCTATACTATGGGGTGCTAGGTTTTAATAAGGATAGTTAGAACGAGGGGGTGCTAGGTTTTAATAAGGATAGTTAGAACAAGATCGAGTAATGGCAGACTCCCTTTCCTACCCGAGAGAACTAGAGTGACTTGTTTGATTCCTTCAGCAGGTAGTGTTTTTTTCTATTTCCTTATGCGCTATATGGTACTTGTATTTTCTATTGCTAGTGCCAATCTCTTAGGATGGTGTCTCAATCCAATGTCTTGAATCATCGTAAGGAAAGCAAAGCCATACAATAAGTAATAGGGGCCCCACCTTTGAAAGGATGTAGTAGTATTGATCTAAGACTAGTTAGTAGTCGCGATAAGAAGAAAAGCGTGCAAAGGCCTCCAACACATAAGATAGCCTACCTTTCTGGACTCTAAAGCTGACATGACCAACAGAGCCCTATACCCTGGACACTCACTCTGCCGATACTCACTCTAGAACATAAATTACTAACTTTTTCAGGAGATATGAATGAACAACACAACACTTACTTACTGACAAGGCGGTAAAGACAGTGGGCAGCAAAGGAAAGGAAAGAATCATCCTAAAACTCAACTAAAGAAAGGCCCGCAAAGGGAGAAAGGAAAGAATCATCCTACAACTAAAGAAAGGCCCGCAAAGGGAAAGGAAAGAGCATCACAACTATAGGTAATTGTAAGAACTGGTGCTGTGCTCTAGTGAATCAGTATTTTAGTTATCTTGGAATCAGTTTTGTTATTAATCGACTGTTATGTTAGAGGTAAAAAGTGTTTGTTACAAAGAAATCCAATTAGTTATTCATTAAGGGCGGATTCAATGACTCAATTTGTCGCAGACAGCGCCTTTGTGAGCATTAACTGTACTGCTAGTGGAACTATAAATGGGCGTCTCGCATTCATTCTTGGAATCTGGCTGGGGAAAGATAACCCTACCCTTCTGACCACCGGCTTATCCCCTTCCTTGCGTTTAAGGTAAACTTCTATATCTCCTAAGTGACCTTCCGTTCTATAATCAGTATCGGCAAAAGCTAAATAAGCGCATCGAAAGGAGTGAAAACAAAAAGAGCAAGGCAAAAGAGGAGGCGACTACTCTCTCTTTATTCTTTCTTAAAGCATTGATGCATTCAAGAACTGTTTTGATTCTGGGGTTGTGCCCTGAAATGAAGAGACTAAGCGAGCCGACCAAGTGAGAAGCTACATAAAAAGGTTGGTGAACCAGGGGATGGGAAACCTTCCTGCACGGAGAGCACTGAAGACGAATGGGAGCTGATAACTCAATTAGTAAGTCTAAAGCCATGGACTACTCTCTCGTGTGAAGAAAGAAATGTACCAATTCATAGCTCATCATCAATCTCAATGACCAGAAAGAACCTGATGATGTGGTCTTTCCTCTAAGATGGCTAACAGTAATATGCAGAGCGTTGTAAACATGTTCTATTTCACTCCATCCGGGGTTCTTTTCCCCTTTGCCCCTTTTCAATACGGTCCTGCTAAGAAAACAAGAATACGAGGTAGTGTTTTGAGACCGAAGAATCAATTCAATAGTGACCTTGCTTGTCCAAAGCAAAGGAAGAAACACTCGCATCTCTATCACTTAATCCTTATTCGTGTTCTTTTTTGGATAAGAATCGATCCTATCCTCTGTTTGCCTTGGCTGGAATGGAATAATAATCTTTTATCGTTTTAGGTAGTCAGGGATGACAGCTGCCCCAAAGGTTGAATTCAGATCGGATCCCCTTTCCTTCTTAGCTTAGAATCAACTAGCAGTTCCCGATAAAGGAAAATGAACACTTATTTCCGGTTTTGATGTTGTATTTCTTGATGGGAAAAGGTGTTTGTGTGTGAGGCAGAAAAGAGAAGTCAATCCGCCATACATAAATAAGGCTTTCCAGACCAGACCCAGACAATAGCACTAGATTCGCTATCGAAGTCCACATACTTTATATTTCATATGCATTTCCTTAACTTAAATAAATCTACTATACTATAATTCAAGCATAAATTGTGGCCATGGGGGAAGTTCCTTTCGAAGGAGAAGACCTTTGACTGGCTAGCGATTGAATGAGTTGGTTTGCTAACGGGAGAGAATGATAGTTGCGCAAAGGCTATAGACTACTTTCGCCTACATTTTCAATCAGAGTATCCGGATTTCAAAGAAAAGGAAAAGGAGACAATTTAGTGGACCACGGATGTCAGCACCTTATGAATGGGTAGGGCCCCGGTCCGGTTTGGGTAGGGCCCCGGTCCGGTTTTGGAAGAAAGAATTCTCAGAATCTGTGTTTTTGTCTTCCCGACACAGGGAGCAGAGAGCCTATTCGTCAACCTTCGGATAAGACATAGATAGGCCGGCCCCTTAGTCTATAAAAGCAGAAAATAAGGAGTTAGTTTACAAAGCCAGAGGTGTTACCGACACAGGGAGTGTAGAGCCCGTTTGGAGGCCGGCAGGGAAGAAATAGCTTACTTCCGCTACTACAGCAAGGAAAGGCAAAAGTCAGTTCACTACCCGAAGTGGTAACCGGCACTAACTAAAGTCCAAAGCTCACATTATCACTTATACCTAACCATACATTTACCTAACCATACATTTCTTTGTGTTGAATGAATACGAGTGTGTGTTTCTTTGGGTGAAGTAAACTCCGTTAGCGCAAACATTAAGTTTACTCATTTACTTGTATCATTTCGAATTAATCACTCGCTTCATATATTTTGGAGATGGTAACATTACTCCTAACTTTCACAGAGGCACGCCACCACCTCCATATGATAGAAGAAGAAACCTTACTCCACGTTAAAGCAAAGAAAAGAACATAGGGAATAGAACTGGTGCCTATATTGTTTGAGTCTGTCTTTCCTCTCTCGAGAACTATATGTCACCGTTTACTCTTCTACTCAGAGGTATGGATGATCCTAACTACAGATTACAGGATGAACGTTAGACTTGCATTATGATTTATCGTACAAAACCCGTATCTTGAATTGCGTAACCTTATGGCCTCGCTCGCCTCACCAGCACCCCTGGCTACGTGCAACCTAGAATTCTATAGGTAGAAAAATGCTATAGGTAGAAATAAGGCAAGCAGACAGGCAAGCAGACAAGACACTACTACCCAAGCAACGTATAACTACTCTAAGTCGTATGCTGTCCGAGCTCAAGCCCCTTCTTAACCGCGCCTTTCCTGTATCGTTGACATTAGTAGTCACTTGCCTGATTGGTGCAATCAGACTCGAAGGTAGTGGAGTTAGGTTGAAAGCAAGGACAGTGAGACCAATAGCCTGGAAAGTCGGAATGGGATCGAGAGGAATTAATGAATCTTTGTAAGTGGTGTCAGACCGAGGGAAGGCATAGGTTCGAAGTGGCAAATCAGAATGCAAGTAATAGTTTGGTGCTATAGTATCCAGTTCAACCCGGTGTTCGATCTCCCCTGTTGCTAATTTCTGCAATCTTATAGGCACGGGTGCAATTCCTTGCTCTTTTTACTAGTCCTATGAATTAGTCGCTGGGTGCACTAGATCCACCCTCTCCTGTATGCCCGAGCTCAAGTAAAGTAATAAGGAAAGTTATACTTAGCTAAGAGCATGGGTCCCCTATAGTAGTTGTCTGGCCCCAGTTTTCTTATATCTTATATAAGTGGTGGTTTTCTTCTAGTCAACAGAAGAGTACTTGTATAGTTCGGCTGGTGAGGGCACTGCTCCATTCTGAGTATCTTAGCTTCCCATCTTGCCTTTGCTTGGTTAGTTCTGTATTCTTGTATTGATATTCCCTACTCCGCCATGTTTTGAGTTAACATATTCCAAGTAGTAGTCGGCTCCCTAGTCTAGAGTTTCAATCATAAAAGTAGTGGATCGATTCTTACTTAAGCGCTATAGTTTGATAGTGCCTTCTAGTAAAGCCTTGTAGTAGTATTTTTCTCTATCGGGTTGTTTTGAATGATATAATGGGGACAGTTAGAAAGTAATATAGTGCCTGTCTGGGCAGGGTACAAGAATAACTCTGGAAATATGGAATTTCGCTAATTAGTAAAGTAATGAGAGCGGAGCGAGGGGAGTCAGCAATAGTTGTTGGTCAGTTAGAAAGTAAGGATCCGGGAAAGAGTTACTAGGCAGTGTTGTCTGAGCAAGCAACGTCAACGCTAAGCAAACTACTTACATTACTATAATAAAGCAAGTATAATTACTAGAAGCAGACTAATAGCAAATAGCACATGAGAACACACATATCAATACTCATATTAATATCATACGAAAAGGATAGGAGAGTAAGAATAAGGGAGTATGGTTTAGGGCAAATACGAAGAAAGCGCATAGGAGGGCCGAGTTCAATCTATTTATGTAGTAGTTGAGTCTGCTAGTGAGTTTAGCTACATTCTCCTTTTTTTGAATAGAATGTCCGAAGAGGAGTAGCCCACCGCACTTTCAATCTTTTTCGCGAGATCATTCCCTTGGTCTTCCTCATAATTCAGTAGTCTATACGCCTAATGGAGTTTACTTAGTGGAGTCTCCTTACTCTTTTCATTCATGAGCTAGTTCGATCGATTCAAATCCCGAACTTAGAAAAGCGTCGGACGCCTTGTAGTACTTGGTGAGCGGATAGAAACCAGTCGAAAGATCAAAGCTATTATTATTAGCAGTTACACAAGTGAATTGAATAAGTCTTCTACCGAGGGTGACTGAAAACAAAACATTAGTAGCACAAAGCAAAGGACTTGGTAATAGAGCGGTGCTGGCAATCTGTATTATCTTATATAGAAATAGAAATCATCCAATGGAAAAAACAGAACTAATGGAATTGCAGAAAAGAGGCTACGGTTGGAGTATAGAGCTGTACCCTACCCGGATACAGAGATAGAAAAAATGTATAGTAAGTAGAAGAATACATAAGGAGAAGACGCATAAACGAGATCCGTAGAAGAAGAAAAGAAGTATTAGAAGCTGGAGCAGGGGTATGAATCACAAGTGGAAAGATATGAAGCTGTATCCGGAGTAGGAACATAAGCCAGAACTACAGTAAGCACATCCGAAGTAGTGTATTTAAAGCATGTAAGTAAGCAATGGAAGCTAAGGTTTGATATCAATAGCGAAACGAAAGGCGAGGTGTTGTGGTCGATGTATCAGCCTTATCAGTAGTGGATGCATTCTCTACTTTCTTTCCTTTATCTTGTATCAATATGACAACAAGTGGTTTCTTTCGTTCTTGCTCCCAGTGGTGTGTAAGGTTGAAGAGCCGATCCTATGTCAATGTTAAAGAATCCGAGTTAAGATAGTGAGCCTAGGTACCCTACGACACAGCCCTATTCTTTTGAGTAGTGGTTCATCTTATCTTAGTATCGGTAATGAAAGCCCTAGTTTCTAGTTTCAATGTAACAATTAGGGTTATCAGTCGTAGTTCCCATCCAACGAGTTAAAGTATGCCATTAACGAGTGTTAGGTCCTGGTTCTGATGGTAATACCGCTGAGTTGACTTCTGACTTCTGTATTTGATTCTCATAAGCGCTGGTGTCCCTCTTTATTGGATGTTTTCTTCTTTTCTTGTTGGCGTTAGTGCCAATCCCCCCTACACCATATTCTTTGTTACAAAGTGGGGTCGCTGATCCTTTCTTTGGCGCTTACTTATTAGTTGTATTTAGAGCCTACCGCTACTGGGTTTGTTTTATTCCTTTGCTTCCCCTATTTCCATCCTGTATTTACTACTTGAGAGACAGAGGCATAGTAGTTTGTTTGATGTTCCTACTTTTGAGACATAGGCGTAGGTGCACAAGATAAATAGCACGCACTACTAGTAGGGGGAGATCAATTCTTTCTTTTAGTTAGCAACTCTGGTCTTAGCGTTCTACAAGTAGGTGAAGGTCTTGTTGACATTGTTTAAAGCATTGGGATCAGCAGCTAGAGAACTCAATCGAGCAACACAAGAATAGTGGAAAGATAAGTTAAGGCAGCAAGACCTTATAGCTAGGAAAGCTAGACTGAATAGGGCGTACTAGAGAGTCAAAGTAGTCAATTTCTAGTATAAGTAAGTGTGTGGGCATTATCAGACTTCTCGTAGTAGTAAGAGGCTAGCACATCTAGGTCTTATAAGTAGTAAGCAGAAGAGTTGAACCCAACTAAACAGTAAAAGAATGAATACAAGAAAGAGCCGGAATGAAACCGACGCTACAAAGAATGCAACACTGCCCACACACCCCAAAGAGATTGAACTTGATGTTGATATCGGATCCTATGCGCGATTATTGGTGCTCGGGGGAAGAACTAACCTGCCATTAACGCCTAAAAGTCCGCAGAAAGCCCAAGCAGTAAACTCTTGTATTTGTACCAGGAAGGCATTCTTATGCTCGAATAGATGTCTTCTACTGTTGTTAGTATCCCATGCCCTCTTTGGATTGATACAAAGTGCTTCTTGCTTTCAACCTAGCACTCATGCCTAGAAGTCTGACTTACTGTCCCATCATCTCATAATTGCTTACTAAATTCTGTATGCCCCGATTCATACTTAGGTTCATGCCTTACATTCAAGTACTCGCCTTATTCTTATTGTAGTCGCATAGTAGCTTCAAACTTATAATCCCGCCTTTCATTTTTGAGTTGTAGCGTAAACCCCCTCCTGACTCCTATTCTGACTGTCTTGCCTTAGCGTCTTGCTTTACTTACTTTTCAACTATCCGATAAGGCTTACCATAATAGATCCAAGGCTCTTACTCCTAACCTCGATTGTGCATTTCACATTGGAGTCTTCCACCCCGGACTTGTATTTTGTTACTCCCAGGGTGAATTCTATAGCTATCCACATCAGGTCTTGCTCTACTTGCTTCAAAGCTGCCGTACCTAGTCTACTTACTCATAACTTTCATTATCATTTGTAACACAAAAGAAAACATATATCAGTACTCGCCCAAGAACTAGTCTATCTATGCATCAACATAGTTATAACGCTCCCACTCTTACTAGCCTACATCTTATTCTAGGGATCCTGACCTCCATTCTGTAGTTACTCCTTTCGAGGTTAAGAACTCCCGCCACTACCTTGGACTCTTTGTGTAACACTAATGCCTTAAAGCATTGCTTTCAACCGGAAACTTCTTTCTGGAAATCTGATTCCGGAGCTAATGAGAGTTGAACTGCTATACTTAAGAGAATGAAGTCACCAATCAGGACCTGGCTGATGGAATAGAACCTGGGCGCGCATGATACCTCAACTCAAAACCGGCGAACTAGTGCTACCAATGCTACAAAAAAGAGTAAATAGGAATATGGGCGGGCGCAGTCGAAAACTTCGATCCGGAATACAGGAGCAGGGTAGTTAGCATCAGATCAGCTAGCTTTTAACTAGGAAGCGAGGATCAATAGCCGTACCGAGTATAATATACAAAAAAATGGTTAACCTTCCGAGCATGGGTATAGGGTTGGTTCTAGATCCATTATTCCATCTGTACAAATACAGTTCAGTTCCTCTTTCTTCCTCCGCTAGCCTCGTGAAACAAAATGCTTCTGGTCCTGTCTTCAAAAAGGTCCGATGCCTATCAATCGACAATTCCATCCTTAAAAAAGTGTTTTGTACTATAGGCCCAGTCTACATCTTTCCTATGCTCCGTATCTATCCACTGGGGAAGCTTACACACACTATCTTATTATCCCGACGGGGGGGGCAGGGCATAGCTAGCTGCATTTTTGTTAGCAGAGGGATGGCAATTCCAGGATTCGAAGCTTTTTCCGCTTTAGACTAGACCCGCAGGCTGATTCCATTCATTCCGTTGAGTCAACATCATACACGGCAGCCTTGAGTGAATGACCTATAACCGGATTTAGAAGAAGGCCTTCCGTCGAATCCACTCGATGCATTAAAAAATACTGGATAGTCCCGTAGAGGCCTATCGCCTCATCAGCCACACCTAGGCGCCCCCTCACATGAGATTGAAGTATTCCACAAAGGCAATGCAATGGCTGTTCACATTGTATACACACACCAGTTATTTAAGAATAGTGATTAGGAACTCAATGAAAGGAAAGCCGACACCAGTTCCCGAGAGTTAATGCTGGGGCCAATAAAGAAACGGAAAGGTGTGTGCATGCAAGTAAGACTCGACTAGCTAGAGATGGGCCACCGCGGATGAGTATTCATTCTATCTTTGATCTTGTCAGTCAATAGGTTGATGTCAAACTTATCTTCTCCTTTATCCCGCCCTAATATATATACATTGGAATTAGGTTTTTGATCTTGTAAAACTCCCTACGTTATACTTAGGGCTTATCCACCTTTCGAATTCTCAAACTATGATGCATACATATTCCATGAAGCATGAAAACTCCAATGAAAGTTGTCCTTACCATACCTAGCATTGGGAATTATGGATGGATGGAGCTCCGTCCGTGAGTCAAATCTTGGAAATCTACGCTATAGTCTTACTTCTTTCCATTAAGAGAAGAATCACCATTTATTATCTTAATATAGATCAGACACAGGATCTTCAGCAGCATCGGAAAAGGATCATTAGAGCAATCAATGCTGTTTCCATAAATAAAGAAAGGGGAGTATGAATAAAGGTAATATTGTAGCCGTGGAGTTAGCGCCCCGACGGAATCAGCCGGATCAGATACAGGCTTTGAATCTCGAGGTCAGCGTTTAAGGCCAAGCTAAGAAAAGAAGGCAAAGATATTTATTGGCTATCAAAAAACACGGCAAAACGAAAAAAGATGATTTACATGATGCCGGCAATGAAGGAAAACAGAGTCGCTACCTTTTTTGCCGGGAAAACGAAAAAAGTCAGTCTGTTTTGACCTCGCAATGAAGGAAAACTGAGTCGCTACCTTTTTTGCCGGGTTTCCATAACTTTTCAGTCTGTTTTGACCTCGCAATGAAGGAAATTTACAAAGCTAACAAAAAACCCGGGTTTCCATAACTTTTATTTTCTTTGACTCTTCCGCTCCACTCTTTCAGTAACTCTTTCTCAGCTTAGCTCCACTCTTTCTGCTTAGCTCTACTCTTTTGGCCTAGTCGATGGGAACGATAGCTAGGAAAGTCAGAGTTACGTGCCCCATAGTAAGCCGTCGATAAAGGAGTGGGCTCTATAAAGTCAAGAGTCCGTCTTATTTGGTTGCGCCCAGTTCTATTCTTTCTACTAGGTAGCCTAATGCTATAGTGTAGTGCTTTATCCGGATATTGGTATATTAGTATACAGTAACTTTAGCCAGCAGCCTAAGCCAGCCCAGCAGCTAGCAGCTAAGGCTGCCCTTGATCTGAGTACATATGGTATGGTAAATGCGGAATTAGACTAAGTAGTAACAGAGTTAGCCTCACACATAGGCATTTCAGGCAGGAAGTTCGTTTTAGTTGGTAGCCGGATGAGAAATCATAAAGCCCGGGCGGGGGTCCCGCCCCCGGAAGGATTACGTCCCTTGCTTGAAGGACTATAGCACAGAAAAAGGTACTGAGCATGGTAGATAGCTTCCTACCATTACACTTTAGAAAGCCAGTAACAAGATCGAGTATGAGTAGCGCTTTCACTTCACGTCTTTTCTTTCTTCACCACGACCCAGCTTCTATTGAATAAGCGTAAGGAGATGTCGATGATGAATAAGCGTAGTAAGGAGATGTTGATGAGGGGATAAAAGAATTAGCTTTGGTTCATAGCTTGAATCAGTATATCCTGAAGTAACGTAAGGTAAGGAGTGTAGCTAAGCCGGAAAGAGAGATCGAGTTGAGTCTCTGGATTGAAAGAAGCAAGTCACAGACTAATAGCTGGGAAGACAGAGTTTAAAGGCGGGATAGTCAGTTTGAAGCTAGATCAGTGCCCGGTGTGTTATAGAATGCAAATAAGTAAAAGGTTTCCGAGTTGCTTGGTCGCTAACAGATGAAATAGGAATATCAAAAAGGCGGCTATGTTCCGACAACGAGAGTGGAACTAAAGAATACAAGTGGAAATAGGGAATGAAGGGATCAATTACTTGAGCTGCTGACAAACAGGCTTACTTTCCTAGGTTAGATAGAGACCTGGCTACCGGTCTTTAAATCTGACTTTCCGTCCTCAATGCCTATGTGATAGCTTTAGTCTGCCCCGCCTTACGTTCACTCCTTCACTAATACACCTGTTCTCATAACTAGAGAGCCGGATCACTACCTCCTCTCGGAAAAACTAACTCTAGGAATACGGAACGTAGCTAGCGAGTAGCAGAACCGTATAAAGGAGCTAAAGAGTGAAAGTCGTAGTCGGTGTCCCCGCGGGTTCGTTCTTTTGTCGCTCTTAGGCTAATTCTGATAGTTGGTATTGAATTAGTACGCCTAGAGTCATATAGTAGGTCTGTGCTCCTATTCTGTTTGTTATTATAAAGAAAAGAAAAGAGTTGACCTCGCCTTGATACAAGCAATCCATATAGTGTTCATTGCTACCTATGCTACGCTACCTATGCTATTAAGTCAGAAAAAACCTATGTATGCTATTAAGAAAAAACCTATGTATGCTATTAAGAAAAAAGAGATAGTGTAGTGGCTATCAATAACTCCATCAATATAGTATAGGGTTATACAAGCAATACAGTAAGGTTATACAAGCAATATAGTACTAATGGATGAAACAATCAATAGGTCAAACAAAACACATAAGTGGGAATCCAACTTGAAACAAAGAGAACAACTTCTACTTAAAGGGCTTACCTCACCAACTCGCAATTGAACTACTGATAGCAGGAACCAACCTACTTCTATTAGAAACTACCAACTATAGGTCTGCCTTTCCTTTCTTTTAAACAAGCACTACTGACTACGAGCCTACCCTTCCCTTATTGAGGAGAAGAGGATTTCAGTTAAGAGCAAACAAGCATAATATAATGGCGTTAGTGAGCCGGGTAGGCGATAAGATTTCAAATTCCGCATTGATATAATAGGCTGACACACCAATGAAGTAAATGTATGCAGAGTAGCCTTAAGTAGGTAAGTAAACCATATTCTTTCATTATGCATTTACCTTCTTTGATGTTTTTGTGCTCGAGTAGCATTCTGTATTTGTGGTTGAGAGCGCTCTGTAGTTGAGGTTGGTTAGTGACTTTTTCTTTCATGCATACCCTAGCGCATGACCCATCCTTTCATACCCGCTCACTCACTTTAGACTTCGCCGTGTAGTGAACTTACTTAGCGCTTACATTGGTGATTTACTTACCGCTTTTCAAAGTCGTATCGCACAAGGTCTACTACTTATTAGTTGAAACCCTCTACTACTATTTGCTACTATAGAGTTCAATTCTTTATTTACTACTACTTGAAAGGCAGGAGGGAGCGACATACTTCATTTTGTAGCAAGATGTTATATCGGGGGAAATGCAAAAGACTAGATCCACATGTGAAGGAGTCAGAAAAGTGTTTAGGGTGCCTATATAATATATGATAATTAAATAAGTCATTGAAGAGTCAATAAGTAATAAACGCATTAATAAACCCATGAGCACTTGGCCGGGTAGTGGCTTGCCTGCTTGGCGAAGAAAAGTTAGTAGATCCATTCTCATCAGCAGTAGGTGGATTCCCGGTTGATAGTTAAAAGGTAGTAGTTGGTTTCCGAGTTTAGAGTTCCGTCCCCTTGTTATCGGTGTTCTCATTCCTTTTATCCTTTTCTCATTGTAACAAATAGCAGTTCGGGTCTATCCCCTTATACGCTAGGATTCGGATCATACCCATGCTTAGTACGCCCTAGCTTCTACTAAACACATATCAATATAAGTCAAAAACAGAATACTGATTCATTGAATAACGAAGTGAACAAACGCTTGGAAGCTAGCAAACAAAGACAGACACGATATTCAGTAGTAGTAGAATTAAAGCAAAAGGGTTCGGACTGAGATGAAGCAGTAGAAGGCTACTATACACTTGCGATTGGGTACGTCTTATTTGTCCACAAAGATATACTGCTAGGTGGGAGCGGAATAGCTGCAACTGGGACTGATAGCAAAAGGATATAGGCTCGGAGGCAGTAAAGCAATGCTTCACATAGTCTTTGTGGTAGTCTTTAAGGCGTTGTTGTGCATTCTTAAAAACAGTAAAGCAAACCTAAGAGACGGTAGGGAAAGGATCCGTATCGTTAATTAGAGAATGTAGTTAGTGAGTAGCGTACTATCTGGGGGGCCAATACCTTGTTAAGAAAGGAGGCCTACAACTAACTAAAGGAATGAAAGGCGCTAACAGATTTTAAACGATAGGAATTTCAAGCTAACGGAGCTGCACTTGATACTGAAGATCCTCCAGTCGAGACAAGGTCAAGAGCATAAATCAATTACACGACTAAAGTCGTGAGTAACGAAGGAAACTGTTGATAAAGTTATTGGATTGGAGTCGGCAGGGAAGTGACTTGCTTATACTTATACAATAATGAGGTGCGGATTCATGTACCATTGACCCCGGAGCGGTAAAGAATAAGTCAAGCTTCAAGAGAATCGTATAGCAAGCGGAAAGAGAGGGTGGATTTGGCAAGAATGGATCCATTCTGCTTCAATTGTTGGCTTGATCATCATATGGAATCGGGTAAGAAAGATTCTTTTTGTATAGATATAGGGGTAATCGAGTTGGAATTGCGGACCCCAAGTCAGCATTCAATTTCTATCTCCTTATGCGTGTTATGCCCTATACTTCGTAGCTCCACGACCTCTTACTTTCAAGTTAAGAATTCATTCATTCAATCTTGAGAGCGCCGAGTATAGATAATGATGTACAGATTTCATTTGCATTTGCAACTCCAACAAACTAACTCCCCCACCGTTACAGATCAACTAATCCGCCTCGAACTTCGAAATAAAGACAGACGTGTTTCGCGCCTTGCGCCGAGGAAAACAAACGGGAAAACTGGCTTCTGACTCATACATTAGCTACACGGCTTCTGCTGCTTCAGTCTAACCATTTTCTCATTGGAGTAGTTGAATAAGATAGAGGTAAGATAAGGTAGTTGCTTGTCGAGTGAAATCCTGCCTTGTTCTCCCGCCTGTGCATTCTTATGCTGCTTGTGGTTAGTTCTGGGATTCAGCCCACACCAAAAAGAATCATGCTTACCTCATTCTTGAATTAAGGTTTCGTAGACTGATAGACAGGAAAGTAAGCAAGCCCTAGGAGCAAAGGATATCAGAAAAGTATGTGAGTAAGCAAGATTTAGATGTTAGGATCCCAGACAAAGAAGTAGTACACTAAACCCAACAACAAGCCAAGCAAGGGCAAGGGGGCATGAGTAGAAGAAAGAAAGTCAATGGGGGCACGCATAGCAAGCACTCAGTTTGAAAGCAAGCACTGGAGGAAATTCTGATTTCAACAAATGAGTTTTGGATTGATATGGAGGGAGTGACTGGACAATAGGCATGCAAGGCAGTAGCGTAAGGCTAAAGTACAGTAGATCCGGTTTTGGTTCCCGGGGCATCTGGATGTTGAGTTTTAGGTTGAAACCGAGGAGAGATACACTGAAATGCAGCAGTGGGTGTTACAATCAAGGTCGGCAGCTATACAGAAATCAAGCAAGCATGGAGTTTACGAGGGGGATCATTGGACATGTTTTATTGAGTCAGAGTTTAAACACTACCTCCACTCCTTTACTTGCATCCTGGACTGCCTTGCTTGAGAACTAATGCTGCCTAATAGAAATATGAATTGACCTGCATCTAACTTTCCATACCGCCCTATAAAAGAAGCCTAACTTATCGTCTTTTGTCTTCTAATCGACTCTTCCATTACTTTCTTTAGTCTTGCTTGCTTTACTGGCTTATCTATTAGAATATATTATCCTGTTTGTTTTCACTTAATATTAATATGTGCTCCATTGTTTTCATATGATAGTGTTCCGGATTGACTCTTCTACTGTTGAGTCGAATTCCTAACCTGGGTATCCTTAGCCCGGTGTCCTAAGTACTAATGCAGTTCCATTCCCCCCATCCACGCCAAGTAACCTTTCTCTGACTAATAGATTTAGTTGCCATACGGCTTACTCGCCCCAGACAGGACAGGACAGACATATGAGATTGCTCCTTACACGTAGGAATGTGCTGTCAACTAATCCGAATTAACCTAAGGCAAGCAATAAAAAAACGAGTACTATATACTGGGAATCCCGCTAATAACTACCTGAATTAAATTACTACTACCCGAAATCGAATACTAATAAAAACCAATAACGTTAGAATTTCACCAGATAATAAGAGTTGAGCTCGGGAAACCTACTTCGAACCTTGCTTTACCTTATCTTTAGCCCCATCTTATAATACCAGCTAACGCTGACCTTGGTTTTATTCTATCTTTTAATATGATTGATATTATGAAATTCAGTATTCAGTTCACGTGTATGCTACTGAAATAGACTATTGACATAGATATCAGAAGAAAAGGCAAAGCACTAAGCCTGAGAATTGGTAGTGATAGAGCAGAGGGGCAATAGAGCAGTGGAGCTAAAGAGTTAGGCCTGGACGTTAATAGATATAGTAAGGGGCTGGGGATGTACCTAGATCAATAAGGCTGGGGCTACTACTACTGGACTACTACCGTGTTTAAGTAATTAGCGTTCACTCTTATACTAATAAGATAAGAATTCATTCAATTACCCGTATTTCCACTTCGATACCCCCTGATCCGATGCTCGTTCTTCTACTGCTAGAGCTAATTCTAACTTTGCCTACACATCCTCTGGTTCTTGCTTCCGGGGTATTCTTTTCTTCAATACTTATCGCTCTAAGTCACTGCCCTAGATCTTACCACTATTGTTACTATTACTATTGGTCTTACCGCGACTACTATTAGTACTTCCGCCTGGTTTCGTAGGCTTCAAATATAGACTTCCCTACTTGCTGCCTAATCTCATACTTATTAGTGCCGAAGCTAATGCGTAGGAGCCTGTCTCTACTGGCTTTGCTTCTTTCATTACTACCCTAAGATCCGCCCTTACTGTCTCCGGGTCTCTCTCGCTTCCATGCCTCTACTATCTTAGTTCCATCCTTACTTCCTAGTCCGAACCTATTTCCCCCTTTCGACAACCTAGCAGCACTGAATAGCAAGTCAGAATAAACCTTGACTTGCGGAACTCTACTTAGTAGTCCAAAACCCCGGACTTTGTGTTAGCCCACCGCTCCCGGCTTTCCTTCTGAAACTCCATACCGGGGTTGTCACATTGTGATTCTAGGTTATCCCACCACGATAGGACAGAATTGAATGAACTCTAAACTAGGGATCTAGAGTTACCTACTATCTATTAGAGAAATTCACTAGTGCTTTCTTTTATGATACTTTACCTGGGAACTTAGCCCTTTATCTACTCCCCATTAGCCTCACCTCCCTGAATATGAGTATTACTTTGCTGCGTGTCGGTATTGCTTTCCTTCCCCTAAGTCTTACTTTACTTACCTCGGATCCGAACTACTCTTCTCTAACTCTTAAGCTCCTGTCTCTAGTTCTCCAACTAATAACTCAATACCTTCACCTACGCAATCCATGCTATTCTTATGCTCCTATTCGGGGGCTTAGGGAAGTATAGGCTTTCAATTCACTATAAGCTACATTAGTTGTACTCAATGTGGGATTTCCCATCAACACAAAAGAAGTGCTGCTAGAGTGAATTTGTAACTAATCCATTTATTGGAAAGATAGGGAAGCAAGAAGACAAGTCACTTAAGACTGAGCGCGGCAGCAGCAATTCTTTCATTCGATGCCTCACCTTAGTTTTAGCTTGTCGTCTTGTCTGCCTGCTTGGCTGGCGCTTGGCCTAATAAACTACCGAAGAAAATAGAATAAAGTACCATATGACAAAACATAGGTAAATAGAATAATAATAGTAGCCCGGGGAACAGGTCAGTCAAGTAAGAATATGGGACAGTGTAGTCAGAATGGGAGTCAGAATCCATCCTGTAAAAAAGAGTCAAACAAAGTAAGTTGTTGGTTCGGTTCCCCAGTCTCTAGTGACATTCTCCCCAATAGTAGCCATTTTTTCTATTGTTTTGTATTATTCTAAAATTAGTATATTAGTATATAGTAACTCAACTCAGTAGTTTGGTACCCCTACTGAAATTATAATCCCGTGTATGAACATAGCCTTAACTTTAAATAAGTAGCTAAATTGGGTGTAAAGTAAGTCTGATTTTGGAGCATGAGTCTATTAAGATCGACTATCTGGTAAGGTTAAGCTCGAGCCACCGCGGGTAATTCTAAGAAGTAGCATAAGAGGAGTTGGCTTCCCAGTTGCTATTTAGAGTCTATTAGACCAGGGGCTTAGTCTGCTTGTCACCAGTCCGATTCTTTCAGTTAGTAGTTAAGCCTAGCCTAGGTTCCTTGTTGTTTAGTTATCATAAGTAGTAGTTCGCTTATAGGGTTAAATACACGTATATGCGATCAGTAAAGTAAGCGTGGGAGCCCAGCCCAGAGTAGTGGAATCAGTGACATTAGTCGAGGAATTCCAGTCCAGATAGTAAGCCTGCTTGTCGTCTTGTCTGCTTGGCGAGTGTAACTGCTGTTGACAATCATCGAACCACTTTTTCTACTACCTTAACTAGAAAAGAGGAATTGCCTTACTAACTATTAGAGCTGGACCGGGAATAGAGAATGGAACCCCGGCTAAATGGATTGATTCTGTTTTTCGGGTGACATTACTGTGTATCAAACAAACCAAACCCAGTAGGTAGGTCTTCTTATTACTGGCTTGATTCTTACTTGCTTATTGACTTATTCAATTCAGTATTCTATTATATTAATACAAACAAGATAGTATATTATCTATTCTCTTATAATAATAGTAGCATGTGATATTATCTATTCTCTTATAATAATAGTAGCATGTTTTCTTATCTATTCTCTTATAATAATAGTAGCATGTGTTTTCTTATCTAGTTTTTCATTGAATTGGGTCAGGGCAACAGCTATACTTTTTGCATTGTATATTAGGGTTTGTTCCGGTGTCAAGTAAACATATCATTACCATAAGTAAACATATTTCCTATAAGTCAAAAAACAGCATTCTTATTCTCGAACGTATCTTTCCTCTAGCGATATGAGCTTAACTTCCCTCGACAACACACCTATTATTATTAACCTACTCTTAGTATCCTTAGCCTGGCCCGGTATCGTTACTCGGAAGCTTCCACCCTATATCTTATGCTCAAAGACACATCAGCAGTAGGGAGAGTAAGACCAGTGGTAGGAAATATAAGTTTGAAAGCGACATTAATAGGCGTTAGGTTAAGGTTAACTCTCCAACTAAAGAATAAGAGCGAGGGATGGTAGACCTGCTGTCAGTGATTCGATCCTTGCTAGTAGAACTTTCAAGTCGTAGGTGAGGTCTAATAGGACGGATACTTCAGTAGGGCGCGCCCTAAGACTCTTAATTCGAATAAAGAATTGAGTTGAGCTACTGACTATGCCGAAACACAGGCTTTCGCTACTGCCCAGCATCCTCTCTATCCGTTGTTTGAGTCACCGATGCTAGGGCCTCAGTCTTCTTTTGCTTGCTTTGAGGCTTGCTTGATGGTTTCCATTTATTAGATACTACGTTCAACCTACCTATCTTTCCCACGAGCCTGCCTCTTCTGTCCTTTAAACTATACCGGACGCGTCTAACAACCAATAAATCCACTAGTGCTTCCCGGACTTGTATCACTACTAAAAGAATAAACCTACTATACTATATTTAAGGATAAAGTATCTGTAGGCGCTACACTCTTTTTAGAACAAAAAGAAATGTAGTTATTCTGCTTTTGTAGCTCGATGATGTTACTGCGTGGTGTGATATTCCAATGCCGTATACCATACCATGCTTCTTCTGAAGACTATGTCCGCCTAACCAGTCCTATAATTATGAGTAAAAGGCCTAGCCCGGGTACCCTGACTCAAGACAGGAGCTCGTTCACGCCCCTGCTACGACTAAATTATGCCCTTGCCAGCAACACGTAGAACCATCATTTGCGAACTATACCTTCACCGCTCCATTCTCGATTTTAGAATTTACGCTTTTACTTCTTAGTCGAATTACTAATTCCGAGTTGAATTCAGTATCACCGAGAAACCACTGAGTTCTGACTTCTGTCTTGAATTCATCCAATCCATTACTCACCATAGAGTTGATCCACGCCCGGAAACAGACTCTTCTACTACTGAAGTGAATTCTGGGTTGATGGTTTTGTCTTCCATTAAGGCCCTCCATTACGAGTTGCGAGCTCAATTCTGACTGTTGAGGTTGGCCCACTCCCGAGTTGGATTATAAAAAGCACTAGCTCAATTCTGATCTCATTTTGGTCAGCAGTAAAATCCTATTTCCTCTGCAAAGTTACCAGTGCCATTATTAGAAGCAATAGCTTTATTCCGATGTTGGTTGATGTTTAGTTCTGTAGTTAATAGATAGGATTCCCTACTTGTTAGGTTGACTCTGTTTACTCGTGTGTTTCATTCCGGCCGTAGTTCGCCATGAACCAAGCAGAATTATTATACTGATGTGTAGCGAGTTCTATTCTTGCCGGGTCTCCCCGCATTCCCACGACTCGTATAATGGTTCCAAGGCCTTCGAATTTTAGGCCATATAGGCAGGCACTAACTAGTTAAAGAAGAAAAGCCAGCAAACTAAGGTTGGAAATGGCAAATCTGAATTCGAGCAAGGCAGCGGTAGAATTGCCCGTGTGTGTGCGGCCTACAACTCGGAAGTACAGGTAAGAGAATCAAACAAGTCAATCAAAGAGTAGGTATCAGATCAGAAGAAATAGAACACTGCCCGGCAAGGCTAAAACACACTAGTTAGTAATGCTTAGAATAAAGAAAACACTAGCGCCGATCAGACTAAAACAAGTGATAGAGACCCGAGAGCCTCAATCAAAGGCAGGACTCGAGCTAGTGCTTACAAGGCTCTTAACTACGGCTAGCAGACCCTAACTCGGGCCAACACTACCGACAATAGATGAAAAAGCAAACAAACGGATAATGAAACTCAAAACCCGGGAATTCCCCGTCCTTCCTATCTATTTGTCTTTAACAGCTGATCCGGATCCACCAAGCAAGTAACCCACTCACTTAGAACTTGTACCTTAGCGTCGTTGCTTGGCCCTGCCCTGCCTCAAGCCGGGTACACTAGAGAATGCAACCGCGGACAAAAGCCTTTCACGACGACCTGATAGCCTGCACCTCTTTACCTTAAAAACACATCTCTTGGATCTACTGCCCCTGGCCTAAAGTCTCTAGTTCATCTCGCTCGGTCTATCGATCGGGCACCTTACGTATGAGTTGTTTTCTTCGGCTTACTTGCTTGTCTCTGACTTTAGAGTGGAAGTCCCCTAACCTGGAGGAGGTACCTTGTCTTCTTGCCTACCTATTGTATTAGTGTCCTTGGGCGGGTACCCTTACTTTGAATACAAGGGAGAGTGGTTTCAGGACTTGTAGCAATGAAGGTCAGACTAATCTAATATGTAATAAGTCTTTCATGTATAGGGTACTCGGAGATATGCTACGCAGAGTGAGTAGCCAACTCCTTTCTCTTTTTTTGTGTTTGTTAGGCGGATTCTTACTTAAGAGCCAGATTCCTATTATATTAGTAGTTCGTTAAGGCGTTATGGGGTGTTTCAGCCTTGTCAACACCCGTGCATTTCTATATTCTAAGATAAAAGATCCATCCGGATGTCGAGTTCAATCTATCCTTTTGTTTGGTAGTTTTATTGCTGCTTTTTAGCCTGCCCCTCCTCTCTTAGAGGCTATCTTCCCCTGCCTGAAGTCTATGCATGTCTACACACGTGATAGGTCTCCCGATACCTTCTCTTGGCCTGGCACACTGACATCTAATACAAAGTAACTCTTTCGTGTCGCTAAAGGGAGCTAAACGACAGGGCCGCTCCACTCTTTTTAGAGACTCGACTAGACAAGTAACTGCTAGACAAGACGACAGGCTACAATAAAGAAAGGGTGGGTAGTTCACTTAGCCTTCACTTCAAGCGTAACGTAGCTCAATCGATTTTCCTCCCATAACATACTGTACTGTACCGTTTTCTCCGTATTCCGTTAATGGTCGTGTCGTCTATTGATTGTTCCGTTTACGCGTATTGATGTGTGTGTTTTCATATAAGATGTTAGAGTATTTTCCTAGTAGTTGATTAGAGAAACTAAGTCTCATTCTATTCTAATAAGTAACAGGCCTTGTTAACACACGTTTGATCTTATCTTGTTAGCACTCGTTTGATCTACTAGGGAAGTTGTAGGTCTTGTTAGCAGCGGTTCAAGTCCCGTTCCGTTGGCACTAGTTCAATCACCGGTTTTTAGTTTCATTACTTAGTTTAAGATAAAGTATTGGCGCACTGCTCTAATCTTTCTAGCAGCCGTTCCAGCCTTTTGTTGGTGGTGTACAAGTTTGGAACCAAGTAAATACTGTCTATAGGTTTGGTAGCCATTAAGTCATTAGTGCAGGACTTTCACCGAATTAGTGCAGGACTTTCACCGATGCATCCCGGAATCAACCTAGGGATACAGGATCAGGATATGGTTAGCGAGTATCAGATTGGAAAACACCCCAAAGCAAGGCTCTTAGACGGGCGTAAAAGTCTCTCATTGGGTAGTAGTTGATTCCCACGTTTCGAGTGCAAGTCTGAGTTTCTGGTTAGCTCTTTTGTTGCACTGGCTCGTTACTATAGGTAGTCGTTGTTGCCTATATGCTCGGGTAATAGTTTAATCCCTTATGGGGTGTCCGTCTGCACTATAGCCTTACCAGGACTGACTCAATTCTCATAGTAATAAGTTGGATTCCTGGTTGTGTTGTTTCAGTATTATCGGCATAGTCTCCAGCCCTTTTTCAGTAGTTCGAGAACGAGGTGCAAGGCTAGGAGCAAAGAAAGTAACGATGCCGGTGCCGGGTGGGTAGAAGCGCTAGGATAGACAGTAAAACAAAGGGCGGTTCCTGCAGGGGAAGTTTGCAAGTCAAGAGATATAGGCTGGTAGTTGGGGGAAGGTTTAGATATAGGCTGGTAGTTGGGGGAAGGTTTGCTTGTCGGTGATTTTAGTCCGATAGTTGGCAGTGAAAGCCCTATTTCTTTGTTCGACTCTTGTTAGTATCAGTTCTCGCCTTACAGTTTTTTTGGTTGTTCAATTCTCTTAGTATTAGTTCGTTTTAGATGCATTAATACGGTTCGTTCCATCAATATAGTCAACTTGTACTGCCTGCAATGTCCATATGCGAGGTTCGCTCCACCAACTCAACCGTACTCTGTAATTTGTTTCTCTTAGCCTTTCTTTCCCTACCGTCATTCTTTGATACTCGGTAGTTATTCTTTCCCTGCTCCTCTCTTCCCTTTGACTACTTAGTAAAATCCAAATCCTGTGTTTCGATAGGGCTATTGATTGAAACCATAGTACATATGGCACACCTCCTATAGTGCGGTATACCAACAAAATGTCAAGCAAGACCAGATCCTAGCACCGAACTAATGAAACACCACTTGTAACAATAAAAGATAGAATGCAAATACAAAAGAACCTAACAGACTCCAAGTCGAGGAGAGAAAGAAGCCCTAGAGTTACAAGTCAGATTTAAACCAAGTGGTGGTATAGCAAAAGTAATAAGTCAGACTTCGAGCACGGCGTCTTAGAATCCGGATCGGCCAACTCGCTCCCGCGCCCCACTACACTAGCATTGCCCTGTTGGCTTATAGCTATGAGTAGCAGCCTTATTTTAGTAGTAGACGCATTCTCGTATTCCCAGGTTCGAATCTATAGTGGACCCTGTACAGTTGCTGGTAAAGAAGAGAAGTCCGTTCCATATATAATTCGTTTTTATCCCGGCTCCGGTTAAATGGATTATTTAGGAAAGATTACACATGACATCCTAAAGTTAGTCTTCTGCTTTCACTGTCTTTATCGAAAGCTAAAGGCACCTAACCTAGGATCTGAAAGAGATTAAGCTTTGCCTTTCACTTAGTACCTTACCTTCGGCCTGTTTGGGAATTCTCTTAAATAAGTAGGACTCACTGATTGGACAGTGGCATGGCACTTGGAATGATAGCAAGCATCCCTTCTTCTCTTTCCTTTATTCGTATGAAAGAAGTAGCGGCGGACCAATCTAACTAACTGTATCCTTTCCTTTCTAGGATTCCATAAGAGCGGGGGGCATCCACATGATCAGAAAGTAGTGACTAAGGGTAAAAGTGCAGCAAAGAACGGAAATGGCGACAACAGTCTTTGTGTAGGTTTGTTTTCCATCCATGCTTTGAGAGTGCCTTTCTGCCAGCACTTTATTTCTATATCTGGGAGAAACTTCATCAGTAAAGGTATGATCCGGAAAGTTTCAACGTTGACTCACAAGCGCCACCCTCACTGGGTAAATCCGTGGAAGGGCAACTGCTTCTTGTACTCAAATCAATATTTTCATAAAATCAAGTCATTTATTACAGAGTCCAACAAGAAAGATGTAAACCAGTGGGCGTTAAGCGTAACGAGCTTACGCGAGGTAGCAAATGTTTGCCTCACAGATTATATAAATCAATATTGTTGCTAGGCGGCTAATAAGAGAAAGAAAGGAAAAAAGAAAGGCAAGAAGTCGAGAAGTCAACTCACTTATAGTGCTTTCCACACCCCGCCCCGTAGAGGGAAATTGACCTGACCTGTGAATGCGGTGCGGGCCACTGCTCTCCCTTTCCTTGTTCTCGAAACAATAGTGCCGTGCCCCCCAAGCAAGCATAAAGATTGAATCAATGGAGGACAGGGGACCTTATTAGAATCCTCGAAATGGCATAATTATCTTTCTTACTCAACTTTATTTCTCAAAAACCGGACGGGCAAGAATAATAGAATTACAATGAATAAGCTCTTGTCAATAGGGGCAGCTTTACTAGAGAAAAAACTAGCTAACTTTACACAGAAGGACCATTGATACGATACATTGAGAGTGGATTAAGTGGCAAACCTATACTTACTATGCCCACAAGCGCGGAGATAAAAAAGTACCCTATTGCTAAACATCCTACTACCCGAAGGAAAGAAGCCCATGTCTGGAGCTATGCCCACTATAGAATAATAAATAATCGTTCGCGGATACTTTTTCTATTATCGGACACAACAACCAGAAGCTACATCTTTCGAAGGTAAATGATATAATTCATTCTATTTATAATGATATAATTAAGTGAAGAAATATAGAATCATCTTTCGAAGGTAAATGATATAATTCATTCTATTTATAATGATATAATTCATTCTATTTATAATGATATAATTAAGTGAAGAAATATAGAATTAGAGAAATAATGAGTTGGGTATAAAGTAAAGGCTTACGACCTGGCCGGGGGATTCTTAGCTTGCTTGTTAGACACAATCCATGTAACTAGAGCTATTCAGTGGATTCCTATCCCTTTACTGATGGTATAGAAGAGAACACCGGTGCTGTGCTGCTCGCGTTCTTTCTCTTTATGTGGGGACGAGAACAAACTTGCTTACTATAAATCAGAAGAATCTACTAACCGCTCCAGCTTCTTGGTCACCAGAATCAACTGTCTCTACCTGTGCTCTAGCTTCGCTTCGGCCTAGGTGGGAAAGACGCTCTCCTTATGTTATGCGTAGATATTGGAAACTGTTGGACGAACAGGACTCGTCTTTAATTTGGGCTTTAACCATACCACAGGGATTCTATGAGTGTTTACTCTTATTTAACTTAACCAAAGTATTGAGAGTGATGGACGCAATACAAGAGTGCTTACTTTTCAAATGAAACCTTGAGGGCGGCGCCAGTTATAAAGTAAACAAAAAAAGCGATAGGGACTATAAGCCTACCTTCTAATCTCATAAGACTTACAACGATAGAACGAATTTCAAGCTAGAACGAACGATTAGAATCGGAATGCTCTTACCGAAGCAAAATGTGAAGTGAACTACTTGTTCATAAGGTGGGATTGACAGAAGTACCTTTGGCCTTTGAAACTATCTCCAATTTGTTGATACCTTCACCCGGGCAGGAAAAGCATTCAGTAAGCTTGTAAGCAGTAAACCATGAATTCAAGTATGTAAGTGAGTATGCATTTAGCTATAGCCATCGATAGAGTAAGAAAGGGAGTTGAACCCGCAGCGCAGGGTAATGATAAAGGAATGGAACTAGTGTAAGTTAGCAATTAAATCAGCCTTAGCTAAGACATATCTCCTTAGCTTTAAACCAATATTCAGAGAGAACTAGTTATGTTTGCCGGAAGTATGGTCAGTGTGAAGCCGGGGTGGCGTGGCATAGATTCTCTCCTTTTATTAATTGTCTCATTCCTTTTACTTTACTAGAGGAATCTTACTATCAGGAAGTAAGTGTCAGTCAGTGTGCACTAAATCCGAGAGGGAAAGCCTTTTTTAGCTTTGTGAAACTGTACCTGTGCTTTTAAGTATTCAATTCAAAACTGTACCTGTGCTTTTAAGTATTCAATTCAATAAGCCAGGAAGGAAGTGCCAGCTGTGCCTATAAGTATGTTTGGCTTGTGTTGTGGTTTTGTAGTAGATTATTCTTTAGATCCTTATCCTTACTTATGATTCTCTTGAAACTTAGAAAGCTTCTTCAGTTCTCGAACTCGCCTTTACTGGACCAAACCTCGCAACAAAGCCGATATACTTTACATTCCGCCTTGACCCAACCAGTACTAGATGATTTCTCATAACTTGACATTGAAAACCTCGTACAGCTTCCTCACCCACTTTTGGACCTATGCTTGAACTAAATAAAGCTTCTAATCACGTATCTTCTCCTACTCCTTTCCTTATCTATCTTATACTTACCGGATGGATACTGCTTATATTCCCGACCTTTGCCTTTAAGAACCGTTTGTACCTGACTTTTGAACTGCTTTTGCTTATTAACACCAGCTGCTGATCCATCTTTTGCTTATTAACACCAGCTTGATACTCTTTTTCTCCAACTTACGATACTGTGAAACCGGCTTCGTCGCTTGCAGCTGATTCTCTTGATCAACTTTCTACTTCTCTTGCCCCAGGGCTATTCTACTTTTTTCCATTCCACTCATTGATTTGATTGAGCACGACAGGGACATAGTTCAGCTACCATTTATTTATTTGCCAGTACTACCCTAAACTCTTAGTCGGGATACCCGCGGCACAAAGATTTGATTGGAATGCAAACAAACAACCTAATAGAAAAAAGGGAACAGAAGGCCTATTATATTACTTTACTCCCGGGTGAAAAACAATAAAAAAAAGAAAACCATTCCTTCAATATAGCTAGCAGAGTCTAGAAGTCATTAAGGACATATCCTGGAACCTGTAAGTCCCGCTACATGTAGAGATTGATTCGAGAGTTGATTCCGCTTATAGAACTCTACAACACCTTGCTTCGAAGCTAGTCAACCCCAGCTTATGAAACTGCTGATTATTCTGATCCAGTATATTCTATTTACACCTTCCCATTGGCGTGTTATAGCACTGTTGCTTGCTTGTTCTTATTGATTTGATATTGAATGGTTTATAGCTGGAACGAACTACACTAGCAGACCCGGCAACAGGACTTTTGCCTCAACTTATATAAGGGGAAAACACAGAAGCAATTTGTCACTACTTATCACTGATGCATTTGTTCTCGTTGGGCCTTGTCAAACATTCATTTATGACTCCGGTCGACAAACCGGATTACAGTAACTACTTTGAGCTACAGCAAGCAGGGGACAAGCCAATTCTCTATGACTCTGTCTGTATAGGATGAAACCCGAACCTGTACTTTATGATTCTCCCTTAAATAAGCTTTTAAAGCACAAGAATGCCCTTATAGATTCGTATTGTCTTCTTCTTATGATTCCTCGACCTCTTCTCTTGCTGTGCTGATGTGATGGTGCCTGTGGCTTAAAGAAGAGAATGTAGCACACCCATAAGAGAAAAAGTAATGAAACAAACCAACCCCTACTACTCCATATTGTATACGAGACTCAACGAGTCAAACAGGAATCCTTCTTTCTTGCGGAGAGTCACCCAGGAGAGGATAGGATAATCTTTTAGCACAGAAGTTAGTAATGAAGATTGCCTAAGTAGTCTATCAGATTGCTTTGTCTCTTCACTCTAAAAGATAGAATGGATGATTAATATATAAAAGATAGAAAGAATGGATGATTAATATATAAGAGATATAATAGATAGAATAGATGATTAATATATAAGAGATAGAATAGATGATTAATATTACCAGTTACCCGAATTGACGACCTCCACTTGAAGTTATTACTTATACACAAGCACTCGACACTGATTGAATTCCTATTTGCAACAGTGGGACAATAAGTTTCATTTCTGGCCCAAAGCGGAGGTGTGTCTTAATTCGTTTGCCGACACCTATACTTTCAGTGATTCAAAAGAATATCTATATTGTTTCATAGAAATTATAAATTTACACTCCGTCAGCGCCCACAGAGAGTAATAGTTAGGGGGGGTTGAAACAAGCAACTTTACTAATTCTTATCTTTCTACAAAGGCGGTATCCTATATATAGCTTGAGTTGATTCTCCTTCTGTTCGAACAAGCAAACAAGCTAATGGCGTTAGGCAGTTCACTGTTGCTGAAGATCTTTTAAAGTATTTCTTTCTTCTGAAAGTATAACTTCGGCTTGGCTTCTATGGAGGATTAACCTCGAGATTGGGATTCAACAAACACTTATGATTCTGTTTAAACACTTATGATTCTGCTTCTTCTAGACTAGAGTCGGGAAAGCCAAGCAAGCACCTCTCTCCACTTAGTCTTGTTGGGATCAAAAACAGGACTTGCTCCGTTGCGTTGCTTGCTACCACCCAGCGCTGCCCTGCCCTTGCCTTTTATCTCAACTCACAGACAGCGTTGCTCTTCCTTTAATTAAGCTTAACGCGCTCTTTCTCTCATTTCGAATTCCTTACTGGAATGACTCATATCGGCACAGCAGCACAGTTATCTAAGTTTCTACTTCGCCATTGATGCTAATGCGAGTTATGCCCCTTTTGCATTTCCTCGACTTTGAGTTCATAATGGAATTTAATGACTCACTCTGATTACCGAGTTAGTTCTAGACTCAATCAACTTACCTCTTAACGCTATGGTTCCTTTCCACTTTCGACTTGCAATATGGTCGGGGCGAGATACTCCTCCATCTTTCTACCAGACTAAAGAACCGTCCTTTCTACTGCTATTGTAACAATTAGGCTGCGGGCCAGTGTCAACTAATACTTTGGTTAGGCCAGTGTCAACAAATACAACATTTGAATCCATTTCTTCTCTTGCAATCATTAATAAGTATTGAGAGTTTTTATTTGAAAACACCATCTTGAAAGCTAAAGGCGAATCCGCAGTTGAGTCTTAAGTAAACTAATCATTAGAATAACATCCTTGTCTCCGAAGAATAACATCCTTGTCTCCGAGTGGCAAAGAAGTTGACTCTAAAGTGACAGACTCATCTTCTATACAAGGTCTCTCCTATTGCAGACTCGTCTTTTCTATACTAGGACTCGCAACAAAGACAGATGCAACTGCTCCTGTTCCACTGAAGGAACTCGAGTAAGGGAGTAAGGGGGCTCGGTACAAGTTTGCTTATGGAGTTCGGGTCGAGGTTAACTCAATAGACGCTTAGAATACCTATGATAATGCTTCTGTTATCTCTGACTATTCGTATTTATTACTATGAGAATTGTAAGTAGGGGACTATACTCTACACTATAGTAAGAGTCGAAGGAATGGGTAACGATTGCTCTTAACCAATCTAGTGCTCCATCTTGAAACAGATTCAACTCATTCTTATCTAATTTAGAGTAGGAAGGAGTGCAATCAGTCAACTAGTAAGAGTAGCAGCGTCATAGTTCCATGGTTCCCCGCTCTATGTATGAGAAAACTTGTTCCCCGCTCCATCTCTATGCATGATAGAAAGAATAAGGTTACCTACCATGCGCTCTTCTCCCCTGGATTTAATGATGGAATTGCACAATTTCATGATCAACTGCTGAAGCACAACTCGCTACTAACCTAATGCCTAAATTGGACTCGCTTGTTTGTTCGGTAAAGGATAGTTGAAAGCGTAGGTAGAAGGAAGCAAGTTGAGAGTAAGATGCACCAGAAGAAAGAGAATTATGAGCTAGGTAGAATGTATCTAGGTAACCAACCTAAGTGCTCTTATATTATATTATTCAATGGCAGGGTGCTACAGACATATTATCAATCAATTCAATGGCAGGGTGCTACAGACATATATATTATCAATCAATTCAATGGCAGGGTGCTGTGCTACAGACATATTATCAATCAATTCAATGTTAGATGCCTGGGTATGCATACCCTATTCTAATATAAATGTTCAGTGAGTGTATTTACTTGCTTCTACAATTGGATTTCTTTTCTTTTCTTTTGAGTCAAAAGGTGAGTGAGAAAGTATTGTTCCAGCTCGAATTAAGTATCCATTTATCAAAAGGTGAGAAAGTATTGTTCCAGCTCGAATTAAGTATCCATTTATCAAGTAGTCTCCCAGATAAATAGAAGTCAATGGTTTGTTTTCCTGTTTGACTTGAATCACCGATCGAAAGATTTGATTTTTAAGACTGTCCAAGCCCAAACTCAGTGGCTAAAGCATAAGTGAATTCTTTGGCTGCTCCATTATTCCTATATATATTTTATGAGATGCGCAAGAAAGATGAAATGAATTATTGCTTCAGCGCTAAGGTACTGTACTGATAATAAGAGTAAGTCTCCTGGGGACCTTCTACTAGTGGGGTGCTAGTATACTTTCTTTGCACTGAACTGCTAAACTCATATGCTCTGGTTTGATTTATTACTGAACGAACACATAGGCTAAAAAATCCCTTAATCTTCATCTAGATGTCATATATGCCACCATGTGATATATGCGTACCTTATTCAATTCCATATATATATGAGCTATGTATGTGAGGTAACCCACCATGTATGTGCCCTTAACATTCAATTCGTCAATGAACTTCGCAAGAGTAAGATCAAGGAAAGGCAGACCAATAGATGGTTTTAGAGTGAGTAGCGATAGGCTCATAAAGGAAGCGTTAATAGGAATTAACAGATTAGCATTGCAAGAATATTTAACTTACATAACATATAACTTTAGCTTGTTCGGTGCTCTAGCTCAAAGGGTGCGGGGAAAGCTTTTAGTGTAACCTACGATATAAGCGCAAGTAAGTTGCCCGCGGGAAGGAAAGTGTAGTTGTTGGACTTTTCTGATTTTGATTTAAGTAAGTGTTGGAACAAGTCAGCAGCAGCAATCTAAGTTGCATAAACAGTTTAAATAAAATCGGCAGCTCTCGACAAAGCAGCAGTATCCAGTCAGTCAGCAGTGTCGAGTTTTGAGGGTGAAAGTAGGGTTTTCGGGCGTATCGGTGTTAGGAAAGTAATCATCTAGTACTTACTTCGAAACGAGGAGTGAAGTAGAGTTAGGGGCTTGGCTTTAACTACTACCTTTCTTGGCTTTTACGACCTTTATTGTCCATTAGAATGCCCTCGCCTAGAACTCTGATAATGCTACAATTTGCTTACCTTCTCTTCGGCAAACAAGCTAAGGCAGGCTTTCGGGAACAGAACCGAACAGCTTTCTCATCAAATAGATTGTATACTGTCTCCGCGAATAGAAGCTATGTCTACTCTCCTACGACTAATACTAAATAGGGAGAGGGCCTCGTGGTTATCGACCAGTAACATCTGCTTCGCCTGCTCGTCGTTACATTAATAAATTCTTTAATCAATCTATTCGCTGCTATTTTTGTATGCAATTAATCTATGCTATTTTTGTAAGGAGTTGGGGCACACAATAAGTTCCATTGTACTGCCTGCCAAAGGGAATAAATGATTCTGCACCTCGATCATCCATAACTAAAGTAAAGAAAGGTACAGCTACGCTTGCAGTTACTTCTTCCCCTACTGTTCTGTTGTCTCCGTTGCTATTGGGTTGTCCTCCGCGCCATCTCCATCTGTCCGGTGTTATTGGGCTTAATACAGAAACTTATACCTCTGACTTACTTGTCCAAGCTGGATCTTCGACCTCTATCGCACTTTTTGTTGTTTGCTGTAGGTGCCTCGAATAATATGACTGGTAATGGCTGGCTCTTTGTTACATGGCACTGCTGCTCCTCTTTCTGCCCTCCATCTTAATAATGGATCATCCATCTTAATTAGATCTTAAAGTATTGCTTGGCTCTATTCGTTCGTCTCCAAAATCAGCCCTTCTATTTCTTATGGTTTTGAATTTAGACTAATGAAATATGTGTCCGCTGTTGGCCAAGTGGCGAATCAAAAAGAATAGGGAATGTCCCCACATATCTAAAAAAGAAAAGAGGGAATGTCACACCCATTAGAATCTTATTGCGTTGCGTTGTGCAGGACCTACGAACCGGGGCGGAAGCTGATTGGGAGAGCCCATATCGTCGGCCACCTGTTTTATACTTGGAGTTTTGTCATCCTCTACCTACACCTACTACTTCTCTCGCAGCTGCGGGGCTCAGCATCTCAGTTGTGGCATCAGCATGCGTCTAGTACAAATTTGTGAATGTCTCTTGTCTTCGTCGTATAGGGTCGTTTTCAGTCCTCTGACTCGTTTGATGTGTCTTCGCAAGTTGGCAAAACACTTGTAGCCAAAACGTTTCAGTCTAGTGACATTGTATTAAACTACTGTACTGCCCCCATCTGAGATAATGAATTCAGCAATAATTGAGGTCCAGCTCCTTCCTATTTGGTTTTGGCAAACTAAAGGTTTTGTGTTGATCCTCAATCTCGTCCCCTTCTGGTCTCCATAGATGTGTTTTCTTTCGTCGAAAGCATTATGTTTTGTTTTAGCCTTCATCCTCCCTCCTTAGGGTTAAGGCCCACTTACACTTTCAGGAGACTTCTTGCGCTGATTACTCTAACTCTCATCGACGTGCCTTGTGTTCATCGTCCCACTATTACTTATGTTATCTACTCTCGCGGGGCTCATGATTGCATTACTTTGTATTTATAGGGTATTGTTGATAGGTACTCAGAGCAGCTTGCAGCCTCGCCAGATCAGACATCTCTGGTTTTCGATCCTCTTCCTCTGCCACAGGTTCGTAGGTCTTTTCGCATTTTCACGAAATATTGATAGGGTGTTTCATCTAACTTGTTCACTCCTCGTCATCATGCCTTTATAGCTGCTCTTCACTCTTTCTATGAGCCTCAGTAAACTAGGGAGGCAGGCAGCTGAGCCGCTATTCAATGTTGGCAACAGGCAAGCAATGTCTTAATAACTTACTTACAGGGCCCTTCAGCAGAATTCCATTTAGGATCTCATCTTGTTCTTCCCTCCGTCTGGTAAGGTTGCTATTGATTGCCGTTAGGGTTTTCAAGTTAAGACGTGATCTGATGGGTCTATTGAGAGAGACAAAGCTAGGCTGGTCGCAAGAGCTGAACCCATATAGACATTGTAAGGAGACTTTTGCGCCTGTGGCTAAGATTACTAGTGTTTGAAAACTATTATTGCCATTGTAGCGGTTGGCCACTCCATAAGTTATACGTTCCTTATGTGCCTTCTACCATGGTGATCTTAGGAGGTGAGGTGTACATGCAGCTTTGCCTACACCCAGAAAAGATTAAGCGACTTATCCTCATGTATGTCCCTTACGCAAAGCCTTCTTTCTATGGTAAGTACGTACCCCTAGAGCGTTGGTTTTTTTAGTTTAGCACAGTGGTCATCCATTGCTCGGGGAGTTCTCATGATTCGGCCATGTTCTTTTCAGTTTATCCTTGAAAAACGTGCAATTCCTTTGTTCTATATTCAGGATATTCAACTTACTGCTAATTACTCCGTGAAACATATCACTGATCATGTGTCGCCTTAATCAATGAACCTCTTCATCACCTTTTATCCATACCGAAACTAGAAAAACAAACTGCAAGCAGCATTCTTGACCGGCATCCCATACTTTACTAAACGAATAGGCACCCAGCTGGGGAACGAAAACCGCCTCGACCTTGCTCTTACTAGCTCCACTACTGACATCTACAAAATCACTGGGCAGATTTTAAGATAGAGATAGGCCCCACGAATACCTGCAACAAGAGCACAGAGCACACACACATATTCAATAATAAATCTTTGGGAAGGCGCTGTTGTCTTGGACATATTCAAAAAGGTAGCATAGCAGTCAAAGTGGAGAAGCTAGAGGCGCCGAGATGGTGCAAATATCACTAGGTCGGGACGATGCTTCAAAGCTGACCGAACCACAGAACATAAGCAATAAAGTAATAAAGATAAAGGACGAGTGTCTCTGATAGCACATAGAAGGCTGTTTTTGATAGCACCGCTGAAGCAGTGTCTCACTGGATCTATATCTCCATCCTGGTCTTAAAGTTAATCCATTACAATCTCTTTCTTTCTCTTGGTCTCCCCGGAAAAGCTATATGACAATCAAATTACCACCCTTTACTTAAAGAAGGAAACTCTATACTATAGCTATCTATCTGACAAGCTTGTGCAACCCCACCTCTGTCTTTTGCTCTGGGTAAGGTGTTTATCAAGTTGGAAGCAGAGGTTCTTCACGCGACATAGCTACGCTCAGGTTTCACCAACTCTGCGTTGCATTCATTTATCAGTTCAATCTTGTTGTTAAAAGCAAAGCAGTTGAACTATAGTTTAAGGACAGTAGCGAAAGGTCTAGCTAACCGGGGCAATGAAAACGAAACTGCGCATCCTACATGGCTGTTTAATTGCTTTTCTACAGCTGCTCCTTTTATGCCCATATAATATAAATCATTTAAGATGGCCGGCCCGTCTGCCCACTACACAGCACTACAGAGCAGGCCTTACTCCCGTGAAGCAGGTCCGCGCTGGCTTTTAGTTTAGTACGGCTGGCTTTCTTTTGCCTTTTCCGATCTGGCATGATAACAACTCGACACGACACTCAACAACTTATATTCGAACTCAACACAACTTATATTCTATCAAGAGAAAGCACCGAGCGAGATCCCACCCACCGTCCTTTGCCCGTTGCCAATAGGATCGACGACTTGGGTAGTTATATGAGCGGGATTAATAAATACTCAAGTAAGGGACCAGAGATAATAGGATAAAAAGTGAGTTGGTAAGGGGCAGGGCAGTCAATCCTTGCTCCTAGGATATAAGGGAGGAGCTTAGGAAGGAAGAGAAGGGCAGCAGGACAAATGTAACAGGGTATTATTAAGTTCGGGCAACAAAAAAAGTAAGAACTCGTCGGGCAAGAAGGCACTTCAAACTCTTAAGAGGTCTCAGATGCAGCAGACTTCGGGCATTAAACCAAAAAAGATGAGTCAAGTTCGCTCCTTTTCTGCTGTAGTTAAGCTCGGTAGTAAGGGATTGGATTGGGAACGAAAGAATCAAAACATAGATAAAAAGCTACGGCGATTGTAAGTAAGAAAGCAAAAGCAAAGCAGTCACCAGAAAGGAAGAGATGCACGTTAGTTTTAGAGGGCTAGTTAGTAGTGTTTCGGTGCTTAGTTACTATATTATTCTATTATAGGATCTCTGTAATAATGATCCATTCTATGTTTGTTTTTGGATGGGTTAGTTTCTTTTATTAATGATCCACTTATCTTATGGTTAGTTTCCTTCATTTAAATAAGAGTGGTTGATTTGATACTTAATTAACCGAACAAGCATTAATCGCCATTACAATAAGTCCACAAAAGAGTTGGGACTGAAAAGAAGGAATGACTCGGTTTGTTTCATTTCTTAAAGCGAGGACGGCGTTGTGTGTTATTGAGTCTGCATTAAGTAATCCGGGTTGTTCGAGCAAGCAGGTGCCTACGGAACAAGCAGTAATAGGTGTTTTTCATCACTTCTTCCATATTAGGATAGGGCGCTTACCCTTTAAGCAACGGCAAATAAGCAAACAAGTGAACAAGCCCGCTCCAGTAAGCGTTAGCACTTAGGAAGGAAGAAAGAATAAGTTAGTTTGTTTGCTCGAATTCAACAAGCAAGAGTAAGACACCCTAGATCAAGCAAGCAAGAGTAAGACACCTTAGCCTTAGATATAGTAGTCTAACGCGCTGAAGAAAAGGCCATAAGAGGAATATGCAACGTGCGCATTTATTCATTTATAGGCAGGCACTAATATGAATTCTTTAATGACTTTGGAAGCCGTTATTCTTTTCTTACTTTAAATTAGCGAGTTATTTAGCGCTAGCGGCAATTCTCTATTCTTTTTCCCTACATTCCACTCTTTTGCACTTAATGATATTCCTTAGAGTTAGGTTTCTCGGGCACCTCTATATTGTTGATGGGTGCACTATCAGCTCTTATGCATGCCTATATTCAAAAAAGCAAGCAAAGAACTCGTGTCAGCTATAATAACTCCGTTAGCGATCGGATAAAAGTAGTAAGGAGTGCAGCAGCGCCTACTTCCGTCCGGATTTTATACTAGTATGGGCGGTTACCAGAGGCAGCAAAGATATTCCAGCCTAGACAAGGCAAACTATGGCCGCCTAAGCTTTAGTGCGGCAGTCAGAGACATTAGGGCTTCGCTATTGACAAGTAAGTCGTCCTATTTGCAACATAGTGTGATAGTTGGAAGTTAGCAAACAAACAAACCTTCTATCTATAACCGGGAACCTTATGTACCAAAGCTAGCATTAAGAAGGCCAATCAATTCATCTCCACTCCAAGTCATGACCCATACTCCCTAACCGAGTGAGGCAAACAGAGAGTTTTATGTCAATAATGCATTAACTATATGAAATTAATGTTTATAATGTTGAACTCTTTCCTACTCACTATATGCTGAATTCTATCCTATCAACCTGATGGGGCGGATCTCCTCCTATTGGTTGTGCAAGTACTATAGTCACTATAGTAGAACTTCCAGTTAGCTAACTTAAGCCCGAACCGAACTCACTCCCCTTAAGCTAATGGCAGACTCTGTTTTCTGCTACTAACCACTTCCTAAACCTAACATGGATCCGGTTACCCTCACTGAGCTCTTGTGCCCAACTAACTCGAGTCCAGCTTCAAACAATCTCATTTCGAAAACAAGAGTATAAAAACAGAACTCGCAAACAAGAGTATAAACAAAGAAAGAACTTAGCCTACCCCCAAACAAGAGACATTGGTTATCCGCAGCGCAGGGTACAAAAAATGAAAACTGACCTTTCCTATAACACAGTAAAGTCCGCAGAGAAATGGGTGCCTTATGCGTCTCCTTTCCTGGACGTGCTACTCACTGTTATAGTCTTTCCTGTGGTGCTCCTATACTTGAAAACGGGTTGATACCTACATGATGGCAAAGCTGTAGTGCTAACTAACCTTCACTGTGCTTTGGGGCTGGCCTATACTACAATAAAATAGGTGTGAGGGTGGTTTGCTTTAGTTTCTATTACTGGGCGGGCGGATATCATAACTATATAATACAACAAAAGACATGCTTGAGGCTACTAAAACAACTAAGAGAAGAATCGAATCTCCAAGCGGTATCCTAACCTATGAAAGCAAGAGTGTCGGATCAGTCGAGTTCCATGAAAAAGAACAGAATTAGTAACAACAGGAATGGAACTGGTACTTATAAAGCAAAGAGATAAGTAGTCGGAATTGAGGAAGTCACCTATAAAGTAAGGGGCTAAGGATACCTGGCTAAATACAAAAATCCTAATATGGTCGCCAAACGAATTCAACTCGATAGTCTTGCCCGAAGCCTGTCACCCCGGAGGACTCTATTGGTCTGCCATTACGAGATCTCACTCTGTCTTTCCTGCCCATCAGTCTAGCTATACCGGTCTCCAATCTCTATTTCACATTGGATTCTTTGACTTTGGCGTACCTATTTGATTCTGAGTTCGACTTTGTTGTATTGGAATTCTGATTGTTAAAATAAATTATAATATAACGAACGGTAGTTCCAAAAGCGTAGGTAGTTCCCTTTATTGGACTTATGATTATGGTTGTTAGTCGCATTCCACCTACTAACTGAGTATTCCACTAACAACTTATAGGCTGACTTTGCCGTTTATCATTTCCTACCTCTTTATTACAACTTCACTGGCTGGCCTGGCATTACTTGCATTCTATATCTCTAGTGACCTGATCCTTAATCCTACCAATTGTAATAAAATCGACTACAGGATTAAGTAATCAAATATCATTCCGGAAAGTATAATAATAATAAAAGAATAACAGAATTCTCATTACGGAAAGTTGGAAAAGAGTTACGCTAAGAGTAAAAGTTACTTGTCGGCGTTTTCCCGTGAAAAAAGGCAGCAAACGTCAATTTCCTTCATTGCGAGGTGAAGAGTAATTCAAAATTTATGTTTTCCCGGGAAAAAAGGCTGCAACCTGATTTTAGCTAATAGATCACCCGAAACAGACTCAAAAGTTATGGAAACCCGGGATTTTTGGTTGCAAAGTCATTTTCCTTCATAACGAGGTCAAGAGTCATTCGAAATTTATGTTTTCCCGGTATTTTTAATAGCTTCTATGATTATTTTCTTATTATTCTTCTTTCTTTTGAATATTATGATTTTCTTATTTGATTATTATGATTTTCATTATTCTGATTTGAACTCTTTCACCTCTCGCAGAACTTTCTTTATGAACTAAACAGTTAAATTGATTGATCTGCGCATTAGGGAAGGGAGTTGGTTTATTGACTTATTTATTTACCTGGTGCTCCATAGGTCAAATTGCATTCTCATCTTTCCTGCTCTAGTACTGTAGCTTTCCCTTATATACAAGCTGTTTGTCGGGGTAACTTCACTTCCCATAGTAGTGTTTATTCTGTCGCAAGGGGTAACTCTCCATGACCTCTTTCTCGCCTACCATGTGCTCTAAGGTGACCAACCACCCCTGTACAAGAAGTTCAATTGCCTGTTCCTGTTGAGATCCATCCCTATTCTTCTCTGGCTACAATAAGCATCCTCTTGCTCTTTGAACTCTGTCAACAATTCTGCATTTCATCTTTCTTGCGCTGAAGGAACTGCACCCGAACTGCTAACTGAATTCGGCTAATCTACTTACCTCTGGAAACTGGCAACTCAAAACGGACCTTGCAGACCCAACCTCTCTTTCTATTTGCACAACTAATGCTATCAGCCGAGTAACTCAAAATGTGTAGCGGCAGCGGGCGGGGCCAAGTCACTACACGAAGTTGTTACAATTCCAGTTTCAGCGAGCGGCAGGAGCTCTGTTTGATTTCTTTCCTTCCCGCCTCCACCTCTTACCTCTGGCAACTATGAAAAGAATTAGGCTCCTACCTCTCCTGATGTAGCATCTTATCGAACTTATAGGATCATCAGCAGTGATAGTGATAAAGTCATCCTCACTTAAATATGTTCCAGTTGAATCCATCCGAATTATGTATTAGGCCTTACCTTCTCCTTCCCTAGCAACTGCCCTGCACCCAGCATGCATCTATCTTTCTTGCGCCGAGCAACAGTCTTTAAACTAAAAAACGGACCTTTCCACTAGAACCATTAACTGAAGGGCTGGACTACTACCCTGCTGTCAACTAATGGCATTCTATTCTTCAGCTAGAGCTAGGTCCGTCAGGAGAGGTGGGCAAGTGACTTAACGAGTTTAGAGTCAGTTGACTGGAATCCGTATTAATTATTGTATTCAACTAAGCTAACGTAATAAGGAATTGCAGAATGTCTTTATAGCCTAGTTTGTTTACTCTTATTGCCAGGAAAGCAGTCCGCCTCTATCTGTTCTGTTCACTCCGCGCGGAATCCTAGTTGCAAATGCACTATCCCAGAACTTATAGGGACAGAGGCAGGGGCACGGGAAGCCGAAGAAGGATCAGAGACTAAAGCTGTGCGGGTGCAGGCGCTAACGGAGTTCTCTTTGCCACGCGTATCAAGTTAAGTTTCATTCAACCCAGCAATAGCTTTCGATCTACCCCTTGCTTTAAGAAGAGAGAAGGGCATTGAGCTATCCCAGACTCCACTCGGTATTCCACTAGCCCAGCAGAGCCAGCAGGGTTCACAGAATAGTTGCCAGTTGCCAGAGTATGGTTAGTTTCAAGAGCAATAGAGGTCTTAATGTCAGCAAGTAAGAATTGAACTCCGTAGTAAAAGAATTACTTGATATGTACAAATTGCGGTAAGTCAACTCTCTTCTTTAGTTCAAGTATATATTGCAGCAAATAGACTGCAGCTAATCCAACTCATTTTCTCGTTGCCAACACACACTCACGAGACTGGTTTACTTGAATTGCTGCTCTGCTAACCTTACTTTTGCCAAGCTACGTGGGCAGTTGATATGGATATTAATCTAGATATAGGATTCTAGTCCAACAGAATGGAATTGCACTACTTATTCTTTTGCCGAACTATACTTTCCGCTTGCAGCTGACTTGCCAAAGAGAGAGACGAGATTGATTCACTGACAGCAAATACCTTAAAGAGTGGATTCGGCTTACTTATACAATGAAACAGAAACTGGGTTCGGGTCCGGTAAGAATGGAGGGCAGGGTATTCCCATTGTTTCTCTACCAGAACTCGCTAATGGAGCTACACTGTAACAAGCAAAGGCTTTCTTTTCTCACCAGCAAGGGAACCCGCCGTTCGACTTTCATCGTATTGTTGTTATCGTATTATTATAATACCCGAAATAGAGACTTGTTATTAGCATCGGTGAACAAAGGATTTCTACTTTCGAGCACTAGCACTACAGTTCCCTTCCAACCCAATCAGTAGCTGTAGCTGTATACTGTTACTATATACTCCGTTGAGTTCCCCCCAATAAAAGCCGATTCGAAAGATGCAATTAATTTCAGAAGATGCAGACTTTTTAGATCAGTAAAGGGTAATTCGAAATAGAGGTATAGTCGTGAAATGATGACTTTGCGTTAGCAGGAGCCCAAAAGAAGGATTCCTATATGACTTAGACTCGGTGGACTCGGGTAGATCGGGTAGACTCGGTGGACTCGGGTAGACTCTAAGTAAGCTTGTCCGCTTGTAGAGTTCCCTGCCTGGTAACATTAAGCAATAACCACTGATGTCAGAGTCTTCCTATTCATTTGGAACCAGTTTTCCCTGAAGGACTCTATACTTAAAAGAGCTTCGTGAGTGGTTTTGACTAGAGACAAGAGTGGTTTGTTTTGACTAGAGTAGAGATATAATGAAGGATCGGCCGAAGCTAGAGCGTTGTGGCTGGGTCAGGTTCTGTATTTAAAGCATAGGTCGACTTAAGGAGGAACATTTTTGGACTAATCGGCCTATAGACATCATTTGGAGGGTTTTTTCTTAGTTAGATGAAATACAATTACTCGTTGCTTTCCTTTCCCCCCTACTCCGTAAAAGATTCAGGGCGGATTAGAAGATCCTATATCAAATACATAGCACTTCTTCCTCATACTAAAGCGAATGACAATGCCGCTCACGCCCTCAAAAGAAAAGTGAATAATGAAAAGTACAGTGTAGTTGGTTCAATCAGTCATCTATCAACTCAAGCCCTTGTCTGTTGGTCACCTTTGGGCTTTCTGCTTTATCTATCTCCAAAATGACTAAATGACACTCCATGAGCAAAGACATAAAGGAAGGTTTATTCAATATAGCATAACAATATTGGAAACTTTACTGATTGGATGGAATAAGCCCCTAAAAGGTTGTTTAGTGGTGGGGCGGTTTTGATGGGGACGGGTTTCTGGTAACCGAGACTTCGGGCCCTTGCTTTAGCTTTCTAGTATAGTATAGTATAGTCTTTACTTCATACGCCTTAGGGAAACTGGATTGGCAAACTGGGCTACCTCGTTCAATTATGAATCGTTCCTATATGGGTTTCTTGAATCCAGTCCGATCTCTTTCACTTTTTGTAAATGGTTGGGGACCTGGAGCCCTCTACTGCTTCTAGGGCTATTGACTACTTAGTAGCAGGTTTGATTGATGTTCCATACTTCATCCACTCCTAAAAGGAATTCGATCCTTTATTTAGATTTATCCCAGTGAATGGAAACGGAAGGAACTTCATTGCTGGGGCAAGAGGAGCCGAGCCCTATTTTCTTATTTCTGACAAATGGCGACTGAATCATGGGCATATGTAAGTAAGTAGAAAGGACGGACAAGCAACCCGGAATTGGACTCTTCTAAATCATTTTCCTAGTACCCGAATTGGACTCTTCTAAATCATTTTCCGAGTACTTCCCTGTATTATTACTAGTCTAGCCGTATAGACTAGCAACTATAGCTTCTTTACATCAGTCACCTCCTTAATCCACTGTACGAAAATGTCTGACTAATACCTTATTTATGACAAGTTGCTTTATTCTTATCTACTTTGCTTTGGATCTGTCTTACTAGTAGCTATCCTTGCTTTGTTTGCCAATGCTTTGGATCTGTCTTACTAGCCCTTGCTTCGAACAACTCAGGCTAGCGCAGCAACTTCTGGACTCTTCGTTCATCTCTTTCGTATATATTATCTTACTCGGGAGTCAAGTGCGCATTCATGCTCATCGTCTTGTGGGGATCTTGCGTTGTGGCGTGATAAGGATTATCTGCTCACTTGTTCTTTCTGATAGGGACATCGACCGATCCTGCCCCTACTATCATTTAGAGATGACGAATTGATCTCCTGGTCCTTTCGGAACTATATGCCTTCTGCTTCGATTTCCAATGTGAACGTAGGAACTGTTGGCAATAACCGTTGTAGGTGTGATCTGCTTGCTTCCCCTATACTATAAGCTCCTACGGATCCTATAAAACACAAGCAGCAGCGTATGATAAAACCAAAAAGGATCTCCTACGAATGGTTTGCTGTTCATCAAGCTTGAGATCGGTTCTGACAGCATGAGGGGCTTCGCGAGATCATTTCGATCTACACACTATAGGCTCCTTGTTCCCTGCCCTGCCTTCTAGAAGCCAATCTCGCACTAAAGCAAGAAACTCCTTTTATTAAAGAAAGAGCATGTTAGCTTTATTAAAGAAAGAGCATGTTAGCTTTCTATTAGCTACTGGGGACCGGCTCTATGAGCTCCTGTTAACGGCGGTGCTTCCAACTAACTCACTCATTTACAAAGACGCCATATGAGTTGATTTGAGATATTCTACCGAGAAAGTACACTGAACACCAACCCAATATCGATGAAAGTCGAAGGAAGGGACTCTAGAAAGAAGGTATTGAACGAACTTCTCGACACACTACCCGAAAGCACCAAACATCTACCCTACGCTAACAGCTCTATTCTCTTATAATGTAGCATCTCCATCGGGCTTAGCTTATTCACTTCTCTTATTAAATTGATAGTTAGCGATCCGGTCCGGGGGCTACTCCTACTGCTTCCTTTAGGAAATGCCGACATCTAGCACATAGAAGGAAACTAGCATTACATTCCTTTTGACTGTAAGTAATCCTTCTAGAAAAGACTAGTTGGCTCGTGAAAGAGCTTAGTCAAAGAAAGAGTAGGGCTATCGCTTTAGTTGAAGTTTAGGTTTATTAATAAGTTGAGAGTAGCTAAGCCAGAGAAGGCCCTCGGCACAGAAAGCTGTGTCTAAGTCCCAGTAGCAAGGTCTGTTGCGAAGTAGTCCCTTCCCTCCCCGTTGAAGAGATGGTCATTTTCGTATATTAAGTCGTATATTAAGAAGTCAAATGTTTGTTTTAGAAAGAGCTTTACGGGATATATAATAAGTGATTGACCGGACCGCTGTTATGTTAGAAGTGGTTTTATTGCTGTTTCATCGGTTAACTATAAGAGAAACGAAAACCTCTGCTGCATCTTTATACTTATGTAGAATTCTATTGTTAAGAAAATCACAGTTGAGCTAATGGTTATTAAAATCCATGTTCTTTTCATCGATCGAAAGATGCTCTAGGGAAAACAAAACTGAGTCGCTATCAAAAATCCCGGGAAAACATAACTTTTCAGTCTGCTTCGGGGGATCTATGAAGGAAAACTGGGTTGCTATGAAAAAACCCGGGAAAACATCAAAATCAAATTCCAAATGGCCCGGCAATGAAGGAAAACAGAGTCGCTACCTTTTTTGCCGGGAAAACATCAATTTATCATTTCGATGAACCCGGCTATGAAGGAAAATGACTTGGCTATGAAAAATCCCGGGTTTCCATAAAAAGTCAGTCTGCTTAGTAACTCTTTTTAGCGTAACTCTTTCCCACTCTTTTGGGGCTTGGCCCGCGCAACTACTCCGCTACACTCTTTTTGCGCTTGGCCCCCTTTCTTCTTTAGCACCGAGTAAACAAAACTAATGCCTTCTCTTTCAGCTTAGCTGCACTCTTTTGGTAAGATGGGGCGGTGTTGTTGCTTGGCCCGCACTTGCCATTCCCCGACCACTATATCTGAAATCAACCCAGCAGTACACGCCCTATTATATGTCCCAGCAGACCAAGCAAGCCCCTTACTTGTCTATGTCCCAGCCGTAAAAGCCTCATTTTTACGCCCGAGCAGACCAAGCCCTATTCATCCTACAGTAGTGACCGAGCCCTTTCGCCCCTTATTTTGTTGCCTCCTCTCTGAACCCGCCTTTCTTTGCTCTCATTCTTTGATAACAAGCTATGAGACTAAGATCTAGTGCTAACATAGTGGGTAGCTTAAACAAGGGATAGGCAGCCTTGGATCGTACGTACACCAATCAGACATACTGTCTTAAGGAGCGGTAGGCTAGGGGATATAGTTAAGTCCGTTTTGTCAGCAAGCACTAGCTCGAGTCTGTTTGCGGGGGAGTTTTGTGATTGTTAGTCGCAGTATCGTATTTATCCGTTCGACTCTTGTAGTTAATAAAGACAATCAATCCCTATTTCGTAGTTTAGTCCATTAGGGGCGTGTATCCATCTACGTGGGCAGTGCTCCATCCTTGTTATCGCCAGTTCAGTTCGACTCTTGTCAACAGAAGTACTAGGTCAATTCTTTCTATTGATATCTTATTTGTCTTGTAGTGGGTCTTTTCTTATTTATTGAATTCCGATTAGCAGTAGCCCAACCAAACCTTGCTAGCAGTGATTTCAGCCTTGGTTATCGGGTAGTGGACTGGATTTCCTATTTGTTAGTTGAATTTGTAGTTTATATTTCCCTCCTAGGGCGGATTCTTACTTGCTAGTTTGGTTCTGCAGCTGGTAGTATAATTCCTAGCCGGGATGGAGATTCCCTTATATTGATTAGAAGCGTAAGACCGTTTCCTTATTCTAAGGCAGCGTACTGGGACATATGAGGCTTACACACATGATAGGAATTAAGTACAAGGACGTAGGGGGCAGTAAGAATCGGGCAATGGTAGACTTAAACGATAAAGTCAAGTAAGGATCTAACTGATAGGCAAGTGAGTAAGCGGAAATGCTAAAATCGAATTGTGGGTGTAGTTCGGCAAGGTGAGTTTAATAATAATGGATGTGTTGGCGACACCAATTATCTTATGTAATTAATAATAAGTAAGTAGTCTTCTTTTTTCATATACTATATTCTATTTTTATTATTCTTTTATCAACACTTTCCTACATTATATATTACCACTCTTTTGGCCGTAAGCCTATTCTAACCAGCTAACGCTGACCTTGGTCGGTGAAGAACCGAGCCGGTTGGGATAGAACCTCCACACAAGCTTCGCGCTCCGCCTTTCTAGCCTTACATTACTTTCTCTCGTTCTGCCCTCACTATTAACTCCGATTCTATTGTTTTAGTATTACTTTCCTGTTTCCAAGGTCGCCTTCTCCTTCCTTTCATTCTAAAGCTCCGCTATGGGTCTTACGCTACTGTATCCTAGACTTACTACCAATACTTGCATTCCATAACATAACTATATGGCTTACTATCCTTGCCTTCTTAGATATCAAGTCTCTCGTCTCGCTCTTGTCCTTTGAACCTGTCTTTGCTTGTTTTGATTCTGACTACCTGGACTCTTGTTCTTTGATTGCGGATTATTTACTACTAATACAATACTCCGGTCTATAAAACTACCTTTCCTGTCTATTATTCCTTTTCTATAAAACTACCTTTCCTGTCTATTATTCCTTTATTGTATTGGTGGTTTACTTACTTACTAATAACAATAGAGCTCCTAGGAGACCGGCTAACGACCCCCTTTTCAATTCTGCAACACCAGACCGACCCGACCAACAACCTAGCCATAATAAACTTCTACTTGTTCCTGGCATCCTGTATTCCTGACCCGATACTATGCTAAATCATACCATTGATACTAGTGGTAGTAAGCATCAGGACGGACCTCACGAATTAACTCCCCAACTCCCAAATGCAGAATCAAAAACCCGATAGAGAGAACCTACTACTTCCCTAACTGCTAACCTTGGTTCTGTTAGCTACTGATCCGGAGTCTCCCGATCCATACTGCTTGAATCCTGAAACACCTTACTGGAAAACAGATTCTTGGTCCGACAGAACTTACTTTCCTATTGCTTTTAGATACTGTGCTTTCAATGCCTATACCCTCTGGTAAGTAGATAATTCTTTCGCTACTGACCTGGGACCACGCTTCCAATTCTTTAACCACGGATCCAATATCCGTATTTGTATCTCGCGCTACTGCTTTAATTTCTGTTAGTCCTGTCTCTCTTGCTTTTTGTTCTAATGCTTGCTCCCCCGGGTGAGAGTATTCCACCGCTTCCTCGCATTCTGTATTGTTAGTTAAATAAAGAGTAATACAACTCATAGAAAGAACTCACTTGGAAGCCAACTACGAATACCAGGAAATCCTACTTTATCTACTCCCTATCGATCTGTCATTCCTCGATCCAACTCTATCTACCCTTGTCTAAAGCCTGTGGTGGGACCCCTACAAACAACCTAGGCTGAAATCAATACTCGAAAGAATAGGGACAGTGCCGACAATACTAAACTTAGACCTAACTTGGGAATACGTAAGAAGGAAATGGATTATTATATAAGAGTAAGTAGATCAATGGTACATCCCAGCCCTTACTTGCTTTTCTTCTTTAAATAATGGAATAGAAACCTTACTGCTTACTCAGTTTCTTTCATAACAGTATATGAGCCTGTGACTACTACCTCTAATACTTTAACCGCTGCTAGCAAGGCTCTAGCCTAAAACACTGGATTAAACCAGTGCTTCTCATAACCAACCTCGGAACAGGAAACTCAACTGCGCACTAAGGGACTTGCACTTTATGACTTGCTCCAGATGGGACGGTTTACCTTTCTTGTCGATTCCAATGGCCCGCTTTCTCTGATTGTGTTGTCGACGGGCCTAAGAAGTAGCTTCGTTTTTTCCAGATTTCGATTAAGGATACAGGAGAGGAATTAGGATAATAGGCAACAGAGGAAATAGTACGATGATAGTATTGTTCACCTTATTGAATGATGTAGTTGCTTATACTTCTATTTGTTTTTCGAGATTGGGCTGGTGCTCAGTCTACCCATCGAAAAGGTAACCCGCGTCTTAGCAAGTAATCACTTACAGGAGAGTCTTCTTCAAGACGACTTCAAGGGCGTAGCCTTACGAATCTCAATACGGGTTAGAGTTTTGTTTACGAAGCTCAAGGGAACAAAGAGGGTACCTTTGTTAGTCGACCCCGGATAAAGGCAGGAAGTCGTTCAATTGCCAAGTGATAGTTTTCCGATAGGGTACCGAGTGGAGCGACAGGGTTAGAAGGAAATGGCACTAAGGAATAGACCAACAGTTTACGCGGATGTCGGAGAGTATCAATCAATAGTCCAAGGTAATGAGAAAGGAAAGCCAGTTTAGCACATTTCCATACTTGGGGTTGTCAGGCAGAGGCCAGGGTGAGTTTATAACCCACAAGAGAATAAGTGGGACCCTTACCTTAGTGGATACTTCATCAGATACTCCGAGAGGTATAAGGGATATCAGTTGGATTGCCCATCGCCCCCGATCAGGATTGCTGAGACCGGCACAAGTGAGCAAGATTCTTTTAGGACAATAAAGTAAGTGGGGTGTTATAACCTCGATGTATTCCATTTTAGGAGTCACCAGAAAGAACCCGAGCGAGGAACCACCTCCGACTGTTGCTAGCGAACTTACCTTTCCATATCCAGTGGAACAGCCAAGCGATGTGGAAACTCAGCCTTTGTTACCTGTGGGCAGGTACAAACCCAAGCAGGAACCTTTTCCAGCCGTTGATGCCCCGGCCTGTGGGAGGTCAGTAAAGTGGCATTGAGGAGACAAAAAAGAGAGAGGAGACCAGACCAGCCGTTTTCTTAGAATTACGTTGTGTATCTGCATGAAGACTTGTATATGACCCAGTAACAACCTTTTCACAAGACAAGCTTGACTCGAACCTGAACTTCTTTCTTAACTGTATGAGAACTTCCTGAACTTCCCTACAAGAAGGATTGATTGTTTCCTTTCTTTTTTATCGGAGAAAGGCTTTCCTGAAAGTAGAAAAGACTACTTATAAGTAAAGATATGCTCGTCTTCCACACTACCTGGTATAGGAAAAGAGCTAACCTAACATATCACTGCTAGCAATAAATAAAGTTGGGTTAAACAATTCTAAGGTATTTTTGTAGCCTAAATCGAATATTGACTGTTGCCATACAGAATGGTCGTAGAGTTTTTTTATATTGATTGATTTTTCCGATTCGATTGCTTCTTTTGCTTTGACATCCAAGACATGAACAAACAAAGGAAGGGGGAATTTAATAATGAAATAAGCAAGTCAAAAGAAAAGAAAGGACAGGTCTCGACTCCACTTGAAAGGCAGTGTACCACACCTTAAGATTGGATATAGTATTGGACATCAGCTTTCCTTGTCGACCTCTGTTATTGATTAGTAACAAGAGTTCTTCTATACCTCTGGCAACTGTAACTATGGCAACTGGCTCCAGCCAAGCGTATACTAAAGTCCTGAACTACCCTATTTACCTATCCTCTGGCTCTGTAAACAAATAAAGTTATTGCTCATCTACCTATGGCAACATCTACTTTACTTCTTTCAACAAGCAGCTGGCTCATCTCTGGCTCTTTCCACTCTACCAACACAGATAAGTACTACCCCTAGTGCTCCTCTCTGCTAACTGAATTCCCACTTGCTTCATTCTTAATGAGTCTTTCCCTTCTTCTCGGCTTTCGAAAAGAGCTAGATGATCTTCTTGATATGACAATACAAGCACTTCTGAACCTCCCTCTCACCAATCTGACTCTAAGAAGAATACATCTTATTGACTTTACCGGTAGATGTCTATTACACCCCCTATGATAGGCCAATTCCCTGGAAACTTACTAGAAAGGCAAAGTTTCTACCTTATCTAACAAACCGTGCCTCACTGTGGTAGGTACGAAATACTTGTTAGGCTGGTTTACTTACTTATACTAGGCACAACTCTGTACTTCTGGACTACTACTTGGACCACTACTAATACTTCTTTCAACTAACCTAACTCTGGCAACAGATACAGAATTCAACAACTGAGTGCTAATACTACTGAGTGAAATTCTGACCTACCACGCTCCCTTCCTAGGCAATGTAGCTAATGTCACTAATTTCGTAGTTGTGACTCAAACAAATACTCAGTAACAATGTTACTAAAATGACAAATTCCAGTTTCATCCGTATTAGTTGGCTTAGAAGCGGGAAAGTATCGGGTTGATGATACAAATAGAACAACGGTTATTGCTAAGACTGGGTTTTATCTTGCGTCTATGCTTTACTTTAGGATAAATAATTGGCTCACGAGCGAGTAAGGGGCAAGACCTTTAAGATATAACTCTATAAGATATCACTCTTTTTTTGGATTCAAAGCTCTCAGCTCACTATTCGACCTTTTTGCTGCTTTCGGAAGTTCACTCCACTTTTGCATTCCCCGGAGCTTTATTAGGATCCCAAAAACCTTTCAGACAGCTAGAGTACCCACGGAGACAGACCGTTTGGGTGATCTAATTCAACTTAGTAGTTAAGAAAGAACAATTGTATTCAGAATAACTGAGGCACTCCACGTTCTATTTCCATCAAATGCTATTGAATCAAGAAAGGGATGAGCACCAAGCACAATAAAGAGCCAAACTATCTTCTTGTCTTGTACTGTATTGAAAAATCCTAGCGACACTCTACAGCCGGGGAGGGAAGGAAAGTTGATTGCTATCCACCCCCTTTTTACCATGTTCAAGAACCATTTATCATCAAATGACCTGGCAATGAAGCCAATGATCGATCGACTGTACCTGCCAGGAGAAAGAAGGGGGTCTATTCATCTGCCGTCTCGAACCGAACTGGAAACTTGTAAAAAGGAATATGCTTAGCGCTGTGAAGAAGCACTCTTGATTCATTTCTAAGGAGCTCTATACAGCAAAAGAATAATTCATGGAATGTAAAAAAAACTAACAACCTATTACTCCTTTCAGCGCTCAGAGCCCAGCTATTCCTTGTTGACCTAAGGCTTTAATATTTCCCCCCAGTAGTTGATTTTATTATTTTATAGTAATTGGGTCAAGGCAACAGCTAAACTTTTGCATCTGTAAAAGAGGCTGTTTGTGTGGCAGTCCCATGTTTCCCCTTATCAGATGTAGTGCTCGTGAAGTAACTTCGTGCGTATCAAACAAAGTAAGGTCTCGTCTCGGGCTATAGAGAGTGTGATAGAGTCGGAGTTCACAGTAGAAGAAGAAAAGGCGGAGTTCGGTGCTCTAGCGACAAGTACGGTTTTGCCTGGATACAAGTCAGGGTTCAGATGCCAATCATAATGGGTATAGTTCTGTAAGGTAAGACGGCGAATAAAAGCAAGGACAGTAAAACCTATCAATAGCCCGGGAAAGGGCAGGCTAAACTCTAGGAGTCGAAGAAAGGACGCACGGGGTGCTTCCAACTTTTATGCAGTATAGGCAGGCAGGCTTAGAAACCGGGGGAAAGGCGTCAGCTTCATAGAAAAGGGTGCGCCAGCTTTAGAGTTAGTAGTCACATTCTTTGTTTAGAGTTTGGATTCCCTATAGCGACTGGGGGTGTGCTAGATCATACCCGTATTCTGTATTCCTCATTTGATTGTTACTCGTAGTAGTTCACTCCTTTTTCTCACTAGTTTTGTTGCCTATTTCTATGTGGGTTCTTCTACTTATGAGTTTGATTCACTTACAAGAGGAGTAAGTCCGATAAGAGTAAGTCAAAGAGGCAAGTGGACAAGCCTTATTATCTGCCACACAAAGCCTTATTGCATTCATACGGGGGTTTGACTCACTGAATTCTGTAGCTACTGGGTTTATTCTAGGTCGGATCCTTTAACTCACTTGGGTTAGCCCGACACCACTTTATCTCACTCTAGATACCCGCCTTCTTACTTATATCCTTTAGTTCGACTACTAGGCGCTTACTCTACTATGTTTTGGTGTCGATCCCTAACTTACACTTCTCTCTTTCAGGTTGATCCGATCTTCTTTCAATAGCAGGTGAATCTCTATCTCTATTCTATTTGAATCGATTTCTACAGCCGTATACCTATAGTTAATAATTCCGTACGTACATATATATATTGGATATTTTCTATGAAGCTGTCCAGAGCTGTAGATAGGCAGCAACCTGCGCAAACCCATTATTTCTCTTTATTCTGGGATAGCAAAGTCGGTATAGCAAAAGAATGCTTTAGGAAAGATTCCTCTTTGACTGGCTTGGCGTTTATGATCCATTATCCACCAATTGAGCAGTCTCTTCCTTACTAAAATCTCAAGCCTTCTATTTGATTTCTTCGCGGGACCATTCCCATATGATCAAAGTAATGTCATGCGAGATTTGGATTTATCTTGTGATTCGCGCTCGGATTATGATCGAATGGGCATTAGAACTGCAGTGTGTATAAGCAGCATGTTCTCTATTCTCTAATTGTTACAAGTCATTCTTTCAAAGAAACCAACCTTGTGAGCCCTACTGCTTAATAAAAAGAGAGGTCATTTCAGCACTCAGCATCGTGCTTATCAATCTCTTTATCAATGAATTCTAATGAAATCAAACCCCATCTTATGTGTAGCGGTAGTAAATATGTGTTTAAAGAATAGAAGTAAGAGTAGGGATTGTATCGAGTGATATAAGCTCTCAACCAAGTAAAATAAGACTCAAAGGGAAGAAGCCAGGTTGCAAGTAAAGTAAGTCAGTGCAGTTGTAAAGTCGAGATACAATGCATTGGTACAAGAATGGTAGCCAACCAAGATCCATTCTTTTTAGGGGCCCAGCTAGTCCTTAGTGAGTCAACAACGAATAGATTATCCAAATCGTCCCTGGCTCTAAGCCTGTCCCCTCCTTTATCTTACTTCTAATACTGTAGCTCTTTAACTCTGTATTTATCTGCTTACATTCTTTTAGTTAGCTCTTCTACTCCTGTGCTCTAGTTCCTTCCACTTACTTATTGAACTCTGCCTTTCCTGTTCCGTATTCTTGTACTCCTTTGCCGGGCTACAACTATAAGGCTTAAGGTAAGTATAGGCTTTCAATGAATTCTAAGCTATGTTAGATGTATGGTATGATCGTTAATTCCTTGCTCAAGGGTGAATGAATTCCCCTGTAGTGACTGACGCCGAAGACAGAAGAAGTAATAACTCATATTAAATACATTCGATATAGATAGTAAGATTTACTACCGAGTGAGAGAACTACGCTACGGGGCGCAACACAACTTTAGCTCCTCCGCTTCTTAGTTCAAATCTAACTTCTGTGATCTTATTTCTCTATTCTGACTTCTCTTATTTCTACTCTGACTGACTTCTTTTTCTTCTACTTCACTATAGGCAATTTTCTTCTATTCTAATATCGGTGAAAGGAATCATGAAATTAAGTTAACAGAATCCATTAATTTAAATAAACGGAGTAATGAATGAAAGAGGCAATTAGTTTACTCGCTCACGAACTAAAGGAATTGAGGACAGGGATGCCAATGCCAGGATGATAAACATGATAGTAAGCCTAATAGTGGAGCTAAGCATGAAAGAAAGCAGTTATTGGTTGCCGGATCCACAGTAAAAGCATGAAAAGTCAATAGTGCATTTATTGTTGTCAGTGGTCTTTTGCGAGATGATTACTGGTAGCGGTCTCAGTTTCCAGAGGAGCGGCGAGGTAGGATACGTATGCCGAGTGAAAGTCTCATCTCATATGTTGCGGGGCGATCCAATGGTAGCAGTTAAAGAGTCGTAGCCGGGATATTAAGCCTGAGATGCAGTAGCGCAATTCTTCTGTTAGTAGTTAGATCCGGTAGTTGGTAACTGAATCTAATAGTTAGCAATCGCGTTCCGAGTTATGAGTCCGCCTGTCGTAGTGGAATTCTTTCGTGCTAGCGGTGCAAGACTAAGTTGCCCATTCCACTCTTCTCTTATAGTAGTGGTTTCCGAACTCACTGCCGCTACGCATTATTATAGGATAACTGAATAAGCAATTTCAGAATCTAACAAGTGAGCATCGGACTGGACTATAACCCTTGTTTTTTAAGAGGAGTAGTCGTTCGGACACTAGTGCCAGCTTGAAGCCTGGGCGCGGGTATTAAGAGTTAAAGAGGCCAACTATAGCCCTATAGATGCATTCAAGTAATATTTATTGGTGTAATCAGACTCGGCAAGTAACTACGTTAGGGATGGAAATGATGCTGGCAAGACCGAACCCGTGAAAGATAGAATTGCACTGGGTACCGGTAAGGCTGATGCTGCTATTAGTATAACAATGCAAGTACTGATACAAAGAGCGGCAAGTGACATGAAAAATGTAACTCAATATGGAGGATCCTATGCCCATGTACACGTGTTGGACCACCACTCCTCTGTACAACTAATTACTTGGGTTCCTTAGCTACCTGATATCGAACCCCGCTCTACTGGCTGTTAGCCTGCTCTTCCGAATTTTCATCCCTTAGCTTAGCTACGGACACTGATCTTAGCTTTGAAACCATCACTACGGATCGTTAGAATGGAATCCTACACCTATGCTACCAATAATAAGGGCTAGTGCCGGCCAACAACAATACCTCAACTCAGAACTCCGGCTTACCCTCCTGGCTTATAGTATGACTTTCCTCGATTTCACACTTTGATTCCTGTTTCTATTTCTTCAATTCATAAGAGAGAACCCAACTACTGACTCGGGATTGGACCATCGCCAACAATACTTATGCTCTAAACTAATACTTTTCCTAGTGCTTTTCGTAATTCAACTTGCAACTCAGGATCTTACTAGCGGTTACTCTCAAAAACCCCCTAACGACTGAAACAACTGCTAATGAGAACGAACACACTGATCAAAGGAATCAGCATCAGAGAAAAGAATCGAACCGCTGCTTGCTGTAGCTGATGGTGATCCACCTGTTGCTGTAGCTGAACCCGAACGCCTTTCCCTCAATTTACTTATTGCTTGTAGGGCCCCAATACTTCATTGATTCTCTTACGCTTTGTCAACCAGGAAAAGATTGAAGTCAATGGCCTAAGTCAAGAGTTTCTGTTGCTTGAAGAATTTCAATAACTGCAGATTCCAATTCCGTTTCTTTGATACGCACTGTTTCTTTAGACTCATAGGGTTAGTTAAAGTAAAGCTAGAAAATAGGCCCTGCCCCGCCCTAAGAGTATTTTAATAAGATAAGAAAGGACCCTATCCTATCTTAAACTGATGGCTGGTGCATTTGTAGCCTAATAAACTGGAGAACTCATGAATTCCCTAATGCTGCAATGGATTACTTATGAACTCCCTAATGCTGCAATGGATTACTTATGAACTCCCTAATGCTGTTAGCCCTCCATGAAAACAGACCAAAGGCTTAGAGGAGTCAGTAGAAGAAGGAAACTGCGACTACTAATAATGGAACAGGCAATGATGCAGATTCGGTGTAGCAGCTAGAGACTTTAGTTCGCTGCTTCCAATACTGCCTTGCTCCTTAGCTTCATCCTTACTTATAGTTGAACAAATATCCCCTCTTTTAGTCTCACTCCCGGATGCATCAACTCATTCTATCCAGGGCAGGTAGTCAATCTTGCTACCCGGTGGGGTTATCTATTCTTCTGTGCCCCCGTTCCATTCTTTTAAGCACTAGTGAAATTCTGTAGTTACGCCCTCCATCACTACACTAAACTAATTAGTTCAACTCAGACTTCTGTGTTCAATTACCATTTTCTTGTTTCATTCATTAGCAGAGTGTTTCATCGCTGCTAGGGCACTGTTCCATTCCCGGTTGGTTATCGAGTTGAGCTCTTGTAGAGTCGGGGAGGTTGTCCAATCTAGTGGCGCAGTGTTGTAGCCTTGCTGACATCAGCTCCATTCTTTTCTCTCGGGGGCGTGTTGCAGCCTTGGTCTTACTTGTTTGGTTCTATGTCCTACTACTTATTCTTATTAATAGCAATCCTATACCTATTCACCTCAGATAGTAGAATCATGTAAAGCAATGTAAGTTTGCAAATAGGTAGTTTAGGAGTCAAAGGCGTGTTAAGGTAGTTTGAAAGCGGAGCGGGTTCAGTAGTTGGATAACGAGATACAGGAAAGGCATACTATATTTGTAGAGAGGAAAGACAGCTTAGTTGGGCAGTAGGAAAGTCCTACTTATAAGTTGAATTCCGGCTTTTGTGATGTATATACCTACTCTTGTACTTCGTAGTAAAACTATTACTTGTTAATCTCAGCCCCAGCGGGCAGTGGGCTCAGTCTTGGAAGCAGTACCTATATACCTTATTCCCTTTTCAGTATTATAGGCACTTGATCAACTCTTACTCCTATTATACGATGCTCCTATCAGTGGATGCGCTACTGTGATAAATAAAAGAAACTCTTCTTGTCTTGCTCGGTATCTAAGACTTAGTCAAGGGAAGCAAGTAGGTGTACGGGAAATACGGACTAATAGCCAGGGAAAGACCAGTATCTGGTTACAGGTCGATAGACTATGCGAAGTGAACTATAGGCTTAAAACCAGGAGCGGTAGGCTCTAACTCATTAGCAAGACTCTAAGTAAGTCAACAAAGTTGGAATCAATAGATAGGAAGTACATTGAGATCAGCAGGGGTTGTTAGTAGTCAGAAGAATTATAGGCGAACATAAGAATGGGTGCGTCAAGGAGGACAGGCTCATAAGTTCAATATGGACCCTAAGCTTGGTCATTAGTAGTTGTTTGGTGGATCAAAAGAAGTTGATTTCGATCCCTAGTTGTTAGTAGTACTCGCTAAAATGTAGATTTGCAAGCAAGTGAAACAAACAAATTCTCTTGGGCGCTGTTTCCTTCTTGTTATCCGTGGGTTCAGTCCGATGGTTAGTATAGTTGTAGAGTCAAGTAAGGGTTGGTTACAGGGTTATAGAATAGGGCGCGTGTTGTACTGCTTGTTATTGTGTTCGAGCTCGGTAGCATAGCAGTAGCGGAAGGGACAACCACAAGAGTGAGAGCAAGAATAGCAAGAATAAGAACCAGTAAAGGCGGACTCCCTAACAGATAAGTAAGCCTGTTTGCCATTAGCTCGCTCCATTATGATAAGCATTGGCTCGAGCCTTACTATCAGTGATTCAACTCTTGGCCGTAGCGGTCTCATCCCCAGTTTCCGCCGTGAGGAAAGGATCCCTAACCTAATTGTTTGATCCCCCTTCCCTTGACAAAGAACAATAAAAGGAATAACCAGCTAACAATTTCCCCTAATGTAATTATGGTGACGCTGCCAGGCGCTTACCTCTCTATTCTGCACTTTTGCTACCACGTCTCGCCGGCTCTAGGAGTAGGATAGGAGGACTGCCTCTTCTTTTAAAATAGAGAAGAGCAAGTGAATAAGAAGGCTCTTTTATTAAGATGTTTGTTTGGATTTTTGGTGGAAAAAGGATAAGTGGAAAGTAGAGTATCTCGTCTGGTTGCTCGCTCCTAGTAGAAAGTAAAGTATCTCATCTGGTTGCTCCTATCCTATATAGCATCCCTATCCCTCTTAGACCGAAAGAGCAATTGAAGGCGAAGTAAGGCAGCAGAAAGATCGAAATGGAATTCCATTCAGCTCACGCAAAATAATGGAGTAGAGATTCCCCTGCACAGATATTCTATATTGATGGAGAAAACTCAAACACACATCAAAATGGGATAACTAATACGACATAAGATACAGTTTACTCAACGATTGCATAAGATACAGTTCACTCAATGGTTGCCTTTGGGTCCCGAACTAAATAAATATTGGTATCATCTTTGAGATCCCCCTTTTCTTTTAGGGTCTTCGTCAGGTCTTGTAGCATAGGCAGGATCTTACTAGGAGAGCCAGAATCTTACTACTTCTTAACTAGGAGAAGCCAGAGGCAAACGAATCCTCCGCAGCCTGACGTGACTCCCCAGGATGCGCTTATCGGTTTGAGTTCATAGCTTGCTCTGGGGCCAGTGAGGAAGCGCTATTGCACGAGTACAGCTGGGGATTGATTGGCAGCTTTCCAACTCCTTCGCAAAATCCCTTCTTTTCAGAGGAACAAAAGAAATAAGGAGGATAACATTCGCACTTTTACTCTTCTTTAGTGCAATCAATATAATATAATAAATATAATCATATATAATTTAATAAATATAATCATATATAATATAATTTAATAAATATAATCATATATAATAAATATAAGATAAGAAAGCAAAAAAAACTCCTGCTTCTTTCTTAAGTGACATGTTACATTAAATGAGTAACCAGGGGGCATCCCACTCATAGTGCACTGTGCTTTGCCAAAAGTTTCTATTTTCTATGCCAATTACTTGAATCTTCTTTCGTTCTCTTTTTTCAGTATCGAATGCCAACTCATTGAGAATCATTGCTCCTCTAAAAAGGTCAATGTAAACCCCCCTCTCTCGATTTATCAGATAGATATTAATGTCGCTAATGTCTTTCCCTCGTAAAATCTTTTGTAGTTGTGGTGAATGCTTAACTTACAAAGACAGGAATCTCCTTTCAAAAAGCAAATATGGATGAGATGAAGACGAAGATATACGACCTGCTTCCCTTTCTTCTCTATCCTGAAACCGTAGGCAGCCGGATCATGGGCTGACCTCTCCTCGGGATTCGTGCGTAAACTAATTAACACACACCTCACCTCGGTGCATCTTTCGTCATGGCACACTATAGAATAAGGTACTTCCTATGTTAGAATAAGGTACTTCCTATGTTATGTTCGCGGAGAAAAAGGGAATCAATTAACTAAGTGAAATAACTACCTTGGGGAGTACTATACTAATTATTCTCTTGTTTGTCTACTACCTTACTTTAGAGTCTTGCTGAATACTCCCGAAAACTCACTGCCTGTCTCATGTGAACTGATTGCAAGTTTACTTCACCACCAGTAAGAAGCCATTATACTCTTTAGGTGGAAATGTAGGCGTAAACGACAATCTCTTTCACACACACACACACACTTTCCGCTCTCAGGGGTAAGCCTTGATCTTCTAATACCTATGCACAATTTTCTCTTAAATATAAGCTCAGTAGGATTCGAACAACTGCTTCAAATGCTCATCTCTTTGTTTGCTTTCTTAACTTCATTTCTCATTCGCATAACGTAGCATTTCTATTACATAGACGACGATCACTATTTATTGTAATAATGGAATTGCTTTGAAAAGGGGGCTTCCAATCTATTACCCTTCCCTCACTGGCATCTCATTCGTATAACTACTAAATGGATCTTTGTATCAGGTAATCAACTCTATCCTAACTTAGTATACAAGGTAGGTAAAAGTTAACAGCGAAAAGTCGGAGAAGCAAGGGGCAAAGAGATATTCCTCGCACCGCAAGACCCACATTACATTCAAGGATAATAGGAGTAGAATCCAAGTGCAGCATAAAGCACCTCCCTCCTCCCCTCCTTGCGCATTGTCTATAACCGAAGGAAAAGCTTCTCTTGTTATTAAGCGCACCAAGCTAATCCTTTGATCCAGAATTTAGTGATCCTAGAGTATGATGGCTACAAGACAGGGACGGTTTTGAATGGTAGTTTGTTTTCCACCTTAGTATATGGGGACTCTTTTTACTTCATTGTCTACAGACCATTGTTCACTCGCTTCCTATATACTACTCTTAGTTTTCTTCGGTATAATACAGCCTGCATGAGCCAGGAGGTTATGGCTAAAAGAATCATCTTTCCGTTTCTCTGGTAGATAGAGTGGATCTTAGGCTTTTGCGTATGAACTGGGGCGATATGGATTTTTCCTAGACCGGATACTTTATCGATAGAAATAGAATGAGCTACCTTACTGTAGATAGATCAATTGAATTGTACATGGATCGAGTCGTCAGTCTGGCGAGAGAGTGATGCTTGGCTTGGCATAGTACTTTATTGGAGCAAAGGAAAGAAAGCCCCCTACCCCATATAAGGCATTCCTTACACTGTTGAGCAAAGGAAAGAAAGTCCCCTATATGAACTTATTTCGACTTATGAACTTATTTCGACTGTTTTTGTATGGACTTTTCCTCCCCAAATAAATCCATTCTTTCTTTCAATAGAGCTTTTTTTCCTTAAGGTTAGCTCTTTACTGGAATCTCAGCTTGCCTGTCCTCCTCGTTTGTTTATTTTTCGACATAATGGGTAGGTGTTTGTGAGAGTCTTAAGTTAAGGCCAAATAGATATTTAGGAAGAAGCCCGGAACAAGCCCTTTATTATGGATTACCAGGTAGTCCCGGTGCCTAATGTGATCTTAGGGAAGGTGATTCTTGTCCGCGACGCTTATTCTTTGGTCTACTACATTTCTTGTCAATGCTGTGCGAGTGCAATCATTATTCATGGAGGATCCTTTCTTTATGGTGCCTTAGTCTCTGCCTACGTCCTTATGGTGCCTTAGTCTGTCTCTGTCTTTTAATCAGGTGTATTTGGTGAACTCCATTCTTTTGAAAGAACTATCACGTAAGAAAGAGTATCAACTCATAGTCTGGAAGCATTAGCACAACAGCTTGCACAACGGGGAGCCCTATCTATAAACTAAAAAATAGATGAATAAGCACTCCTTAACGAGGTAACGCACAAGACAACGATGAACTCAAGGAATATGCGCATATAACTTCGTATATAAATTATATTCTATTAAGAGCAACAAACAAGCAATGACGTTCCGCTCGCATTAGCACTTAGTTCCGTTATGCGTAAGGAGCTTGTCTAAAATTCCCTTGCTTGTTGAAAAGACAGGTTGGGTGCCCCTTGCTTCTTCTGATTCACCCATGATTCTCGGTGCACGAGTTCCACTTGTTTGCTGCTTGTTTCATCTTATTAGTTATACTGTGCTCATGAAGTAAAAGAGATTAAAAACACTGCGTATTATCACTTCTTACTTAAAGAAGGAAGGTGGGTCTCCATCTTTTGACAGTAAAGGGGCGAGCGGAGTTTGTTGACTTTTTGATTATACCTCGAGTGCAAAGTAAGAGAAGGGGGCGCAAGACCCACTCGTCGAGCAGAGCGGGGACGATTGTAGGCCTTAGTGATCTTACGGTGCCGAGGGGAAGGGCCATCGCTTAACGGATAGAAGTGACTCTAGAGATAACTGATCTTGCCCAATCATTTACATGGGCAGGAAGGTTTGGCACCTCGCATGTCGGCTCTTCTAACCAGGGGCTGTAGCAATATGTTCCCAGGATTGAGCTGGCTGTTCAAGTGTAATCATGGATAGAACCAGCACAGCAGTTAAGTAGACAGATGGTACATAACATATAAGTAAATGAATAATAATAATAATAATCATAATATAATAACCATAGCAAAGTAAACAAACTGCTATGAAAATCTGATTTAGAGTTTAGGGGGCTAGGATTCCAGTGCTCTCTGGGGCGGACTTCAAGTCTGTTTGTCGGTAGATCGATTCCGGTATTCACGACTCATGTCCTGCATTATCTTTTGGATTCTTTTACTCATGAGCGAAATTGCTAGTTGGTGGGGGGCAAGGCAAGCATCAATTCCCTGGTCGATATCCTTGTTCTCACCAGTGCATTTCTTGTCTCCTTACTAAATGTCTTAGAGTTATGTCCGGGATCCTGTATTCGTGTTATAGGCTTGCTTTCTTTGCTTTTAGTCTCGCTTTACTTACCTTAATCCAGTAGTAACTTGTCCACTCTTATACTCATTGCTTTCAACCTAGCACCAGTGTTTCTAATACTTCTACTAGGGAATAGGAACCCGGCTATCCAATAGTAATTAACACTATCAACTCCCCTCCACACGTTCGTTCTCAAACCCTCCGACTTTCTTTCTCTTTAACTGCCTACTTTCCACACTGCCTACTATCGATACTGCCTACTATCCTATCGAGACTCATAAATTAGACCATTTTTGATAGAATCCATTCTGTGCTCTAGCATCTATTCTTTCCAGCATGCTCAGAAATTGTACTCTTTTTGCCTGCCCTAACTCATATTCATAGAATTTCATCCAGCATAATAGAATATAGAAGAACAACGTAACAACCACTTAAGACTCAGCTCGCTAACGTTGCTTGTTTGTTCTCGCAATGGGTTTTAGTAAGTAATAGGAGTGGGTTTTGGTTACTTTATTTCTATATGATAGGTGCACAATATCTCTATTCCATTTCTCCACTGAAGTACACCGTGCTTAAGTTAAGGCAATAAGTACTAGTATAAAGATGCCGAGTCTTTCACCAATCAAGTACTAGTATAAAAGGAAGGATACCGAGTCTTTCACCAATCAAGTACTAGTATAAAAGGAAGGATACCGAGTCTTTCCCCCTTGCTTGTGTTTAATAAGTCAAACACACATTCTATAAGCATATCTCGATCACATATTCTATAAGCATATCTCGATAAGCATATTAGTAAGGTTCACTGCCTATGCCTCCATGTGTAGTGTACACCTCCCTCGCTTCACCCTATGCCTTTTTCTTCTTTCAGTCTAGGATTCGGCTGCTGATATGAGTTCAACAAGTAAGCGGAGTTAGGTACCTTATCTTATTTCTATGAGTTTTCAAATTCAGTAGTGGGAGCGTGAGCGTGAGCTTTCTTTTGAAGCAATGCATTGGTAGAGTGTTGTTATGCTTTTCTATATTGTGCGCCAGTTATCAATTCTAGATTATTGAAGCAAGGGAAAGAAGAGAAGAAAGCAAGCACCCTTTTGTCTAGAGTTCCGGACTATAAATGAGTTTTGAAGCGATGTTTTGTGTTGTTTACTTGATTCTCTCTGGTGAGCACTTCATTCTTTTCTTTCGCAAAAGTGCCGGTCTTTTGTTACTGTAGTAGAGAACAGGTGTACTCAAAGGGGCGCACTCCTACCTGCAAGCGTAAGCAAGACACACAAATAAATACCAAAGTTAGTTCTTCAATTTCCTGTCCTCCTAAGTTAGTTCTTCAATTTCCTGTCCTCCTAAGTTAGTTCTTCAATTTCCTGTTCTCCGGTGTTTTAATTAGTTGAGTGGAACTACAATAGGCTGAAGAAAAGGACAGCCATCATCAAAGTAAAGTGAAAAAGTATCATATGGAGCTCAAAAGGAAGCTGCAAGCACAGTATAGAATTGATTTGGTAACAAGCACCTATGACTCTGGGGGATCTAACTTGAACTCTTTTCTTTAGTTCTCATTCCCGCTATCTTTCTTTCTCTTTGCCTCTCTCTAAGCAAGGTAGGGTTCTCTTTCTTATACCTTATTTATGTTCTTTTCTGCTTTAAAGCGTATTGGATGCTTTCGATTGCGTCACAGAGCTAATGCTTTTTGATTTAGGGAACCAGAGCTAATTCGATTCGATCTTCTCCTTTCTCTGGGTACGGTACAAGGAAGACCCTGTTTATGGAACAACCCTCATACCCAATCGACACACGAGCCATAGCAGTCTAACAAGATACCAAGATACTATTTGTTCACGGCTTCACCTCCTAGTGCCACAAGGTGCCCAGCTAAAGCCAAAAGGCGGATTCAATGTCACCGGAGTCGTTCACTGAGGTCTACCTCGGGTCAACACCAAGGCAAGCAAGGCAAGATCGATGCTTATAGCCTTCCTTCGTGCCAAGGAAAGACGTAAAAAAGCATCAATAGCTTCTTCTTCTATGCAACATAAAAAGAAAAAAGCATCAATAGCTCTTATTCTTCTTCTATACTATAAGATCTGTTGCAGATAATATAGCTGTTCCTAGTCCGACCAACTAGAGCAAGAACCAAGCAAGGCAAGGATGGCACGAATCGCTCGAATGCAGAGATTGGCCAAGAGCTGACCCTGACCAAGCGAGAGCTTACTCCTTTTGTTCTCATTCCCGGCAAAGAAAGAGTTCGGATAGGTCAAAGACTAAGACGCCGGTTGCATGTCTTGCGGCCTCCGCTACGGCTTTACAGCTTCTCCTCCTGAAGGGGTGGGGCATTTATCCTTCAAACCCCATGATTCTGGGCATTAATGTGTAGCTACCTCTTAAGCAGTTAGAGCTTTCGAGTGGAACAGCTTCTTTTCTTCTATTCCTTGTTGGCCTGCAGCTCCTTATGTCCCTAAACCCCAACACTATGCCCCCAATTCAATGCTATGGCCGGCGCCACCTAGTCAAAAACAAACAAACCGGCAGTCGATGCGGGAAAAGACACTGACATCTCTCAGATTTCCAAAACGTAATGCCGCCCAGTCTTTCAAGTAATGTTTCAATCAACAAAGGAAAGGTATCAAAGGTGAAATCAGTATAGCTAAACCAAACCCGGAATGCCCTAAACGACTCAGAATTCAATGTCTGCTTGAAACCCAACCCGGACTTACGGAAAAGATATCTCCCGACACCCACCCCTGGATAAAGAACCAAGGAAACTGGCCTTAGGACTCGGTAGGGACTACTCTACCGTGGTGGACCAGTTCTAAATAGATTTGGTAAACAGCTTCAGTTTGTTAGGACATAGGACGGGAGTGTAGGTTTCAAAGGCTCCCACGATACCATCCTTTCTTCTCTTAATCAATTTCTAGACTAAGTAAGGGATTCTTTATTGAATTTCCAGTGGTAGATAGAAAAACTATTGATTCAATTCCCGAAAGCCGGATCACGCAAGAAAGAAAACACACACACACAATTCATGTTCTTTGCTTCTGACCACTCTGACCAGTTAATACCTTCTACTGGATTTCAGAGCTGTAGCTGCTACCTTCTCTGTCCGGTGGTTATGGTAGTAGCTCTCTGTGCTGGTGCAGTTTTCGTATTTATGATTATTCGTTTTCCTATCTGGTGTTATCTTTGCAATTGTTTTACTAACAGCTGAGTCAGTTGCTAGTCTTTTATTTAGCCCTAAGGAAACGAACTGAACTCTTCACATTCATTCTCGTAAAGATAGCTACGAGCATCAAAAGAGAAGTCGCTTATGTCCTTTCTATCGATACAGGTCGTCCACTACAACTACCTTTTCTATGTAGGTGATCAAGGGATATATGTCCTTTCGTTCTTACTAGCTCCTATCTCGTTCTTACTAGCTTCCTATAGTGCCCACAAAAGGATTCCGTGATACCCATTTATTCATTCGTCACACATCTGCGGGTAGTATCTGCAGAAAAGACTAGAAAAAACATCAATCCATGTTGACCAAGGCAATGCTAATTGCTTCTCGAGTGAAAGTTGGCGCCCTTATTCGGAGCGGGTACATCTTTCGTTCGCCGACGATTCACTTCCCAGTAAAAAGCGGGGGAGAAGATCCGCCAAAAACCAGTAAGCGGGGTCCACTACAGTCGTTGATGTGTGAGGAGCGATTTAAACCAAGCCCCTCTGAAGCTTACGAGCGAGCTTATTTTCTTTTTCTTTAAAGGTCAGGATCAGTTTCTTAGTCTAAGGATCCGTTTCTTAAGTCTCCTGAAGCTTTTGGGAAAGAGTGAGTATTCCAGAGAACAGATGTTGGTCAAACTCCTTCTGCTGCTTCTTTCAATAGCCCCAAAGCGCTTTCCTGCAGGCAAGACAGATAGCGATTCTATAGCTGCAGCTGATTCTCATTGTCCATAGTTTTGCATTTATTATTCAATCTATTCATCCCCAACCCTCTAACCATCTTTCCTTGGGAGTGATGCTTCATAGAGATTTAGTGGGGAACGTTTAAAGTCGCCTTTTGAATGGGAATCCATTGAGGAACCGCAACGGAAAATCGAAAGTAGCGCTGCAGTGAGCTGAGCCAGCTACGGACTTTTGCCCACACCCCCGATATAGTATTCGAAAACTCTCTTTGCTATATTTCATTGAATTCCTTCTATGGTAGTAAGGAATGAAGAACAAAATAGAATCACTCGCGGGTCGCTCCTTTGCTTCAAGGAGTGCTTTGTAGAGTGAGTGCTTGAATAGGAAAGATAAAGGAGTAGTCCCTTTTCAAAAGATAGAACAAAGTAAGTCCTTTTTGATTGAAGTAAACGAGGGGATGATTCAAACACAATCCGGAGTGAAATAATCTGGTTTTCTACCCCGGAATTCAGAATTATATCTTACCTCAGCGTCCAGAACTGTAAAGCTCCAGTTTACTCAGACTTACTCTAAAAGATTTGTATGGTCGGTTTCGTTATGAGCCAATCTTATTACCTTGAATAATCGGGGCAATAATCCTCAATTCCTTCTTGTAGTCCGTCCTTCCTCGTAAGGTAAGGATCCATTTATTTTCCCAGTTGAGTAGATGCATGGGGCTTCTTTAGCGACCTTGTGGTCCAAGTAAAAGTAGTCAACTTATTGTCCTATCTTCTGAAGCGGAACCTCTAACTTGACCAAAACCTTAATCCTTACTTTTTTTGGGGGGAGGGTGAAGCTAAGCTGCCTAAATCCCATCCCATTCTAAAAAGGAGCGAGCACATAGTATAGATGAAAGTCAAAATACACACTGAATAAGTACTGTTGGGGGTTTTAGATCAATAGATGGATTCTGCTTATGGAACTGATTGACACCGCGTTTCTTCCTTTCAATTGAATCTTGATAGCGCACTTTAAGAGCATATGGGAAGATTGTTTGTTCTATCTATAATGGATCTAAGTTCTTCTATTCTAATTATTAGGGTTCTGCGCTTCCTCCTTTGCTTTAATTATAATATATCTTGCAACCTGGAATAGGAGTCAATCATAGTTCTGAGCTGAAGGTAAAGAAAGTAAAGGGTAAAAAGTAAAGATTACGTAGCATCAATGCATTTCAACGATGGAGTCCCTACTAGGTTAAGGAGAAGAAGCGGTTAAGTATAAAGAAACAGTATAAAGAGTAAGTAGCAATACAAAATCGAAGGGGTAATATGCCTCTGTTATATACTTTAGCTCTCAATCTGCCCGGTTTGAGTATGTTCGTATTTCTTTTGTTCGGCAAAAGCAAAGGGAAGAGTTTATTTACTATCTATCTTATATGCCAAGTTATCTTAAGTAAGAATCCGAATGCATTTTCGGGGTCAAGTCTCAAGTCAGGGCAGGGTTAGTTAAGGGCGTAATTTACTGGCACTGCGGATTCTTTCATTGATTCCATAATACAACTCTACTTTCAGGTCTTGCAGCAGACAAAACTATTGGTTTCATTTACTTCCTTCCTATTCTACATTTAAAGTAGTCGATCTCAAAAAACAAACAAACCTCCTGATATTCCTATTGATCTGAAGCAGGAGCAGGGTATTTTTATTGGTATTGGTCAGGAGTAGGTAAAGAATTAGGAGTTGGGATCTGTATCTGAAGCCGATGCGGTTGAAGTTGAAAGTCGAAAAAGTAGAAGATGGTACACCTAGCTAAGAATATCACCAGATCTGAGAATAGGGCAAAGCACAAATTACACGAGTAACAAGCATAAGTGAGTTTGTACCAAGTCCTTTGTTCGTCGACTGTTTTCTTTCCTTCCCGCCGACTTTATACTCAATTGGGCGCTTAGCTTAGACTTCATCTTTTCCCCTTGCTAGAGAATAAAGAAGTCATTAATATAAGAGAATAAAGAAGTCATTAATATAATAGGTTTAAGGCGCAAGTAAATCAGCTACAAGCGGTGGTGTTGAAGAGTTTATTTATATGCGAGTTAAGCCCACGAAATCCAATTCCATTTTTAAGATATGGGTATTTGTTATATAAAAAAAGTATAATAAAAGGTAATAAGCGTAAGCAGTGAACAAGTTAGTAACATCATTTCCTGTTCGAGTTTAGGAGTATAGATCAGCTCTTAAAGAATGCCTACTCCACGGTTAAGTGGGCGCAAGCGATTCTTCAAGTGTTGACATTCTTGGTTGTGGTGTTGTGGAGAGATAGGTAAAAGTGTCGGTGCAGGTGCTGTGGTTTGGTTTAATTGTCAGCAGCAAGTGCTCCTTCCGCTTATGCTTCTGCGCAATAAACTAGTCCTGTCTTCGGGGCTACAAATTCCTTTCCTTTAAGGAGCTATACGGCGGGGTGGGTATGTTATTCAATGATAGATGTAACCTTCGAGATACGTGGTTAAGAGCAAGTCCTAATTTGTAGCGTTATAGGAGTAGGGCTTTCACACCCGATTTCGAGTCTACGTCTACACACCTCTGTTCTGTAAGACCTAATGTAGTTAAGAGGTTCATAACTGGTTTCTCAATGTAGCGGTAAAGAGCAGGCCAGGCCGGCCTTTCATAAGCTTCCGCTACTACCACTACAAGGGAAAGAAAAGCACTATAAGATCAAGCAAGTCCAGAATCATCAGTGCAAGTGCAGCTCCCGACCCGCCGAAAGATATAATTGAAAGTTATTGTGTTGGCAACGAGATCATAAGCTGGATAAGAAACAGCCCTTTTAACGCCGAAAACATAACTTCTAAAAACTCGTAAACGTGTTGTATTATAAAGAATTCTGTAGTTGCTTGTCTACTTGTTGGATCTGGAAGGTATGGTTATGGTGCTAAGTCGTAGAGCGGCTCATCCAGGATCGGGAGAAAGATCTGGATCATCGACAGTTGAAAGTAAGTCAGCAGCAAGAGATTATGAAAGTGGAGTTAGAAAGCAAGAAGAAAAACCTGCTACTGCGAGGGCAAGGAAGGATGGTGCTAATAATATTCCTTAATGAGGGCAGGGCGGTTTACAATGTTGGTGACAATAGTGTAGTTCCTTCGAGTGTTGGCAACGATAAAGGGTCATTGGCTTGCTCCTGCTGTAGATCCTATTTATACTTAAGGTCCTGCTACTGTGCTGTAGCTCAAAGTAATGTGGAGTAGTGGTCCAAGCATAAAAGCAAAGTTCAAGTGAGCTGCCTTGCGCTAACAGAGTTATTAAGGTAACCGAGATCTTATGGAATTCTGTAATCAAAAACAAGAGACAGACTCCACATCTCATCCACCAACACTCCAAGTCTCGATAACGAAAAAAGGACTTGTGTAGTGTAGTTGCACCTTATGAGTAAGTAACGAAACAAGCACCCTTATGTCTGAAGTGAAGCGCAAAGTGGTCTATCCAGTCCAAGTTAGTCGTCAATTGAAGCGCGGTACGATTTCTTATGTCCTTTTCCTAAGCACGCATGTCGGGAAAGATTTCGTTGTGGGTTGAAATACTTCTGTAAGGTAAGTTGAAATACTTCTGTAAAGTAAGCTTAAAAGCAAAGAGAATCTCTTTTCTCATGCCCAGATAAAGCAGATGCGGAAGAAGAGGCAGGCGAGGGAAAATGAGTTTCAAGAGGTCGAATCAGTTGTTTTGTTTCAAGATCAGAAGATGCAATTCTCATTTACACTTTTTGAGGCATTACATTCTGCACTTCGAGGAACAAGCTTAGGAACACCCAATCCAATAAGATAAGGTAATAAGGGTAAGCGTGCTTAGTATAGAAATGCATTCTACATTAGGGAATTGGCAGTGTCGAACTATTAGGCTAAAAGTTTAGTTCGGGGTGGAGCTTTTACTGTCAACTGGAACTGGCCGCTACTACCTACACGGGAATCTGCTTTCTGTGTCTCATCGCCAACAAAAGAAACTATCCTTGATTAATCGATTGCTGCTTCATATGATCCAGCGGGAACTACACTTTCAACTTTACCGACGGAGAGCTTCTATCGTAGACAACTAAGGTAAAAACTAAACCATACCCTTCTTTTTGACCGGCCGGTTTCCCTTTTCCTACCCCGGAACAGAACCCGTTTGCATCTTACTTTCGCACCCGAACTCCATAAGCTAATGCGCTTGGTGAAGCTTAGCTAAAAACTCATCTTTATTGTCTTTATAAGCTAATGCGCTTGGTGAAGCTTAGCTAAAAACTCATCTTTATTGTCCTTAACTTAACTCTAAAAAAAGGGATAGTGACTTGTTCTCCACTTTCATTTCGAACATAAACATCATTTCCTGCTTATACTTCTACTTTGTACTCTTCCTTTCGCCTCTGCTCTGTTGGTTGAATTGTTTTAACTCCGTAAGCGAGATCACCTTTTGAAACATACCGCTCATCGCCTACAAAGACGGATTCTACTCGCCCAGTAACTACGTTATTACCAAATAATATACTTAGGGCATCCGGACCAGTACTCTCTTCTGCCCTTAACAAGGAGCTTTCGATAAGTATAAGATAAGTAACACTAGGTATAGAAATGCAGTAAAGACACAGCTCACCAATGGAATAGAACTTCCAAATCAACGAGGATTCCTTATTTTTTAGAGTTATGAACAAGGGAAGGGGGTTGTTGAACCTAATGCAACAGAAGTCAAGTATCCAGTGATAGGGTATGAAGCATAAGCGGTATCATCAGCTAGATCATGAGCGGGATAAGCAGAAGTTTGAGCTCCCGACAAAGAGAGCACTCCTTTTGAAAGCCCCGGTATAGACAGGGTAATCTTCTATCCATATTATTTATCTTAATTCCAGGAAAGGTCGGGCGCTAAGCAAGACAAGATATGGATTCTATTTATGTGTTTACGAGAGGAGATTCGGCTTCGGCAACAGATTTGTCTTCTCATCTCGTATACTTGAGAGATTTTGACACGGAATTCGAACTTACCGCTGACTTTCTTAGTTAGTTATAAGCAAGTCCTTTTTCGTCATGCACATAGGTATAGAGTTACATAAACAACCTTATTCCAGCTATGACCCCACGTAGCGGTAATCTCACTGTTGACTCCGCTATGACCCCACGTAGCGGTAATCTCACTGTTGACTCTTGACTCGTTGCTCTAACACTGTTGACTCCATCGGGGCGCATTAGTGGAGTTTCCTGTCTGAATCGGAGGAGTCTGTACCTAAGTCCTTTTTGATTGAGCAAAAATGCATTTCAACATCCATGACGAGGACAATATGGTTACTTTTTTCCTATAAGATCGTATTAACCACTGAGATTGAAAGGGCTTTAACACCTGATTGAGCCCATACTAAGCTCACGTAGCGGTAAAGAACTGGTTTCAACTAAGCCCACTTGCGGTTACGAATAGGAAAGAAAGTAAGGGTCAAAAGTCAAGGAAAGGTTCGTAAGGATAAGGCAACCTTTTTCTTTGTTTGCTCGATGGATTCCATTCTTTCTTTTACTTGCACTAACGGAGCTCATACACAAATGACTGCGGATGCAAAACTCAATTCATAGGCGCCCACCCGGAAACGGAAAGTGCAAATCCAAGAATTGTTGAGCATTTGGTGGTATAGAAGCTACTGCTACATCCCTGGATTTTGCCCCGAGAACACAACTTGAAGATTCTTCACCGACGGATGAAACTGGGGATTCAACTATCACTTCACTTTAAGAATGTATTGTTGCTGACAATTGAACTGACCCCGTCCCCTTGACTCTAAACTGTAACAATTATATTAGAAATTCCTACTTAATGAAATTCCATTATGTATTTCTATTGGAGCACCTGCTTGCTATAGAAACGTAAAGATACCTCATTATTAATTTATCCTTTGTTGGCCTTAGTAACCTATTTGATTTGATTTAGAAGATGCAACTCTAATTGCATTACTTTGAGCTCCAGCAGCTCCTTATCCTTAAGCGAACTCTCCTTGAACGATGGGCGAATGAGAAGAGCTTGCGTAAGCTGGAATTGATTCTATTATCTGTGAGTTAGAGATTCCATAGGATAAAGGTAGGAAGGGCTGTATATCAGTCTGATCATTAGAAGGCGGGACAATAAGTTTAGTGTTTCATAAGTGTTTCTCTGTTCGACTACGTAAAGGGCAAGTCAAACAAAAAGGTTAAGGTAAGGCCCCCTGAGTGAGAGTCGTTTAAGCCACAGGGAACTGATAGCTAATCATATCGGTAGCCAACCCTTACTTGCGCACTATACTTGAAGTGATTCATTGAATCTATTTCTTGTCTTGCGCATTGAGCACTCGGTATATCCAAAAGTAAATACACATCAGGAGCACTTAGTCTTGCTTCTTAGCCCTTTAACTGGGGATTCTATGGGCGCTGATTCACTCTCTGATCAACTAGATTCTTTTCTTCCCCAAACTAATCTACTTTACTTGATTAATTGCTTGTCGCAGCGGAAACTCGGATGAAATGCAGATGCGCTTCGGCGTTCACAATCGAATTGTTAAATATCATTTCCGACTCTGATTACCCTGATCAACTTTATACTTCACCTTGCTTGCTTGATTTGATACCGTACCTCGGCACTGCTCATTTTTTCCTCTGTTGCTGCACTGCAGATGATAATGAGTGCTTACGTTAAGGCGGCAAGATCTGTATCATCATAAGTATCTGAGTGCGTCTCGAAGAACCTGTTCCTGTGTTGGCGACTAGAGAAGAGAGATAGGTTGGCAAGAAAGATAAAAAGGTTTGGGCAAGAAGAAGGTGGGTTTTGACTTATGTGTTTCATTCCCCTGGTTTAGCTTAGGTCTTAGACTTACTTGTGCAATTCCTTTTCGGGTGCCCTCTGATCCCATAGCTATTCTTCTACTAATGTAGTGGGTTTACTTCTCTTCTTGTGTGTTAGTCCACCTTACTCATTTTTTGGATAGTGAAAGATGGAAGGAAGATACTAGCCATTCCGATGAAGAAGACGGTAGCAACGAATTGGGAGTAACAAAATAGCGTAAAAAACCCCAGTTTGTCCATTAGTTCCCAGCATTTGCACCAGTTGTTAAGAAATACCCCGTAATGAAAGAAAGATAGGAGTGTGTCGCTAGGTATTTGACCAAATAAAATAGGATCGCCCACTTCCTATAGATAGAAACCACCATTAAAATACCCAGTGGAGGGTAAGATCGTTGAACTCATGGATTTAGCCAAAAGATTATGACCTTGGGGAGTTCCAGCACCAATTTGTGAGTTCGTTTTTCTATATCCTGAAGAAACAACCCCTTATATACCTTTTAGCATTCTGTTTGTTTCATGGAGAACCACTTTCGGCAATGAAGACTCAACATTGTCATTTCTAGGATTGATTTTAGATACCTTCAGGAAATACATCCATTTCTTTTGAGAGTAGTCCTCTATAATATAGGAATTTCAGATCATTTAGTATTCTAACTTTATTAGTAACTTTCGTTAGGAATTGTAGTGTAGCTTCGTTAGGAGTCTCCAACGTGAGTATTTTAATTTATATTTAGGAAAGAATCTTTTTATCAAATTCTCCCCTCTTTATAATTGGATTCTTTGTGGGCCATTCCTATTCTGTCTTTTTGAAGACTTCTTTTTCTTTAATAAAACAAAACCATCTTCCATATAATTATTATCCAAAGAAGGTTTTATTAGCTTCCAAGTAACCACTAGAACCCTCTACTCTAGATCAACCTTGGGGTTTAGATTTGAGAAGCCCGCCACGCCCCCGTTTAGGAAACTTTCCACCTTGGGCAAGTCCTTCCATCCTTTGGCAAATAATAGGATCCTCTAGCTCTAGGATATTCCTTATCCAATCCCCAATCATCCTTAGTCATGTCATCCCCAACGTAGTTAACTTTGATCAAATTGAATAGAGGCCTTTTGGTTTCATACAAGTCCAATTGAACTTTAGGGTTTAGATCCGCATCACATAGGTCGTCGTTTATACCTGTTTTAGGGGCGGGCAAATGGGTCCAACAGAAGCATTCTCACAAGTAGCCAAAGATGAGCAAGGACAAAATGACTTCTATAAAGATCTTCTATATTGTATCTAGAAAAACCGGATAACTTCGCGACAAACGAAGGAAAAAGAAACCTGCTTCCGCTTGGCTAGCCATTTCGACCTTTATTTTATACTCCGACCTATTGTTGCAAGCCCGGCGACTAGTATAAATCTAAAGAATTCTGTAACTACCTATTTGTCTTTTGAATGTAATTTATTTGAATCTTATGTATTTACGTAGAGTAGAGCCCTCTATTCGCCTTTTCTTTCCTTCTTTATTTAATTCAAAACTCACCCCCTTTTTTATTTCATTCAAAACACCACCCGGCGCCTTAAAAACTTTGGTTGCTGTTCCCCCTTTCAACAATATAAATAGAAACGGATTTATTTGATTATGATTACCTATAGAAATAGACATCTTTATTATGATTCCGCCGGAAAGGCTCTTCTCCGCCTAGCTCCCCAGAAAAAGAACTACCTTGTTTCTCGATTCGGAAAGCCGCCTAACCTTAAAAGAAATTGAGCTTTGACCTCTCCCCCTAACCTAACGAGTGGGAAAAGAGATCGATCGGGGGTATCGATGCGGATGAAAGACAGAGATGGGAGCGAGAGAAGTCGAACGAAGCCTTAAGTTAAGCACGCGAAGACAAAAGCCATCGGCACCAGCTTTAGTTCGAAAGACTACCTTCAAAGCATCACGACTCGAGGAACATTCCTCAAGGCAAGGGAGTTTACCTCTGAGATCGGTGGACAACCCGTAAAAGGAAACCGCTAGGCATCAAATAAAGCGCCCTATTACCTATTATATTACACACACCTAGGCTAGGGAGGGTGGCGAGTTTACATGAATGAACTGATCAGTTGTGGATGTACATAGAAGGCTTCTACTTTTGATCGGCTCAAGCCGGAACACAGTCTATGTGCCTACATACCGAATCAGACAAGTGAATAAATCGATAGTATGTTCTTTTCTTCAACGAGGCGTACTTTACTAATGACTCTATTTTAGAATGACTCTATTTTAGTTTTTTGTTATCCCTCGGGTTCACTACCTCATATTGAATTCCTTAAGATAGATGAATAGAAGGCCTCGCTCGTGGAGAAGAGCACGGGGAATTCCTCTGTCTTTTTAGGCCCAAGACAAGAGGCGAAGCTGCGAGATTAGTTTGTTGCCAACATCTTTTCCGATCAAATCAAAGGTGGTCCCGCCTGTTTCCGAATTTTATCATTCGCCAGAGACTGGTCTACGAGTAGGGAAACTCCTCTATGGGTGCGGTAGATCCACAAATATCAACGTCCAATAGAAGGGGATATGGTCCTTCCTTATCAATCATCGAAAGAAATTGGGCCCAGCATCAGCATAAAATCGAGATTTATAGTATATCAAATGATGGTTGAAACTTTACTGGTGGAAACTGACTGTTTTATTGCGCGTTGAGTTACTAGAGAGGTAGGGCCGGGCCCCCATTGATTCATCAATCGGATTTTACCACCCACTCGCTACTAATAATGCCTTCTTACGTTCTTTTCCTCCGAGTACTAAGATGTTCAAGTTATCCGGGTTGGTTTGCTTTGAAGTGATCTAAGATAAGAAAACTTAGACATTATAACATTACGTTATCCCTTTCCTTTTATCTTTACTGGAATAATAAAAGAGTAGCCAAACAAACCGGTTGCGTTAACCGTCTTGAAAAAAGAGAGTGAGTGCAAAGACGCAGAGTCAGTTTGGACTTTTCCCAAGTCTCCTAATGTTTTCGCCTTATCTGCTTTTTTTGTTTTAGTAAGGGAAGGGATAGGAATTGGGCCGGTATTGAAGGCAGGGCTACTTCTTTTGATTGAAAGGTAGAATGCCAATAGCTATTGTAGGAGTGCCTAGTTTCCGGGGATTTGATTCTACTTGCCCGCCCTCTTCTTCTGAGATTGTTATCAATCTGATTTTCTTTTTCACTTTTCTGCTCTGCTCTATTCAATGAAAAAGTAACCAATCAGGCAATTGGCGATGAAGAAAGGCTCCTCTTTCCGTTCGGTTCGTTTTGAAACAGAACGCCCTTATCTGTCTTATTATTAGGAATATAGAGGCCCCCATACCCATCCAAAATACATGGTCATGGTGCCCCTGCCTGTCTGCTGCTTTGTCTGACTATATTAGTAGGGCTATACTAATGAGCTTCCTTTACTTACCGTACCGACAAAAATGCATTGAATAAGGTCAAAAACTAACAAGGATTTTTGTTTGCTTATATGTTTAATTTATAGTTCTGTAGAAGATACTGTGAATTCGATGAAGCTAATAGCGGAAAGAAAGGCTGAATTCAACTCGAGACTCCCGAGCCATCGTTTACTAGGTCAGAATGCAATCATCCATTGGCTACACGCTAGAAACTATTTCTTTGCTCTATATGCCACTGAAAGAAGGTAAGGAAGCCTAAATCTTGTCTGATCAACGCGTCTTTATTGAACTTTATATGTGCTGCAGCCTTGACTCCGTATTTCCTAGAAGAACAGAAGAGAAGGTAGGGCCCGTAGGGGAAGAGGCATCGGAGGGCATATCATTCCTTCCGTGTTACCAAGGTATTTCTCAACCTATGATATTACCTATAACTGGGCATTCTCTCACAGCTTTTTCTGTGCTCTTCTTCTATGCCCCTTCTCTGTCCCAAAGTAAAGTATCAGTATACAATCTCTGTTCTGTTCTAATGGAAGGAAGCCTTTAATACTAATCTAATAATGTATTGTATCCTAAAACCAACCCCCCCAAAAAGATGCCGTGCCGGTCATGCAGAGATTTGAACGCAATTGGAAGAAAGGAAAGGAGCTTTGAAAATGCACTCTTTTTTAAGGCAAGCTGTATCTTGTGAACTGAACATAGTAGACCTGGATAAAAACCTTGGTACCACGCTTACGGGGAATATGCGTGCCCTATGTGCACCGTGTGCCCTATGTGAACCTCTTACTTATTAGTCAATGTGAACCTCTTACTTATTATTAGTCAATGTGGACTGCTAGGATAAAAGGGTAAGGGAATGCTTAACTTAATATGAATTGGATCCCAATCTCTCTTTCAGGTGCAACCCTTCTCATAGTATAGACTATAGTAATCCCTTGTTTAGGTCCAAATTATTCTATCTAGTTAAAGGATTCTCTGATGTAGCAGGTAATAAGTCTCCAATAAAAGAGAAAAGGCCACTCCATTCGATTTCCTATAGTCAACCCGGAAGGACTAATTCAAACCCGATTGGGAGATGTCATTTCTTTAATAGTCTTTTGTAGGTCTGGTTACAAAACAATTCCAGATTTTCCATGTGTTCTTGCTGTACTAAAGTCGATGTCTATAGTATATGGATACGCTAAAATACACTACTAGGGAAGTAACTTACGCTCACTAGCAGGAGACAGATCTTTTTCCAATGACTATTGTTGCTCCTTTTTTAGTCTTTGATTTCCCAAAGATAGACTAGACCCAGGGCGAACTCTAGTACCATTCAACAAAAGAATTAGTGTATTTCTTTATTCTTCTTTCTTTAAGTATGCCAGGCCGTTAGAGTAAGTGCGCAATAAGGTTTCGAGGAAAAAGTAAGGGCTCTTTTATGGGACTTATAAGTATAAGATAAGATCACGGGATCTCTTCTTTTTTCGCTTAAAGAGCAGGGAGAAGATAGAGAGGACTTTCTATCGATATCGAAGCAGCATACAATTTTATGCTTCCTTGTGCGGACATGAGAACTAAAAGTAAATAACAGAACTATAGATTGGATTCATACTACTCATAGTAAGGAAGGCGACGGAACTTATTGACCTAATAATGCCGGGAGTCCGCCCGGTTAGGAACTCGATTTAGGTGTTTGGTTAGGAACTCTATTTATTTAATGCCAATTGTTATGTTTGAGTTTGACTCTCCCTACTCTCCTCTAATGACCAAGCCTGAATAAGCCCACACTTGAACTGGACTTTTCATACTCTTTCTTTTTGCAGTAGTACACACTTTCTTCGACTATGGGCGACACCCCCTCACGTCAATGTAAATTTATGATAGAATCAGAATCGAATGAGAAACTACTGCCTATTATACGTTGCTTGCTCCCCCGGTCTTAGCCAAACTCTAACTCAAAGCAAGCCCCTAACAGCCCTTAGTCGTTGAACGATCTAGTTTGTTATGGACACAAGCTATGGTCGCTGGAACGAACGGTGCGACATCGCTGCCTACGATCTACTATGGTTCTGGTCCAGTAGGCAAACACTAGGGAAGGAAAGCAGCTGTCCCAGATGAGCCAAACCAATAGGCACCATAGGAAGATGTAGAATGCTTACCTTTGAATATATTAGTGTGATTAGTCAAAAGTAGTTAAAAGCCATTAAATTAATGTATTATAGTTTAGAATAGAATGTAGTATATAGAATAGAATAATAGTAAAGACTTTCCAGAATGCTTGGGAAGTATAGTTCCCGATACCAAACAATAGAAGTTCTTTAGTTATTTCTTGCATATATCTTTAGTTATTTCTTGCATATATATATTCTATGCGCGCGTATCGTATATTGACATTGAATGCACGATTAAGGCCGACGTAACGCGGTTGGTAGCTTCCTATACTCGACTCGGGGGTAAGCCCACTACTCTTTCCGTAGCCTCTGTCGTCAACTTACTTGAAAAACTCTGTCGTCCAACTTACTTATTGTCCGTGCTTCTGAAGCCCTAAGTCAAAATCAGTAGCATTATGGATCAAATAATAAGCGGTGTTGTATCGTATCAAAGAGAAGCGGTTAAGAAGAAACAAGCAAACAAGGGGCGTGTTTTGGAGTAAGTTTACTTGTTCTGCAGTCAGGAATTCGGTAATTTACTCTTTCTTTACTATATGTTAGATGTCTATCATCTTCTATTCTATTTAATAGGTGTGTGTGTGTTTGGGAGCTTTACTTCACACAGTCCCTAACTCCAATTCGAAGTATTGTTCAAGTTGAGTATGGATCGGGTGCCGACATTCCGTCTGTTATGTATTATAAGTAAGTATTTGTATCATAAGAAAGGTCGAGTTCGTTATCGGAAATAGATGTCACAAATTAGATTTACCTTTATCAATGGGCTCTAACTATAATAGTAGATAGATACAGTGAGTTATATTGAAACAAAAAAAGAAATATAGGCCTGCCTGCCATCCACACCAGAATAGAGAGAGTTTGATTCAAAACCTGCTAGTATAGGAAGACCTACTAGATATAAGAGACATAGGGCTGAGGATAAAGCCAATAAGGGGGATCTTTCGTGTATAACCTCCCGACATGTTATCAATTCTGATGGACCAAATAATACAATGCAAGTAGAAGTTCCTAGGTTCATTGAGATATAGAAACAGCATATAAATGGTTATCATGCTTTCATATCCATCATTTGCTTGTAGTCTCTAACAATTCCTTCCATACAATGATGACATATCTGATTTGACTGACCGATGGACGAATATGCAAGCAGTAGTTTCATGCTTGTTTGAGTAATAGCAATGAGATTCCCAATATAATGCTGAGAATAGCTAGGATTTCCAGAAGAAGATGCCCTGAGAAAGAAAAAGGAATAAAGGAATTACGTGTGGCTGAAGCTGAACCAGCTACTAAGAAGTAAGAGAAGGAAAAGCAACGAGGAGAGCGTGAAGTCAACTCAGAAAGAAAATGGCCTGTTCTAAAAAAAGAGGAAAGTATGGCATTCACTACTATATGCAAGCAAGCAGGGTTCAGGGAAACAATGAATAACACCATTTTGGAGGTTCCCCATTGCTTTAAGTTAAGGACAGGAAGAGTAGATGAGTTAGCTTGTGAGTTGTTGAGTCTCTTTGTGCTTCTTCATCGATAAGTAAATAAGTGTAAGAGTACACAAAATAAGAGGCTAAAGCAGGCGGATTGATGGCCAAGTAAAGATCTGGAGTAGGAACTATATATAAGAAAGCAACTGGAAAGTAAACTCCGCCCCGAAAGAATAGAATTTAGTGCACCATGGTGATATACCTGTTGCTTGGCCTTAACCTTAGCAGAAATCAATTTCACTGAACAACTCGCGTTAGGAGCTGCTGCGTAGTGGGCATAAGATTCGGCTTCGGCTTATTCTTGAGTAGACAAAACCTGAACACTTCACTTTCAGAACTAACAGCACAATCACCTGAACCTCCTTATACTGTTACTTCAACCTAAACCAACGGAAAGATAAGATAGACTTTCGCGTTTGGGTGACCGGGAAATAATCAATCCAAATCTATTTGACTTATGCACCGTGCATTTAATGAGTTGGTCTATAAAGCATATAATAATGGAAATAGGGCCAAGAACCAGCATTAGGAATTGAGTCTGAAAGAGGTATCTCAACGGCGAAAGCAGATCATGTGAAACAAACAAGGGCTAAGTAAGACTATTCAACAAGCAATCAACAAGAGAACAAGTAAGCTTTCAAGCAGTAAGCACAGTGAGGTGTTCCCCTACCCTCTATTGGAAGTGCACTCAATTATTACTTTACTTTCAATTAATCATCTACCTCAGACTCTCTAGCGGATCCTTCTTTTAGTTGGATACCCCAATGAGACTTAGACTCTATACTTGCTTCCTTCTACCTATGCTTTAAACTTTACCTTTACGTGGGCATGAGCACCGCCGTAGACGCCAAGCCAATCAATCATCTTTCCTGCAGACAATGAAACAATAAGATAATTTGCAGAACCGAGATTATGGTCTTATCAAGCAAAGCACCCCGACCTGTAATCTCATGTTTGAGCATAAGCGGGACAGACAATCAGGCCATTTACTTACTGAAATCCAAAATAACCCTGAAACCGTACGAAACGAAAACAAATAAGCAAACAATAAACTCAGACAAACTCAACAGTTACTCCTTTCAATAAGGAAACAAGTGAACAAAAACAAGGGCAACAATCTTAATGTATTATTTGTACGAGGGCCATAATCTTAATGTACATTATTTGTCTAAGGTTCGAGTCAATAAGCAAGTATAAGGAAGAAGCGGGTGTGTGCCTAAGGAAGAAGCAATGCTGTGAGGAAGCAGAACAAGCAAGCAAGGACGAAAGAAGGGAGTCAAATGAGCAGTGAGCTTATGGGAGTTATTGTTCGAGGGCTATGCGTGGGCAGCAAAGTATTCTATCTATAGGGTTGGGCCGGTCCTGAGCCAGAGTTAAGGCCTTCGTTGCGCGTAAGGGGTTTTTGTAACCTATTTCAACTAATAATACAAATGCATAAAGAACACAAACCCATGTTGCCCTAATGTATTTAAGCCTAATTTTGATTGGTTTTCGAATTGAGCTCCCTAATACGTAATACGTTTCTCCCTTCAACATAGGAACTACTGCTAATAGTGCTCCTTAAAAGCCGGGTTGCTAATGCTTTTGCTTTTCTCATGTACTATACTGTTTTTCTAGATGTACGTTACAAGCTTATTTCGATTCTTTCAGTGAAGTTGCTGCTCTCTATAAGTGGTGCACGTCATTCATATTCAATACTTTATCTCTATACACGTCATATTCAATACTTTATCTATATACATATCTATATATGTCTAAGCACAATAAATCAACTTCCTTCGACTTGATGTGTTACGACTGGTACTTGACTTTCTACTCTTGCTTTCTTGTTCAACTCGCTAACTAACGCACTTGCTTGTGGAGTTACTTGTTATATAATGGATTAGAACGAAGGGTGGTGGAAGGAAATGGGTCTCTATCTAATAAGGCGGGCGGTGTAAAGAAAGGAGTCTATATCCAATAAGGTCAGGAGTGAGTTCGGTTCGCTTGAGTAAGTGCGGTGCTAGCGAGTAGTGAGTCAGTGCCGCTGTAGCTCTAAAGTCGTTCAGTTCCATTGCTGTTCTGTGTTCTTGCACGAAATAACTCCGTTAGCGCAGAAATCAATTTCACTGCCTCCTTATCTAATCTAGTAGACGACACCCGGAATGGGAATGGAATCTTTCACTTGCGCATCGCAGCAACTACTTTTCATTGATCGAGTATGGATCCCAGTAGTGTACCCTCTTCCGCTGATGACTCACTGTTTACTCTTTCTGACTTCTTTTGCTTACTCTTAGAGTCCTAAGCGAGTCCTGTATCTTACCAGCTAACGCTGACCTTGCTTTAGGATACTAAACTTCGGATCCTTATTATTCTCCCGATCTTGCTTATGCATCCAATCCTAAATCTTCCATTGATACGGCTTCTGTTTCAACTGAACCTTAACCCCCGCGGATGACCCTGCACTTGTTCTATAAACAACTTTCCCTTATGCTTCTGATCTGTCAACTCAAACTATCATTTCGATAAACTCTCCAAGAACATAACCACTTGCAGCTGCGCCTTAACCTTTCATTGCACCTGAAACTTGAGATTGGATTCTGCCCCGAACCCAGCTTTGAGAACCGCAACACCTCTTTCTTCCCTTTACTCTCAACTGTCAACAAATACAGATCTTTCGAGCGCTGAAGCATAAGATAAGATGGAGCTGGTGAAGAAACAGGCCCAACATATGAAGCAGTAAAAGCAGTCACTCGCTAACTTAATAAACAAAGGACTTGGTAATAACTCGTCTTAATGCATCCATCTCCCTGAGCTCAGCAGAGATTGAACTGACGCTTTAGCTGATACGATGAAAACAGGGACTTTCACTTGTGCCAACACCTGCACTTGAACTTGCTATTGTACTAGATTCTCCCAGAACTCCACTTTTATTTCTGTTTGCAAATCCAGATCTCGCTCCAGCTAGAATAAGTGAAAAGTATATAAGGCAAAAATGCATCAATTAGGAGGAACCGTTTCATAGTTGAAATGATAGATTACACATAAAAAGAGTTGACCCGTTAGACTCTTATTACCAGATTGATTGTCCTACTATAGCTCGTAGCGTAGGAGTGTTCCCCTGCTTCTTTCATTTCCTTTTCTTATTATGCCATACTGCGAAAATAGAATAGCACCCCTAGAACAAAAAATGCAACTCATAACTAATAGAATGAATAGTAACCTCACTAACATTGCTCGCGCACCTTTACTTTCGAAAGCCTAAGCCGCCTTGTTTATTCCTTTGTTGCATTAAGAGTTTATTCTTCTTATGCCCTAGACTCATTAACACACTTTTTATTGCGCCTTGTCAACAAATACTTGTAATTTGATCTTTCCCTTGCTTGCTCAATTGCCGTTGCGCTAGACTCCAGTATAGAAGGATTTCCTTCCCTCCCTTGCTTTCGACCTCGCGACTTGTTTAACCATTTCTTCTAGCTCTTATAGCTATCCATATATATTAAAAATGTCTTCTAGCTCTTATAGCTATCCATATATATATCTCATAGGAGGGTAAAACACTTCTGACTGCACTGAACGAACATCATATGCGCTCCTCATATAGAAGAAATAGTAAAAACCCAGGATAACCTCTGGCGTCGGCAAACTCCTAATGCACAAGGGCGAAGCTGGCAAACTAGAATTAGCACTCTGAAGAAAGAATCTAATCCAAAACTATCAACTAATATCAAAAGAAAAGGGAATCCAACTCCTTACTCTCCACCATATAAGAAAGATGGGAATCCAACTAATATAAAAAGTAACTAAACATCTATTACTCTCGGGTCGGGGAACAAGCAACTATAAACTCACGCCTTTCATTCCATCTAGCTAGGCGGAGTATCAAACTGATTGATCAATCTAGCCTTGGTATAGAATTGCTTGTTCTCTCGAGCATAGCATAAAAGAGATTATGGATTTTGATGTTGCATTGTATATAAGATATTATGATTACCCATTTTTGTACACTTGGGCTCTCCTTTATCTTGCTAATACTCCCTTCCTTCCAAAGTTGTAATTATTCCAGGAACTGTTTGTTTCCTTTCATCACTAATATCGGCATTCATTCGTAATAAAGCATGTGTATATGTGGATATAGCTGGTTTCAAAAGGGATTAGTGCATATATAGTTTAAGTGTCAATGTATCTAACCTAACCCTAATGTTTCACATCATTATAGTTATAGTTGCGGAAAGTGGCTTGAGGGGTAAATAAAGGTAAAGTCAAACTTGGGTTATTCGCTCAATTCCAATCGAATGCAACTAGATCGAGTATAGTATTCATTGGCGATCAGAGCATATATATGGATACAACTGCTACCGGGGTGGGGTCTCTCTTTCTAAACTCTTCATTTCCGGGGTCCCGTACCCTTTTTGTAGGTTAACCAGGATTCTTAGTGGTTGGAACATCCAGTTATCTTGGTAGGCATTTTTTATCCATATTTCTATCTCAGCAAATCCTTTTTTCCACACAAGGGGATCGGTGATGTCTTTATACGGGATCGTGGGTCTATTCACTCGTATTTGCACAAACAATTTCGTGGAATGTAGAGGCACCGATTCGATAGAAAAAAAGGAATAGTGTGTGTTTCTTTTCGTTGGGGTGGGGATTCCCTGGAATGCATCATCCGTCGCATCTTCCTTCGCTTCCTTATAAGAAATAGATTATTCAATCAATCAGAATATAGGTCTTAAAGTAAAGAAAAGAAAGAATATGGGTGTGAAATTGAGAGTCTTTATCCTCGGCGTGTCCCTTCTATTAAAATCTGAAGCAAAGGAGCCATTCCCTGGAAACGAGTACCGATGAGAACTCCACAATCAATTGAAAGTAGCTGAATTGTCCTATTTCTTGCGCGTACCAAAGAAAGTAAGTATTGGGAAACGAACCACAGTGAATAATATTTATTTGATCAAGATAGGGGAAGGTACTTGCTAATTCCCCCTTTAATCAAACTTCCATTTATTAATGTCATTCTTTAATACTGGAAAAGGTCTAATAGAACAACAAACACTATACTATAGATGGGTCTTATACTATGAGAATTCTAGTACAAGGAACCGGTGTTATACTGTTATTATTGTAGCACAAGGAACCATAGGTAATACCTTTATTATACAAGTAATGCTTCTTTGAGAAATAGAAGATCAGATAGAGTCAACGAATTAAGAGCGGGTTCAATAAAAGAGAAGAAAAAGGAGGAAAGCCATCGGCCTCCCTACCGTATCTCGCATCTGTAGTCATTTTTCCCTGGTGGGTTTTATCATTTCATAAATGTCTGGAACCCTGCCTTTTTTTACTAATTGGTTAAATACTAGGCAATCTCCTCAATTTCGATTCATCAAAAGAAAAACATTAGATTCATAAGACATAAGTGAGAATCAGAGATTTTTAGAACTATTGCTATTGGACGAAATGAGAAAGGAGTACCCGGAAAGGAATATACAACAATATAACTCTAAAGGAATACGCAAGGAAAGGATACAATTAGTCAAAGCAAGCACACAACACAATGAGAAATCTATATTAGTGTTAGCGTTTCTCGATAAAGATAATCTTTTTCGCTATTCTAAAGTAGTTGTTATTTTTTTATGGGTAATGAAAGAACTCGCTCTTCGGGTTCAGTAATTCCCCTATAAACAATCTATAGTGACATAATCAAACATTTGCTATTCTGTTTGTTACTGTTTGAGATATATATATATAGTATTTCACTCGACTATCTAGTATGTCACTCGACCCTTGGTTGGGAACTAATGATTGGTTCGGTCTACAATGATATTGGAAAAGATTCCTCCCCCGTGTATAAAGAAAGAGCATTTGAAAGCTTTGACTTCAGTATGGATACTTCTATCTGTTTAAGGTATTCGTCCTATATTCTAGTATAATGACAGACTCGTGTATAGGTCACAACACTAGCTACCCCGCCCATTTCTGGTATCAATTCCGAGATCAATGATTGGGCATGCAAAATGCTTTCTTTTTTGCTCGGGTAAAGGAAGCGATCCATTTCTGTATCGATAAAGAGATGACTCGATCCCTTTTTGTAGCGATGATGATGATATATTACATAACTCGGGCATCCATTTTCAAATGCATATCCTATTTATGCGCTTCAGGTTTATACCCGTGAGAAGCAAGTCAAGGGTACGAATTCATTCTATGTGCCAATGGCCATTTAGCTAAGAAACCCGTGGATATTGAAGTTAGTTCCGCAAGCTGCCGGATACTGTGTTTGATTGAAGCAGTTGTTCGAATCCCTTATGATAAGCGTAATTGAAACAAGTTCTTGCTAATGGTAAAACGGTTTAATATGGGGGCTGTTCTCTTATTACCCGACTCGAATGAATCAGCAGCTACAGTTTAATCCCGAGTTGAAATAGTTGATTGCCTGAAGAAGTAAGCTAACGTGCCTATTGCTGTTTGTTCCCTACCCTTGTGCTTCTTGTTCTTGTGTTGTCGATTCTGCTCTTAAAGGAGAGTTCGGTTACAAGTCCAGTATCTAGCGGAAAAGTAAGAACCAGAGGAATTAGTCTACGAGGGGTATAATGGATATCGGTAACTAACCGACCCAGTCTTCTATCTATCAAGTACAAATTGCACTCTAAATGAGAAAGTAAGAGTCACAGGTACAAGTCATAATTACAGGTGGTGTGAAATGGCACATATAGAATAAGAAAGGAGTGCCCAATTAAGAAGCCTTAAAACAAACGGAATGTATTAATAAGCCTAAAACAGGCGCGAGTCAACGTCAACTCAAACATGAACCCCTGTTGCGCGAACTAGAGTTTCCAAGCAAGTAATAGAATCTTACCTCTGCTCCGTGGTGGGTATGATAACCTTGCTTCGGCTTTTCTTCCTGTGCTTGCTACTAAACTTTCTACCCTTGCTTATTCCGTCGCTTGTTCTAATTGCACGACCTCCGCTTGAAGTTAAGAAACAGAAAAAGTTAGAATATGCTCAACACCCGCACCAAAAGAAAATAGACTCATAGTTCCGTTCCCTCCCGCTTCGTCGCCAACAAATGATCTTGTTCCTACTCCATATACATACCTATATCCATCTGATTATCCATATCCATATCCAGCAGATGATCTTTCTTTTGATTCTGTTTCATATCTTTCTTCGATAACTTATCTTGCTCCATCTTCTGCTTCATATATATCTTATGCTTTTGCTCCATCTTCTGCTTCATATATATCTTATTTGATCTATCTTCGGCTTCTTACCTATATGACTCCACTTCCACTTTTACTGAAACAAACAAGGCATGAAACTAATTCTCTTGGCGCAGAAAAAGAAATCTAATGGGATCGGTGTTTAGTGACTTTAGCCTATTTATTAATAAGTGGTGCACCATCTTTCAATTTGCAACAAGCTTTAGGCGCTACAAAAGGATAAGAGCAGATCTATAAGATGAAACTCCTTTACTTCCCACTTTGCTTGCTACTGACACTTGCGCTTACGGAGCTACTGCTTACTTACTTTCGACAATTATACTTTCAGAACTCATTTATTATTTATATGATCAGGATCCTACTCCTTATCCTGCTTCAGACCAATACCAAGTGGATACTGCTGATCTCGTTTCTGTTGAGTTACTTGCTTCTTCTATTAGTAGTGCAAGAAATAGAGATTAACATGACATGATGAATTAAGTGAGAGTCTAGTTCGGCAAAATCCAAAGTAATTGTGGAATTCTAATCTTCTTATATGGAAAAGGTGATTCTTTAATCATGGGATTGATCTGTGCTAATTGAGTTGAAATTTCATGTTGCAATAGGACATTCCTCTCTGATATGCGATATGCGCATCAGTAATAGATAAATGATTAAATGAAACTCATATTAGATATGTGAGTTATAGAGAATTAAGCAATTTGTTGCGCTAAGCAAGACGTTGTTTTCGGCGTTAGTGAGCTGCTTTCCGTAATTCCTAGTGCGTCAGTGAGTGGCTAACGGGAGAAGAAAGAAGGGAGTTATTAAAAGATAGATAGATTTACTATAGAAAAAGAGCCTTTAGAAGGATAAGATAAGGTTTGCCATGTTCCCCAACTAAGAAAAAGTGGCTTAAACAACCTTCTAACACTGATATCGAACAAACAGGTAATGATGTTGCTGACTTTCTCCCGGGATACTTGACTCGAACTTGACCTCTATCGCAAACAGGAATTTCATCTATGGCATCTATGGCAGTCAGGTCCATTTTAGAGTTCTCGTCTTAACGTTCCATTACTCAATTCTGTATTGATAGTAGAATGATTACTTTCCTACTTGTTCGTTTCATGATGATGCTTACTACTCTAAGTCCTCTACGCTACCTACTTATTTTATTTTATGTGCCCGTCCCTGCCCTTTCATTCTGCTTTTTTTGGACTGAGTGAAATTTATCTTTTTGATTCGAGTGCTTATTTGGTCTTTGTCTACTGAGTTAGCATCCCTTGTTTTCTCCTTGCCCACTTTGAGTTATCATCCCTTGTTTCGTTGCTTTGAAAGCATGGTTCAGTAATGGAGTCATCATCTTTAACTAAGAGCTCCCCGGCGCTAGATCCTAAACCGAAACTTATTCTTATTCCTCTGATCCGGTATCAATGTGGCTATAGAGAGATTGACTCCACTTATCACCTGGGATTCTTATACTGATACCGTCCGGCCTGGGTTCCCCAGTGAGGTGTCTTAGAAGCAATAGTGGAGTTCTTTATATCAGCTCCGTTTGATCTACCTGTGGGAGTCTTTATTCTTTCCGGCTACGCATTAAGTCCTGTTCGCCATTAGTTATTTTATGATTATCACTAAGGTAAGCCAAGCCCGATAGACAGTAAAGTAAGTCCTATAAGCAGTTGGTTTGATCCCTTCTATTAGTATTTGGATTTTCTTCTAAGCTAAGTAAGTATTAGTAGCTCCCTGGCCAGGTATCCTTGGTCTGTTGCTTGTTGAGTTGGTTCAGCTCCATTAGGTAAATAATTGGATACGGTAGGGTAAGTCCTGTTTTCAGTAGTCCAATTCCCGCAGTGTAATTCACATAGGCGCAATAGTAGGATTCCAATAGTCAATAGTCAATCTAATAGTAAGTATAGCCTCATGATTGTTGGCAATGACTCCAGTATCAAATGAATGCACTTAATACATTTGTTGTTATAAAGCAAGAATGACGGGATTAGCAGACTGATCGACGGGAAAGTTTGGAGTAGGAGTTAGTGCAGTGAGACTAAAAGTCAGGAATAGGCCTAGCGGGGCTCGGTATACTGCTCTGTGGAATCAAGAAAACCATACTGATTTGATGAATTAAAGTAAACAGTGGTAGGCTTCTTTTTGTAAGGGCTAATGAAAAGAGAATACGAATAGAAATAATAAGTAGAAGATCAAAGCTAAAGAAAGGCAAAGGACATGGGCGGGCAAGGAAAGAGAATGAAAACGAAACTTGTTGTTACTGCTTCTGCCTTTGTGAATGGATCTGCCTCTCGCTCAACCCCAGTGATATGAGACCTTCACTCGATATCCAGATCTTATGTTTGTCTATTGGCCTGCCGCCCCTTACTTACACTGCTTTATCTCAATACATATCTGTAAGTATGTCGCTACTGCCATTAAGTCAACAAACGACTATTGATCCCATATCGCCATTGAGTCAACAACTACTGGATAAAAAGAGGTATTCCCTATCTTCTGTTGCTTCAACCTACCTTTACTACCCCTTATCCTTTGACTACTTTTTGTAACTCCGTCGCTCCCGACCCCGACCGAAAGTCTAGACACGTTCCCCAAGATTGATGCTAGTGTCTAGTCCCCGGCACAGGTCTTTGACTCAGGAATATAAGAGCGAGGGCATAGTACACAGTCCAGCGCTCTCAACTATTTCAATAGAACTAGTAATAACCAGAATCAATACAAAATCCGGAATATAAGTATTGAGTATCCGCTTTGCACTACTGCTTCTCATAAGCACCCTAGGAATACTGGATACGGGCGGTATTAGAACATAGGACCAAGGCCCAGCCCAGGGTAGAGAATACGGATATGACGTAGCGCGTCCAACTACTAGTACAAAGAGTAGACTAAGGCATATGAGACTGTAGCTACCGACAAATATACTTGTATTGGTGCTTCTCATGGTTTAACTGGGAGGCTTAGCCTTTTACTGCTGCTGGAAAGAGAAGAGTTCAACAGGTAAGCGCTTACTACTCTACTAATCCGACTTTCACTCTAAATCCATAATGAAACTATTCACTACGGGACTAACCTAGCAACGAGGCTTTGACTCCCGCTTCCAAACCTGACCTCCTGCCCCTTTCGTCCGACTACCTAATTCTCGGACTCGCCTTTACGCCTTCCTATCTTTGTTTTCAAAGCACCTCTCTTTGGTTGAAATCCGATTCTGCTGCTAATAGGGGGTTCACTTGCACACGGGAACTCCGCACGCAAGTAAGTTAAAAGGATGGAATCGCCGCTAACAGGAATAAAGCACTGCACTAGAGAATTTAGCATTGAACCCGATAAGTTGGAATCTAACCTTAAGTAATAAACTATAAGTACAGACTTGAACCATATCCAATAAGAGAATTAGAGGAGTAAGCACCAGGAAGAGAATAAGAAAAGTCAGCATCAAGATGAAACCGCTATCAATAAGACGGAAAGTGCCAATAAAGAGAAGGCATAGCTCCAAGAAAAGGATACCGAGCATAGCTATAAGACATTGAGTAGTAGCTATCCGAATTGCACCACTGATCAAAAGAACGAAGCTGGAGATAGGGTCCTCCGCTCCGGAGCTCAAATCTGAATTTCCCCCAGCCAAGCATAGAAGTCTTCCTTTACTGACCTTAAAGCTAACTCTCCTTGGCAGGCCCGGGTACAATACAGTAGTGACATACTAAAGAGATAAGTAATGAAAGTAAGGAGTAGGTATTAAATATAGATGTTAGATCTAGAGTTACAGAGTGCACCTCGAGGCAATAAAGCTGGGCGGGCTGACCGGATTCCAGACTTAAAACAAAGAGTGTTGGGCTAACTTATGAGTTTAGGTACTCTACTATATAGTTCCATGATTGTGGTGTAGGGCAGTTCCCCATTCTTTTACTCATGAGTAGTTGTGATATGATCTAGTAGACTAATATAATAGTATAGTGATATTCATTCAGTAATAGACTAATAAAAGGAGTAAACATAAGCATCCGAATGAACTTAGTGCCTACAGGAAACAAAAACTAAGAAGTGAGCCTGCCTGTCCCTCTTAACTCCAACTCTTGATACCCTGGCAGATCAGCCTTACCTTTCACTGCGCCAGTCCTTTATCAAAATAATACTTTCCTACCCGAGAGAACGAGTTGGTTGCTTCATTTGTTCTCATCAGTAGTAGCTCAAATCTAGTGTATCCAATTGCACATTCCCGTACTCCCAGGTGTAACTCTTTCTTTCCAGTAGTATATAGCCTTAACAGCAGAGCCAGGGCGAAAACAAGTAAATCCGGAGTGGAAGAAAGGATAGGTGGGCAAGAAAGAAGAGAGTAGCAGTGGTGTGATGTAGGGCATATGCCACATTAATAAGAGTAATAATTTGGCATAAGAGTAAGAGTCGCTACTGACAATAATGGCATTTTTGCACATGAGACTTACACTGTTGCTAACAGGGCAGGGCTTTTCAACAAGAACCTAGTGATTGAGGTCAGTAGAGCGAGAAAAACCCTAGTAATAAAGAATACATAGACACAACGCAACAGCACATATGTCAACAGATAGAATAGCAGCAGCGCGCGAAACCAAGGCTAGAACTGGTCGAAATTGAAACAAGCGCTAACAGGGCTACCCTAATGCTGGAACTCGGGACTCAAACTAATGCTAACACCAATAAGACTGAAAAGGTGGAACAAAGAGTATATGGGTACTGCTGATGAGAACAAGCACTAGTATGATGAGAACAAGCACTAGTAGGGATCACAATGAGAATAAATACTTGTTGAACCAAATAGCTTTAACTAAACCGGGAAGCCAACTTATGCTAACTGGACTTTCACTATAGTGCTGGCCAGAATCGACCTTAGGCACAAAAGAAAGAACCCCCCGGCACTGATACACTGACAACAAGGGCAGCTTTAGCTGCCTTTAGGCAGATGGGTAATTGAGTGCGGCTACACCACTGAAAAGATTGCAACTACTACCTATCAGCCTGCCTACCCTCCAGCTAAGCTTTACTATAAAACAAAACTGCTATTTTGATTCTCCTTTTTAGTAGTAAGCATCGTAATGAGATACAGAAATAAGGCCCAGTGAACTCAACACCACCCGAGCCAAGTCACTACTCCCTATTAGTCTGCTTTTTGGTTGGGGAACGAGGAGGGGATTTTACCCGACTTCTATGAGTTGGCTTCTGACTTTTAAGGTTAAATCTTCTACTGCGCTGGATCGTATCCTAACTCACTGCTACTGAAACGAAGAATGCATGATTGCCCCCCGGACTCTAAGACTAATGGGCAGTAGCATTAGGCTGAAACAAAGGAAAGCAAGACTTAGTAAATGGGTGGTGAGTCTGCTATGTGGGGGCTGGCTGGTAGGTGAGTCTGATAGATAGGCGCCGGGGTGCCAGTTTGACGGTTCTCCCAGTAGAAGAATCCTAGTAGGTGAACTGTATGATGCAAGTGACCCTATAAGCAGCGAGTCGGATATTAGTAATTATAGAACGATGTAAAGCAATTTCATAATCAAAGACGAGATACGGTTTTCAAGCGGGTAGTCCTAATAGTATAGTAGTGGATTCGGGGTTTCATAAGGCAGTGATGAGCCTATTTGCCAATAGCCATCCTATCTTAACCAGCTCATAAGTGAAAAGCAAGCTGCCCTCTCCTCCCGTCGAGCTTAAGTAAACTTCAGGGTCACTACTAAACCTTACACTTGCTCCTGGTACCCTTGCTCCTTAGCTCTAGAATTGTGTACCTATGGCTTTCATTATGTATTTGCCCAAATGTAGTATTGAAACCATTAGTCTACCGTCCCTCTACTTTGTCTCTGTAACTACGGATTAAAGCCCATAGCTGATAAGTAAGAATATGGATATGATCCACAGCACACCCACTAGTAGGAATACTGCTATTACTATATTAACTTAACTACTACTATGAGAATTGGACTTAAGAAGGGAGACTGGAACACTACCCTCCTATACCTAATAGCTTTAACTAAACCGGGAAGCCAACTTACTACTGAAAAGGCTTCTCTCATAGGGCATTATCTAGTTCCGCGATCCTATACTTGATTCTCTAACAACTGATTTGGATACTTACTCATTGCCCCCGCAACCGGGGTGATTTGTGAGTCTATATCCCCTCGCTTTCGTGCTTTAATCAACTAATAAGGGAATTCATTGGGCTACTCGCGGCTAGGACTACTGCTTTAAGAATTGTGCTAGTGCTAAATAGACTTAACCCGGGCTGGGGGGTTCTACTAACTTCTCCCTCCCTAGAATATAGAATGGAACCGGTGCCAACAGGATCGAAATAAGCAACTGATAAACCAACTACTGAGAACAAGGATGTAACTACTGATTCGAATCTTTGTCTTACTGGCCTCATTTCTATATCCCCTCGCTTCAAATCTGATGTCCACTACTATAGATCTGACTATCCTCTCTGTTAGATTGAAACACTTAACCCGGGATTCTAATCTCTTGTTTAGTCCTGCTTTACTGCATTCTCATCTCACTAACCTTTCCTTAAGCCGGTAAACTGCCTGTCCTTCCTGTCTACCCTATAAGAGTTGAGTTGGTAGGAGCAAAGATAAAACCAATGCCAAACAGGGCTGAACCAACAACCAATAATACTTACCCAGCTGACTAGGAGTTGAATCAATACTCAATAAAAGAAAAGAATTCAAATGGGGTACATAGCATAGAGAATCAAACCTAAATCAAACCTAAAGAGTGAGTATCCATTAATGAAGACTAGCACAGAGCCCTCCGCTCTAGGACTTTAATTGAACTTGGAACTAGGACCTCAGCTACTGTTCCTCAGCTCTAAAACAAGGGATTCAAATGCTAAGTAGGCAAACTGGAATCGAAATAACAACTAGTAAAATATACATGGCATGGGAATTCCGCTGCCAAATAACAGAACGAAACCTTTATTTATTACTATAGAGGCTTTATCCACTACTTTGATTCGGATCATTGCTTTCCAACCTCAACTACTTACCCGGTTGCTACCACTTGATTGCTACCAGTAAGACTGATACCATCACTTACGAAATTTGTACCCCTGGCCGGGCCTCTAAGGCATTGAACACACAGAGCAGGCTATCGCTACTACCATGGAGAATTGAACTACGGTTGGAACTAAAGGAAATAACAATGAACTAAGATTGGGACTATTCCTTCTCGAACCTTAATACTGTTTTCGGGCCTACTACCTTTATCTACTAGCTTTAAGTGGAGTCTGACATTACTGTCTCTTGGGCTGACATGCCTATTAGTTACTTGTTTCAGCGTTAGCTCCAAACTTAAACTATCGATCTCGTACCCTGTCTTCCGCTACTGTACTTTAGTCTTAATCGCCTAACTACTATTCTGTATTTCCGCTCCAGGGATTGTACTTGTTCCTTCTATTACCGACTATAGGTATGCCATTCCTTTAGATAGGGCTGTGACTACTGCTTCTAAGGCTAAGACAAGAGGAAAGGCCAAGCTAAGAGAGAGGAAAGGGCAGCTTATCTAGAGGATGGGGCCGGTGTTTAAAGAACGAGAGAGGGTATAGTAAGCCTAAAGCCTATAAGCGAGGCATGCGCGATGCGCGGTAGACGAATCAATAAATATGGTTTTTCGAGAGGGGGGAGGCAGCCTTAAGGGCAGTAGCGGGAAATGATGCAGCAATTGTGTCTTTTGAATCCATTATTATTAATAGTGGGTAACAACTTGAACAAAGGTAAAGGTCCAGCAGCTAGGGAATCCAAGTCATTAGTTTTCGAATGAGAAGTAGGGAAGGGTAGCGAGGAAGGGCTAACTGTGCAAGAAAGAAAGGAAAGTCATACTAAACCACGGGAGGAAGGCGCTTAACTCGATACAAGGTAAGGGAACCTAAGAGCTAAAGGTTCAATAAAGAGTTTAAGGCATGATTGGCAGTTGATGCTTTCGAGTCAAAGAATCAACCTTGGGGTAAACCAGAATTCTAGTAGTACCCCCTCTAATGGAGTGGGATGGAGCTGACTCAGAAGTCAGAATGGCAGCACCAATCAAAAAATGATTCTTTTGTAAGCCAATACAGTGTACCGGGCATAGCTCTAAGGCATTGAAATAGTAAATACACAGAATGCAATTAGAAAGCCGGGATATTAAGCATAGGTATGATCTAGGGCATACAGGAGTAGAAGGTGTTCAATGCAGAATGGAGGCCGGGGGACATACTTAGTTTTAGAGACGAAAGAAATACTATATATATGGCAATTGAATAAGAATAATAATGTAGGAAAGTCAAGTATAAAATCATATCATTACGGTACGGTTTGTTATGAAAAAAGAATATCATTCCGGAAAGTATAATAACATAAGAAAATCATAATAATCATTCGATAGATATAGTAAACTGACTTATATTCTATTAGCGAAACCAGAGGTGCTATCAAAAAACCCGGGAAAACGCAAATTGACAGATCTTTTGCACCCGGCAATGAAGGAAATTGACTTTGCTACCAAAAAACACGGGAAAACGCAAATTTATGATTTCGATGAACCCGGTTATGAAGGAAAACTCGTTTGCTGCCTTTTTTCTCGGGTTTCCATAACTTTTCTTTGACTTTTAGGTTATCTATCAAGGGAAACTCGTTGGCTATTCAAAATCCCGGGTTTCCATAACTTTGACTCTTTCGCTGCCTAGTAACTCTTTCTGGGCGCCGCGTAACGTATTCTTTTTTACCACTCTTTTTGCGCCCAGCTCAGCAGCAAAGCTGCCCTTCCCTTGTTATCGAGTCTTCTTTTCAGTACGGGGTTCATTCTCTTAACTCCCAAAACAGATTCTTTATTATATACCTAGATGCGCCAGACCTTACCCATATTCTAATAGTACTTAGCTTTAGTCTACTCTACTACCTTTGAGTTTAATCCAGACTCTTATTACTTATAATGAAAAAGGGAGAGACTAGTTTTTACCAGTTAGAAGGATCAGCTTTGCCTTGTTAGCCGCAGTTCCTTTATGAATGTCATAGTTAGATTCCTGCTTGATGATTTCAGTATAATAACACCGGTGTAGTTCTTTAGTTGTAGCAGCTTTAGTCCCATGCGTGAAACTCGAAGTAAGTCTTTGAGCTATAGCTCGGCATCTACGCATGAAAGAAAGGGTAACTCTAATCTAAGCATGAGGGCAGTTTTCTAGCGAGTAGGAGCGCTCTCTATGGGACCTTTTCAGAATGCAATGAGCAACCCAAAGACTTAGAGCGGGTAGTCAAAGTATCAGACCGGAATCATAAGGTCAGACTGATACTTTTCATTAATAAGGAATTAACTAGAAGGCAAGGATACCTGTCCCGATATTGATATTTATAACACAAATAAGGGCCCCGCTAAGACAGGACAGAATTTACTCGACAAGTCACAGGACTAAAACAACTGCGGGTGAAGCTAGATGTTAGATCCGCTCAGTATACGAGTTCGGAGTGCCAGGCTCACTTTCATATGCTTAGGTCCTACGCTAATGAGCTAAGTTCTGTTTCGTCAGATGAGACAGGTATTCTTCTACTACTAATTCATTCGAATAAAATGTCTGGTATAGCTCACACAAGTTATATGATTATTAGCATAGGAGTTGCAGTTGGAAACTGGCGTGGAATGCAGGAGCCTAGGTGTATAGAAGAATACAGAATCTAAGTAAGTAGTGTCGGGCCGAGAAACAAGAGGCACAGAATCCAACAAGTAAGTTATTCTTATAGCTCTGACCGGTATACTTACTTTAGAGTGGTTACCTGGGGCCCCTTGTCGGTTTCGTTCTCTGGGTACGTATTGAGTCTCATGAGGACTACTTCAGGAGTTAGGAGTGGTGTACTACTACTGATGAGTGAAATACCAAGTTAGAAGTTAAAGTAGTGCTAGGCCACCCTGGAGCATATGAGTTAATTAGAAAACTAAGTACTAGTGACGCGTTTAAGTCTGACTTCTTGGGGTGTGTTGGGCAGCTTCAATCAAGAAAGAGAGCAAGTCTTTAGCCAAGGGAAGAACAAGGATCGGGATCCGTGGGAGTGGTTAAGTACAAAGTTGTTGTCCATTTTCGATTCTGTACTTTAGAGTCCGCAGCAGGTATAACATTAAAGTAAGGAGTCAGCAACAAGTAGAGGTGCGCGAACAGAAGTATATGATCTTCACTATGAAACTATCACTGGCAATGATGCTGCTTATGATACTCTTGTCAGATCTTGAAACTGAAACGTCACTTTTAGATTTATAATTGATTGCTGCTTCCTTTGGCACTGTTGACTTACTTTTTCTACTTTACTTTACCGACTCGACCCAGAGCTACTATATACGATGAATTAGACAACTTTCAACCTTACTTTACTACACTATAGGTTGTCAACTAACCTTCTTACTCTTCTTTTAAGGATGAAACGCTCATTAGGCCCTCCCCGTTCACTTCTTAATAGGACTGAGACAGCCTTTCCTACATACAGGGAGGATACCTGGGATGGGAGTCGACGATGTTGGTAAGTGGGTTATGCCGGGTTCTGATCTGATAGGAATATTCTATTTTTCCGTTAATCTGCTGCCCAGTTGCTTGCCTTAGTACTATCAAAGTAGGGGTTTTCTTCAGAGGACAGGACTGGAACTTGACTTCGAGTGCATTAACAAGAGGGTTCAAAACAAACCTTACGGGAGGACTTTAAACCTTGCGAAAACTCCTTTAGCACCCCCGCTCACTGACGCACTTAGGCTTGTGTTGGGTTGGGACTAGATACTTAACTTAATGCTTCATTATTTATTTCATCTTTTTATCCGGGTAGCGAAGGAAAGGAGTGTCCTCTCTCCAGTTGTTGACTCGGCTAAATAGAAGGATTCCTTCCTGTTTGTTTGACTCTGAAAGTGGAGTTTAGGGCGGTTCATCACCTGAAAGAGAGTTCAGTTCGGGTCTGAAAGTAAGGTTGAGGTCGAACCAGCAGCAGAATCAAAAAAGGGCTTATACACTAATAAAAACAAAGGACTTATCCAGTTCATACGAGTATCCTTCTACTCTGGTTTTGTCGTATAACACCCCTTATATGTAGGCTAACGGGCAGGAAAGTAATACTTGTTAGTTAGTTTAGATAAGGAAGGTATTTCGAAAGGGAAGGTGCGCGCGAGGATCCATATAATATACAGTAACAAATAAGAGAGATAGATATAGTCAAAATTCTAGAGTTAGGCAAGGGCAGCTTTAGCTGGATGAGCTGCGGATGGCAATAAGATCTTCTGCTTCTGCAATAGATGATAGATAAAATGAATTCTTTATTGCTTGATCTACTAGCATAAGGGTAATTTTTCTGTATTTCTATACGCATAGCTCTTCGATGGATTCAATTCAGTGAGGCGTCTCTCTTGCCAGCGCGTAAGGAGTGTCGCTTCTTCGGCTAATGCAGTTCTACTTTCATCCCTATCCTTGTTTCATATGTCTTTGCGACGAGATCAGAATAAGTATAAAGATCAGAATAAGGCAGTTGAAAGTCCAGGAGAAGATACCAGCTCGGTATTGCCGATTCTTTAAAGTGACGTTAATGTGTCTAAGTCAGCTGCGAGTGGTGGTGCAGTGCAAGTGGGAAGTCTACTCAATGATTCAGGGAAGCAGACAGTGTTTTTCGCTTATTCGCTTCTATACCATATGCTCGATAAGAGAAATATCCAATTCTTTGAAGAGAATCAGCAGCCAGCAAGTGCAAAGTAAACTAGAGAGAGATCAGAAGCTGTTCGTCTTGAGGAAGCTCCTAGGGGAGTTTAGTATACAAATTCGTAATCAGAGTAAAAGCCCTGGAATTATTAGGAACCCGTCTTTGCACCAATCAAGAAAGGGGCAAGTTCAGAAGCAGTTTCTAGAGAAGAAGCAAGATCAGGAGTTTGATCATAAACAAGAGAATCAGCTGCCCTAAGTGAAAGAGTGGAATCAGCTATTGAATCAGTGGTTGGCTGTTCAGAAATAAAGTTACGTTCGGGTGCTTTACTTTAATCCCATATTGAATCAGAGGTGTCAGATAAACAAGAAAGCAAGGCTCTAAGGCATTAGTTGAGGAGCTGGAGTTGCTTGTCTTATAATAAGTAAGTGGTTTCAGTCCCATCAGTAGCAGTTGGGTTCCGACTGTTTAAAACTAGCTGGAATCTGATAACAACTACTCAAAGTCTGTTAATGCGGGGGTTATGTCGGCATTAGGGAAAAGACGGCACCCGAAACTACTTATATTCTCGATTGCAACTAAAAGTCTCATACCTATGGGCGCTAGATCGTACCCGGAGTCAAGGTGAAAAGGCCTGGTAGCAAGCCTAGTAGTAAGTGCCAAGTAGATCCAAGTCCTTTTTTCTGCTTCAATGCCTTGGAGTTATGTCCGCGATCCTGGTATGGAGTTGGATCCTGTCCTATTAGTGGTTTGGTTTACTTAATGTCAATATGAGATCAGTAGTAGTTGACTTAATGTCAGTGGTAGCATACTTCTACATAGGGGATATGGACTGAAAGCCCTAAGAATAAATAAGTTTGAAGAGAGCACGAGGGCTGCTGGGTTTATACTTCTGTCCTGGATTCTGACTATTACGACTATACTAGGTTAAAGGCATTAGTGCCAGGCCTATAGAAGAGAAGGGCAGGCTAAGATACAACAAGACAAGGGCAGCTTTAGCTGGATGAGCTGCTTAGATGGGCTGGCAGGTAGGGCAGTTTCACAGAGTGGCCCCGCGTTTAAGAAAGCTACATTAACCTATTTGTAACTATAGCAATAAGAGAACTGAGCTACCATATATATCATACTAAAACAAGCAACAGACAATCGAGAACCTATTTGTAACTATATCAATAAGAGAACTGAGCTACCATATATATCATACTAAAACAAGCAACAGACAATCGAGCCACTGATAACAAGACTATCGCCCCTGCGTCTAAGCCTACCAACACTGGCTCTGATTCTGCAGCTGCTAACTAGGAGTCTTTAGCTCTTTCCCTGCATTCCATGGCTACTGATCTGGGTCCTTTCCAGCGGGTTGGGGCTGCTTCCCCCTCGACCTGATTCTTACTACCTGCAATTCTTTAACAGCTGGAGAGCATGCCTTACTCCACTAACCAAGAAAGACAAGCCCTACTTCCCGGATTGAGTCTCCCTTTACTGCCTATGAGACCAAACTCCTATTGTTACTTTCTGCTAACTTTTAGCCTGTAGCTGCTGATCCCTCGCCTTGTACACCTGTCTTTTAGTCTGACTTATGAGTTTGCTCCTTCCGCTCCTTTGCTTAGGTCCTCTAGTTATGTGCCCAACTCTAATAGTTTTCAATTTGAGAATGTTTCTAATGGGTTCGAGTCTGTTTTCTAGCAGCTCATCTCTTATTAACAGTGATGTCAGCTAGCAAGTAAGGATCCAATAACCAGTAGAAGAGTAAAGCAAGTAAGGTCTGTCCAGAAAATCAATTATGGACAGAGTTAATACAAATAGAGTGAGTTTGAGACAAGGCATCGAAGCGGGAGTTCCAGTTTGAAAACAAGCAGAGGGCAATCAGTATTGCGGTCAGTGGATGTAGGCCTATAGCCAGTAAGGACAGGACAGAAGGTATAGTAAGACTGATCGACAAGGTAATTATAATAGGAGTAAGGGAAGGGCGGAGTTAAATAGACAGTAAGGGCAGTATGAGCTACAGACCGACCAAGAGCTCTAGGATATTAAGACTAAAAGTCAGGAATGGTAGTTTGGTAGTTAAGATTAGCAGGCTAATAGCCAGGATAGTAAGCCCTGGATTGAGGAATTCTAGGTTTAAAGCGGTCAGCAGGGCAGGTTTGTATCAGCGATTCCAGTCTGATCTTATGGGTAGTCCATCCTTTTTAGGAGCAATGATAGTTTGGGAAGCACTGGTTTCGGTCTAATATAGTGTCTTAGGTTCCCGGGTTTGGGTTAAAGTTGTGGTTTCAGTGGAGCAATTCTGTATTCGTGTTTAGTACTATAGTTAGTAGTTCCATCCTGAATTTAATAATTTGATTCTTACTTAAGTGCTTTAACCTCTGTTCTTATGGTATATGGTATAGGCGCTGCTACATTCCTATTAGCCTGCTGGGACACAGGTATCCTTTCCTTACCAATGGAATTGATTCCGATTCCGTGACTGATGAGCTAAACTCTAAGCTCGATAGCCACCGTAGCTAAGTTCGACATTCCCATGTATAGACTTTCTCCTCTAGCTTTCATTCCGACCACTACTCTTCTTTATTCTTTCACCCAGCAGCCCATCTACCATCGAATATCAAAAAGCTGCCCTGCCCCTGTTATCGGTAGCTGCATTCCCTACCTATTTATTGAAACTTAGAATAATTACTTGGATTCTGACTCCTATTACGGAGAGTATAGGCACGAAAACTGTGCCTTCAAGCCTGTATTCATAGACCTACGCCTCGAAAACGAACTCCGATAAGACCTGTGCCTATAATAAGGAAACCAACCACTTATTTGAATTCTTATCTCTGTTCAACAATCCCCTTCTTATACTCCGGGTTCTATGCTTTACTACTCTATCCTGTATGTCCCACTCGAAGTCTATGCGTGCGGGGCAAGATGGCATCCTAATTCTTCTAATACTAAGGTTGGTTCTAAACCTAGCTCAAAGGTACGGCAGAGCAGACTAGGTTCGGAGTTGCCGCTCCTATTCCTTCACCATGGAAACCCGATTGTCAGAATTTTTTACAGTTGTTTAAGGCTAAGGTAGAGGAAAGCAAGCCTCTCGGGCAGTAGTTTGGTTATGGAAGTCAAAAGGTAGAGCTCATAAATGACAAATAAAGAATGAAGCTGGAACTAAATAAGTAAAGGCTAACGTTGTAGTTTGAACACGTAGGGGCGGGAAGACTTTTAGACAGGCCAGGCATACTAACATCCGCATAAGATCCGTACATCGAGTTCTATTCTATTACTTGCTTGGCGTATTCCGTTTATTTCATCATCTAATCTAATCCTATTCCTCTGTCTTGCGCATTCTTATTAATGCTAAAGCAAACTTAGTAGGGTTGGGGGTTTATACTTTCCGACTAGTTTATTTAGTGGTTCTTTCTGGCTTCTTAGTTCCCTTTTGTTTAGTAGTGATACCAGCCCTTACGGTAGCAGTCAAAGTGTAAGTTCCTATTTGGGTTCTCCTAATTATGAATTTGGTTCTTTGAAGCAGCAGTTCGAACCTTGGAAACAGCAGCAAAGGAACTCCGGGCTAAGGTCTTATTTTAGGTGTTGTCTTAGCTCCATAGTCTGTTAGGCAGTATTCGATTCCTATTGGTAAGTAATATAAGTCTACAAGGGAAAGTAAGATTTGGATCAAGGAGTGGCGTAGTGGGATAAGGTAAAGTAATACTGAACAATTATGATTGATAGTGGTTCATGCTTATATATATATATGCAGTATAGGTTAGTATTTGTCTTAGAAGCACTAGATCAAGTTTTCAAACAAGTACAGTAGGAGTAAAAGCAGCAAGTAGGAGACCTAAGCTAAGGCAGGGTAATTCAATTCATAAGTAGCAGACCTAAGCTCATTAGTTGAAGTAGTTTCAGGGATGAGAGAACGGGGCATGAATTAAAGGCGTGCGCGCTAGTTTTCACCAGTAGACACAGAATGCAGCTACCGAGTATCAGTTTGCGCATTGGGAGTTTCATAGTGGATTTACTTTACTTGGCTTGGAAGCTATGAAATAAGGCTTGGCAGGAGTACGAAGCAGTAAGGCTTTCATTTTTTCGTGTAGTATACGGTTTTGACTTTCGACTTTAGTTCTGTAGTTAAGAGCTTCTAATTCATGGATCAACAACATATTAGAAAGATTAGATAGAGTCCAGTCCGGGTCGATCCGAGGATAGAGTAGGCGCTTTTGATTTCGGGTTCAGGGCGGGTCTAGCAGTAGAGTGGCCAGGTCCAGTTCCGATGTAAACTCCCTTCTTTGACCTAGAAACTCCACTTGCAGACTTATACACACAAGCAAAAACACTGATTCTACTTTCTCACTTCCTCCTATACCTGAAGTTCATAACCCATTGATGCTGCAACAGATCTATTCTTTTGCGTCTTATAAGCCAACTCCTACAGCAACAAAGACAGCTACAACTAAAACATTAATGGATTATTGAGCACAGCACCACAGGCATAGAGTCTAATAGTCAATAAGGACACACCATCCCTTTTTGTTTCGTCGAACTCAAAGTAGTATTCATATTCTTCATTCTGGGGTTGGTTCTTTAAACTAATAAGTAAGGAGGGAGTCTTATTTGAGGTCGGGAATATACGTTTTCTAGTTAGTAGCGGTAGACCTAATCGCTTACCTATTTTCTTATTGAATTACTTATTTTATTATTGCTTTACCCATAATAGATTGGTGTAAAATTCACTATATCCTTTGACTTACTATACGAGACGAGAACAGATGAAAAGTAAAGCAACTATACTATACTACTATGTTTGTAGCAATTAAGCCAAGTAGTGAAAGAAGAAAAGACAGGCAATTAATACTATATAAGATAGGATAGTCACTATTAGAGTTGGACTCAGCTGCCCTAGCCTTAACAACCGCGCTCAATACCTTACCCATCTTATAAATAAGCTAAGCTGCCCTTCCCTTGCTTATGGGCTTTGGCACCCCTATTAGAGCAATCAGTATGGTGCGCCCCTATCTCTTAAACTAAAATGGCTTAAACCAATTCTGAGTCCTGCGCTTACAAGCCTTACTTGCTAGCTAGAGTCTCCTTTTCCTATCTCATCGGAAAGGGTCCATTACATTGAGTCGTAGCGGTAGAGTGGAGGAGAGCCAGGCTAAAACCAAGGAATGTTAGCTTAGGTTGCAAGGCTACTAGATTCAGCTGTTTCAGTCTCTCTTCTTTTTGTTTGGAGTTCCATTCTGTTAGTGGTTACTCGCCTCTGGCTTTACCAATAAATGGATTAGTTCAAAATGCAATATAGCTAGTTGGATTTATAGCAAATGGATCGTGTAACAAACCTAATAGAGCTTAGAACCCGATATATCCACTTTATTAATACCAAGAAAGAGGATACAGAATGCAACTAAGAGTATGGAATAAGGCATGGAAGGCTGGAGTGGAAGTTTGTATCTAATGAGCAGAAGACATAAACCTTAATCGAGGAGGTAACCCAAGGAGCCTAAGTCCTATGGAGAAAAATACCTATTTTCGTGTCCGGGTAGTCAGAATGAGAGCAGGCGAGGGTGCAACTAGCGAGTAGAAGAATAAAATCCAGAGCTATCGAATTGGGGTCGTCGGTAGTGCCATCAGTCCAGATCTTGAACACAAGAATTATCATATGTAGTGGAAGTTTGCAAGTCAGACTTATATAAAGGAGCGGCATACTTCAAGCTGGGAGCGGAGACGAGGTGAACTACAGATGTTAGGTAAGTTGGAGCAGGCTAAGGAGTTCTCAAAATAATATTCATAATACAGTGTAGGAGTAGGGTGCAGCAACTACAGAATGGTAGCATTGAGTTGAAGAGCAAAAGCCGGGAGAGGTATACTCGGTCTAAGAAGCTAGGGGTTGAGGGCAACGTCGGAAGAATCAAAGACAGCAATTCATATCATATATAGTAAAGACTATTGTTGTAGCATTGTATGTATTGTATGTGGTTTTATTCCTCTGATCCGGTGTCCATGCAAGGACTAGTAAGAATGAGGGAAGGGAGTAGCAAGGACTAGTAAGAATGAGGGAAGGGAGTAGCGGACTATCACTTGAACATAGGACATTCACCTAAGAGTGAAAGCCATTAGTAAAATTCTTCAAATCAGTAGTATGGGTTTAGGGCATAGGCGTTTAAGGCATGAGTAGAAGTCCCTGAGCTAGTATAAAATATAGTGTGTTTGCGGAAAGACATACTGCAAAAAGGAGAGGTATCCCGGTATTGAGAACGAATACAAGGCATATAGGCAAGAATAGATCATAAGTCGTAGCTGGATTCCCATAGTCGGTGAGTTTGTTTTCTTCTATCCCTGTGGGTGCTACATCGTACCCGTATTGTCTATTCCTGGTTCAATCTATAAGGCATAGTGCCTCACCCTGTTAATGCCTAGTTTTCTTCTTTCTAGTAGTGACATCGTTCTTTCCCAGTTGTATGTTCCTATTGAATTACAAGTTTCGAGCTACAGAGCCCTGTTTTATATCTTAATAGTAAGCAAATACAGATGTTATATCTTAATAGTAAGAAGAAAAGGTCGGAGCGACAAGACCTAGTTTTTATGAAGAGGGAATGAAATAGGCAATTAGCAAACTAATCATCGCAACATAGGCGGGAGTCAAGAACTAAAGGTGTAGCTCAGTTCCCGGGTTCGATTACCATGTTGCTAGTGAAGTCTGTTAGGCATTAGTGAGTTCTTGTTGATAGTAATCTAATGCCTTACCCCGGAGCTAAGTCTTATCAGGTAGTGTTTCATTCCCGCTTTTGAGCTGTTGTCTGTCTTGTTATAAGTAGTTAGTTTCTTACTTCTTAGTTTACATTCCCTTAACGATAGTACTAGTTGTTGCCTTATGGATATAATAGTAGTGGCATTCCTAGTGCATAGTGCCAGTCTTGATAATGAGTAGAAGCCTTCCTTGTTGGTGAATTCAAGGTATAGTTCGTTGCTCGATGCCGGCTGTAAAGAAGAATAGTACGTGTAGACGGGCGGAGGAGTTTAACGCTACGCTCTTTGGGCTGCTTATTAGATGACAAGTATATGGGTATCTTCCTTTATGGTAAGGAGTTTTGTCACTGAAATAGATGTAGTGCACCTCAA